>CM060357.1:109435251-110635251 GCA_030545235.1 Helianthus tuberosus
CTCAATAACATTTTGCTGCATGAGATGGACAAGTCTTCAAAAAAAAAAGATGCTGATGTCAGACTGTGTGCTTCCAAACAGCCTCACAAAAAACTACTTGAAAAGCAAAAAAACAAAATGAATCATACGAAAGTCGAACCAGCCAGTTAACAAGATTCAAAAAAAAAAAAAAAAAAAACAAAAAGAGACTGGTGGCAGTGAAGATTTTGAAGATCAATTGTTTATGTATTTTTTTTTATTTTCCTTTTCAGATGATTGTTAAATAATAAAAACGCCATATATAATAAAAACGCCAAAACAGCCAAAATGGTTGTTTAAACGATATCATCCCATTAAACGCCCCCCCAAAACTCCCAAACTATAATAAAATTACTTTGAAAAAGTATTATAAAAAACCAAAAAGAAAAAACATATATATATATAAATAAAAAATAAAAAGCAAACTTGAAAATGTAACTATAAACAGTAAATACAAATCAGTAATACAGAAAGATAGGAAGAATTTATTATATTAGAATCTAAAACGCCAAACTTGAAAGATGAGACATGTTACAGACTAAAGAGATAAAGCTTATCAAAAACAATAATTACAAACAGTAACTGAAAAGATGAATATTTTATTATAATAATGCACCGCCTAATTAGGTGCCAAAAAGACATCCTATAAAATGATACGTCTCAGCAACTACCATTTGATCAAACCAAAAAAACAAACGCCAATACTACTAAATAACACTCACTATAAAACACAAAAAAAAAAAAAAAAAAAAACAAAGATAGCTAATATGCTTTCTTGGATATTCATAATTGTTCTTCGTAAAGTTTCACTAAATGAATTGTTATCAGAGGGGAGTAACTCAGAAAGATTTTGCTGCTTGAGATGGACAAAAATTCAAGAAAAGGATGCTGATGCCAGTCATATGGCATTTTGTATTTTTTGTTCTTGAAGAAGGTGTGGATGAGGAGAAGAGATCAATGATACTGAAGAGTGGGTTGATTATTAAGATGAAGATCAAGATAAAGAAAAAGCGAAAAACCCACACACATGTCATAGATCTATGTCCCAAAACATCCACAAAAAAAGACAGTTCAGCAGACGAGCAGGCAAAATAATCAAACCGATGGGTTTGTTAAGTTTTACATAAAACGCCATATATTTGGTTAAATGAGAGAGAGACTAATGACAGTGAAGATTGTGAAGAGAGATCCGATTAGGATTTTTAATTTATTTTCTTCGCTTGTATTTTTTTTCCTGTGGTTGAAATATAATCTTAAAATAGTAAAACGCAAAGATACTACAAACGCCAAAATGTTTATAAAAAATAATAGAACAAATGGGCCATCTTGTTTAAATCGCCTTGAAAAACGCCATTCAAATAGATTTCCTGACCCCCTGGGTTCCAATGGCATAGGATTTGAATAAACGCCAAAAACGCCAAAATGTTAATACAATGAAACCATTAAAACGCCATTAATTATTGAATTTGGTTAACGTCAAAATTCTTAAAAACCAAAAATTAAAACAATATTGGGAAAAGCGGAACTGGAAAAACAGAAGATGAAAGGACAAAAAAGCCCCTCAGCCCTTTTCTAAGCGGCGTGACACGTGTTGGGCCAGGAAGCGTTCTCACAGTTCTCACACTTTTGAGCGTTTTCTCCTGAACCCGTTTTATATATATATATATATATATATTACACATATGAATGTAAGAAACATAAAATTTAAAAAATATGTACTTAAATCCCAAAATTTAGTATTTTACGGTTGTTCTTTTTGTTCTCGTAATAGTTAATGTTCTGTAATCATCCTCATCCTTATTTCACATATATATATATTACACATATGAATGTAAGAAACATAAAATTTAAAAAATATGTACTTAAATCCCAAAATTTAGTATTTTACGGTTGTTCTTTTTGTTCTCGTAATAGTTAATGTTCTGTAATCATCCTCATCCTTATTTCATATATATATATATATATATATATATATACACACACACTAGTCGTTTACCCGCGCGATGCGGCGGGAGTGGCGATTTACAATAGCATACTCGTTTACCGTTAGTTAAATAGTCGTCTCGTGATATATCGTATAGTACTTAAGTTAGTTTTCTTATTCGTGATATGTTGGCACTGGTTTTTCTGTTAGTTTATCGATTCTTTGGTGATATACTTTTGTTAATTTTTTTACTTGTCGTTTCAGCGTGATCTATCTACATGAAGAGTACAAAACAAGGAAGTAGATGTAGTTAAAAACACGAAGAGTACAAAACAAGGAAGTAGATGTAATTAAGTTTTTATTATTTACCCGCGCGATGCGGCGGGAGTGGCGATTTACAATAGGATACTCGTTTACCGTTATTTTATCAATCTTCTTGTGATATATTATATTGTACGTATGTCAGGTTTTTTATTCGTATAATCTTTTACTAAAGTTCAAGTTTATTGTATTATTTTATTCAAAGTTTTCAAGTTATTAGCATCGGTATTATGCATCAAGTGTTTTGTGAAGTAAACGATCTTGAACTATAGGCGATAGCAGCCAGCGACAACATTACCTAAGTGTGTATTCATGTTTCTATGTAACTTGGTGTTTAGTGCCCTCAAAATCAAGATAGATTTTGTAATCTTTAAATCATACATGTTGACGTTATCTATTGTAGAATTGTGAACTCGTATCTTCCACGTATATACGTATAGCTAGTAACACAAAATTGGACGCCAAAAATTCATGGAACTTCTAAACACATGAATCTGACTGGTTTTGGTAAAACGGGAACCTCAAAAAATCGTATTACACACATGAACCTGGCTCGTTTAACAAGCAAAAAAACTTATTTTGCTTATAAATACTTAAAAACTAGGGGTGAGCATGGTGCGGTTTGGTGCGGTTTTAGCATAAAACCGCAACTCATACCGCGAGGTGCGGTTTTTATTTTTTTAAAACCACATGTTGCGGTTTTTTTGCGGTACGGTTTTTGCGGTTTATTTGCGGTTGCGGTTCGGTTTCGGTGCGGTTTCGGTTTTAATAGTTGAATACATCTAAAAAAAACTCTCGGTTTTAATACTGGAATACATGTAATACTTGATGGTAATTAGAATATAATTTTTGCAAAAGGTTATTGGGTTGAAAGTTGGGTTGTTTGGAGTGCTAATTTAATGGGCTTGTAACTAGTAGGTTAACATTATTTTTTTTTAGAGGGAGCAGACGATAGTTAACTTAACAAAGTCAAGTCTGTACTTTTTTTTTTTAACAAACACAGATTATATAATATATAGGGAATTTTATATTTAAATCTTTAAGTATATTATATATAATATATATATATATATATATTAATTTTGCGGTGCGGTTTCGGTTTTTTGGTGCGGTTTTTAAAGCTAAAACCGAACCGCACCATACCTTTGCGGTTTCGGTTTTTGCGGTTTCGGTTTTTGCGGTTTTTGTGTCGGTTGCGGTTTTGCGGTTTCGGTTTTTACGGTTTTTGGTGCGGTTTCGGTTTTCGGTTCGGTTTTTGCTCACCCCTATTAAAAACTACGTATTACTATTACTCTTTTCAAAGCAATTATGTTAAAATATGCTAGTTTATTTCTGAATAATTGAACTATGGCATGAAGAATACCCAAACAGTTCAAGTCATTTATTTTTTATGGTGATTTGAATTTGTTTTTATTTTATTTTTTCTACTGATTATGATTATCTTTTCTTAATACATTTAATTTATTAATTAAATAAAAGTACTATTATATAGTCATTTGACTCATTTTAGTTATTGGTTTATATAATTAGAATTTACAAAATAACCCAGCATTTTTTAGATAAACAATCCTATGGGTCATTACCGTTTGTGGGTAAATCATGAATAGAAATTTACAAAATATTCAAAGAGAATAGTTTGATTTACGTGATGCATAGCAACATAGGTACAAATATAATTTGTCATATTGCAACTTGCATAGACTAAACATTATAAACATTAAGCTGCCGAGACCAACCTAGCGGCCCAATATTCGGAACCTTGGAACCGGACGGTGAAAACCACCAAAGAACCTACCCATGTTATGCCTAGAAGGGTTCGGATTCACAGTTCCGGGTCGGGTCGGTTCTGGTCAGGTTTGACAGGTAAGAACCTTTTGCAACTAATAAGGATATGTGCAGTGTAGCCATGAAAAGAAACTTGAACCATGTCATGACTCTTCTAATCTTTGTCCATTTCTGTGTATCTTCTTCCCACCTCTTATAATCTAGTTTAAGAATAATCTCAACATTAATTCAATAAACATGTATATAATTTTGATGAAATCAGTTCACAACACAACAAAGAATGCCATACAACCCTATGTTGTCAAAAACGCAAGGCGCAGGCGAGGCGCAAGGCGCAAAAAAAGCGTGGGCTTTTTTAAGAAAAGCGCACATAGAGAAAAAATATAAAAAATATGTTATGCTATCGCAATTAGGCCAATAACGAAAGACGAACTTCCATTCTCTATTTTCTTATCCAGAATATTTATCCTTAACCCTTTGGACGCAGAAACTTCTGAGAAAAAAAGTCTGCATAATTGTTAATATTATTAATGTCATTATATCCTTGCATCTTCACATACTTAAAAGAAGTCACAAATACTGTCATAACGCTTTATCACAATGGTAACTTTTTTATTATATAAACATTTCTATTGTCTTACCTCAGTAGCCAACTCCTAATACTTGTTGCAGCTTCAAACATCTCACCCAAAGCAGTCAAAGGGACCTGTATAAGTGAAGTTTGACTAAAAGTCAACATTCCCATTCTCACTACGTGCTTGTTCACAGATGACAAATAAACCAAAAGCGATGTAGTAAATACAACACTTAGTTAATATGTGCATGTTCTATAAGTAAAATGAAATTCCATTCAACAATGATGAGCACATACCAGTGGCATTTTTCACGATACATCGTAGAAAGCTTTTCTAAAAGTAAAACCTTGATTTTTTTTATAAAATGATAAAATTCATGAACTACAAGAGAATATGATGTAAAGCTATACACATGATATTTTGAATCACACTTAAAGCATTGATGAACACATCAAACAAACTTGCAGTCAATAACTTGCAATTAGTGAAACAAAAAATATATTGTTTCTCTTTGCAGGTCGCGTGTTGTAATCATAGTTATTACAGGTGCAAGGCGCACTCAAGGCGCTTAGGCTCCGCCTAGGGCCTAGCCGGAAGGTGCCAACAAACGTGGTTGTTTCTGTGCTCTTTAAGTCGGGTGCCAGGTGGCTCAGATCTGGGTGCCCACTAAACCACCAAACCAATTCCCTAGCAGAATGCACACCAATCAACTCCAGCATTCAGTAAAAAAGTTATATTAATCTAATTTTATTTAATAACTGATCAAGGGTAATTTGAAACTTGACCCACTTACTTTAAATGGTAACCGTGACTTATTAAAAATGGTAATCTGACCATGCGAAACAAATGTTGTTTTTCCTTTATAACAATTCACGCACAACAGAGTTGATGCGGTTGAGCTACCTATATCGGACATTTACAAACAAGTCACATATCAAAGCATATTAATTTGAACAAAACAAAACACAATCCAACTCAAATCATACCATACCTTTAGATTCAGAGTAGCCAACCCAGATTTTGTCAACTTCAAGCATACCTTCTATACATTGTCTCCCTGTACTATACCAAATTAGCTCATGGCTCTTAGTTTCAAAGAAAGAAAAAGGGAATACAATATAAGTAGATTTGCCAAATAGGTCTAGTAATTACCATTTTAATGTCAAATTATCTTTTTTGGTGCGGTTCAAACTGGGCCACTATATAAGGTTACTACTTAAATAACCAATTTTCAGAATATAATCTACATCTCCACCAGGCTGCCATGTCATCATCTTGACTGTGTACCTTGTCATATTTAAAAAAAAAAGTGGTGTACCCAACAAAGACAATAAAAAAATGGCGTTTACCTTAAATTCTCTACCCAGTTCTTGTAAAAGTTCCAGAGTTGGGTATGCAGATGATCTAGCCCACATGTGTATCTATGATTAGAGACAAATAAGATCAATTTAAGTGCCAAGTAATGAACTAATTGCTTTATGTTTGCCAAATTAGTTAAGAGGAAAACATGTCAAACCAAATGCCTTTAAAACACGTTCAAAGTCAGGCATAGTGTTTTTAGCATCTCATAAATCCTTAAATTATTACTAAACATGTTATTTAGATCCTTTATTTTTACAAAATTGGTTATTATTGGGTGTAAATGCATTAGGGGACTCGGGGCGGTAGCGTGATAGCCGTTCATCACGCGTTGAAGTCCCACGCTACACCGCCGCCACTACATTGGTCACGCGTTATAAACAAAACGCGTTACACCCACAACGCGTTAAACATTTGAAAAATCCGACCGTTTGAACCTTTGACCGTTTTAAAACGGTAACAATCAATAAAAAAAAAAAAAAATTATCCATTTTATCTATATATATATCTACATTTTAACCATTTTTCACACACCAAACTATATCTTTTAAACCATTTTAAACCCATTTCACAAATTTTATATCTTTCTCAAATGGAATTCCCTACCGATTCGACGTTTCCGATGTCTAGCGACAGCGATACCGAGTCATCTTCCGACAACGAGACGCTAAAGTATTTTGTGTCGGTGTATAACGAGCTTGATGCCGAGTCGTCCCGCCCAAAGAAGAAGATGGTCGACCGTGATCGTATACGTGCCAAAGAAGTTTTGATGAACGATTATTTTGTGGAAAACCCGCTATACAATGCCGAAACGTTTAGAGATCGGTTTCGTTTACCCAAAGAATTATTTTTAAAGATTGTTGGAGACATCGAAGCAAGTGAGGAATGGTTTCAAGAAGGTTACGATGCGAGGGGCAAACCAAGTTTCACGACGATACAAAAATGCACGTCCGCCATTCGCCAACTAGCGACAGGTAACCCACCCGATCAATATGATGAATACCTAGCTATGTCTGAAAGAACTTCACGTGAATGTTTGCAATTTTTTTGCAACGCGGTCATTAAGTTGTATACTAACGAGTTTTTACGTAAACCGACGAGCCACGACATCTCACGTATTTACGCCGCACACGAGGCTAGATGGCATTTTCCCGGGATGCTCGGTAGCATCGATTGTACACATATCGAGTGGAAAAATTGACCAAGAGAGTTGCGAGGGGCGTATGTGAGGGGAGACATCAAAAAACCAACCATCATACTAGAAGCGGTGGCGTCGAATGATTTATGGATTTGGCATTCGTATTTCGGTGTTCCAGGTTCAAACAACGACATCAATGTGTTGCACACGTCGTCGTTGTTCCAAAGCGTAACGGATGGTACCGCACCTTCCTCTCCTTTCTATGTTAACGGTCGACATTACAGACGAGGCTTTTATCTTGTGGATGGTATCTACCCGTCTTGGTCTGTTTTTGTGAAAGCTCCCTCATTTCCTGTCGAGGCTAAAGAAAAGGCGTTCAAAAAATTGCAAGAATCGGCAAGAAAAGATGTTGAGAGGGCATTTGGTGTTTTAAAGGGTAGATGGGGTATACTACACCGACCGGTTCGTTCGATGACCAAGAAATCAATCCATAGCATAGTGTATGCATGTATCATATTGCACAATATGCTGATCAAACACGACGGGCGTGCAATATCCCCGGATTGGGTGCCGGATCCTCCTACGCAAGTTCAAGTTCCACAAGATATCCATTTACAATTGCGTAACGAAGAAACTCACTTTCGTTTGAGATTCGATTTAATCGAACTAGTAGGTTCTCTAGGTTTGGAGTTTCCGGATTCGGACGAGGAGTAGGTTTTTTTTTTTTTTTTTTTTAAATTGTATGTTTCTAGTATGTTAAATTGAAGTAGTATGTTTTAAATTTAATGAAATTTTTAATTTTAGTGTTTTATTGTTAATTTCTAATTTTAAAATGAAAATTAAAAATAAATGGGAGTGATAGAATTCCATCACTAGTGATTCCACCCCTCCTACATTTCTATCACTAGTGATGGAAATTTGGTTGATGACATGGCATAATTTTATTGGACATTGAGAGTGATAGATTCTATCACTAGTGAACCACCCCTAGTCCCCTTAACTTGTTTTTTTAAACCGGCAAACCTTAAGAAAGTGTTGGCGGGTTACCACGGCCCAATAACTGAATAAATGTTCTTAAAAAAAAATTTCAGCTCTGGTTTCCAAGACTTGTTTGTCAAAGCACTCTATGAAAACATATATGGGAAAGTTTTTGTGGATAAATCATCCTCTCAATAATACACACATTGAAATATGAAAATGGAATCAATGTGTGTATTATTGAGAGGATGATTTCTAAATGTCCCATTCATTCTTCAGGTGCACCCTCATGCCAGCTGCTCCGACGTTATTGAGCTAACATCACGTCATGTTGCTCCGACTTTGATTCTAGTTTCAAATTTTGAAAAAATTTTTTTTATTGAAACTGAACATTTTTAAGTTAAAATGAAGGAAACAAAATACACCTGGAGGTTGTGGCCACCGGTGGTCTTTGCAGTCAAGAATATCAACACAAATTCAAATAACATGGAGTCATGGAGGATAAACACTTGATCTTGGTCACATGAAGGATTCCCAGATCTTATGTAGATTCCTTCATCTGCTTTATCACCTTCTTCAACAAAAAAAAAAAAAAAAAAAAAAACATTTAAAATTTCACAGCTAAACATAAATGGCATAACTATAGATCTGCAGTCATTAGAAAAGATTACCTTTGTAAGTCGGCTGACACTTGGACCACGATGAAGATTTGAGATGAAATTTTAAAAGATTTAAGATGAAATTTTAAAAGCGGAACAGCGGTCAGGTTGATATATTTAAAGGTGTATCTAAGGAAACACAAACATGCATACAGGAGGTTTTAATCGCAATCATCATGACTATAAAGGTAATAAGTTGTTGACATAGATGTTGAGTTATCAACATCAGTGGCGGATCCAGGATTTTTTTTCACTGGGTTCACTTTTTAGGTGCTCTAATTTCCATCAACTTGACGTTAGAATTTCCGTCCGGGTCGGGTCGGGTCAGGTTGGGTCGAGTCGGGTCGGGCTTTATCACTAAAGTCACTTTTTTCGTATGATAGTTTAAAACTTTTACATGAACATCAAGTTATGATATTAGCATTAAACATACATTAATTATGCAAAAGACCCATACATAGAATTAGAGTAAACAATTATCAAGATTAAAATAGAGTTTGCAAGAAATTTATTTGAACTAAACCGGGACGATGCTGAAATACAGGAACCCTACCGTTTCCAAATGTAACTATTTGGTACAATATTAATTTGGTATAGTACCAGTTCAATTTGGTACTAGTACCGATACCATCCCTAGTTCAAAACATAACATAAACAAGTGATTAACATTACGCTATGCTTTTTCTTTAACTACGCCACCCGGCCCACCCCGTCATATATTTTTTTTCTTTAACAGTACACTATACTTTTGGGTTGTGAGGCACGAATACATGTATCCTTCCTTTGACTAGTTGATTGCCAAGCTACAGTGTTAATGCTAAATTGAATTTCAATACCACATAATTTAGCATACTGGTTGAAGACGAATTCAATATTTAGATCATTATAGTAGTTACCATAGATTAAATCTTTCCTTTGACCCGTTACAGATTCAATACAAACAAACAGATATAATCAATTAAAATATCAAAAGCTGTATAACAAACAGATTCAATAAAAACAAACAGATATAATCAATACAAACAAACAGATATAATCAATTAAAACATCAAAAGCTGTATAACAAACAGATTCAATAAAAACAAACAGATTCAATACCAAACAGATTCAATATAAACAGATATAATCAATTAAAACAAACAGATGTATAACAAACAGATATAAAACTAATTGTAATCAATTAATTCGTATAAAACAAACAGATATAATCAATTAATTCGTATAAAACAAACAGATATAAAACTAACTGTAATCACGGAGGCGGAGGCGGAGCAGCCGGAGGCGGAGGCGGACTGGCGGAGCTGCTGGATGTTGTTTGAATCTGTTCGCTGGAGCTGCTGGATGTTGTTTGAATCTGTTCGCTGCTTGTTGTTTGTGTGCGGCGCTGATATAACCCTAAATGGGTTTTAATGTTTTATAACTTTAAAGAAAAAAAATTAAAAGATAAATAAAAAAAAACGGACAAAAAAAGTGAGGTGACGGGATTCGAACCCGGGTGGGTTAGGAAGAAAAGCGCGATTATAACCAGTGGAACCTTGGCCTTTTATGTTTATGGGTTCCTTTTATAATATACTTATGGGTTCCTTTTCAGCTTCTTATATATATTTACACTAAAAATTAAAAAAAGACTGGGTTCCCGGGAACCCGTACTTTGTATACTAAGTCCGCCCCTGATCAACATACCCAATAAATGGACATACATTCTTAGTTTTTTCAAACAAAAGGTTAAAAAATTCGGATAAAAAATGTGTAACACGTTTAAAGAAAAATGTTACATAGTGGAAAGAGTCCCTCTACACGAAAAAGACCAAAAAAATCGACATATCTATTAACGATCGATATCAATACCAAATTATTTGTAGATTATATGACCTTGAGAAGTCCTTTGAATATGCTTATTAATATAGTATATATATATATATAAAAGACCAATGATTTTAACCTACACATAGCCTACATACATGTTGGTAATTTAACCTATAGATAACCTACATATTTGTAGATTATACAAAAAGTGAATATTTTGTTCCATTGATGAGAGATAAATGTTTCCTTTTATTTGTTTACTTTGACTTCGATTAATATTACAATGTTGATGAATTATTATTATTATTATTATTATTATTATTATTACTACTATTACTATTACTATTATGTTTATTTTAAAATTTTGAATGTGTTTCAAAGGTTTTACATAATCAATTAACATAAATCGAAATCGAAATCGTTAACTATATTGTCATATATTAATATTTTTAATTTAATGTTTCATACTCATAATTATTAAAAAAAGTTTATTACAACATGCTTCCATATTTTGTTTTGAATTCTTGTGTAAGAAATAATAAATCTTAGATTTATAACATTTTCATTTATGTTGGACCGTTCTATGACCTGAATACGTCAGTTAAGGCAGTTCATCATCACGTATAAAGGCGGAATCAGAATACGTAACGTAACAACAACTTTCCTATTCAATTCCTTTACGTTTATTGCTTTCTGAGATCAATTTGACAGAGTTTGGTTACAAATGCAATGACCTGATTTCGCTCCAATGTCCCCATATGAAGTCACACATGTGAGGTATTTATAGTAAGACTGATCTCGCTTATATGGCATGACCATATGAGCGGAATCACTTGTAACTGATTTCGCTTATATGGCATGACCATAAAAGCGGAATCACATGTGACTAAAGAGCGAAATCACCAGGTGACATAAGAGCGAAATCACATCTACCCTAAAAACGAAATCACCTATGAACTATGTTCACATAAGCGAAATTAACTTTATAAACTCTAATCTTGACTTTCAAGCTCCTATCTTGACTTTCTTGACTTAAGACTTGATGTAGATGAAGTCAACAGACATTCTTGTGCATCAACAGACTCCCCCTTGGATGTTGACGAAGTCTTCAGCTCCTGAGTCTTCAGTCTTAGTCTTTTCTCTAACTCTCTGTCTTTTCATCATAAGCACTCTATCTTCACAAGCTTCAGAAACACAACCTGTCTCTAACTTCTATCTTCCCTTTGACTGTTGATCCAGACTCCCCCTTTCACAGACTCCCCCTCTCAATATGCTAGAATCTGAGATATCTGGTTCAAGCTTTGACAATTAGCTTCCATTGGGAATAATGAAGTTTACATCCTGATTAACCTGCACTTCCTCTACCTCAACATAAGTTTCACAAATTTATAACAGTTGAATTTAATAAACTTACTGGTAGAAATCATTAATTCAACAAACATACTAGTTACATCAAGTTCAAATGAATGACCTTGATTAACTAAGCACACAATCTTTCAAAACATTTGTATATGACATTCAAAGTTTTCAACATATACTCCCAACCCAATGTAGTTCATCATGTTTAGCACTTGGAATTTTGAATATCAGCTCTTCAACATCAGTTGTCAAAAATCTTTTTGAATTTTTCAAAATTTTAAGCTAAAGCACAATATTTTTTGGGTTTTTGATTTTAAAAAAATGCAATAAAGAAATATATACAAACAATATTTTTGTGAGTTTGTGTAAGAGGATCATATCAGTTCATGAGACAAATTACAAGCACCGTTAAGCTTTAATCATTTTAAGTTCTAAACGATTCACATAGATTGACGATATGTTTGTCCTCTTAAGCTCAATCTAAAAACTTTCGAAATGCTTACCGATACGTTAAGGTATATTAATTTTGCACTAAATTCTTATGGACCCCACGATCTCAGCATATCCCCTCATCATGTAATACACTAACTCAAGTAATGCCTTTAAACTTTCATCAACTGTGATATGTGCGAAAATAAAGCAGAATGTTTAAACATTAACAATCAGGTCGATACTTCCGTATACGCAGAGAAAGTCCAATGTTTAAACAAAATAAGAAAATAAAACAAGTTGAAGTTGTTTAGGCTTTAACCACCAGTTCGATACTCCCGTATACGCAGAGGAGGTCCAAAGCTTAAACGAAACACCAAAGAAAATAAAGCAGAACGTTTAGGCAACAACATCCAGGTCGATACTCACGTATACGCAGAGGATGTCCGATGCTTAAACAAAATAAAGAAATAAAACAAGTTTAAATCTTTGCAAAATAAAATGCACAATCACAGCGATTTTTCAGCAAAGTTGTGAAAGTTCACAGACTTAACCGGTTTTTATGTCTTTAGACATTCAGCAATTACTGAGTAGGTACACAATCACGAAGGACAAAACTAAGTACTATGCTTTCAACCATGTTTCCCACTAGAACTAGGCTTTTTCATTTAGTTTGTATCGTTATCGCAAATCTACTAGTCTAGCTGAGCCTATCGTCACATCATTAGTGAGATCGTTTATCACATTTGACATTTCATTTCTTTAGCATGCTGTGATAGTCCACTGATATACTATCATTTCATCTTTTTTCACAACAAAACTCATTTTTGCTTTTTCAATGTTTTTGACATTTTCAAATTTTCTAATTTTTTTTAAATATTTCTCCCCCTAAAATCAAAATATGTTTCAATTTTGATTTTCAAGGAAAATTTGAAAACAAACTGACAACCGATATCGAATTACTTCAATTCGCCATCCACTTGGCATAAACAATCAGAACTCCCCCTGACAACAAACTATTTTCCCATTTAGATTTCAAAACACTTAAGTTTGTTTTAATCAAAATGGTTTTTCCGGAAAATTAGTTTTGTTGAATTAACAAACCACTTGTTGGTTAGGGGATTACATCATCACTTTGTTCTCCTTTATCCATTTTGAAAGATTTAACAGTTCAAGATTCTATCAACACAAACACTTGTCGAAAATCAAGTACAACTTAATGTCCCTGATTTACCACATGTAAGATGAAAAATCACCAGAGTGAAATTTCTCAAGAAATGTGCCGATTCATGTTCCACGCTTACCAACCTGGGAACTCCGGCAAGTCAGGTTTTTCTTATTTGAAAAGATTCACCCAAGCCTGACCAGCCTTAGGTTTGACAATTTTTACCTCAATTTGTGGCTCCTCTGATTTTACCGAATCAGAATCATTGCCAGAACATGGCTCCTTTGACTTTGATGAGTCAAGATCATTGCTAGAATGTGTCTCTTTTGACTTTGACAAGTCAACTTCATCACCAACATGTTGCTCCTTTGTTTCTGAAGAAACAAATTCATGGCTAACATCTTTCTTTTTCTTCTCTTTTGTCCTCAGATTTGCATCTGATGAATTCGTTTTGTTTGACTTATCGGTCTTGGAAGAACAAAACGATTTATCAGAACTGTATTCGCTTTGACGACTGTATCCGAGGACAAAATCCTTTCGAGATACTCTCTCGCTTTCTTCCTTTTCTTCCTCAGTCTGTCTTTTTGCCCTTGTGAAAGCTTTACTTTCTTTTCTTGAACTTTTGGTTCTTGAACTTTCTGTTCTTTGGGCTTGACACTGACTGATTTCTTTACCGTTCTCTGAGATTCAACCCTCGATCTTCCCATTGATCTCCTTGGGCAATCTCTTGCAATATGTCCTCTAATATGGCATTCATAACACCTTCTTGTTTCGAATCTCTGGCTTTGGCAGTTAACAGCAATGTGTCCTTGATAGCCACAAGTGTAACATACTCTGTTATCATACCATTCACTACTTTCATACCACATACTGTCTTCATACCACACACTTAGATCAAAACATTTAGTTGCCTTGTGGTAGTCATTTCTCTTCTTGTATCCTTGATTTGACATTTGAGCACTGTGGTCAAACCTGCACCACTTATTACCAACTTTTTGTAAGTTTTCATTTTTAGATTTTTGTGATTTTTGATAATGATTGGATGACTTATCTGATGAGCTTTTATTTTCATTTTTAAAGTCATTCAAATTTTTAACTTTTTGTTTCTGTTCTACAATCTTCTTAACAGGTTTTTGCTTAGAGCATTCACCTATTTCAGTAGACTGCAAAACAGTATTTTGAAAATTTTCTTGTAATTCTAAAAATATTTTTCTTTTCTTTTCTTTTTCTATTTCATCATCAGCTTTGTCATCGCAATCTTCAATTTTGACTTTGTCCAAATTTGTGACATTGTCACTTATTGGAACAGCATTGATTGGTTTTGAACAAACATGTGAAGTAGAATTCACAAAACCTTTCAATTTATTCTCAAGCTCGTTAATTTTAATCCGAGCTTTTTCAGCTTCTTTTTCAAGCTGAATGATTTTAGCAAGATGAGAATTGATTTCAATTTGTTTTTCAAGATTATCTTTACCAAAAATATCTCTCTCATCTTCTAAAATCTTGATTTGTTTTTGAAAATCTTTTTCTTTTTCTTTTAAATTGTTAATTTCAAATGTCAAACTATCCAAACTACTCAACAGTTTGTCATTTTCTGACGTCAATTTCTCACAATTCTCTCTCATTTCAAGAATCTGTTTATTATCAGATTCTTTCTCATCCTTCAAACTTTTGATTTCCAATGCTAAACTCTCTACATTCTTCAGAAGTTTAACATTGTCTGTTTCTGATTTCTCGCATTTTGAGCACACAACTTCACTTTTTGAAGTTTCATCCTTCTTTGATTCTTCAATCTTTGATGTTCCTGCAAGAAAATTTTTAACCATATCAGCAGGATTCAAATCTTCATTTAAAAAACAACCTCTCTTGTGATCATATTTCATCTTTCTTCTTACATCAATACCATTTTCAATTCTTTTGATTATTTCAAGAAACATATCCAAACTTAACCATTTTGATTCTCTTTTTAATTTCTCTACCACCTCATTCTTTTTCTCTTCATTCTTATCATTGCGTTTTCTAAGCTCTCTGATGAAATCATAATAACCAAATTTTGAGAACCTAGAATCCTTTTTCAATTTTCCTAAAAATTCATCCCAATCTGAAGGTAACGCATCTGCAAACTTAGATATCTTTTCAGCATCTGATATCCTTAAGTAATACATTTCAAAACTTTTATGTAAATCTTCATATCGCTTATACGTATCATTAAAATTCTCATATTTCCTACGCATAAAATATTCAAATCTTTCAACCAAAACCTCCTTTTTCTCAAGAGGAGAACAACAAGTCCAATTGTTTATTCTTTCAAGTTTAATGTTTTCCAGTTCGTCAAACATTTTGAATTCTTGGTATTTGTGCCTTGTAAATCACCTCGAATCACCTGCAAACAAACAAACAAACAATCAGTTCAAACGGACTGAATACGTAACAGTGAATTACCGATGACACTTAGACAAATTTTGAAATTTTGAAAAATAATGACACTAGAGCGAAATCAGTCAGATTGACTGATAAGCGGAATCAAGTGTAGATGACAGATAAGCGAAATCAGACAATGTCCCTATGAGCGAAATAACAGATTGTCCCTATGAGCGAAATCACTTATGTCCAAATAAGCGAAATCACCTTGTCTGAATAAGCGAAATCATG
The DNA here is from genome assembly GCA_030545235.1 of Helianthus tuberosus. Taxonomy (NCBI): domain Eukaryota; kingdom Viridiplantae; phylum Streptophyta; class Magnoliopsida; order Asterales; family Asteraceae; genus Helianthus; species Helianthus tuberosus. The sequence goes on from CM060357.1 coordinate 109,451,420, forward strand.
TTATGTCAAATAAGCGAAATCAGATGCCTATTGTCCGTAAAAGCGAAATCAGGTTTTAACCATTTTTCATCATGTTTTAATCCGTATTTCAACCTGAAACTTTCTAGGGTTTGTTATTAGTAGATTTTACACGTTATATCCGGAATTCAGACAATTTCAACCGTAGGAACTATCTTAAATCGAAAAAGTATGCAAGAAAGTGAGTAGAAATAAGAGATTTTTGTCGAATCAGCTGTAGTAGTATGAACTCCTCGTCCTGAAGCTCTGATACCACTTGTTGGACCGTTCTATGACCTGAATACGTTAGTTAAGGCAGTTCATCATCACGTATAAAGGCGGAATTAGAATACGTAACGTAACAACAGCTTTCCTATTCAATTCCTTTACGTTTATTGCTTTCTGAGATCAATTTGACAGAGTTTGGTTACAAATGCAATGACCTGATTTCGCTCCAATGTCCCCATATGAAGTCACACATGTGAGGTATTTATAATAAGACTGATCTAGCTTATATGGCATGACCATATGAGCGGAATCACTTGTAACTGATTTCGCTTATATGGCATGACCATAAAAGCGGAATCACATGTGACTAAAGAGCGAAATCACCAGGTGACATAAGAGCGAAATCACATCTACCCTAAAAACGAAATCACCTATGAACTATGTTCACATAAGCGAAATTAACTTTATAAACTCTAATCTTGACTTTCAAGCTCCTATCTTGACTTTCTTGACTTAAGACTTGATGTAGATTAAGTCAACAGACATTCTTGTGCATCAACAATTTACTTTTTAGGACAGAAAAAATGGGTGATTCATTGTGTTCTGTGTGTTCTCGCAATATTTACTGTTCTGCATAAAACCTTCCCCTATGAAATAAAATAATAAAAAGTGCAAACCAAGAAGAAAACAATATATCCCTGTTCCCTATACTGATAAATAAAAATAAAGTACACTTGGCAAGTTTTTATACCCCTTTATAAAATTAAGACCTATTTACTGTTTTTAAGAATTGGACACTTGTCATTATTTTGTTCCATTGATGAGGGATAAATGTTTCCTTTTATTTGTTTACTTTGACTTCGATTAATATTACAATGTTGATGAATTATTATTATTATTATTATTATTATTATATTATGTTTATTTTAAAATTTTGAATGTGTTTCAAAGGTTTTACATAATCAATTAACATAAATCAAAATCGAAATCGTTAGCTATATTGTCATATATTAATACTTTTAATTTAATGTTTCATACTCATAATTATTAAAAAAAGTTTATTACAACATGATTTTTTTGTGCATAACCACATATTATTGTTGCACTATTAGCTACAACATTATTCCAAACAATTCATAACATATTTTAGTTTTTTTAACACTATAGAATTTACTTTAGAAAAAAAAAAGTAAAATTATCAGTAGAGTCCTATCGTGTAAAAACCGTACAATTTTTTACTTTTTAATTAAACATCCATCAATAGTTTAGTTTAATATTACTTTACATTTGTTAGCATTAAAATTTTACAAAATTAAATTCTTTTTAAGTCCATGTGTTACTTGAGTCCAAAATAATAAAAAAAAAAATTAACTACCTGAATACCCATATTCTCATTTTGTAACCCTTTGAGTCTAAAATCATAACAACGTTCAACTAAGCTGTTAAGTCATCTTAATTAATTTTTCTTTTTAACTTAGGCCTTTATATTTAATAAGTAAAATATAAATTAAATCAATAAGGTTTACATGTTAATTGTACCTTCCACATAAAAACTGTGTAAAAACTATCGCTATATACTAAATTTAACAACGTAATTATAGATCATTCCAAAGTTAACCATAATTTGTAATATCTTTTAATATAAAATCGTAAAACCTTAAACTTTATAACATAAAAATTTCCAATATCTACATATTAAAACAACTTTACGATATAGATTAAAACATGATAATCATGATGTTAATTTCAATAACTTTGTTATTTATTCATAATAGTTAAAAGCAATAGTGTGACCAATAAAACAACAAATGTTGTATAAAAAAATATTTATTGAGTTATGAATAACTTTTGCAACTTTTATTTAATGTTTTATGTAGTTTTATTTAAATCATTTTTTACAAAACTTATTAGCTAAGCCCGTGTAACACACGCGTAATTAACCTAGTATGAACATATACTCAAATCTGAATTGCATTCATTCAATAATTGTCAATTAACAATTTACTTCCTCAAAGGGGAGTGTACATGTTTCGGGTAATCTCAGAAATTTGTAACTTACTTGAAACTCAATTCTCACATTCATTCAATAATTGTCAATTAACAATTTATGTAACATCCGTGCTTGTAACCATTGTGAACAGTTCTTTCATCAATAAAATAATGTTATTTGATCCCAATGTTTGTTTGGTTGTGTTTTACATTTTTCATGTTTTGACTTTTATTCAATTTCAAACTCTATATCGCTTTCTGGAGAGTTATACGCAAACTGGTGCGTAAATGTAACCAGTTTAATGCGAAAAATACTCCGGAACATCAACATATACTTAACATACCTTAAATAACCTTTACATAACTTAGAAATAAGTTTTAAAGGCTTTGGTATGGCAAAAACAAGTTAATTCGCTTACAGGGTCTAAACTTGACAAACTGCGAAAGTATGCCAATTTAAACTGTAACGAACATTCTGGAACATGACCATAAGTTAAACATACCATAAATATCCTTTACATAGCTTATAAATAGGCTTTGAGGGGTTCGGTATGCTAAAATAAACTTTTGGGGTCATTCAAGGACTAAAAGCGTCAAAAAAAAGTGCACAAGTTTGCATTTTCGCGCATAACTTACGTTCTGAAGACATCCGGACATCCAAAAATTTATGTAAGCACTAAAATATTTTATTTTAGTGTTTGGCATAAGAAAAATCCATTCGTCACGCCATTTGGATCATTTTTCGCGCTTATGCGCATTCCGTCGTAATTAACCGAACAACGTAACCATACGGCTAAACGAACCGACACCCGAGATATTTTTGAACACATTTTAAGTTCCCTATACTTTAACTTCATTTTAGAGCTTTGAAATGGGGTTAACGGGGCTTAAACGTGTCAAAAAAACGCATCGAAAACCAAGTTTTGAGGTTGCAGGGACTGAAACTGTAAATCTGCCAAACTAGGTCCGTAAGTAGGGGCCAGATGCAGCAAAACGTTTTTTTTTCAGCTTTTAACAGCCCTTAACACTCTCCAAAGGCCAAGTGCCAAGTGTCAAACTCTTATGGTGGATGGCAAATGAGTTACCACAACTTTCCAACAAGTGTACGGCTTAGATCGTGCCCCCTTTTCCAAGAAACGATCCTAACGGTTGTGGGTTTACTATAAATACCCACCTCAACTTCACTCATTCCTCACATTTGAATCTGATTCTACACTCTCTAAGTGGAAGTTTATGCTTCCTACCTGAGAGTGAATCGGGTTCGAATCTTGCGGGGACCCTTTGTAAGTATTCCTTCGTTCTTTTATTGCTTTTCGAGTCCGAAAGTCAAACTTTGTTTGACTTTCTGCATTGACCAGTTTATGGTCAATGCGAAGTTCGTTTGAACTTCGCAACGTGATTGTAATCACGATGGTTATAGTCCCTTGTGACTATGCCTACTGATTACCACGTTGTCTAGGGTCGTAAGGGTAAGCGATCTAATAAATCGCTTATACCTTCGAACCCGACCCAATTGGTCGATCATTAGGATCCGACCAAATACATTAGGTGACCATAGTATATAGGGAATAACCTTCCGAGGTTATACCTTATGGTCGCTTCGTTTGAGTAGTTGTATGATAGGTAATTTATATGCCTTAGGTAAATTACCAAAATGCCCTTTTTACGCCAAAATTCATTTTAATCATATGTAACATAACTTTTGGTATCTAAACTGATTTGGCAACAATATTAGACATGTTAAGGCATATTTTACTTATCATAGGGCTAGTTAGGTGTTCCGAACGCGTTTTACGCGAACGACGCGTTAAAGTAGCATAAGCTACCTAAACGGGTTGTAAGCACTTAGGTTAGGTTTCATTTTAGAATATAGGCTTTGTTAAACCATATTACACGAGTCTCCATACTCGTTTGGTTTATGAACCCTCATTCTACCCAATCCTCCGATTTAGGTCCGGATTATTAACATAGTTACCTATATTAGGTGCCGTTTGATTCCGTGATCTCTAGCATTGCTTGGTGGTTATCTTAGGACTTCTGAGCAATCTCAAGTGAGTACATAGACCCCTCTTTTACTGTTTTCCAAACATTTTGGGGTGAAACACATGTGCCTACTTGTTACTTTCATGCTTTCCATGTTTTCATATCATATGCTTGTTATGTTCAATAGTACACTTATAGTACATGATTTCATTGTGTTCATGCTATGTATGCCCATCGTGTGCATAATTAGTACATTGTTTTACATTACATTTCATGCTATGTATGCCCATTGTGTGCATATTTAGTACATTGTTATACATTTCATTTCATGCTACGTATGCCCATTGTGTGCATATTTAGTACATTGTTTTACATTTCATTTCATGCTACGTATGCCCATTGTGTGCATATTTAGTACATTGTTTTACATTACATTTCATGCTATGTATGCCCATTGTGTGCATATTTAGTACATTGTTATACATTTCATTTCATGCTATGTATGTCCATTGTGTGCATACTTAGTACATTGCTTTACATTACATTTCACGCTATGTATGTTCATTTGATTACATACTTAGTGCATTGTTTTCACATGCTCACATTTTGGTATGACATTTGGTTTGTTTCAATGGAACAATACATTCATTAACATTAGCTACGCCGTTCGTTAGTAGGTAGTGGTACCATAGGAATTGACAACTCCCGTTCCTGAAATCCTGGGTTTGTTTGGATTGGAAGGAATGACCGAATTCGATATACATAACTAAGATAAGCCTTTAATTTGTTTAAGGGTTTATCGCCACAGTCTCAAGGCTTGGATGTATGCATTTTCACAATACCGCATAAATGTTCATATTCAGTATAACATGCATTTCCACAAGACATAACATTGATTTAAACCATGTTTTACTTCAATATATTGTTTTGTGCATTTTTACCTATGGCTTAAAGGATATATTTATACATATATATATTCCACTTGCCATACATGACATTTTGACAAGGTTTACACAAAGACATTTGACATAGACATTTTGACATAAACATTTTGACATGATTTACATTTGATCATGCATTTCCACAAAACATAACTTTGATTTAAACCAAGTTTTACTTCAATACTTTGTTTTGTGCGTTTCACCTATGGTTTAGTCGATGCATTTCACTAGCCATACATATCATTTTGGTTACACATTACATGATTTACATTTGACACATAAACATTTTTACATTTGTTATACATTACATAATTTACATCTCGACATAAACACTATGACATATTATTCAATACATTTGGCAATTGGTTTAAACATAGACATCTTACATTGTTGGTTTGATTTGGGTAAGTGATTTAAGTAACGAGGCGTGTGTAATATGATACAAGCATGGTGGATACGCCGCTGGTACTTCCTATATATAAGTGATTGTATGGTATTACATATCGTGGCGTTATTTGAATCATTTCAATTTGGACATACAACATTTTATACAAATAACATATTTTTCACAATACATTGTTTTACAAACAACTTAATTTATACAAACTCATTTCACATGGTTATTCGCTTAACCATGTATTATTCTTTTATACATATATATCATTTGATTTATTTATCGTTTTTCAAATGATTTACAAAACAAAACAATAACAAGGTTCATGACTAAACTTTATTAAACCTTTTCTTAAACTTAAGTCATGAATCTCATTTTCACAAAACCTATGTACTCGCCGGCATTTTTATGCTGACGTACCTATTTTCACATGTGTTTCAGGAAATGAAGCATATGATTGATCAAGATACACTTAGGCGGACTTGGGCCTTCGCGACAATAAAAGATGCAAGACTAGTTATTTATGTTATGTTTCTTCGATTGTCAAGACATTGTAACTATTTTATTCAATAAAACAATACTTCAATTTCCATGTGTTATGAAACAATGATTCTGTTACAACACTCCCCGATGTTTCCGTCATCTCCCATTCGAGTCCCTATACCTCCTCATGTCCCAGAGCATGTTCCTGAGCCAGACCCTATTCCGTTTGGTTTACCTGATATTACACCTCTTATTCCGGAGCCAGTCCCTGCACCATTCGATCTCCCACTTGTTGATCCCTATGTACCACAACCCCCACCTGTTAGTGTTGCTCCCCCACCTCCTGTTATGTCTGATGCTCACCGTACTGACCTTCCGATTGTCTTCTTACAGGAGATCCCTGCACCCCGTCCAGGGGAAGGTACCTTGGGCCAGCCCCGAGTTTTCACCCATTTGCTTCAGCCGACTTCCCTCCGATCCCACAGACTACACCTTTTACTCCATTTACATCTGCATCACTTGATGAGCCTCTTAGGTGGTTTTCACCATACTCTATGCCTATCTCTAACCCCTACCATCCCTCGCATCATGCTAGTTATACTCGTGATGAGTTACTTTTGTTGCTTCAGTTGCAGTTCGAGATCTTGAGTTATAGAGTTCTCTAGTTGGAGTTCGGTGAGGGTGCTAGACGGCCACCATGTCCTTTCCATTCTACATCTGTCCCTCCACACTCATCGCCAGCTTCCTTCGTACCTCCACCTTCTGCTCCCGCACCTATTCCGGGTTTTGATGCCCACTTTCTCACTGTCGAGCAGCAGATTAGCTTCTTGCTTCGCTGTGTTTATGACCTCGAGGAGGAGCTCGCACATGTCCACAATTTTCTTTTCTTCCCTCCTCCTCCTCCTCCTCCTCCTCCTCCTCCGCCATCAGCATCGTAGGTTTTTGGTTTTATGTAGATGCACTACTTTTGGTGAGAGCACTATAATTGAGCCGAGATTGTGAAGAATGGAAGACCATTTTTTGACTATTATTTTTGTATATTGACAAACTCATTTGACAATGGTAATGTAACCCTATGTCTCTTTTGGTATGATACGATGTGAAAACAATGTAACTCGTGGTTGGTGATTTATGAAAGCTCAATAGTCATGTTCTCATTAAATACACTGTTGGTTTACATGTTCATGCAATGATTATGTTATAGTGTGATTGTTTGCTATGATGATTGCTTATATATATGTACATACGAATCCTAGACAACTATTTATTTATTTAACGAATAAGGCCTGACCTATCCGAATCTTCTTACGAGAAGAGCAATGCCGCCTTGAAGAAACACCGATAATGACAACGGACTGCCAAGGACCGAAGCAGAGCTGCAAGAGCGCATCTCACAAGCTATCGCTTAGCACGAGGCCATCCGCTCCGAACATAGCGATGGTACCTCTGGGAATAACCCCCCAACCGGTAATGTTAAGTCACCTAAGACACATTACAACTCGTTTGGATATTTCCAATTATGCTTTGCTAGTGTTTTCTATGAATGGTGCTGCTTGTGTTACAGGCTGTACCTACAAACAATTCTTGGATTGCAAGCCCCTAAATTTCGATGGCACTGGGGGTGCTGTTGCCTTCGTATGCTGGGTGGAGAAGATGGACTCTGTATTGAGAATGAGCAAATGCACTCCAGAACAAAGAGTCACGTATATTTCTGAGTTATTTCTGGACGGATCGCTGTCGTGGTGGAACCTCCAGGTTCAGACTTTGGGCGAAGCTGCTGCGTATGCATTGAAATGGAATGAACTGAAGGAGTTAATGCGTAAAAAGTATTGTTCTTAAGCGAAGATCCAAAAGTTGGAAACGGAATTCTAGAACTTAAAAATGGATGGTCCAAAGGTGGCTGAGTATATTAAGAGATTTCATGATTTGTCGAGAGTTGTTCCTTACTTGGTGGAGCCAGAGTTTAAAAGGATTGAACGTTTCATCTGGGGATTGGCACCTCAGATTCTGAGCATGGTGAAAGCTTCCAAGCCTCCAACTATTTCTGAGGCTATTGACTTAAGGGTGGCACTTACGGAGGAAGCAGTTCGGTTGGGAAAGTTTTTGATTTCTGAAACAAAGAAGAAGGAGACTCATGTGGAGTCATCAGGGGATAACAAAAGAAAGTTTACTAATTTCAAGAAGGGTACCTGAGCGAACAACAACAACAATGCCAACAAGCGAAGAGACACTAATCCGCCAACTGAGGCACAGACTGGCGCTGCAAATGCTAAAAATAAGGGAAAAGGGTACATGGGTACCCTACCAAAGTGTGACATTTGCCAATTTCATCATGCCGGTCAGTGCAGGTATAGGAAGTGTGGTAACTGTGGAAGGATTGGGCATTCTAAGGATACATGTTGGTAGGGAGCGGGTCGTGGAAATGGAGGGCAGGGTGGTAATGGTAATGGTAATCGTGGTGGTAACGGAAATCAGTATGGTAATCAAAACTATGGTGGAAACGGGAAATGGAAACCGTGGAGGACACACCACCACCACCAACAACAACAACCAGGGTGGTAATGGGAATGGACGCGGCCAAGGTTGCCTTGGTTGTGGGGACATTGGGCACTTTAAGCGGGACTGCCCCAAAAATAATCAAGCTCGTGGAAGGGTATTCACCATTGGGGCCAGGGAAGAATGCTAGGATCCAAACGTGGTTACTGGTACATTCCCTATCAATCAACGTTATGCATCTGTGCTATTTGATACTGGTGCCGATTTTAGCTTCGTATCCCTAGACTTTAAGAACATACTTGGTTTAGTTGCTCGTAAGTTAGACGTCCCATACTCGATAGAACTGGCTAGTGGAAAGCTAGTAGAGGCTAATGAGGTGATTAGAAGTTGTAATATGGAGCTCGGAGAGTGTGAGTTTGCGATAGATCTTCTGCCAGTTGATTTAGGAAGCTTTGATGTCGTAGTTGGGATGGACTGGTTAGCTAGCAACCGTGCGGTGATAGTTTGCTATGAGAAGATCATTCGCATTCTGATAGTGAATGAGGAGACGATTGTGATTCACAGAGAGAAGCATGATACGCCCTTGGGGATTATCAGTTGTATGAAAGCACAGAAGTGTCTACGTAAAGGATGCGTTGCCTTCTTGGCTCATGCAGTGGATAAGGAAGGCGAAGAGCCAAAGATTGAAGATATCCCAGTGGTGAGGGAATATCCTGAGGTCTTCCCTGAAGACTTGTCAGGATTACCCCCTCAGGGACAAGTCGAATTCCACATTGACTTGGTTCCAGGCGTCGCGCCTGTAGCCAAGGTACCTTATCGACTTGCACCATCCGAGATGCAAGAGTTATCTACACAACTACAAGAGTTATTGGACAAGGGATTTATAAGGCCGAGCTTCTCGCCTTGGGGAGCTCCAGTGTTGTTCGTCAAGAAGAAGGATGGTAGCTTTCGAATGTGTATCGACTACTGGGAGATGAACAAGTTAACTATCAAGAATCGGTATCCACTACCGAGGATTGATGATTTATTCGACCAACTGCAAGGATCAAGCTACTACTCCAAGATTGATCTTCGATCGGGTTATCATTAGTTACGGATTCAAGAGGAGAGCATACCAAAGACTGCGTTCAGGACTCGTTATGGGCACTATGAGTTCCTCGTAATGCCGTTTGGATTGACCAACGCGCCAGCAGTGTTTATGGATTTGATGAATCGTGTGTGCAAGCCATATCTCGATAAATTTGTGACCGTATTTATCGACGATATTCTGATTTATTCACGGACTAAGGAAGAGCACGCGTAACATCTCAGAGCCATTTTAGAGCTACTAAAGAAGGAAAAGCTCTACGCTAAGTTTTTGAAGTGTGAATTTTGGATTCGAGAGGTACAGTTCCTCGGTCATGTGGTAAACGAGAATGGCATTCATGTGGATCCCACAAAGATTGAGGCAATCAAGAACTGGGAAACCCCGAAGACATCGACCGAGATTCGACAGTTTTTGGGTTTAGCAGGCTATTACTGCAGGTTCATCTAGAATTTCTCCAAGATAGCTCAACCGCTGACATCCCTTACTTAGAAGGACAAGAAGTATGAATGGGGAGACAAGCAAGAAGAAGCCTTTCAGCTGCTCAAGAACAAGCTATGCGATGCACCGATACTATCCCTACCTGAAGGCATGGAAGACTTCGTGGTGTATTGCGATGCTTCGCGTCAGGGACTGGGTTGCGTGCTCATGCAACGCCAAAAGGTTATCGCTTATGCTTCACGCCAACTGAAAGTCCATGAGAAGAATTATACCAGTCATGATCTGGAGCTAGGTGAAGTGGTATTTGCCTTAAAGATTTGGCGACATTATTTGTATGGTACTCGATGTACTATCTTCACGGATCACAAGAGTCTGCAACACATATTTGACCAGAAAGAGCTTAATATGCGATAGCGATGATGGGTGGAGTTGCTGAACAATTATGACTGTGAGATCAAGTATCATCCTGGAAAGGCGAATGTGGTAGTAGAGGCCTTAAGTCAAAAGGAAAGAGTTAAGCCTAGAAATGATTATTCAAATGGATCTCACTTCGCCATACGTAATGCACAACAAGAAGCTCTTAAGAAAGAGAATCTTAAGGCTGAATATCTCCGAGGAGTGGAGAAGAAGTTGGTGCCTAATAAGGAAGGAACCTTGTATTTCATGGGATGCATTTGGATTCCGCTTTATGGCGGTATACGAGAGGTCATTTTTGATGAAGCTCATAAGTCAAGGTACTCGATCCATCCAGGATCGGACAATCTGAAAGATTATTATTGGTGGCCATGACTCAAGAGTGACGTTGCCATTTATGTTGGGAAGTGCCTAACATGTGCTAAGGATAAGGTCGAGTATCAGAAGCCTTCAGGCCTCTTGTGACAGCCTGAAATACCCATGTGGAAGTGGGAACAAATTTCAATGGACTTCATAACAAAGTTACCCAGGACTCCTAGAGGGCATGATATGATATGGGTAATAGTGGACCGATTGACCAAGTCTGCGCATTTCCTACCGATTCAAGAGAAGGACATCATGGGAAAGCTAGCTGAGCTTTACCTCAAGAAGATAGTAGCAAGTCATGGAGTGCCTATCTCGATAATATCAGATAGAGATGGACGGTTTGTGTCAAGGATTTGGCAATCCTTTCAAGAAGCCTTTGTGTCTCAGTTGAATCTGAGTACGGCTTTTCATCCGCAGACAGACGGTCAGAATGAGCGAACTATTCAAACACTGGAAGACATGCTCCGTGCTTGTGTAATGGATTTAGGTGGCAGTTGGGATACTCATCTACCTCTGGTTGAGTTTTCCTATAATAACAGCTACCATACAAGCATTCAAGCCGCACAATTCGAAGCTCTCTATGGCCGTAAATGCCGCTCACCGTTGTCTTGGGCAGATGTTGGAGATAGACAGATGGTTGGCCCCGAACTGGTTCAAGAAACGACAGACAAGATCATGCAGATCCGAGAGCGCATCAAGGCGGCTCGTGATCGACAAAAGAGCTACGCAGATCAAAGACGAAAACCTTTGGAATTCGAAGTAGGAGACATGGTTTTGTTGAAAGTCTCACCTTGGAAAGGTGTAGCACGATTTGGGAAATGTGGTAAGTTAAACCCACGTTACATTAGGCCATTCAAGATATTGGAAAGGGTTGGTACCGTAGCATACAAGTTGGAATTACCGGAAGAACTGAACGGTGTTCACGATACATTTCATGTATCAAACCTGAAGAAAAGTCCAACCCAGGAATCAGTCATCATGCCTGCGGATGAAGTGCATATCGACGACACTCTCCACTTTACTGAAGAACCCGTTGAGGTTACAGACTGGAAAGTCAACAAGACTCGGAGGAGTAGTGTTAAGCTTGTCAAGGTTCGCTGGAATTCACGACACGGCCTAGAGTTTACCTGGGAGCGTGAAGATCGAATGAAATCAAAGTATCTGCATTTGTTCCCTAACTCCCCTGCAACCGATAGCGCAGCTTAAAATTTCGGGACGAAATTTTCTTAACGGGGGGAGAATGTGACAACTGTCAAATTTCCATGTATCCGTACAATAATTAAACAATAATTTGTAGCTTAATGACTGTGCTTGAATTTGAATTTGAATTAATGACATGAATGCTTTCTGATTATTGTCATATACATACAAGTGCATTATATGTTGCATAATTATTTACCATTGTTACATGCAACATATTATGATTCAAATGATGCACGAAACAAAGATAGCATAGTTATCAGACAAACTAGAAGTACTGACGGGAGTTCAGTACTCAGACAGACATGATACTAAGACACATATGTGACAACCCTCACAATTACAGGTACCGTACAATTAATTAATCTTAATTATGTGCTTAATGACTGTGCTTGATTACAACTGACGATTTAAATTGCTTTATGATTTTTGTATCTTACATACATATGCATCATATTCTATACAGTCACTCCATTTATTACACACACACTTTAGTGACATACTTGATGCACAAAGCACAGTTAGCACACTAAACGGATAATTCAGAAACATGCTGACAATGCCAGCTCATAGACAGACAATGTTTTTGAGGCCAGTATGAGCCAGAGACAGGGTACTACACTAGTATGGAGTGTAGGGAAGTGAGGACCATAAAACTGCGTCACTAGGTGATAGTTAAAGTGCCGGGAAGTGCCTAAAACCCACTAATAATGCAGAATTCTGCATTGTTTATCAGAAATTCAGCATTTAACATGCTAGTAATGTGCAAAATTTTGGCAGAATGGTCCCGTATGCTTTCCTAAGTGTCGGGAATTAAATGTGACACAAAAAGATATATAAAAGGCATTATACGGAATAATTAAGCACTTTAACGGAACGGTATCTAACCGAATAACCGGACATTACCCGGGACACCAAATTTTTGCCAAACACATTGTTTAATTATTTCTTGGCTAGTCATGATCCCCGTTCACCATAACACCCACTAAATTCTCTAGTAACTAACATATGTAAACACCTACTTAGATTTGAACTTACATTTACCAACTTCCATCAAAATGTTACAAATAAACCCCCCCCCCCCATACCCTCTTATGGTCACAAAGGACCCACAAAAATCCCCACCATACTTCCAAGATATTATTTCAATATTATAATGAGATCTTTGCTTGTGATCTTGAACATATTATTAGAGTAAGGACTTATAAGTATGGTGTGTATCTTACAACATCACTTCATAATCTTCACCCCACTCCCTCACATCTCTCCCTCTCCCTCTTGGCTTACTATAACCGCCACCACCACTGCCATATCACCACCACATTCATCCATTTTTAAGTTTCATTCAAGTGCTAGAAGGAGGATTAAAGGAGCTTGAAGTTGTAGATCATCAAGGAGCTTCATCACTTGCTTTCTCACACCATTTTCACCATCTTTTTCACTAGAGTTCTTCCCTAGCCTTTGAGCTAGTTGTGAGTCCTTGTTTAACCTTTGCTTATTTCTATTTTGAGTAGTTAAAAGATGTAGTGTGATGAATATCCAAGAACACTAAAAGGTTTAAACAAGAACATGAACATAAAGCTTTACATAAAGATGAAACATAATGGAATGTTGTTAGTATGATATTGTAGTGAATATGTGGTTGATTGCATGTTGATTCTTGATTATGTAATGTTAATCACCATATGGAACTTGTTAAATGATGTTTAGAAACATGATTTAACAAGACTAGGAAGGTGATTATGTGATACATGAAATAATCACCTTCTAGTTAAATATGAACTTGATGAAAATGATTTTCTTGAAATATAAGTGAACAAAGTAAGTTGATGATCATGTAGATCTGAGTTTTACAAAAGACTTTTCTAAATAAAACAAGTTCAAGAACCGATTTTTGGAAAACCATGACTTTTACATACACTTACACCATTTTTGGAATTAAAATAAGTGTAAAAACCTTTTATTTACAAGAAGAGTTCAAAAGGTTAATTTTTGTAAAAATTGTTTACAAGTTGTAAACACTTAACTCTTTTAAGAAAATGATTTTTAAAGAAGTAAAATTAGTAAATACACTTTGGGAGGTAACTAAGTCCACTAAACGCTTTGCTAAGTTACTACGCATTTTTGTGATATATCAAGTTCATGATTAATATGAAACGCATATAGTCTTTGCTCTTGGTGATGTAAAATTGTTTGAGGATTGATTGTTGATTGATTTTGAAAAGAAAATGATATGCTTAATAGCATGGGCACCCCCGTTTTTAGGGGAAACTATGGCGAAATTTTCTAAAAATATAAACACTTAGAAATTATTTTCTAACAAGTGGTTACAATTGTGTTTTAAACTTTGTTTTTCAAAATAAACTTCGCCATAAGATTTGTTACAAAAATACAAAGTGTCGGAGGTTGGTTTTCATAAGTAAAAGTGGACAAATATATATTTAAAATATATATATGTATTCTATACTAAAACGCTTGTGTGAATATTTGCATGATTTGGGAACTAGTTATATTACTTAGGGAAAAATAATATAACTTAACAAAATACCGTTACTAGTATATTTTGGATGGATAATATTTTGATAACGAAAAATATGATTTATCACAAAGTATAACATATTTTTGAACAAGTAGAAAATATATTATTTTGAGAAGTTATAATATATTTTCTTAGTATATTTGGATAATAGATAAATTTTGGGACAATGTTTATTTTCTTGGAAACACATTATTTTTAACAACTAAGTTATCATATACTTTTCTAAAGTGGGACTTAAGAGCACATAATATCAAGACTTTAAATCACAAAAGTACATGTAAAAATACCCCCATCCTTGGGAAGGAAATACGCACATAAAATACTTGAGAAGTATGAATACGAAATAGTTGTCTAACTATTATTTCAAGACCTAAAAATATAATGTAAGTTAAAATAATTATTATTATTTTAACAATAAGTTATAACTTGGAATAATATCAAAGTAACTTAACTCAAACCGTAAATACAAAAGCAAGGCACGGCCCGTTCGTCTAATAGACATTAGTACGATGTAGGTTATCGTGTAGCTAACAAGGTTTGAGTACGAGCACAGGAGACGCACTACTGTGAGTTCATGCCCCCCTTTTCTCTTAACTGTTTTTCAGTTTTATAACTTCGGGGGTGAAATACATGTTACAATTATTACAGACATTTTTACATGGTATGGTTAGGTTAAGGAGGGTATACTACTTAGATCATGTGAGTGGTGGTCACAACACTTAAGGCCATTAATCCTCGTCGTAGGACCGAAGGACATGAGTGATAGATCTATTTGGGTGTAGCGAGCCCACACCCATGAGGCCGGGGCGGCCCATAGTGGTGACTGTGTCTTATAGCCGGAAGCCCGATGCAACTCCGCTAGGTTTGAGTTTTCCGCATCACTTCACACATACCAGTGGCTTTGCAACCCATTGGTGATCTCTTTTTCCTTATTGCTACATACCAGGGACATTTATACATACAGACATATTTCAAAGGTTTACACATACACATGAACTCGCTCAACTTTTGTTGATTTTTCGAACTACATGTATTTCAGGAAACTAAAGGGATCTGGCAAGTGTCTGCATATGTGTCAAGCTGCGTTCGAATAAAGGATGTTATCCATGGTAGTTGGGAGTTTAGGTAATGTATTCTTTTCCTGGACAGAATACATGTTTCTAAACTCGGGGTTTTATTTTAAGTCTTTAAGGAGTCTCATGAACTCAGTTAAACATTTTCATGGTTTGTAATTTATTTTGGTAACAACGTTTTTAAGACAAGTATGTATGGTATTTTCAAAGACTTAATTAATGGATGAACATCTTCTGTTTTATCATATAGCATTGTTATGATTGTTGCTATGGTATTAAGAAGTCACACCAAATAAACCCACGCTTTCGCAAAAGCCAGGGTGTGACAGCTTGGTATCAGAGCCTCGATCATAGCGAACTATGGTTCTTTCTCGAGTCTAGACTATGATCATCAGGGCTCTCATGAAAACATTTTCAAACATTTTTACGTTGCATACACTAAACATCCAGATCCAGGGCACAAACATTTTACAAAAAAAGGCACGAATACACATTTCAAAATTCATGTTATAATTCAATCTTAGAGACTGAGGGAGTTCAGCCTTAGAGGCTGAGGAGGTTCAGTCTTAGACACTGAGGGGTTCAATCTTAGAGATTGGGGAAAATTTAGTCTTAGAGACTGGGAGGTTTGGTCTTAGAGACCAAGGAGTAGTCTTAGAGACTGGGAAGGTTTGGTCTTAGAGGCTAGGGAGTTCAGTCTGAGAGACTGGGTGGGATAGTCTGGGGAAGACTAGGAGTAGATTCAGATGATCCGATGTCCACAGATCCCGAGATTTATACATCTGATACTGACAACAGTGATGATGACGATTTCCAGCCTTTTGCTTTGCCGGATTTCGGAGACGATGTTCAGCTCGCTGATGGTATTCTAGTCGGGGATCTACCTCTTGCTGAGATCCCTGCTCCCGTTCCCCTTGATGCGGTCCCTGTTGAGGATCTACCACTTGATGATGATGTCGTTATTCCTGTCATTGAGGTTCCGGTTATGGAGGTTCCTTCTGATTCTTCTGGTCCAGACTCTTTTGAGTCAGTAGCATCTTCTACTCTCCATGCGCTGGGGTTACAGCGATACCCCACCGACTCAGATTCCGATATGGCCATGTCAGCCACATCCGATCATGATTTTGACCTTACTGATGACCCCGATCATGATTTTGACCTTGCTAATGACCCCGATCATGAGTTTGACCTTGCTGATGACGCCGAGCATGAGATAGACTATGCTCCTGATGAGCAGCCATTCGAGGCCCCTGTTTCTCCTCACGATCTCGACCCAGATCACGAGATTGGGCTTGTGCACGAGGATCAGCCCCTAGAGGCTCCTGTTGCTCCTATCGATCAGCCCCCTGTTGTACCCGCTTATCTAGATCTAGCCCCAGCTAACCCTGTCCCATTGCCAGATCATGACCCTATCTTTGCTGAGATACCTGATATTGCACCGATATTACCTGATCCAGTCCTTATGTTTGATGACCATGCTCCGCTTGCCACCCACATCGATCCTAGATAGGCTGACACCCACCACGGGTGGGTCGATGATGACGATTATCCCCCATATGTTAGACCAGTCACTCCCCCTCATGCACCCATCTCTGCACCGATTGATGTTGCCCCTCATTTTCCCCATGTGTCAGATATCCATCACACCGACCTTCCTATCACTTTTCTCCAGGACATTCCTCCACCTCGTCCTGGGGAGGGTTCTTCGAGATAGCAGCCTGCTTTTGTCCCGACTGTGTCGTCAGCTGTTCCATTCATGTCTCAGCTTCCTCGCACTACATCACCTTTTGCACCCTCCGGCGAGCCACTTATGTGGTCTTCGCCCAATGTCATGCCTGTGTCAGACCCATATCACCCTTTCCATGTTGGATATACCACGGATGACATACTTATATCCCTGCAGTTACAACAGGATGAGCTGAGCTGACGAGTCCAGGAGTTGGAGAGGATTCCGCGTCCTCCCCCTTGTCATTGTCAGTCTCCTTTTGCTACACCACCAGCTCCTCTTCCACTACACCAGGATTCTGATGTCCGCTTCCTCACTCCGGAGCAGCAGATTGCTTACCTGCTGCGCGTTGTCCACGTACTTGAGGAGGATTGGGTGCTTATGCGCCGTTTGCTTTTCTTCCCTCCTCCACCTCCTCCTCCGCCATTAGCGTAGCTATATTTTTGGTTTGGTGCAGGTAGATTGTTTTGGTGAGAGAGTCGCAATTGGGCCAACATATGAAGACTTTTGGAAGACCACGTTTTTGTATATGATTTGTGTAGACTGACTTGTATTTTGGGGTGATGTAACCCTATGATCTTATTTTGATGTATGATGTACTGTGAAACATGTAAAACTATATTGTGGTCATGATTAAATGAAAGGTCAATGGCAACATTCTCACTACATGCATTGTTGAATTATTTGTTTTATATTATAACATGGGATGTTATGTGTTATGAGGTTGATGGGTGTTATTACATACGCATATTACTTACTTACTACAATTACTATGACCTGACCAATATGATCTTCTTTTAGAAGATGCCTCCACGACGAGACACCCGTTTGCCTACTACTGAGGGAGAATTACAGGAACGTATTTCAAAGGCAATAGCAGATTATGAGGCCTCCCGTGCCGAGACTAGCGGAGGTTCCTCAAGGAACAACAACCCACCAAATGGTAATGTCCAAGTCGCTTGAGACACATTGCATTACATCTGGATATTTCTTACGCATCCACTAATGCTTTCTGTAAATGATATTGCCTGTACAGGCTGTACTTACAAACAATTCCTAGATTGTAAGCCCTTAAACTACGACGGCACTGGGGGTGCTGTTGCTTTCGTCAGATGGACATAAAAGACGGATTTAGTAATAAGGATGAGCAAGTGTGCTCCTAAAAACCAAGTTACTTACGTCTCAGGACTCTTTCTTGATGGTGCTTTATCCTGGTGGAACCTGCAAGTTCAAACCTTGGGAGAGGCAGCGGCGTATGCACTGACATGGGCTGAGCTGAAGGAGCTCATGAGGAAGAAATATTGTTCGCGGGCAGAGATACAGAAGTTGGAGACGGAATTCTGGAACCTAAAAATGGATGGCCCAAAAATCGCTGAATATGTCCAAAGGTTCCACGACTTGTCACGCGTTGTGCCATATATGGTTGATCCCGAATTTAAATGCATTGAGCGTTTCATCTGGGGATTGGCACCCCAGATCATGAGCATCGTAACAACGTCCAAGCCTCCAACGATTACCGAAGCCATTGATCTCAGCGTGGCACTTACAGAAGAAGCCATCAGGTTGAACAAGTTTTCGATTTCTGAACCGAAAAAGAAAGAAACTCATGTTGAATCCTCAGGGGAGAACAAGAGGAAATTCTCGAACTTTAAGAAAAGTACCGGCTGATGTGTGCAAAATGCAACATATCATTAAACTAAATGCTCATTTTTCGTTTCTTGTGTGAATAGCCGCTTGGTTCTTATGACTCTAAAACTTGCCATGATGATACATTCCCGGTCCTTACCAACTTAAACCCGAGTAAGTAAATGATGGAGGCATTAGGACTAACCCTTTTTATTTCTACACCATTATTTTTTTTATCACCTACCCAAAAATTCCCCTAGTTAGCCCCTTTGAGGCTAAACCTTTTCATTTCATAACCCAAACCAAACACCCTTTTACCCACCAAAACCCTTTTTATTTTTAACCCTTTGTTTTAGTATCTAGCTCGGTTTTACGTATGACTTTTCAATATATATATATATATATATATATATATATATATATATATATATATATATATATATGTTGATGATGAAGCAAAAGAAAAAAACAAACAAGTTCATCAAAAATAACTTTGTTTGAATAAAAGCTTCATCAAAATAAAAATTGCAAAAATGAAAAGTCTTACGAAAACCGACGCTTGTTACGCTTTACACCCTTTCATTAACCACTAACCCAACCACCTACCTTTAACCCAAGCCTAACCCTTCACCCAAAAGTCCTCTTGATATTTACAAAGGTATATAGTTAAAAAGGAGGAGGATTGATTGCTTGGCAAGCCTATGGTAGGAGTAAGTTCCATGCCACTCTCGAGTGATCCACTAAAATACATTTTCGGCCGAGTGTTGAGTGATCCCCGTGAGGTAAGTGAACTTGTATATAAGTGGAATTTTAAAGAGGCATGTTATGCCCTAATAAGTAATTTATCTTATGAAAAGTTTTAAATAAATCATGACGAATAGGATTGTAAATAAATAAAAATAAAACTTAATGAAGAATCTTGGAAATCCTGACACTCTATGACAAGCCTAAAAACTTTCTCTTCTACCGATTCCATTTGGGAGTATTAAGCCACATTATAAAGAGTTTTGCTTGAGGACAAGCAAAGATTCAAGTGTGGGGGTATTTGATGTGTGCAAAATGCAACATATAAATTACATCAATTGTGGCATAAAACTAACCCTTTTTTAGTACTAATGTTGAAAAAAGTGTGCTTTTGTCTTCCTTTTGTATTTTCAGGATTAAATGAGCTCAAATTAACAAAAGAAGCAAAAAGGCAGCTAAATCTAGCATAAATACAAGAAAAGGAACAAACGTGACATGCCCGACCCCACAACAGCATCTTCCCAAGCAAAACAAGAAGACAGAAGACTGAACACGCCCCGTGCTCAGTGAGCACGGGGGCGTGCCCAAGTGTCAGCAGAAAAGACAAAGTGGTAGAAGCTTCCATTGCCCACCACGGGGCCGTGCTCAGCGGACACGGGGCCGTGGTCAACTATAAGATTCGCGAAATCTAGGTAAATCTTGATAGTACAGATATGCTTCTGCACACGGGGTCGTGCTCAGCGGACACGGGGGCGTGGTCAACTAATACAGACAAGCTGCAATAAATGAAGAAAGAGAAGGATGTGGACACGGGGCCGTGCCCACTGGACACGGGGCCGTGCCCGAGCTTCTGTTCAGCCTATAAATAGGAGTGCTTGGCTCAAGCTCAAACCATCCCTTGGCACACCACCTCTCTCACACTTCACCCACCGCCCACCACCACCATAACACCATCATCCACCACCATCATCCATTGTCCATCATAGAGTGTGTGAGTCGTCTCGGGATCCAAGATTGATCGTAAGAGTTCTTGACAACCAAGGCCATGTTTTCCTAAGTCTCTTACATCACTTGGTGAAGACAAAGTGTCTAGTGTAATACTTTTTATTTTTAATCTTTTCGCACTTTTTATTTGGTTATGTATTAATGACTTTAATAACTAGTTTCTTATGTTGAAGGTGATTTTTCCTTATCGTTTGTCCGTGGTGTCTTGGCATTATTTTACTGTCTATATAAAATAAAAGATTTTCACCATTCATATCTCCACGGTCTATATGGAGGTATGTTGGCTACCTGGTCGGGGGTTAAGGGAACGGTTTGGTAAAAGTCTTGCCTTGTTCAGTGTATAGATCCTGCAAGGACATTGGTCAAATTTAGTAGGACCTCCTTCAATACTTAATGGTATTGGATGGTGGGGGTCCAAACTCTTTGACCCCCTCATATGTAAGCTACTATTAATACTATAACCCGGCTATTTAGGACTGTATCCCTGCTGACTCAGACTACTTAGTCGAGGGTAACGTCACCTTCAAAAGAGGGGCCTACCATAATTTGCATTAATAACTTAATTAATTATCTTTCAATAATCCGGCCCTTTAGGATTGTATCCTTGCTGACTCAAACTACTGGGTTGAGGGTAACGTCACCTTCAAAAGAGGGGCCTACTACAATAACTAAGATAATCTCTTAAAAAGTGTAAAAGTGCGGAAATAATCAAAGGTTACACTATACACGACTCGGAACCAAGTGATTCATCTTGTCTATCTGTTTTTATTTTTTTTTATTTTCAGCATTTTAGTTAGCTTTTATTTTTCTAGTTTAAAACCTTTTTCTAACTTTTTGATTTGATTAGACGTTGAGGATAAACCGGTACTAAAAGCTCTTATGTCCTTGGACGACCTCGGTATCTTACCAACAC
Source organism: Helianthus tuberosus (assembly GCA_030545235.1). Taxonomy (NCBI): domain Eukaryota; kingdom Viridiplantae; phylum Streptophyta; class Magnoliopsida; order Asterales; family Asteraceae; genus Helianthus; species Helianthus tuberosus. Next base: position 109,473,062 of record CM060357.1, read on the forward strand.
TATACTACGCTCATGATGGGTGCACTTGCCCATATGTGTGTTTAGTGTTAGTAAATATCGTGTTTTATAAATTTAAAACTTGGCTAAAAAAGTGTAAAAGGGCTTAAAATAAACATTAAAACCATAACACACTTCACGCACATCAAGTTTTTGGCGCCGCTGCCGGGGACACAAGGATTTTAAGAAAGTTAGGAATCAACGGCCTAATCACTTTTTCTTATTTTTCTATATTTTTTAGGATTTTTCTTAGTTTTTCAGTTTCTGCAGAGCTCAGCACGGGCCGTGCCTGGTTGGACACGGGTCGTGCCCAGCATTATCACTGGCAGTTTTTATTTTCCGAATTACAGAGAGCTAAGCACGGGGCCGTGTCGGTGCAACACGGGGCCGTGTCCAACTCCCAGTAACAGGGATCCGGAAAACAATCACTGTACCTCCGACCACGGGTCGTGTTCACTGAGCACGGGGCCGTGGTGAACCTTCTGACCAACGTTCTTTTCTGTTTTTGTTGTAGGATTTGGAACCCAGGCGCCACATTTTAAACTTCCTACGTAGTGCATGAGCTGCAATTCGAGTAGAGACATAAAAGAACCTCTCAAAGAACCCGAACGCTTTCTCAGAAAAAGACTTAAAGCTAAAAATCAAGAGAGTTTCGGGGGACCCACTTCCAATGGCGGACCAACGTACCCTCATGGATTACCTACGGCCCACCGTAGGTAATCTCGGCGCCGCTATTAATGCACCGAATGTCGAAGCCAATAACTTCGAACTTCGACCGCATTTGATACAGATGCTTCAAAACTCCGCAACCTTCCATGGGCTTGCGGACGAGGATCCCCATCTACATATTATTAATTTCTTAGAAATATGTGATACCTTTCGGATCAATGGAGCATCAAATGACGCCATCCGCCTTCGAATGTTTCCATTTTCACTTAAAGATCGAGCTAAGGCTTGGCTTAACACTCTCCCAGTTGGATCGGTAAACACCTGGGATGAACTAGCCCAAAAGTTTCTATATAAGTATTTCCCTCCTGCTAAAACGGCTAAACTTATGACTGAAATTAATACATATTCACAAGAGGACGGGGAATCCTTATATGAAACTTGGGAAAGGTTCAAGGAGCTACTAAGAAAGTGTCCTCATCACGGTCTTGCGGTATGGTAATAAGTATCCACTTTCTACAATGGGTTGTTGCCACACACAAGACAAACACTTGATTCTAGCTCCGGGGGACTTCTAGGTAATCGTCGCCCAAATGAGATATATAATCAAATTGAGAAAATTGCTCAAACCAATTTTCAGTGGCACACTCCCCGAGGCAATAAATCTATTGCCCCGGGCGCCCATAAGGCTGATGAAAGCACTTCTTTACAAGCCCAAATCGAGGCCCTTTCTTCCAAAATAAAAAAATTAGAAATGGCAAAAACGGCCTCGGTTATGGCTTGTGAAGGGTGTGGTCCACATGAAAATTGGAGTTGTATGAAAGAAATAGATGATCAAACGGAAACGGTAAACTACATTGACAATAGACCTAGGCCGTCGGGTCCACCAACGGGTACCTACAACCAAGGATGGCGTAACCACCCCAACCTTGGTTGGAGAGATCCCGGCAATAGTAGTAACCAACAAAACCAACGAACTAACTTTCAACAACCACAAAATTTTTCTCAACAACAAGGTGGAAGAGAAAGGCTTGAAGATACTGTATCTCGCCTCATTTCTGAAACCGAAAAGAAAAAATCGGATCGGTTTCAACAATTGGAGTCAAATTTTAGAAATCAACAAGCTAGCATTCAAAACATTGAGAAACAATTAAATCAAGTAGCTCAAAATCTCTCCGAGAGACCACAAGGCGCGTTACCAAGTAATACCGAAACCAACCCAAAAGCCCAAGTACATCTCATCACATTAAGAAACCGAACCGTAGGTCCCGAGGAGGCTCCACTATCGCCAGCTGAGAAAAGCCAATCCAACCAAACCACGACTCCACCCGATCCTCAACCAGAAACGGCTTCTCCACCAACTCAAGAGCCCACTAAGGCTCCTCCGGTTCCGTACCCCGGTCGGTTAATTCGTCAAAAGACCGATGAACAATTCGCAAAGTTCGAAAATTTACTAAAACAATTGCATGTTAATATTCCTTTTATAGAAGTCCTAACCCAAATGCCTAAATATTCAAAATTTATGAGGGACTTCCTCACTCACAAAAGGAAAATTGAATCATTGCAATTAGTTAACTTAGGCGAGGAATGCTCCGCGTTAGTACTCAACAAACTCCCACAAAAGAAGATTGATCCTGGAAGCTTCACAATTCCTTGGTCGATTGGAGAATCCCCCATTCACAATGCGCTAGCCGATCTTGGGGCTAGCATCAACCTCATGCCCGCATCAATGTTCAAACGACTCGGCCTGGGGAAAACAAGCCCCACAAAGATGAGCATACAACTTGCCGACAGATCCATCAAATTTCCACAAGGTGTCGCTGAAAATCTATTGGTCAAAGTTGACAATTTCGTCTTCCCGGCCGACTTTGTCATCCTAGACATGGAAGAAGACGCCAATGTCCCTCTCATCCTTGGGAGGCCATTTCTAGCCACAACTCAAGCAGTGGTAGATATGAATGACGGAACACTAACATTGAAGTTTGGTGACGAGGAAGTGAAGTTTGGAGTTGGAAAAAGAGTGGAAGACGAAGACCCGGTCAACTACATGAAGGTCATAGACTCAAGTTTGGATGACGCTCTCCGACAGTGTAGCATGGGATGCAACACATCCCACTTGAGTAACATATGACCAGGCTTTGGGTCTAGCCAAGGACCCTTATAAACGTGGCGCACCACGGAGGCATTCCGCGGAACTATCCTTAGTTTAGTTTAGATTAATTTTTTTTACGTTTTCTAGTTAGTTTTAATTTTCAGGAATAAAACGCACTTGAGATGACAAAGGAAACAAGGGAAACTTGAACCAGCACCCCATGCAGGAAAACAGGACCATCCGACAAAATTTATTCGTTACAGTAAGTTCGGCACGGACCGTGTCCGCCCAACACGGCCCCGTGCTGCACAGTCTGCAGAAAATACCTAGTTCAGGTACACTGGACACGGGCCGTGTTCACCCAACACGCCCCCGTGTCCAGGCTTCTGTTTCTCTTGTTCAAATTTTGTTACTGGCACTTGAACACGGGGCCGTGCCCGGACACCACGGGGCCGTGTTCAGCGCCCAGTAACACAATTTTTTTGCTTTTTCACACCTTTTTACACATTTAATCAACCTAAAAACTTATTTTTTGGACACATTGAGGACAATGTGTAATTTAAGTTTGGGGGGGGGGGGGGGGTGCTAAAACCTTGAATCTTGCAAGTCCTAATTACAAGCCTTACACAAAACTCTATTGGAACCGCTAATCACCCCAAATTTTTTCAAAATTTTTTTTCATTTTTTTTACTTGTCTAGGTTTAACTTGGGAATTTCAAATTCTAAAAAGGTTATATTTTTACAAATTTACAACCGATAGCGTTGTGATAAAAAGAGCCAACATAAGAAAATTATGAAAAGGCATGGCAAGCTTAGTTAAAATTTAATTATATATACTCGATCACATAAAAACCCATTCCCACAAAAGTGAGTTTTGAGCCTTTATTGAGCATACAAATACATATCATTAAACTAAATGCTCATTTTTCGTTTCTTGTGTGAATAGCCGCTTGGTTCTTACGACTCTAAAACTTGCCATGACGATACACTTTTTATTTCTACACCATTATTTTTCTTTTTTTTTTATCACCTACCCAAAAATTCCCCTAGTTAGCCCCTTTGAGGCTAAACCTTTTCATTTCATAACCCAAACCAAACACACTTTTACCCACCAAAACCCTTTTTATTTTTAACCCTTTGTTTTAGTATCTAGCTCGGTTTTACGTATGACTTTTCAAATATATATATATATATATATATGTTGATGATGAAGCAAAAGAAAAAAACAAACAAGTTCATCAAAAATAACTTTGTTTGAATAAAAGCTTCATCAAAATAAAAATTGCAAAAATAAAAAGTCTTACGAAAACCAATGCTTGTTACGCTTTTCACCCGTTCATTAACCACTAACCCAACCACATACCTTTAACCCAAGCCTAACCCTTCACCCAAAAGTCCTCTTGATATTTACAAAGGTATATAGTTAAAAAGGAGGAGGATTGATTGCTTGGCAAGCCTATGGTAGGAGTAAGTTCCATGCCACTCTCGAGTGATCCACTAAAATACATTTTCGGCCGAGTGTTGAGTGATCCCCGTGAGGTATGTGAACTTGTATATAAGTGGAATTTTAAAGAGGCATGTTATGCCCTAATAAGTAATTTATCTTATGAAAAGTTTTAAATAAATCATGACGAATAGGATTGTAAATAAATAAAAATAAAACTTAATGAAGAATCTTGGAAATCCTGACACTCTATGACAAGCCCAAAAACTTTCTCTTCTACCCATTCCATTTGGGAGTATTAAGCCACATTATAAAGAGTTTTGCTTGAGGACAAGCAAAGATTCAAGTGTGGGGGTATTTGATGTGTGCAAAATGCAACATATAAATTACATCAATTGTGGCATAAAACTAACCCTTTTTAGTACTAATGTTGGAAAAAGTGTGCTTTTGTCTTCCTTTTGTATTTTCAGGATTAAATGAGCTCAAATTAACAAAAGAAGCAAAAAGGCAGCTAAATCTAGCATAAATACAAGAAAAGGAACAAACGTGACATGCCCGACCCCACAACAGCATCTTCCCAAGCAAAACAAGAAGACAGAAGACTGAACACGCCCCGTGCTCAGTGAGCACGGGGGCGTGCCCAAGTGTCAGCAGAAAAGACAAAGTGGTAGAAGCTTCCATTGCCCACCACGGGGCCGTGCTCAGCGGACATGGGGCCGTGGTCAACTATAAGATTCGCGAAATCTAGGTAAATCTTGATAGTACAAATATGCTTCTGCACACGGGGTCGTGCTCAGCGAACACGGGGGCGTGGTCAACTAATACAGACAAGCTGCAATAAATGAAGAAAGAGAAGGATGTGGACACGGGGCCGTGCCCACTGGACAGGGGGCCGTGCCCGAGCTTCTGTTCAGCCTATAAATAGGAGTGCTTGGCTCAAGCTCAAACAATCCCTTGGCACACCACCTCTCTCACACTTCACCCACCACCCACCACCACCATAACACCATCATCGACCACCATCGTCCATTGTCCATTGTCCATCATAGAGTGTGTGAGTCGTCTCGGGATCCAAGATTGATCGTAAGAGTTCTTGACAATCAAGGCCATGTTTGCCTAAGTCTCTTACATCACTTGGTGAAGACAAAGTGTCTAGTGTAATACTTTTTATTTTTAATCTTTTCGCACTTTTTATTTGGTTATGTATTAATGACTTTAATAACTAGTTTCTTATGTTGAAGGTGATTTTTCCTTATCGTTTGTCCGTGGTGTCTTGGCATTATTTTACTGTCTATATAAAATAAAAGATTTTCACCATTCATATCTCCACGGTCTATATGGAGGTATGTTGGCTACCTGGTCGGGGGTTAAGGGAACGGTTTGGTAAGAGTCTTGCCATGTTCTGTGTATAGATCCTACAAGGACCTGGGTCAAATTTAGTAGGACCTCCTTCAATACTTAACGGTATTGGATGGCGGGGGTCCAAACTCTTTGACCCCCTCATATGTAAGCTACTATTAATACTATAACCCGGCTATTTAGGACTGTATCCCTGCTGACTCAGACTACTTAGTCGAGGGTAACGTCACCTTCAAAAGAGGGGCCTACCATAATTTGCATTAATAGCTTAATTAATTATCTTTCAATAATCCGACCCTTTAGGATTGTATCCTTGCTGACTCAAACTATTGGGTTGAGGGTAACGTCACCTTCAAAAGAGGGGCCTACTACAATAACTAAGATAATCTCTTAAAAAGTGCAAAAGTGCGGAAATAATCAAAGGTTACACTATACACGAGTCAGAACCAAGTGATTCATCTTGTCTATCTGTTTTTATTTTTATTTTTATTTTCAGCATTTTAGTTAGCTTTTATTTTTCTAGTTTAAAACCTTTTTCTAACTTTTTGATTTGATTAGACGTTGAGGATAAACCGGTACTAAAAGCTCTTGTGTCCTTGGACGACCTCGGTATCTTACCAACACTATACTACGCTCACGATGGGTGCACTTGTCCATATGTGTGTTTAGTGTTAGTAAATATCGTGTTTTATAAATTTAAAACTTGGCTAAAAAAGTGTAAAAGGGCTTAAAATAAACATTAAAACCATAACACACTTCACGCACATCACCGGCAGTGCCAGCAAGAGGAGAGATACAAACCCGCCAGCTGAAGTAAAGACTGGCAGCGAACACAAAGGGAAAGGATACATGGGCACTCTGCCCAAATGTGAATTATGCCAGTATCATCATGCTGGCCGGTGCAGAGTTAGAAAATGTGAATCCTGTGGGAAGATTGGTCACTTAAAAGACACTTGTTGGGTTGGTACTGGCCGTGGTGGCCAAAGGGGATTTGGTAACAACAACCGTGGAGGTAACGGGAATGCGAACCGCAACGACGGAAATGATAATCGCGGTAACTTCGGGAATCAAGCAGGGAATGGTAACCGCAATCAAAACAACAATCAAGGCGGTAATGGAGATGGTAACGGTCGAGCACCGGGATGTTTTAACAACAGAGACATCGGGCACTTCAAGCGTGAATGCCTAAAACTCAATCAAGCTCGTGGAAGGGTATTCAACATTGGAGCGAGGGAAGCACGCCAGGACCCGAATGTTGTCACTGGTACGTTCCCTATAAACCAACGCTTTGCATCTGTACTATTTGACACTGGTGACGACTATAGTTTTGTATCGCTAGAATTTAAGAATATGCTTGGGTTAACTGCTAGTAAGTTAGACATTCCGTACTCAATTGAACTGGCTAACGGAAAGCTAGTAGAAACAAATGAAGTCATCAGAGGATGTGTAATAGAGCTGGGAGAACACGAGTTTACACAAGATCTACTGCCAGTCGAGTTGGGAAGCTTTGACGTGGTGGTAGGGATGGATTGGTTGTCCAGCAACCGGGCCAAAATTGTATGTCACGAGAAGACCATTCGCATCCCAATGGCGGATAGAGAAACGATTGTGGTTCATGGAGAAAAACGCGATACGCCCTTAAGGATCATTAGCTGCCTGAAAGCTCGGAAATGTTTGAAGAAGGGATGTGTTGCCTTCTTGGCACACATCATGGATAAAGAAGCCGCGGAGCCAAAGATAGAAGATATTCCAGTCGTGAAGGAGTATCCTGAAGTCTTTCCAGAAGACTTGCCAGGATTGCCGCCACAAAGGCAGGTCGAATTTCGCGTTGACTTAGTTCCAGGCGCCGCGCCTGTAGCTAAGGCACCCTATCGACTTGCGCCTTCGGAAATGCAGGAATTGTTGACACAACTTCAGGAGTTGTTAGACAAGGGATTTATCCGACCAAGCTTCTCGCCTTGGGGAGCTCCAGTTTTGTTTGTTAAGAAGAAGGATGGTAGCTTCCGCATGTGTATTGACTACCAGGAGCTGAACAAGTTGATAATTAAGAACAGATATCCTTTGCCAAGGATTGACGACCTGTTCGATCAATTACAAGGTTCAAGCTTCTACTCAAAGATCGACCTTCGATCGGGTTATCACCAATTGAGGATTCAAGAGGAGAGTATTCCAAAGACGGCCTTTAGGACTCGCTATGGGCATTACGAGTTCCTGGTTATGCCGTTCGGGTTGACAAACGCACCAGCGGTATTCATGGATTTAATGAACAGAGTCTGCAAGCCCTACCTTGATAAGTTTGTGATCGTGTTCATTGACGACATCCTGATCTACTCAAAAACAAAAGAAGAACATGAGTATCATCTAAGAGCCATCTTAGAGCTGCTTAAGAAGGAGAAGTTATACGCAAAGTTCTCGAAGTGTGAGTTCTGGTTACGCGAAGTTCAGTTTCTTGGTCATGTAGTTAATGGAAATCGAATTCATGTGGATCCCATAAAGTTCGAGGCAATCAAGAACTGGGAGACTCCAAAGACGCCAACCGAGATTCGACAGTTTCTAGGTTTGGCTGGGTATTACCGCAGATTCATTGAGGATTTCTCGAAAATCGCTCAACCTTTGACCTCCCTTACGCAGAAAGACAAGAAGTTTGATTAGGGAGACAAACAAGAAGAAGCATTTCAATTGTTGAAGAACAAACTTTGCGACGCACCAATCTTATCTCTACCCGAAGGCACGGACGACTTCATGGTATATTGCGATGCCTCGTGTCAAGGTTTAGGCTGCATGCTGATGCAGCGACAAAAAGTTATAGCTTATGCTTCACACCAGTTGAAGGTCCACAAGAAAAATTATACCACGCATGATTTGGAATTAGGCGCGGTGGTATTTGCATTGAAGATCAGGCGACATTATTTGTACGGCACGCGGTGCACAATCTTCACTGATCACAAGAGCCTGCAACATATCTTCGATAAAAAAGAGCTTAACATGAGACAAAGACGCTGGGTTGAATTATTGAACGACTACGATTGTGAGATCAAGTATCACCCGGGGAAGGCAAATGTAGTCGCCGATGCCTTGATTCGGAAAGAAAGGATTAAGCCCATAAGGGTTAGGGCTTTGGAAATGATAATTCAGATAGACCTCATGTTGTGCATTCGTGCTGCGCAAAGGGAAGCTCTTAAAAGGGAGAATCTTGAGTACGAGTATCTCCGGGGAATGGAGAAGCAATTGGTACTAAAGGTGGATGGAACATTGTGTTTCTTGGGAGGAATTTGGGTTCCCCTCTTTGGTGGTTTGAGAGAAGTTATTTTCAATGAAGCGCACAAGTCACGGTACTCGATCCACCCAGGATCGGATAAAATGTACCAAGATCTAAAGAATTTCTATTGGTGGCCGAGAATGAAAGGCGACGTTGCAATATATGTTGGCAAATGTTTGACTTGCGCTAAGGTAAAAGCCGAATACCAGAAACCTTCAGGTCTCTTGCAACAACCTGAAATACCCCAATGGAAATAGGAACAGATCTCTATGGACTTCATAATGAAATTGCCAAGGACACCCAGAGGTCACGATACAATTTGGGTAATCGTGGACCGTCTGACCAAGTCTGCACACTTTTTGCCAATCAGGGAAAAAGACAACACGAGCAAACTTGCTGAGATATACCTGAGAGAGATTGTTGCACGTCATGGAGTGCCTCTCTCAATTATCTCCGATAGAGATGGAAGATTCGTGTCAAGGATTTGGCAGTCCTTTCAAGAAGCTTTTGGTTCTCAGTTGAATCTGAGTACTGCTTTTCATCCACAGACAGACGGACAGAGTGAACGAACAATTCAAACGTTGGAAGACATGTTGCGAGCTTGCGTAATGGACTTAGGTGGAAGTTGGGACACTCACCTACCATTGGTTGAATTTTCATACAATAACAGTTATCATACAAGCATTCAAGCTGCACCGTTCGAAGCTCTCTATGGGCGTAAGTGTCGATCACCCCTATGCTGGGCAGACGAGGGTGATAGACAGCTTGTTGGCCCAGAATTGGTCCAGGAAACAACAGACAAGATTTTGCAGATCCGAGAACGCATCAAAGCGGCTCGTGATCGACAAAAGTGTTATGCGGACCACAGAAGAAAACCTTTGGAATTTGAGGTGGGAGATATGGTATTGTTGAAGGTTTCACCCTGGAAGGGTGTGGCACGCTTTGGGAAGCGTGAGAAGTTGAACCCCAAATACATTGGTCCATTCAGAATTCTGGAACGGATTGGTCTCGTAGCATACAAGTTGGATTTACCCACAGAGCTGAATGGCGTTCATGATACATTCCATGTATCCAACTTGAAAAAGAGTCCAACACAAGAAACCGTGGTCATTCCTACCGACGAAATTCATGTTGACGACACACTCCACTTTATTGAAGAACCAGTTGAGGTTACGGATTGGAAGGTTAACAAAACACGCAGGAGTAGTGTCAAACTCGTCAAGGTTCGTTGGAATGCTCGACACGGCCCAGAATTCACATGGGAACGTGAGGATCGAATGAAGGAAAAATACCCACATCTGTTCCCCAAGACCCCTGCAACTAGAAGCAGAACCTAAAATTTCGGGATGAAATTTTCTTAACGGGGGGAGAGTGTGACAACCCTCACAATTATAGGTACCGTACAATTAATTAATCTTAATTATGTGCTTTATGACTGTGCTTGATTACAACTGACGATTTAAATTGCTTTATGATTTTTGTATCATACATACATATGCATCATATTCCATACAGTCACTCCATTTATTACACACAAACTTTAGTGACACACAAACAAGAAGAGTTCAAAAGGTTAATTTTTGTAAAAATTGTTTACAAGTTGTAAACACTTAACTCTTTTAAGAAAATGATTTTTAAAGAAGTAAATACACTTTGGGAGGTAACTAAGTCCACTAAACGCTTTGCTAAGTTACTACGCATTTTTGTGATATATCAAGTTCATGATTAATATGAAACGCATATAGTCTTTGCTCTTGGTGATGTAAAATTGTTTGAGGATTGATTGTTGATTGATTTTGAAAAGAAAATGATATGCTTAATAGCATGGGCACCTCCGTTTTTAGGGGAAACTATGGCGAAATTTTCTAAAAATATAAACACTTAGAAATTATTTTCTAACAAGTGGTTACAATTGTGTTTTAAACTTTGTTTTTCAAAATAAACTTCGCCATAAGATTTGTTACAAAAATACAAAGTGTCGGAGGTTGGTTTTCATAAGTAAAAGTGGACAAATATATATATTCTATACTAAAATGCTTGTGTGAATATTTGCATGATTTGGGAACTAGTTATATTACTTAGGGAAAAATAATATAACTTAACAAAATACCGTTACTAGTATATTTTGGATGGATAATATTTTGATAACGAAAAATATGATTTATCACAAAGTATAATATATTTTTGAACAAGTAGAAAATATATTATTTTGAGAAGTTATAATATATTTTCTTAGTATATTTGGATAATAGATAAATTTTGGGACAATGTTTATTTTCTTGGAAACACATTATTTTTGACAACTAAGTTATCATATACTTTTCTAAAGTGGGACTTAAGAGCACATAATATCAAGACTTTAAATCACAAAAGTACATGTATAAAATACCCCCATCCTTGGGAAGGAAATACGCACATAAAATACTTGAGAAGTATGAATACGAAATAGTTGTCTAACTATTATTTCAAGACCTAAAAATATAATGTAAGTTAAAATAATTATTATTATTTTAACAATAAGTTATAACTTGGAATAATATCAAAGTAACGTAACTTAAACCGTAAATACAAAAGCAAGGCACGACCCGTTCGTCTGATAGACATTAGTATGATGTAGGTTATCGTGTAGCTAACAAGGTTTGAGTACGAGCACAGGAGACGCACTACTGTGAGTTCATGCCCCCCTTTTCTCTTAACTGTTTTCCAGTTTTATAACTTTGGGGGTGAAATACATGTTACAATTATTACAGACATTTTTACATGGTATGGTTAGCTTAAGGAGGGTATACTACTTAGATCATGTGAGTGGTGGGCACAACACTTAAGGCCATTAATCCTCGTCGTAGGACCGAGGGACATGAGTGATAGATCTATTTGGGTATAGCGAGCCCACACCCATGAGGCCGGGGCTGCCCATAGTGGTGACTGTGTCTTACAGCCGGAAGCCCGGTGCAACTCAGCTAGGTTTGAGTTTTCCGCATCACTTCACACATACCAGTGGCTTTGCAACCCATTGGTGATCTCTTTTTCCTTATTGCTACATACCAGGTACATTTATACATACAGACATATTTCAAAGGTTTACACATACACATGAACTCGCTCAACTTTTGTTGATTTTTCGAACTACATGTATTTCAGGAAACTAAAGGGATCTGGCAAGTGTCTGCATATGTGTCAAGCTGCGTTCGAATAAAGGATGTTATCCATGGTAGTTGGGAGTTTAGGGGATGTATTCTTTTCCTGGATAGAAAAAATGTTTCTAAACTCGGGGTTTTATTTTAAGTCTTTAAGGAGTCTCATGAACTCGGTTAAACATTTTCATGGTTTGTAATTTATTTTGGTAACAACGTTTTTAAGACAAGTATGTATGGTATTTTCTAAGACTTAATTAATGGATGAACATCTTCTGTTTTATCATATAGCATTGTTATGATTGTTGCTATGGTATAAAGAAGTCACACCAAATAAACCCACGCTTTCGCAAAAGCCAGGGTGTGACAACATAATGAGCCCGAAACCAAGAGTTACACTAGTATAGTGTGTAGGAAAGTAAGGATCATAAAACTGCCTTTCTAGTGATAGTTTAAGTGCCGGAAAGTGCCTAAAATTCACACAAACTGCAGAATTCTGCAATTTTCAGCAAAAATCAGCACTTTAACACTAAAATATAATGCAGAATTATGGTTTAATGGTCCAGAATACTTTCCTAAGTGTCAGGAATAAAAACTATCATAAAAGGGAACACAAAGCACACTAAACTGCGTAGTTTAGCACCTTAACGAACCGGTAACCAACCGAACAACCGAGCACTACCCGAAACACCAAATTTTCACTAGAAGCACTGTTTTATCATTTCCGAGCTAGTAATGGTCACCAAACATCATAACACATCTTATAATTACATAACACACATATAATACTAACTTACAGTTAGATTCTAACTATAACACCTTACTATCCATTACTTCACAACCATACCCCCCCCTCATTTCACGGTTACAAGGGGTGGACGCACCCCTTGATTTCTTTAAATTGTTTATTTGATTTGTTGTTGGGTCATGAAACATAAAGACCTTTGGATTAAGGAATGTTGGGAGCATGTTTAAATAAACCACTAGATCACATAACTCTCATTTTCACAACATTTATCAACTCACCTCTTCTCTCCTTCCCCTTCCTTGTCTACGGTCGTGAAACACCACCCACAAACCCACCATTTTCACTTCTTGTTCATTCATTCCAAAGTGTTTCCAAGGTGCTAGAAGCAAGACTAAGGAGCTTGGAGCCATTGGAGGTTGAAGGACCTTTCTCAAGAGCTTTTAACCACCTAGTTCATCATCTTCTTCATATTTGATCTCTTCCCTAGCCTTGTGCTAGTAGTAAGCTTCTTGTAACTTGATTTTACTTCTCTTTTGATTGGTTAAAAGATTATGTAAGTAACTAATCATAAAGATCATGAAAGAACAAGAAGATAACTCTTCACATAAAGCTTAAAATCATAATAATCTATGTTGATTTTGTGTATGTATGAATCTTGATTATTGATTTCTTGTGTTTATGATGTTAATAATCATAAGAAACTTGCTAGATTGTGATTAAACACATGATCTAGCAAGTGAGAGGATGATCTTGTGAAAAATCATGATGATCATCCTTTATGTTTCACATGAACTTGAATATGAATATGATTTTGTATATGATGAAGTATGAAACATGTTATAAGTCTTGTAAAAGAGTGATTTCAAAAATAGTTCTCAAGAAACCAAGATTAGTTACAAGATTTACATAACCATGATTTTTAAAGAAACTAATCATATATTTAGTGTTAAATCAAGACTAGAACCATGTTTGTAACAAGAAAAATGCAAAAGAATTATTTTTAGAAAAATCATCTTATAAGTTGCGAAAGACTAAATTTTTCAAGAAATATATTTATGAACAAAGAAACATGTTTTAAAGGGTTACTAAGTCTACTAAATAACATAGTAAGTTACTACAAGTTTTTACAAAAATTTCAAGTTCATGATGTAGTGTAAATTGCATGATTTTGGCTTATGGTAAGTGTTGATTGAATTGTTGTTGATTGGTAATGATTTTATAAAAAATGATATGCTTTGAAAGCATGGAAACCTCCATTTTTAAGGGAAAACTATGGCAAAATTTTTTAGAATTTAAACATTTAGAAAAATATTTTTAAACAAGTGTTTACAAGTATATTTTAACCATGGTTTTTCATATAAAATTTGCCATAAATTTTTGTTACAAAAATTACAAATGTTGGAGGTTTTTTTTGATAAATAAAAGTGACTAAGTATATATTTAGGAAAAATATATTTAGAAGTCACAATTTTGTGTGCTACTTGTATATTATGTGTATTAGTTATATTATTTTAGGACTCGAAAATAATATAACTTACCAAAATACCAAAAAAATATAATACAAAATGTTACCAAAATTCCAAGGAAACAAATATAATTTATACCCGAATATTGGTCAAACCGAACAAGGAATATGGATTACATATATATATATATATATATATATATATATATATATATATATATATATATATATATATATATATTCTGGAATTAAGTTCATATATATTTTGACAAATAAGTTAAACGGTATTTTGGAAACCAAAGAAACGGAAGTTATAATTTTTACAATTGTTAAAAAAATATATCATATTTTTGTCAAATAGAATATACATTATTTTTGAATAGAGAAAAGATATATATATATTTTCTTGAGTTATTGGAAGATACATTATTTTGAAGAAAAAATATATATATTTTCTTAAACAAATTTAGAATATATTATTTTTGGGAAAAATGGATTTATAAATATTTTCTAAGATAATCTTGAAATATATTATTTTTGTGGTTTATATGGAAATATAATTATTTTTGCCAAGGGAGAATTATAGATAATTTTCTATAAAAGTTTTCTTAAAATAAATATATTCTAAGAATGTAAATTGGTGATTTTATTGGTTAAAAATAATATTCCGGAAAATTTAAATATAAAAATTTAGTATAAGAATACTTAATAAAGACAATAAAAATACGCATCCTCGTACGTACAAATACACACCGGAATACGGCACCAATACTTGGCAAAATACACAAGTCTAAAAATACGAATGCAATGATATTAAGCAAGTCACACGTACTACGCTTTCGCAAAAGTCAGGGTGTGACATTTACAACCGTCATACAAATACGAATCCAATGAAATCTTGTGTTTCATTCTCGGGATTTGTACAATTGCATATGACATTACACATATCAAATCTCGTATGATTTCGAACTCTCAAGAAGCTTTTCTGGAAGTTTTACGTAAACTATTATCCAAACGTAATCAGTTTAACGCAACATACACTCCGGAATAGTGACACAAGCTAAACATACCCTAAATAACCTTTACATAACTTAGAAATAAGTTTTGAAGGGTTTGGTGTGGCAAAAACGAGTTTATTCAATCACAGGGACTATTTGCGACAAACTGCAAAAGTTTGCCATTTGCTTAGCAACGTACACTCTGGAACAAGATCATAAGCTAAACATACCCTAAATACCCTTAACATAGCTTAGAAATAAATTTTGAGGGGTTCGGTATGAGAAAATATGCTTATTTAATCAACAGGGACTAAGAGCGTCAAAACTGCGAAAGTATGTAAACGCGTGCATATCTTGCGTTCTGACCATATCCGCACATCCAAAAAATTTTGTAATCATTAAAATATTGTATTTTAGTGACGGGAATGCAAAAATACCATTTGTTTCGCAATTTGGATCGTTTTCGCCTCCGTTACGATTTTCGTCGTAATTAACCAAAAAACGCAACCGTACAGCCAAACGAACCGACATCCATGACATTTTTGAGCATAATTCAAGTTAAATATACTTTAACTTCATCATGGAGCTTGAAAATGGGCTTGAAGGGTGTTAGAAGTGCCAAAATGCGACGAAACACACTCAGGGACCAAAGCTGTCAAAACAGCAAACTTTGGCCCCTGCTGTAGCCTTACGGTCCGCATTCCAGGACCCTTTGCGGTCCGTAAACAGGTCCCAGCATAGCAGAACCTTCCTGGTTAATTCCCAGCTGTTGCACCTTGTTTTCCTTTGATTGTTTGGTGATATTGTGGGCATTTAAGTGTTCTACAAGGCTTGAAACCTGGTCCTAACTAGTGTATGGTTGAGATTATTCCTTGATCGCCACACAAACACTTGGAAAAATCCTACAATTCCATGAACACTATAAATACCCTTTACCATCAACCTTCATTCCTTGCTCATTCACTCTTCTCTTCATCTCCAGCTCTAAGTAGAGGCTACCACACTTGTTGGAGGCCTCTTACCAGAGTTTTCTAATTATCTTCCATTCAAGAACACTTGTAAGTGTTCCTCCTTGGCTTATTTATTTATTTCAAACTAAAAGTCAAACAGTGTTTGACTTTCAGCTTTGACCATGAATTGGTCAAGACAAAGTTCGTTTGGACTTTGCAACGTGAGCGTAATCACGATGGTTATAGTCCCTTGTGACTATACCTTCTGATTACCACATTGACTAGTCGAAGTAATGAGTCAAAGTTTCGGTCAAAATGCACGATTATGTGCATTTTGCGACGAAATTATTTTCGGGTATCAAAACACTTTGTTTTGATACCAAATCAGTTTTTCAACTTAGTTAAACATGTTTTAATATGTTTAACTTGTCACTTCTAGTTTAGTGCTTGTTTAGGGTCGTTGTAACACCTCGAAAATTCACGTCCTATAATGTATTGACACGTGTCATAAGCTTGAACGTGTGAAAGAATACTCTAGAGGGACTAAAGTTGACAAATAAAGAAACTATGTGAATATAAGGGTTCAAAATGTCAACAATGGATAAATATACTTTACAATAACCCTACATGATGTTTATCACCTTAAACGAATAAATCATGGATCATACGAAGCTAATTATGAAAGAAAGTGAGAGATTACAAACTATAGGGGTTAAATGTGTCGACATGTTTAAAGTATACCTCTGAGTGACCTTTTAGCGAACCTGAAGCTTTGTAACAATTAATTATGCTCACTAGAATGCATGATAAAAAAATTCACCAAGTTTCGTTATCGTATGAGAAAGTTATGATATAGTTCGTGTGCGAGGGGTTAAAAGCGTCAACATTGAAATCTATGACTTTTCGGGTAATCAAAAGTTAACCTAGGACTTAACAAAGTTGGTATAAGTCTTGAAGCCCTTAGAATTCAATTTAGAGGGCCCAAAGTGCAAGAAATATAGGTAAAACGACGTTTGGAAGGTCCAGGGGCTAAAACTGTCAACATTGGAAAGTTGTGTTGTGCTGGCATGTTGCTTGCGCACCTCAACACTGTGGACGTTGCGGTGCGCAAGCAGGTCCCAGATGCGAAAATGTTGACAGCTGCCTGTCCAAACGGTTACACCGCCTTATTTAGGTGGTATTCGAATTCAGGGGCTCCTATATCTGGTTTTTAGCATCCTAGGCCACCTGGGATGATCTTATAACATCACTAGAGTTAGTTGGCATGATCCAAGACCTTGGGGTTCACTATATAAGAAATTCAAGTGGCCACATTTTGATCTCTCATTTGCAACATTCTCTCAAGATAGTCTCTAGAGCTCTCCTGATCAGCATCAACTTTCCTAGTGGTCCCTAATCATAATTAGGACATTTGTAAGTAGCCTTAACCCTTTTAATTTAGTTTAGCTTAGCTAATTAGCTAAAAGTCAAACCATCGTAATTAAGGTTTGACTTCGTGATTAATTAATATGTGCTCAGTCTAATCCCGAATTAAAAGTACCTTTAAGTAGGTATTTAGGTGGGTAATAAATCCTTAAAAGGGTACTCTCTGATTCCCACTCTAACTATGTTAATTGTCGAGTCAAAGCTTACTTTAAAAAGTCAACAGAATGTTTATTTCCAAATTAAAGCATAATTAGCAATGTAGGATACATGTAACCTGTTTGATCATTAATGTAACTTGGTAATTAATATAAGAACATGTCCCAACATGTTCAACTCGACAATTTTCAGTTTAGGCTCGGTTCGGGACCGAAAGTCGCATAGTTTGACTTATGCTTTGACTTTCAGTTCTGACCCGTTTAAGCATAGTTTAGAAATGCTTTAGAGCTTTATTGGGACCAAGTTATTTATAAGTATAACCCTCTGTGATTATACAACTTGGTTCATTAGTTATCCGATTCATATGCGTGATTCCGTTAAATGCTTAAATGTTGACTATTATGCCCTTTTTACCTTAAAACGTGATTTTTGAAAAAGTAAAAGAGTAGAAACCTTAATTACTGATTTATAAACTTGCACCTAAAATTTGACATCAGATTGAGGTCTAGATTAAGAGTTATGCTCATTAGCGTAATTTGAAAGCTTTTTAGTAATTAAATGGCGTATTTAGCGTATAGCCTATTTAAACCCACTTTTTGATATCAAACTTTTTACCCACTGATATAAAATAATATTTAAGGATTTTTGGAGATTTTTATTTATTTTTAGGCTGAGCATAACTTAGAGTTCTAAGTATGATTCGGTTAATGCCGGTTTTGCCCTTTTAAGCCATAAAATGAGTTTTACAAATCCTTTTGACCCCAAACCTCTTTCTACTGATTTCATTTGATAAATAAAATATTTTGAGCCTTCTGGAATTATAAAAATATCAGCTTTCCTTTGAAAACCCGGAAATGGCTCCAAATCGCCTTTTTAAGCGTTTTTAACGCATAGTGTGTGCTAAAACCATATTAAACATATAAGGTTGATACCTACTGATAGTTTTAGTATATTTTTATATATTAACAGTAAGTAAAAGTTTTTAAACATAGGTTTCCAGTTTTGACCTTTTAAGCCTATGTGAAATTACCAAAATACCCTTAAGAGGCATAGTTTTGTTATAAAGGATAGATTTCACATATATATGATACCCTACTGATATAACCTAGTAAATTGAGTAATTTTACTGATTACATCAGACCCGAAACTCAGGTTCATATTTAAACTCTTTTATAACCTTTTTAATGACCAAAATACCCCTACGGGCGTAATGTGAGTCTAAATCCGTTTTGGGCATAATATAAGATATCTTTCTGATGTCACAACATAATTAAAGCATAGTAACTTAGGAAACTTGCATATGACTCTTTTGGTTACTCGTTACGCATTTTCGCGTTCGGATCGGCGTATGTAACTAGTTTGCATATATTAGCCGAAACGGGTCAAACCATATCCTTTTTGTCTCAAAATCCAGAATGTGTTTAGATTACCCATATTATACAAGTATTCAAACTTGTCGGGTCAAAACCACATTCTAATCCGGTCTTCGCCTTATCATGCGTTTGAACCGTATCTTTCTGTAAGACTAACCGGTCTAAGCTTAGGCTTTATTAAAGACCCGTTAGCATTCTAATTGGTTATTTATACCATCATTCCAGACTAGAGCCTTCCGGTAAATGGTACCTACGCTTACTTAAGTGAATACGGCTGAGTTATTAAATTCTTGCTATTTAAGTCAGGAGCTAGCTCAGGTAAATACTCTTAACTTATTTTCCCTATACGGGCTTGGGATACGGTATTATAATAATACCGCTTGGTCGGGTATTGAATATTTAATCTTATTATGGTTAAATTATTGAGGTAACCCGGTTTAATCTGTATTGTTTGAAATAAAGACCTTTAGGGGTTAATGACCATGTCCCGGATATCCTTGACATCATTGTGTTATAAAATGGCCACGCCTTATACACGGGGTGTAGGCATACACCTGACAGTTGTTTAAGGAAAAATGGTATCTCACTCTCTTGTGGGCCTATACTTGTGGCGTGTCTGTTAATCTGACTCGGTTTCTACATCGGGCCCTGAACGTATAACGAACATGTAAATCTGTATACAAGATTATAAATATAATTGTCCCAAGTTATAAAGAGTTTGTGCCACGTGCATTCAAATCAATTTTTATTAAACCTTTTTAAAATGAGTTGGTTGAGTGTATTTACTAGTGTAAACTGACGTATTTTTCCAAAAAGGTTAAGTGACAGGTACTGAACATAATTGGCTGGAAGCTCAGGGCGTTAATAAGGAATCTTGCAAGTTCTAGGCGTCTAAAGTCTGTTGAACAATGTTTATGTTTTAAGATCCACATGTGGATCCTTTACTTTCCGTTGTAATACTGGATATTACTTTATATTCGGATTGTAATATATTTATCTTTTGCTTCCGCTGTGCATTCATATATATTGTGTTGTTTGACTATGATGATATCAACTACGTCACGATACTCCCCTACCGGGCCCACCGGTGAAACGTGGAAAATAGGGGTGTGACAGTCGTAAGTCAAGCGGTCTCGACAACCGCTTAGACTTTCGAACCCGACCCGTTTGGTCAATCATTAGGGTCTGACCAAACACATTAGGTGACCATAGTTGTATAGGGAATAACCTTCCAAGGTTATACCTTATGGTCACTTCATTTGGTTAGTTGTATGATAGGTAGTTTATATGCCTTAGGAAAATGACCAAAATGCCCTTTTTACGCATAAATTCAATTTAAGCATATGTAACCTAAATTATGACACTTAAACTGATATTGCAACATTATTAAACATGTTTAGGCATATAAGACTTATCATAGGACTAGTTAGACCATCCGAATACGCATTTGCGCAAATGACGCGTTAAAGTAGCGTAAACTACCTTAACGGGTCATAACGGGTCAAAAGCACTTAGGATAGGTTTCAAATCAAAATGTAGGCTTTGTTAAACCATATTACATGAGTTCCAACACTCATTTGGTTTACAAGACCTCATTCTACCTGATCTCCCGATTTAGGTCCCGATTATTAACATAGTGATTCCATACTAGGTGCCACTTGATTCCTTGAGTTCCCGAGCTTTGTTAGATCACTTAATCAAGGATACTTGCAATCTCAAGTGAGTACATAGTTTCCCTCTTTTACATTTTTCAAATGTTTTGGGGTGATTCATATGTGCCTATTCACTATTTTCATGATTTCAAACTATATGTTTTCACATGCATAGTACTTATCCTTTGACGAATTAAACTATTATCTATGGCTTAAACACTGATTTTCAAAGTTTGTAAGACTATTTGTTGGTTCGTATTTTTACTTATACATTCATTAACTATGATCAAGCCGATTGGTAGTACGATATAGCGCTATAGGTTGACACCCCATTCCTGTTGTATGGAATGTCAGAAACCAAAGTTTAAACCAAATAGATTTTGCCTTCGTGGTAAATCTATAGTCACCAAAGTGTAGTTTGATACACTAAGGTTTGAATGTATTGCCAAATCACGATCTATGGTATATTTCGGTATACCACTAAGGCATATTTCGATATGCTGCCAACGTGATATTATATTAACCAATGTATAGACTGCAAATGTTTTTCCAATTATACCATAAAAACTTATCTTATGTTATTTCCAAAACCAAAGCATAGTTTGATATGCTATTGTTTAGTAAAGTATAGTTTGATATACTGCCAAATCACGATTAAGGTATATTTCGCTATACTACCAAAGCATATTTTGATATGCTACCAACGTGATACTTTTTTACTAAAGTATAGTTTGATATGCTACCAAATCACAATTTAAGTATATTTTGATATACTTACAAAGCATAGTTTGACATGCTTCCAATGTGATATTGTTTACCAAAGCATAGTTTGATATGCTATTTTCAAAACTAAAGTCTATTTTGATATACTACCGACTCTATTATTTCCTAAACCAAAGTATATTTTGATATACTACCAAAGCATAGTTTGATATGCTATTTTCAAAGTAAAGCATAGTTTGATAAGCTATTTTCAAACCAAAGCATAGTTTGATATGCTATTTTCAAAACCAAAGTATAGTTGGATATACTACTGATTATGTTATTCTTTACCAAAGCATAGTTTGATATGCTATTTTCAAAACCAAAGTATAGTTTGATATACTACCGACTCTTTCATTCCTAAACCAAAGTATACTTTTGATATACTACCAAATCTATTATTTCCAAAAACTAAAGTATATTTTGATATACTACTTATCCGATTATTTCAAAACCAAAGTATCTTTTTGTATATACTATCAACCCTTTTATCAAAACAAAGCATTTTCGGTACAAAACTTTTTACAAGGATTCAAGGCTATTTTTGTAAACATAAAATCTTTTTCTTATGTTATCCAAAGCCATGAATCTAATTCATAAAACCTATGTTACTCATAGGCATTTTTATGCTGACGTTTTATTTTCACATATGTTTCAGGTTCTACTATGTGATGATTGTTGACGCATGCTACACATAGGATGGACTCGTGCCTTAGTGACATTAAAACTTGAAAGACAATTATTTGTATTTATCTGGTTTGTATTAAAACAATGAGTCCCTTAATGGAATAAAACAGAACTCCAATCACCATGTTTTGTGAAACAATGATTCAGTGACATGACTCCCCGATGTTTCCGCCACGGTTTGTTGTATTACGCGGTCGGGGTGTTATAGAAGAGTTGGTATCAGAGTGTGACACCCGACTTTTCAGGCCGTACCGTACAATTGTAACATGTGTTGTGAATAGATAAAAGGCCATATTTGACTGATTATGATGTTTATATGTGAAATTTAATGAGTTGGTAAATTTAAACTTTGGTAAAAATTATGTTGGCAACAGTGAGACAAACGCTTATCGCGTAACGGTTAAAATGCGAAATGAACATCGGTGACCACCCGATCAGTGTTAAAATCCTAAAAATTGTCTGTTACAATTAGAATAATAATTTTAATCCTATTCATGAGGAAAAATAAATTAAAAAGCTAAGAAACTCTATTTTTCGAGTTTAGGCGCGTACTGCGCGATGCAGCGCATATACCGACAAAATACTGTCAACACAGCCCGTCAAAGCAACTGAAAATCATTTTAGCAATAATTTGATAATTTTATTCTTATATAATGACAAAAATAAATAAAAACGCTTAAATTCCTATTTTTGCGATTTTTAAATGCTTACCGCGCAGCACAGCGCGCATACTGCCAAATACCGACAACATAGCCAGTTCAGGCAAATAAAATATTGTCCAATAATATTTTGGTGAGTTTATTTTTATAGAATGTTAAAAATAATTTAAGACGCACTAAAACGGGATTAAAACGCTAGATAAAATACCCGATATCCAATTAAATACATGTTTAAAACCTATATGTATATATATATATATGTGTGTCAACATGTATGTATGAGAGAGAAAGAGACAAGGTGGCGGCTTGCATGCTCACCACTCTTCCCTTTTGCCACTTGTAGCTCTTGTAGGAATCCAAGATATGATTAAGCATACCAAATCTCTAAAATCGTTACAATTCCAAGAAAGGAATTTCAAATTCAATTAATCTTCTCTCTCTCAATGCATATGGCCGAACACCCCTTCTCACTCTCTATTTTTGAAATTCCAAACTTGTTCTTGGAGAATCGAGATCATTTCAAGTGTTTTCAAGTGCATATGGTGATTTAGAAGTGATTCCATGGTGTTTCAAGCAACAATCAAGACCCACACCATCAATTTTTACTAAAAATCATTCAAGAAGTTGAAGGTATAAAATTTATAATAAAAACCTTATTTTTGATTTTAAATGTTCTTGATAGTTATGAAAGTTTCTCTTGTTCTTGAGTTTAATCACAAAACTTGAAATTTAAAACAAATGGGTTTTTGGATAAATAAAAATGGATGAATATGTATATATGTGTAGCCGTAGGTTTGTGTGTGTGTGTGTAGGTATACATATATATACACATGTGGCCGTGAGTATGTATGAAGGTGTGTTAGAACTTGTGTTTTGTTAATAAGTCAAGTTTTGAAAGAAATAATACATAAAAGGTTCATGCATGTGTGATTGAAAGTGATCTACATGAAAATGAGTTGCGATTAAAGTAGATTGATAAAAGGTCATATTTGAATATATGTATATAGCCATGTATATATACATGCATGTATGGGTATATATGAATTTTTGTTCATTAGATTCTTGAATGTGTAAGAACATGATACATGCATTTATGACAAGATGATTTGATCATATGAAGGTTAAAATGTTTGGATTAATAAAACATGAGTTAAATAAATATTTAGATGCATTTAGTTCATGTAAAATGATTTCGAGATGATATGGATGCATTAGATGCATGTACTTAAACATGCATGATGATATGTGATCATAAAAAGGTGATTTGAGCATGATTTGATAAAAATTAGTTTTAATCAGATTATAAACACTAAAATAAAGTTATTTTAAAGTGTTTAGTGATATATAACTTTGTCATAATGTTTGATAGCTTTGCATGTTGTACTTGGTGCATTAAAGGTTGTAAAATACGTGAAATCACATGATTTATGTGACTTAAACAAAAACTGCACTAATCTGATTATAACCACTATTTTAATCAGTAAATATCATATATTGTGATAAAATATCAAGTCATTCCGAGTCGGGATGGTTATAGTAACGTTTAACGCAAAACTATGCGGTAAAACGGTCAAAAATCGGCTTTTCGAATGATTTTTATAAAACTGATTTAGATCAGTAAGTAAACTGATATTTTTAGTTTAAAAATAAGTATTTAAACTAATTTTAAGTTCACTTGGTGTTTGGTTGGTCATACGTGACTTCCGACGCCCGAAACCGTTACCAAATCGTTAAAATACGCATTTTCGATGAACACTAGTATGGGTAAATTTTGAGTGAACCCTATGTGATAAAATGTGTTAAGTGATTTAAACATGTAAATGTGATAATATGTTAAGTGTTAACTTGATATTGGGAAATTTAGACTATGCGTGTATACTTGTGCGTTTGTGCGGTAGAAAAGGGTAAAAATTTCGTTAAATGTGTAACTTATTTGTCGAGCACGGAATTTGGTACATATGAGATGTTTTATGTATATTTGCTTTAAAAATGACAAAATAAATAAGTTAACAAGTTTTTGCGTGTTCGGTATTAAATTCTGTGAACGCTTATGTATATACGTTTCGACGCGCGAATCGTAGATATATTGAGTATAAACGAGAGAGTTAACGGATCATAAAATATATCTACATGTATATGGACTCATATAAATATATATATATTAACGTGCCAACTTAATCAAAAATGACAATTTTTCGAGAAAATCTCAAAGTTATGTGATAATTATAAGAAACAGAGAAACTTAGGATTTTTGTGTTATATATATATATATGTATATATATGTGTATATAATATATATGTATATATATGTGTGTGTATATATATATATATTGATTTAGAATTGTTCCTATATTAGGACGTATATAAAAATCAATCTCTGGGATTGCGGTATTAAAATACGCACCCAAAGGTGAGTGTCACTAAACCCCTATTTTTACTGTTTTGTATATATTTTGGGGGTGGAACACGTCGTTAAAAGGTTTTAATAATGTTTTCGAAATAAAACATACATTTTAATATAAAATATATATATATTTTCGCTGAAAATATATGAATTTGATAAGTTATACGTTTTGAAGTAAGACGTTTTTGATGAATGAATATTGTATGTGCGGTATTTCTTAAGTGAAACGAGACCGTACGAATTGGGGATGAATTCCGGACTAAGTCTCAACATTTGAATGACAGGGGAATTCGTAAATCGTAGTATATTAAATTGTCATATTAGTAAGATATATATATATTGTACGTGAGGCAGACATTATATTGTTCTTCGAGAAAGAACCCTGCGCCCATGATGTCGTTTAATCAGTTAAGTAATGTACGCGAGGAATTGTTGGTAGATCTATCGGGTTGACAACCCCGTCGTGACCGGTCACCCCGTGTCATTGTCAAATGACGAATTATTATTCTGTTTATTGTCTAACATTGACTATCCCTGTATGGTTAATATATAGTTCGTATCGTCTAGCTAACATACGAGTCTGAAAATTGACGCAATAATTTAATATACAAAACTTGGGCAGTATTACTGTTGTCGGAGTAATGAACCGACGGAAGGCCCATGAATTTTATTAAGAAAGTAAAATAGACTTTCTAAGAATTAAATGGATGTTTTAAATAAACACCTAAACAGAAAGTTTTCCTTGGAATAAAATCTGTTAGTAAACAAATAAGTGAACTCACCTTCCTTTGTGTTGACACTTGATTTTAACGTGTTCTACAGGTACTTGAGTTCGGCTTCGGGAAATCATGGCGTATCTTGTGTTTGATGATGCATGTCGTTTCTTTTAAATGTGTTGGACATCTTTTAAACTATCTGGGACATTTGTAATAAGATCCGTGACGATTAAAACAACTTAACTTATGTGGTTGTGTCATGACTTTTAAAATGTAATGTTTAATAATTATATTTTAAAATATGTTAAATTGTCCAACACAAGGGTGCATCGTCCGACAAGGTATAAATGGGCACCAACTTCCATCACCACTACGCTTTATATTCCGCTGCGATGTTTTTGGGGTGTGACACAAGTTGGTATCAGAGCCAATGGTTGTTAGCGAACTAGATGTTTTCGGAGGAAAACACTAGACTTCAACCGAAGAATTTTGAGATTTAAAGTCCAAAATTCTCGAAGCCAAGATTTTTAAATAAATGTGGAAATTTTATCATGTATGAAAACCCTTATGTGTTTATGTGCATACGTGATTTTATGTTTATTTAGGCCTTATGTGTTATTATTCACGTTGATTACACACTTACTTTGTACGGTTACAATATGTCACGTCTCGACCTATAGAGCCATTAGTAGACCTGCTCATTGATACTGTCGAACCTACATTTGAGATTCCTTCGCCCGTCGTTACAGAATTGTCTATTCCGTTACTCGAGTCACGTGTTTTGCTACACCTCTTTTAGTCTACACTCGCCGTAGGAAGAGGACTCGACCCGTTGGAGTGATCTCATTCGACTTCGAGAGCTGAGACAGCATCCGCTTTGAAGAAGCAGAAAGGGATTCAGGTCAACCGCTCTCACTATGATCGTCAGTTCGCCATGTTACGCAGAGGCATGGAGATGATGAAGGACTTAGAGGGACAGATGGACGGTTATGATGAACTAGAAGAGCTTGTTAGGAAGATGTTGGACTTCCAGGGATTGAAGCGTTAGTTGTTGGTTGTTTTTGCTGTTTATTTTGTATGTCTCATTTGATGAACCCTATTCATGGCTTGCATGCCAAATTATCAGATATTTAGGAGGAAATTTCATATAGACTTGTTACGGGTGTTGATGTAGACACGTCGAATTTTGATTAGTCTTAGTACTAAAAACAAGCTTTGAAAATTTCTGATATAAATATCAAATGGGTTTCATTTGGTTTAAGAATTGTTCTCAATAATAAGTGGATATTATACATGCGCAATGTTTGGTCCACTACCGTGTAATGATTGAATTATTCTTGGTTATCGTCTTATGTGATTATTATTGTTGTAAATAATAGAAACGACGAAATGCCGCCAAAAGCGAGACAGGGTTCTGGACTACCTATTACCCCGAAAGAGTTGGTACAACTCATAGCCCAACACGTTAATGCTGCCATGGAACAGCGCGATGCTAACCAAAATAATGGCCAGGAACGTGGACGTGATGCTCATGGGCATGGTTTTAGTGGGACATAGATCGGAAACCCTTCAGGTGATATAATGATCGGAAAGTTTTATTATTTCATATGTTATGATATAATTGGAGCATATTCCTGATTTTCATTAACCTTGTGAACAGTACATAAATGTACTCACTAAACAATCCAGGGTTATAACCCAAGATCATTTGCTGGTACCCTATGCAATGACATGGCAATGGTATGCGTGATGTCGGGCCATCTTAGCGGATAGACCATTCAAATAATTCCGCATTCCGAGCCTAGATCTGGGGATTCACGAAAGCGAAGGTCTGAGAGTTCGAGGAAAGATACCGATGAGAAGCGTGGTGAGGAACGCAGTTTGGAGAAAGCGTGTGTAGCTAACCCTAGAGAGAGTCGGGAAAGGATAATGCCAGGGATGGCAGGAGTGGTCTTGAGAGGAAGACTCATGAGGATGAGTGGATAAAGTGCGCCAGATGTGGTTGGACTAGACATATGACTCGCGAGTACTATGCTAAGAGTACGTTGGATGGAGTTACGCTCGAGGGATGCTACGAGTGTGGAGAGCAAGGACATTTCAAGAGAGATTGTCTGAGAATGAAGGGTCAGGATGCAAGGGGTAGAGCGTTCGAGCTAAGCGCTAGGAAGGCACGAGACGATCTTGCTGTTGTTACCGGTATGTTTCGAATAAAAAACCAATCTATGTTCATACTTTTAATACCAAAGCTGACTTGAGTTTTGTTCGAAAAACTTTGAACCATTTTTGTATTCACCTACAAGTAAGCTGAGTATAAAGTGCTCGATAGAACTAGCAATTGGTAAGTTGATGGAAACTAGTGAGGTCGCTTACGGTTGTAGTATTTAGTTAGGAGATCGTAGTTCTAGAGTTGGTTTATTTCTAGTGGAGCTGGGGAGCTTTGACAAAGATGCAAGAATGGATTGATTTTCCAAGGATGAAGTGGGGACTATTGCTTGAAGAAGCTAGCTGGAATATCTCGTCCTGATAACGATAGAAAGGTGGTAGTTTTTCGCGGAGATCGACCGAGTCGAGTGCCGAGTTTCGAGTATTGAGTGTTGATAGTTGAGAGTCGTTAGTATTGCGAGGATGCTCAAATTGTTGCGAAAAGGCTGTCCTGCGTTCTTTGTTAACGTGATGGATATGAAAGCCAAATGTGGGACTACCGGAGAGATTTCTATTGTTCGCAATTATCCAGAAGTTTCCCTAAAAAGACTTACCTGGATTTCCCCCTGCAAGACAGATCGTATTTCGGATCGATCTAGCACCTGGTGCTGCACCTAATTGCACAATCTCCTTATAGATTAAGCACCATTCGAGAATGATAGAAATGTCAAGTCAGTTTCAAGAGCTACTGGACAAGGGTTTTATTCAACCAAGCTTTTCGATTTGAGGTGCGTCTATTTTGTTGTGAGGAAGAAGGATGGATCCTTCAAGGTGTGTGTTGAATACAGAGAACCAAACAAGTTGACTATCAAGAATCGGTACCCTTTTACCAAATATTGACGATTTGTTCGATCAAGCTACAGGGATCCAGCTGCTACACGAGGATCGACCTATGATTAGGATATCATCAGTTGAAGGTTGCTGACGAAGATATGCCGAGGACTGCTTTTCGAACACGATATGGCCATTACGAGTTATCAGTCATGCCTTTTGACTAAATTAATGCGCCATTTATATTCATGGATCTCGTGAACAGGGTATGGAAACCCTAACCGGATGAATTCGTGATAATATTCATCGACAACATACTTGCCTATGTGCGAACCAAGGAGAATCCTGAGTAACGTTTGAAGTAAACAATGAAACTGATGAATGATGAGAAGCGCCAAAAATCCCGTCGGAAGTACGACGATTCATAAGACTAGCTGAGTGCTACCGGAGATTTATTAAGAATTTCCCTAAATTAGTGTAGCCTTCGACACTAATAACCCAAAAAGGAAAAGGGAAATTGATTGGGCAGCAAGATAATAGGAAGTTTTTCAGACTCTTGAAGGAAAAGTTGGGAGCGTGTACGATGGACTTCGAAGGAAGTTAAGATACTTACATGCCCTTGGTAGAGTTATCTTATGATAATAATTAACATGCTAGTATTCAGATTGCTCGGTTGAAAGCCTTGTGTGGACGGAAGTGTTGATCACCATTTTGTCGAGATTGACGTGACAAAGGACAATTAACCAGACCTTAGTTTATCTAGGAAACCAGGGACATGATTTTCCTGGATCAAGGGAAGGTTAAAAGCCGCCAATTGATCAACAGAAGGATTACATGGACAATTAAAGGAACTATTGCGATTCCAGATTGAAGATTTGGTTCTGTTAAAGGAGTTATCTTGCAGAGATGCTAATAGGTTTAGCAGAGAAAAGGAGAGCTGAGCCACAATGATTAGGTCCTTCCAAGAACCCATCTTAAGTGGGATCAGTCGCTTATAGGCTCAAACTACCATAAAAACGGAGTAGTATACATGATGTATTGTTTGGGTTCAGTTGAGAAAGTGTATAATGGATGATACACAGATTTTGTTCCTTATAGAAATTTGTTTGGAAGATAAACGAAAGTTTATTGAAGCACCGTAGAAGCAGTACGTATAGCTAGAAGAATTATGCTAATAACCGGACAAGCGATTACAACATTCTAGTCGTGAATGCAATTTATTGATTTGGCGATTTGTGGATATCTGAAATGAATACAAGAAGGAAGGAAGATGAGTTTATGAGATTTGATTCTTTCGAGAGCCCATCTCGAGTTGGATCAATCGGGTGTAAACTCAGACTATCTTAGGTACGGGGTAATGTATATGTAAATATAAGTATGTAGAACCCGAATTGGTGGAATTTTGACTTAATCTTCTTGATTAAGTACTTGTAATTGTTGAACCTTGGAAAGGGTGGAGAGCGTCGAGATGTGAGATTAGGAATTGAGAGTGTATGTAATATAGGTCTACGAAAATTCTTTGCAAGAATCAAAGTTTCTACAGAAACTATAAGACTATATTCATTTAACCTGTTTTTGTTGTTTCCACCCAGTGCAAAAACAAAACCTGTAGAGTAAAATTTCGGGGACAAAGTTTCCAAAACATGGGGAGACTGTGACACCCGGCTTTTCAAGCCGTACCGTACAATTGTAATACGTGTTGTGAATAGATAAAAGGCCATATTTGACTGATTATGATGTTTATATGTGAAATTTAATGAGTTGGTAAATTTAAACTTTGCTAAAAATTATGTTAGCAACGGTGAGACAAACGCTTATCGTGTAACGGTTAAAATGCGAAACGAACATCGGTGATCACCCGATCAGTGTTAAAATCCTAAAAATTTTCTGTTATGATTAGAATAATAATTTTAGTCCTATTCGTGAGGAAAAATAAATTAAAACGCTAAGAAACTCTATTTTTCGAGTTTAAGCGCGTACCACGCGATGCAGCGCATATACCGACAAAATACTGTCAACACAGCCCGTTAAAGCAACTGAAAATCATTTTAGCAATAATTTGATAAGTTTATTCTTATAGAATGACAAAAATAAATAAAAACGCTTAAATTCCTATTTTTGCGATTTTAAACACGTACCGCGCAACACAGCGCGCATACTGCCAAATACTGACAACATAGCCAGTCCAGGCAAATAAAATATTGTCCAATAATATTTTGGTGAGTTTATTTTTATAGAATGTTAAAAATAATTTAAAATGCATTAAACGGGATTAAAACGCTAGATAAAATACCCGGCATCCAGTTAAATACCTGTTTAAAACCTATATGTATATATATATATGTGTCATCATGTATGTATGAGAGAGAAAGAGACAAGGTGGTGGCTTGCATGCTCACCTCTCTCTTCCCTTTTGCCACTTATAGCTCTTGTAGGAATCCAAGATATGATTAAGCATACCAAATCTCTAAAATCGTTACAATTCCAAGAAAGGAATTTCAAATTCAATTAATCTTCTCTCTCTCTCAATGCATACGGCCGAACACCCCTTCTCACTCTCTATTTTTGAAATTCCAAACTTGTTCTTGGAGAATCAAGATCATTTCAAGTGTTTTCAAGTACATATGGTGATTTAGAAGTGATTCCATGGTGTTTCAAGCAACAATCAAGACCCACACCATCAATTTTTACTAAAAATCATTCAAGAAGTTGAAGGTATAAAATTTATAATAAAAACCTTGTTTTCAATTTTAAATGTTCTTGATAGTGATGAAAGTTTCTCTTGTTCTTGAGTTTAATCACAAAACTTGAAATCTAAAACAAATGGGTTTTCGGATAAATAAAAATGGATGAATATGTATATATGTGTAGCCGTAGGTTTGTGTGTGTAGGTATATATATATACATGTGGCCGTGAGTATGTATGAAGGCGTGTTATAACTTGTGTTTTGTTAATAAGTCAAGTTTTGAAAGAAATGATACATAAAAGGTTCATGCATGTGTGATTGAAAGTGATCTACATGAAAATGAGTTGTGATTAAAGTAGATTGATGAAAAGTCATACTTGAATATATGTATATAGCCGTGTATATATACATGCATGTATGGGTATGTATGAATTTTTGTTCATTAGATTCTTGAATGTGTAAGAACATGATACATGCATTTATGACAAGATGATTTGATCATATAAAGGTTAAAATGTTTGGATTAATAAAACATGAGTTAAATAAATATTTAGATGCATTTAGTTCATGTAAAATGATTTCGAGATGATATGGATGCATTAGATGCATGTACTTAAACATGCATGATGATATGTGATCATAAAAAGGTGATTTGAGCATGATTTGATAAAAATTAGTTTTAATCAGATTACAAACACTAAAATAAAGTTATTTTAAAGTGTCTAGTGATATATAACTTTGTCTAATGTTTGATAGCTTTGCATGTTGTACTTGGTGCATTAAAGGTTGTAAAATACGTGAAATCGCATGATTTATGTGACTTAAACAAAAACTGCACTAATATGATTATAACCACTATTTTAATCAGTAAATAACATATATTGTGTTAAAATATTAAGTCATTCCGAGTCGGGATGGTTATAGTAACGTTTAACGCAAAACTATGCGGTAAAACGGTAAAAAATCGGCTTTTCGAATGATTTTTATAAAACCGATTTAGATCAGCAAGTAAACTTATATTTTTAGTTTAAATATAAGTATTTTAACTAATTTTAAGTTTACTTGGTGTTTGGTTGGTCATACGTGACTTCCGACGCCCGAAACCGTTACCAAATCATTAAAAAACGCATTTTCGATGAACACTAGTATGGGTAAATTTTGAGTGAACCTTATGTGATAAAATGTGTTAAGTGATTTAAACATGTAAATGTGATAATATTTTAAGTGTTAACTTGATATTAGGAAATTTAGACTATGCGTGTATACTTGTGCGTTTGTGCGGTAGAAAAGGGTAAAAATTTCGTTAAATGTGCAACTTATTTGTCGAGCATGGAATTTGGTACATATGAGATGTTTTATGTATATTTGCTTTAAAAATGACAAAATAAATAATTTAACAAGATTTTGCATGTTCGGTATTAAATTCTGTGAACGCTTATGTATATACATTACGACGCGCGAATCGTAGATATATTGAGTATAAACAGGAGAGTTAACGGATCCACACAATAATGGTCACCAATAAAATTGTTCAAATCGCAAGAATCATAAAAATATATATACATGTATATGGACTCATATAAATATATATATTAACGTGCCAACATAATCAAAAATGACAACTTTTCGAGAAAATCTCAAAGTTATGTGATAATTCTAAGAAACTGAGAAACTTAGGATTTTTGTGTTATATATATATATATATATATATATATATATTGATTTAGAATTGTTCCTATATTAGGACGTATATAAAAATCAATCTCTGGGAATGCGGTATTAAAATACGCACCCAAAGGTGAGTGTCACTAAACCCCTCTTTTTACTGTTTTGTATATATTTTGGGGGTGGAACACGTCGTTAAAAGGGTTTAATAATGTTTTCGAAATAAAACATACCTTTTAGTATAAAATATATATATTTTTGCTGAAAATATATGAATTTGATAAGTTATACGTTTCAAAGTAAAACGTTTTTGATGAATGAATATTTTATGTGCGGTATTTCTTAAGTGAAACGAGACCGTACGAATTGGGGATGAATTCCGGAATGAGTCTCAACATTTGAGTGACAGGGGAATTCGTAAATCGTAGTATATTAAATTGTCATATTAGTAAGATATATATATTGTACGTGAGGCAGACATCATATTGTTCTTTGAGAAAGAACCCTGCGCCCATTATGTCGTTTAATCAGTTAAGTAATGTACGCGAGGAATTGTTGGTAGATCTATCGGGTTGACAACCCCGTTGTGACCGGTCGCCCCGTGTCAATGTCAAACGACGAATTATTATTCTGTTTATTGTCTAGCATTGATTATCCCTGCATGGTTAATATATAGTTCGTATCGTCTAGCTAACATACGAGTCTGAAAATTGATGCAATAATTTAATATACAAAACTTGGGCAGTATTACTGTTGTCGGAGTAATGAACCGACGGAAGGCCCATGAATTTTATTAAGAAAGTAAAATGGACCTTCTAAGAATTAAATGGATGTTTCAAATAAACACCTAAACATAAAGTTTTCCTTGGAATAAAATATGTTAGTAAACGAATAAGTGAACTCACCTTCCTTTGTGTTGACACTTGATTTTAACGTGTTCTACAGGTACTTGAGTTCGGCTTTGGGAAATCATGGCGTATCTTGTGTTTGATGACGTATGTCGTTTCTTTTAAATGTGTTGGACATCTTTTAAACTATCTGGGACATTTGTAATAAGATCCGTGAGGATCAAAACAACTTAACTTATGTGGTTGTGTCGTGACTTTTAAAATGTAATGTTTAATAATTATATTTTAAAATATGTTAAAATGTCCAACAAAAGGGTGCATCTTCTGACAGGGTATAAATGGGCACCAACTTCCGTCACCACTACGCTTTATATTCCGCTGCGACGTTTTTGGGGTTTGACGCAGAGCTCATGGTTATAGGGAATTAGGTTATTAGTAATGCTCTTGACCTAGTCTATAACCTTCCTAGGACCCTAACGCGAGTTTCTTGCGTTTAGATTCTTAATATAATACCAATCACCTAACCTTAGGTGATTAACCAAAAAACAAAACACAATTCATTCTTTCAAGTCAAAATTTTTCCAAAACTTCACAACAAATCATCTATCCTTAGATGATTTGGTTTAGGCTTTTAAGCCTTTGGTGTTTTCAAAATATCGTCATAGTTTGGGCTTTAATAATGTGAACATGTGCAATCCAGAAGGGTGGATGCCTGTACCCTGAGTTTTATGTGTAAGGCTAGAGTGTTCGTACAAATCCACATCATCGGACCAGTCACTCTTACCTGGGAACTCTTGGGGTGAGTGTTCACCTATAGGCTAAAGCATATCTTCCCGATACATTATAAAGACCCGTTTACTTTGATTAGTCACTATGTCGTTTGTTTGTTTTAGGTAACGAACAAATGATCGCAATCCTTATACTTTGTCGATATTTTTAAACATTCTATTTTGACTACCCAACATCATCTCACTCATTTCGTCTCATGTTTCTTTTCTCTTTTAGAATGCCTCATCGACGTGATCAAACTCAGGATGCCGCAATGGCAGCCATAATCGGTCAGTAAATCGCTGTTGTACTCCCAAACCTGGTAACCCAGTTAAATCAAGCAAACAACAACAATAATAATAATGCACCTGCTCCGTGCAACTATAAACAGTTCAACTTAGCTAAACCACTGACATTTACTGGGTCTGAAGGAGCTACTGGGCTCCTACAGTGGTTTGAGAGTCTTGAAAGCACGTTTCATCATGTACAATGCCCAAACGAGCGAAAGGTTGAGTTTGCATTGAGTGTATTCCAGAAAAGAGCACTCACATGGTGGAACAGTGTAATGAGGGATAGGGGTGCCGATGTAGCAATGGCACAAACCTGGGAAGAGCTTCGAGCTCTAATGATGAAGGAATTCTGTCCTCATCATGAACTCAGGGCATTGGAAAGGGAATTCGACGATCTTAAACAAGACAGTGGTGAACATCGAGCCTACATTGATTGTTATGAGGAATTAAGTCTGTTATGTCCTACCATGGTTACACCTTTGGATAAGGCAATTGAAAAGTACATTGATGGCCTCCCTGACCCAGTTCAGGACATTGTTACTGGTAGTAACCCTACCACAGTTAGACAGGCTATTGAGTTATCCGCTACCCTAACTGAATCTCAGATCAGGAAGGGTAAACTTTTCCGAAAAGATGACAAGAAACCATCAGACAAGTCTGCACAAGAAAAACCAAAGGATAAACAGACTGAGTCCTCCAAGAAGTCAAAGAAGCATAAGGCTTCACAGAACTTCGTTGTAGTTGCTCAGAATAATCAAGTTACCCCCAACCAGCCAGCACAGCTTCGTGCTAGGAAAACCTATGCTGGCACTGCACCTTTGTGCAACAGATGTGTGACAACTGGCACAAAACTGGTAATTTCTGTACAATTTAATTATTATTTAATAACTGCAATTATGTGCTTAAATGTCAACATTGTCTGATTTCATGCTATACATGTGAATTCATGTACGTTTTATACTACAAATATTGCTTTATGCATTAATGATAGCGCTGCGTCAGAAATACTAGTAAACTCACCGGTAAGACACATTGTGCCAACAATTCTGCAGAAAGCAGCCAGACAATAGAAATTGGGGCCCAGGAGTAGGCCCAACGTCAAAAATACATTAAAACCCAAGAATGTATACAAGGGTTAACATATAGACTTTTTGGAAGCTAGAATATGCACTAAAAAGCACCCGAAACGCACTTTAAATGCAGAATTCTGCACAAATAAGCTATAATCAGCTTTTTAACACATAAATATCATGCAAAATTCATGTTTTATTATCTAGAATACCCTCCTAAGTGTCAGGAATTGAAAGGGTCACAAAAAGATACTTAAAGATCACTAAACGGAATAGTTTAGCACTTTAACGAACCGGTATCTAACCGAACAACCGGACATTACCCGAAACATCAAAATTATACTAGAAGCATTGTTTTAATGTTTCTGAGCTAGTTATGATCTCCGAACACCCTAACACACTATATAACACATCATATACTTAAACACTAACTAAATCTCTTGAAATTTACTTAGAATACTTAACTTACCATTGAAACTTACACTTTACCCCCCCTTCATGTGGACGGTCACAAGGTGACCCCACTATCAAGATCTTCACTTGATCTTACAAGATATTATATGATCTTACAAGATTTACTAGAAGATTATGTCTAGTACTTAACAAACATATTGACCAAAGGATTAAAGGGAAAGATGGTTTATAAAAAGGCATGAAAGATCATAACCATCATTCTCACACCTACTAAACACACACAAACTCTCTCTCCCTTGCTCCCTTCTGTTCGGCCGAAACCACCATCCACACCACCACCATTTTTCATCCACCATCCAATCATTCCAAGTCCACTTAAAGGTGCAAGAAGGTGT
This sequence comes from Helianthus tuberosus, assembly GCA_030545235.1. Classification (NCBI taxonomy): domain Eukaryota; kingdom Viridiplantae; phylum Streptophyta; class Magnoliopsida; order Asterales; family Asteraceae; genus Helianthus; species Helianthus tuberosus. The sequence continues at coordinate 109,510,118 of CM060357.1, forward strand.
CTAACGAAGTGTGGAGCTTGTGGATATTGAAGGACCTCTCCCGATTGCTTTTAACCATCACATTTGTCATCCTCAACTTCTTGTGTTCTTCCCTAGCCCTTGTGCTAGTTGTAAGCTTCTTATCACTTGTTGTTACTTCATATCTTGATGGTTAAAAGATGATGAATGTTGTTAATCATAAGAACACTAAAGAACATGATCATGATACTTTAACATAAGCTTAAAAATATAAGAATACATGTTGAATGATGATGATTTGCTTCTTGGTGATTGATGATTTGTGTTAGTAATATTAAACATCATAAGAAACCTACTAGATTGTGATTAAACCCATGATCTAGTAAGTTAAGGTGGTGATCTTGTGAAAGGCCAAGATCGTCATACTTTATGTCTTCATGAACTTGAATGATGAAAGTGGTTTTCATATGTAAAGATGATTTAAACAAAATACAAATCTTGTAAATAGATGATTACAAAAATAATTTTCCCAAGAAACCAAGTTTATTTACAAGATTTACAAAGTCATGGTTTCTAAATAAACTAATCATATCTTTAGAGTTTAAACAAGACTAGGAACATGATTGTAACAAGAAAAATACAAAAGAAATATTTTTAGAAAAATCACCTTACAAGTTGTAAATGACTAAATCTTTTAATAAAGTGATTTATAAACAAATAACCATGTTTTTAAGGGTAACTAAACCTACTAAATAACATGGTAAGTTACTACAAGTTTTTACAAAAACTTCAAGTTCATGATGTAGTGTAATTTACTTGATTTTGACACTCGATAAGTGTTGAATGAGTTGATGATTGTTTGTGATGATTTTAAAAGAAAATAAACACATGTTTTGAAAACATGGGAAACCTCCATTTTTAGGGGAAACTCTGTCAAAATTTCTATAAAATTTTGACACTTAGAAAAATATAAGTTTTGGTGAAACTTAATCCCAAAAAAATTCACCTAAAAATATTTACCAAGGTTTCCCTAATTTTTATGTAAACTTCAAGTTAAGAAATGATGATTTCTTCAAGATAAAAATTGATATTAAGTATGTATATTTTTGAGGAAAATATATATATTTATTGATCACCAAATCTTGTGCTAAGTGTATGTAGTATGTATTATATGTAATAGTGTATTAGGCTTGAAAATACACTAAATACTCCTAAGGAGTAAAAATACAAAATACACATACAACATGTGACACCTGTGTTACTTCAATCATCAAACAAATACCAAACCAATGAAATATTGTGTTTCATACTTGGGATTTGTACAAATATGTGTATCATTTGCACATATCAATTCTTGTTCGATTTTGGGCTCTAAATTGCTTTCGGGAAGGTTATACGCGCACTGATGCGTAAATATAACCAGTTTAATGCAACAAACACTCTGGAATAGTGAAATAGGCTTCACATACCTTAAATAACCTTTACATAACTTAGAAATAAGTTTTGAAGGCTTTGGTATGGCAAAAACAAGTTAATTCGCTTACAGGGACTAAACTTGACAAACTGCGAAAGTATGCCAATTTGAACTGTAACGAACATTACGGAACATGATCATAAGTTAAACATACCATAAATATCCTTTAAATAGCTTATAAATAGGCTTTGAGGGGTTCGGTGTGCTAAAATAAACTTTTGGCTCATTCAGGGACTAAAAGTGTCAAAAAGTGCACAAGTTTGCACTTTCGCGCATAACTTACGTTCTGAATACATCCTGACATCCAAAAATTTATGTAAGCATTAAAATATTATGTTTTAGTGTTTAGCATAAGAAAAATCCATTCGTCGCGCAATTTGGATCGTTTTTCGCGCTTATGCGCATTCCGTCGTAATTAACCGAACATCGCGATCGTACGACCAAACGAACTGACATCCTGCATATTTTTAAGCATGTTTCATGTTCCCTATACTTTAACATCCTTATAAAGCTTAAAAATGGGTTTGACGGGTGTTAGGAGTGCCAAAACACGACGATACGCGCACAGGGGCCTGTTCTGCCATTTTCAAAAATATCAGGTTTGCAAGGTCCTTACGGACCTCAACATTGTGAGTGTTGAGGTCCGTAAGCAGGGTTCAGATGCAGAAAAATGTTTTTCACAGCCTGTTTCCATCCTTTAACCCCCCCCCCCCAAAGGCCAAGGCCAAGTGTCAAAACCTTATGGTGGGTGGCAAAATAAGCTACCACAACATTCCGACAAGTGTACGGGTGAGATCAAGGCACGTTGTTCGATAAACGATCCTAATGGTGGTACTAATCCTATAAATACCCACCTTGTCTTGCCCATTTCCCTCACATTTGAATCTGATTCTACACTCTCTAAGTGGAAGTTTATGCTTCCTACCTGAGAGTGAATCGGGTTCGAATCTTGCGGGGACCCTTTGTAAGTGTTCTTTCGTTCTTTTCATTCGTTTTAGCTTTAAAGTCAAACTTTGTTTGACTTTCTGCATTGACCAGTTTATGGTCAACACGAAGTTCGTTTGAACTTCATAACGTGAGCGTGATCACGATGGTTATAGTCCCTAGTGACTATACCTACTGATTACCACGTTATCTAGGCTCAGTGACGAGTCGTAGTTTCGGCCAAAATGCGCATTCTTGCGTATTTTGTAACCAAACTACTCTTGGGTATCAAAACCGTTTGTTTTGATACCAAACCTGTTTTCTAAACATAGTTAAGCATGTTTTAACATGCTTAGCTCGTCACCTTTAGTTTAGTGCTTATATAGGGTCGTAAGGTAAGCGATCTAAACAATCGCTTATACTTTCGAACCCGACCCATTTGGTCGATCATTAGGATCCGACCAAACACATTAGGTGACCATAGTATATAGGGAATAACCTTCCGAGGTTATACCTTATGGTCACGACGTTTAGTTAGTTGTATGATAGGTAGTTTATATGCCTTAGGTAAATTACCAAAATGCCCTTTTTATGCCAAAATCCATTTTAAGCTTATGTAACATAACTTTTGGTATCTAAACTGATTTGGTAACAATATTAGACATGTTAAGGCATATTTTACTTATCATAGGGCTAGTTAGGCATTCCGAACGCGTTTCACGCGAACGACGCGTTAAAGTAGCATAAGCTACCTAAACGGGTCGTAATGGGTCGTAAGCACTTAGGTTAGGTTTCATTGTAGTATGAAGGCCTTGTTAAACCATATTACATGAGTTCCCCTACTCATTTGGTTTACGAGCCTCATTCTATCCGATCTTCCTATATAGGTCCGGTTTATTAACATAGTTACCTATATTAGGTGCCGTTTGACATCCGTGATCTCTAGCATTGCTTGGTGGTTATCCGAGGACTATTGAGCAATCTCAAGTGAGTACATAGACCCCTCTTTTACTGTTTTCCAAACTGTTTCGGGGTGAAACACATGTGCCTACTTGTTACTTTCATGCTTTCCATGTTTTCATACCATATGCTGGCTATGTTCATTAGTACACTATTAGTACATCGTTTTACATTACACTTCATGCTATGTATGTCCATTGTGTGCATACTTAGTACATTGTTTTACATTACATTTTATGCTATGTGTGCCCATTGTGTGCGTACTTAGTACATTGTTTTACATTACATTTCATGCTATATATGCCCATTGTGTGCATACTTGGTACATTGTTTTAAATTACATTTCATGCTATGTATGTTCATTGTTGCATACTTAGTACAGTTGTTTCACGTCACATGCTATGTATGTCTATTGTTGCATACTTAGTACAGTTGTTTCACATCACATGCTATGTATGTCTATTGTTGCATACTTAGTACAGTTGTTTCACGTCACATGCTATGTATGTCTCTTGTTGCATACTTAGTACAGTTGTTTCACATCACATGCTATGTATGTCTATTGTTGCATACTTAGTACAGTTGTTTCACATCACATGCTATGTATGTCTATTGTTGCATACTTAGTACAATTCACATGCTATGTATGTCCATTTGTTGCATACTTAGTACTGTTGTTTTCATCACATGCTTACATTTTGGTATGACATTTGGTTTGTTTTGATGGATCAATATACATTCATTAACACCGATCACGCCGTTCGTTAGTAGGTAGTGGTACCATAGGAATTGACAACTCCTGTTCCGGACATCCTAGGTTTGTTTGGATGAAAGGAATGACCGAATTCGATATACATAAGCACAGATAAACCTTTAATTTGTTTAATGGTTTATCGCCACAGTCTCAAGGCTTGGATGTATGCATTCTCACAATACCGCATAGATGTCTATATCAGTATAGCATGCATTTGTTCCACAAAACATAGCTTTGATTTAAACCATGTTTTACTTCAATACTTTGTTTTTGTGCATATGGTTTAGTTGATATATTTTACTAGCCATACATATCATTTTGGTTACACATTACATGATTTACATTTGACACATAAACATTTTCGACATTGGTTATACATTGCATGATTTACATCTTGACATAAACATTTTGACATATTATTCAATACATTTGGCAATTGGTTTAAACATAGACATCTTACATTGGTGGTTTGTTTGGGTAAGCGATTTAAGTAACGAGGCGTGTGTAATATGATACAAGCATGGTGGATACGCCGCTGGTACTTCCTATATATAAGTGATTGTATGGTATTACATATCGTAGCGTTATTTGAATCATTTCAATTTGGACATATAACATTTTATACAAATAACATACTTTTCACAATACATTGTTTTACAAACAACTTATCTTATACAAACTCATTTTTACATGGTTATTCATTTAACCTTACATTTATTTATACATATCATCTGACCTTATCGTTTTTCAAATGATTTACAAGACAAAGCAAATTACAAGGTTCATGACTAAACATTTTCTTAAACATAAGTCATGAATTCTATTTTCACAAAACCTATGTATCTCACAGGCATTTTTATGCTGACGTACCTATTTTCACATGTGTTTTCAGGGTATGATGCATAGGATTTATCAAGTTACACTTAGGCGGACTTGGGCCTTAGCGACAATAAAAGATGCAAGACTAGTTATTTATGTTATGTTTCTTTGATTGTCAAGACATTGTAACTACTTTAATCAATAAAACAATATTTCAATTTCCATGTGTTATGAAACAATGATTCTGTTACAACACTCCCCGACATTTTCCGCCACGTTTTGTTGTTCTACGTGGTCGGGGTGTGACAGAAAAGTTGGTATCAGAGCTCATGGTTATAGGGAATTAGGTTATTAGTAATACTTTAACCTAGTCTATAACCTTCCTAGGACCCTAATGCGAGTTTACTTACGTTTAGTCATAAAACAATACCGTCACCTATCCTTAGGCGACGACCACAACAAGAACATAAATTTCAAAACCGCTTTGAAAACCAATCATCTGTTGTAGGATGATTGATTACTAGGTTTTGAACCCTCAGTTATAAGGTTTTGAACCCCTTTGAATTTTCAAAATCTCATCAAAGTTTGGGTCATATAATGTGAACACGTGCAAACTGGAAGGGTGAATGCCTGTACTCTGAGTTTTCTGTCTAAGGCTAGAGTGTTCGTACAAATCCGCAGTATCGGACCAGTCACTCTTACCTGGGAACTCTTGGGGTGAGTGTTCACTTATAGGCAAGCATGTCTTCAGTGATACATTAATATGACCTGTTTACTTTGATTAGTCACCGTCTCATTTGTTTACCTTAGGTAGCAAACAAATGATCGCAATTTTCATGCGTTACCATTCTGTTTTGATTATCCGATAACGTTCCACTTGTTTCTTCCTATGTCTTTCATTTTCTTCTAGAATGTCTCTTCATCGCGATGACGCCCAGATATCCGAGCAGACTACCAAATTTACCCAGCGAATAGGCGAAGTAGTCCTGAAGACTGTTGAATTAGCTACTGCCATGTATCGTCTCCAGGATGAAGCCACTCAAGAGTCACCAAGACAGGCAGGACCTAGTCAGGTGACAGCACCACCAGGCAAGAAACCAATCGAGGAATCAAAGACCATGGATGAACGATCCCCTAAGAAGTCAAAGAAGCGAAAGGCTTCTCAGAACCTCGCCGTGGTCGCTCACAATGGTCAAGCCATCCCCAACCAACCAGCTCAACCCCCTACTAGGAAGCCATACATTGGAACTGCACCCTTGTGCAACCAATGTAGCCTCCATCATCATGCTAGTGTGAAGTGCCGTGAATGCCAGATTTATGGACTTAAAGGTCATACAGCAAGGGTTTGCCCAACTGCAGCTGTACCAAATCAAGCTGGCGACAATCCTGCTAAAGCTCGTTTCTCGCCGGGGTCTTGCTACAACTGTGGCGAGATGGGTCATTTCCGAAGGGACTGCCCAAAGCTTGCTAATGCAAATCTGACCCTAGGATGAGCATTTAACTGAGCAAAGGATGTTGCTGTCTTATGCCTTTGTTTCCTTTGTTTTCTTGTATTGTGAAACAATATGTCTAGTTCATAAATAAAAGTTGTTGTTCACAATTCTGATATACAAGTGTAGTTACATGAGTATATGGCAATTCTCTATAATACATGCATTAAGGAACTATGTTCCTTACAAACTACTTTTGTGATTCTCTCTTACAAGTGATCGCTCATAATTTCCTCGAAAGTTCTAAGTATTTGTTTCATTCTAAGAAACGAAGAACATGAAATAAAGTGAAATTATGAGTAATCGTGCTTTTTGCACATCTGTGCCTTTGAATCCTTGGTTAGATAACCAAGAATATTTTCAAATCTCATACCCATTACGTTCTAAATTTTTCATCATGCATAACATAAGTTTTCAAAACAACCTTCATGATTTCAAAATGTCTCAAATATCCTGAAAACAATATTAATACAATATATCTCCTTATCAAGTGCATGATTTCAAAAGCATCATTCATGTTTTCCAAAAACCTTATACATAATTTCAAAATTCATCTCGCATGATTTTAAAACATTTTTATAAATATACTTATCTAATAACCTACTTTATGATTTCAAAAGTATTATATATAAGGTTTCAAAAACATTTTTAGAACCCCATGCATAGCTTTCCAAAGATATTTTCCTCATACATTTACTTAACCTTCAAATTCTGCTTCATATGTTGCCTTGACATATCTAGCATCTCAACTTCATAAGCATTTTACTTCATGTTTTGACTTAAGCACATCCAGTGCAAGGTTTCAAAACATCTTCAACTTCTAAAATCCATATGGGATCTTTTTATCTTCACATTTAGACCCTTGTGGATAATTATCATTCAATCAGAGTCCTTAATTGGATTCCTTATGTACCTAAATTCGAACATTTCGGTTCCTTATAATCGAAATCGAATTTTTCTTTTAAAAATCTTTCTATCTTTATAGTTAGATTCTTGATAACGTTTAAAGTACCAAATGAAATCCACGAAATGGATTCCTAGTGTGCTTTAAATGCATGTACGCAATTAACAAGACAAATTAACAAACAATTTTGTGGTTATGTGATTATGTGTTTATATATTTTGTGTTTTCTTTTATGCATTTTTGTGTTTGTGTATACTCTGGATATTCGTTATCCAAATCCTCGCAGAATCTTTCATATCTTCATATGAGGGATTCGTAGCAGGATATTCCAAAGGTACTACCTTAAATCCTTAATGGGCTTCTATGTAATAGTTAAGACCCTTGGATTATATAGTACCACTCCATGATTCATAAGAGACCCTTTTAGGGGTCTAGTCAAAAAGATTGATTCACAATCTGGTTAAAGAACGACATCTAGTGATGTAGCTGAACAGACTCCTTGATAGTCTATTTAGACCATTTATTGATTTAATTAAAAAGACTCTATGGCGGTCTAGTCACACTCATCACATGATTGTTCATTTGGTTTTACCCTACACATTATAAAATAGACTGTGTGAACTATGCAAGGAATTGTCTAATTATGGACGCGTACATAATTATGAAATTTAGTGCACAGAAACCCAGTAAGATTTATTATGTGTAAGAACCGATAGTGACAACAATAACAAAATGAGAACGATGTAATGGAGGTACGGTGGACGCACCAATGGCGCTTCATATACTTGTATATAAGTATCCCTCTTACATTGCAAGCATGATGTTATTAAAGTTACTAGAAGTTCAGAACCCTAACCAATGTTGTTCGATCATTTCAACTTCATGTTTCAAGCTCTCACAAGTTTCCTCTGAATAAATTTCGGGACGAAATTTCCTAAAGTAGGGGAGACTGTGACACCTGTGTCACTTCAATCATCAAAAAAATACCAAACCAATGAAATATTGTGTTTCATACTTGGGATTTGTAAAAATATGTGTATCATTTGCACATATCAATTCTTGTTCGATTTCGGGCTCTAAATCGCTTTCGGGAAGGTTATACGCGCACTGATGAGTAAATATAACCAGTTTAATGCAAAAAACACTCCAGAATAGTGAAATAGGCTTCACATACCTTAAATAACCTTTACATAACTTAGAAATAAGTTTTGAAGGCTTTGGTATGGCAAAAACAAGTTAATTCGCTTACAGGGACTAAACTTGACAAACTGCGAAAGTATGCCAATTTGAACTGTAACGAACATTCCGGAACATGATCATAAGTTAAACATACCATAAATATCCTTTACATAGCTTAGAAATAGGCTTTGAGGGGTTCGGTGTGCTAAAATAAACTTTTGGCTCATTCAGGGACTAAAAGTGTCAAAAAGTGCACAAGTTTGCACTTTCGCGCATAACTTACGTTCTGAATACATCCCGACATCCAAAAATTTATGTAAGCATTAAAATATTATGTTTTAGTGTTTAGCATAAGAAAAATCCATTCGTCTCGCAATTTGGATCGTTTTTCGCGCTTATGCGCATTCCATCGTAATTAACCGAACATCGCGATCGTACGACCAAACGAACTGACATCTGGCATATTTTTAAGCATGTTTCATGTTCCCTATACTTTAACATCCTTATAAAGCTTAAAAATGGGTTTGAAGGGTGTTAGGAGTGCCAAAACACGACGATACGCGCACAGGGGCCTGTTCTGCCATTTTCGAAAATATCAGGTCTGCAAGGTCCGTACGGACCTCAACATTGTGAGTGTTGAGGTCCGTAAGCAGGGTTCAGATGCAGAAAAACATTTTTCATAGCCTGTTTCCAGCCTTTAACCCCCCCAAAGGCCAAGTGTCAAAACCTTATGGTGGGTGGCAAAATAGGCTACCACAACATTCCGACAAGTGTACGGGTGAGATCAAGGCACGTTGTTCGATAAACGATCCTAACAGTGGTACTAATCCTATAAATACCCACCTTTTCTTGCCCATTTCCCTCACATTTGAATCTGATTCTACACTCTCTAAGTGGAAGTTTATGCTTCCTACCTGAGAGTGAATCGGGTTCGAATCTTGCGGGGACCCTTGGTAAGTGTTCTTTCGTTCTTTTCATTCGTTTTAGCGTTAAAGTCAAACTTTGTTTGAATTTCTGCATTGACCAGTTTATGGTCAACATGAAGTTCGTTTGAACTTCATAACATGAGCGTGATCACGATGGTTATAGTCCCTAGTGACTATACCTACTGATTACCACGTTATCTAGGCTCAGTGACGAGTCGTAGTTTCGGCCAAAATGCGCATTCTTGCGTATTTTGTAACCAAACTACTCTTGGGTATCAAAACCGTTTGTTTTGATACCAAACCTGTTTTCTAAACATAGTTAAGCATGTTTTAACATGCTTAGCTCATCACCTTTAGTTTAGTGCTTATATAGGGTCGTAAGGTAAGCGATCTAAACAATCGCTTATACTTTTGAACCCGACCCATTTGGTCGATCATTAGGATCCGACCAAACACATTAGGTGACCATAGTATATAGGGAATAACCTTCCGAGGCTATACCTTATGGTCACGACGTTTAGTTAGTTGTATGATAGGTAGTTTATATGCCTTAGGTAAATTACCAAAATGCCCTTTTTATGCCAAAATCCATTTTAAGCTTATGTAACATAACTTTTGGTATCTAAGCTGATTTGGTAACAATATTAGACATGTTAAGGTATATTTTACTTATCATAGGGCTAGTTAGGCATTCCGAACGCGTTTCACGCGAACGACGCGTTAAAGTAGCATAAGCTACCTAAACGGGTCGTAATGGGTCGTAAGCACTTAGGTTAGGTTTCATTGTAGTATGAAGGCCTTGTTAAACCATATTACATGAGTTCCCCTACTCATTTGGTTTACGAGCCTCATTCTATCCGATCTTCCGATATAGGTCCGGTTTATTAACATAGTTACCTATATTAGGTGCCGTTTGACATCCGTGATCTCTAGCATTGCTTGGTGGTTATCCGAGGACTATTGAGCAATCTCAAGTGAGTACATAGACCCCTCTTTTACTGTTTTCCAAATTGTTTCGGGGTGAAACACATGTGCCTACTTGTTACTTTCATGCTTTCTATGTTTTCATACCATATGCTGGCTATGTTCATTAGTACACCATTAGTACATCGTTTTACATTACACTTCATGCTATGTATGTCCATTGTGTGCATACTTAGTACATTGTTTTACATTACATTTTATGCTATGTGTGCCCATTGTGTGCGTACTTAGTACATTGTTTTACATTACATTTCATGCTATATATGCCCATTGTGTGCATACTTGGTACATTGTTTTAAATTACATTTCATGCTATGTATGTTCATTGTTGCATACTTAGTACAGTTGTTTCACGTCATGTGACAACCCTCAAAATTTCAGGTACTGTACAAATTAATTAATCTTAATTACGTGCTTAATGACTGTGCTTGATTACAACTGATAATTTAAACTGCTCTATGATTCTATATCATATATACATGCATCATATTTTATACAGTCACTCCATTCATTACACACCTACATTAGTGACATACTTGATGCACTCAGCACAGTTGACACACTGAACGGTTGATTCAGAAATAATGCTGACAATACCAGCACTTAGACAGACAATATTATTATGGCCAGTATGAGCCAGGGATAGAGTACTACGCTGGTTTGTAGTGTAGGGAAGTGAGGACCATAAGACTGCGTCATTAGGTGATAGATATAATGCCGGGAAGTGCCTAAAACACACTTTAAATACAGAATTCTGCTTTCTTTTATTAAATTCAGCATTTTATTATACCAGTAGAATATACAAATAAAGCAGAGTGGTCCTGTATACTTTCCTAAGTGCCAGGAATGTTTTCGTTACAGAAAGATGCATAAAAGACGCTATACGGTACAATTTAACACTTTAACGGAACGATACGTAACCGAACAACCAGACATTACCCGGGACACGAAAATATTGTCAGAAATATTATTTTATCATTCTTAATTAATTACGGTCACAAAAATCCCCATACACCATGTAAACATGACATACACCCACTATTCTTGATAATACCCTTAACCTTCTAATTTAATACCTATTAGTTAACAAAATTTTACATTTTACCCCCCCCCCAACCGAAAATCTGCCCATGATTACAAAAATATTATGTTTAGATTTTTGTTTTTGCCATCTTATTTCCCATTGGACCATAGTTAAGCAATGATGGCTATGGAGTTGTAGGATGCATGTTTCCAAGATATGTTCATCATATCCTCTAAACCCACACTCAACCTTCCTCCTCCTTCCCCTTATTTTCGGCTCCCCCTCCCCCATAACCGATTTTCACCACCACCACCACCTCTCACATCCTTCATCTTCTTCATACAAGTCTCATTTCAAGCTTGGAAGTTCCTCCATAGAAGTGCAAGTTGAAGAGCTTTCAAGGGAGCTTGATTCAAGCCTTTGTCACTAACATTTTTCCATCATCTTTGCCCTAAGATTGTTACGCTAGCCTTGTGCTAGTAGTAAGTCCCTTCACACCCTTGTTCCACCTTGTTCTTGTTATGTTTTGTTTTGTTTAAATGTTCATGGTGATAAATCACAAGAAGCTAAAACACTAAAAATATGAACATGGAACTCTACATAAAAACCCCACATAAAAAGTTTGTATGAGGTTAAAATCAGGTTGGTTTGAGTTTGGATAATACATGCACAATGTTTGATCATTAAGTTATTAACAAATCAAGGTTAGGACACTCGTTGATATGTTTTTAGAATCATTAAACCTGAAATAAACATGCTGATTGAAATTTCCAGCCAACTTCAACAGGCTGTAACTGGGTCATTTTAAATTGAAAAACTGAATTTCTGGAGTCTAAATTGTGTAATTTTGAACAACCGAACAAATGGCACTGGAATCGTAATTTTTCGAGATCGTTTACTATTTTTAAAGAATTATTTTTAGACAGCAGCTCAAGCTGAAATATTTCTGCTGAAAAAGTGTGTTGTAATCAGAGTCAAAACTTAAAACCTGAGCAGAATCAGCTCATGGAATTTTTACTGTAGATGGTCACTGTTGTTTTCGTGACCCTCCAACTAGAAGTTCGTCGATCGGACTTACGGTTGATTTTTAGTGAATTTTTCCATAAAACTGCAATCAAAAAGTAACAAATCTGATTGCAGTCGGGTAAAAGAATTTTTATATAAAATTGGTAATGAACTGGTCTCCGAAATTTGTTTCACAATAGTGGATTATATATGACATTCTGTAAAAATTTGAGAATTTTTGGAAAAGGATAACTATTTTATCTTAATGCTTGAAAACAGTCCAGTCGTATTTAATAAAGCTGAAAAGACGTAAATAGGGCATTGCATGTATGATTGTTGGGTTGGTTATGTGGGAACACTCTACGAGATATTTATATAAAAGAAAATGATATGCTCTTAAGCATGGACACCTCTATTTACAAAGGAGACTATGGCGAAATTTTCCGAAAATTATAACACTTAGTAAATATTTGCTTTCTAAGACTAAAATTTACTAGAACATTGAACTAACAAATATTTAACACGCGGAACAATATAGGTAACGCAACTCAAAATATTAAACTCTAGGCCAAGGCACGGCCCGTTCGTCTAATAGACATTAGTACGTGTAGGTTGTCGTGTAGCAGACGGAGTTTGAGATTCGGTACAAGACGCACTACTGTGAGTTCATGTCCCCCTTTTATCTTAACTATTTTCAGTTTTACATTTCGGGGGTGAAATACATGTTACAGACATTTATTATGGTATGGTTAGCTTAAGGAGGGTTTTTACTACGCGATCATGTGAGTGGTGGGTACAACGCTTAAGGCCATTAATCCTCATTGTAGGACCACGGGACATGAGTGATAGATCTATTTGGGTGTAGCGAGCCCACACCCATGAGGCCGGGGCGGCCCATAGTGGTGACTATGTCTTCATACCGGAGACAAATTTGCTAGGTTTGAGTCTTCCTGCATCATTTCACACATATTATTGGTTTTGCAATCCAATGGTGATCAGGTTTTTCCTTAATTGCTGCATACCAGGGACTTTTACTTATACAGACATTTTAAAGGCTTTTTATATACTCACTTACACATGAACTCACTCAACTTTTTGTTGACTTTTCAAATTACATGTATTTCAGGAAATGAATAGGATCTGGCAAGTGGTGCATGTTAGCTGCGTACTAGATAAGGATGTCATCCAGGGTCATAGGGTTTGGGAAGTGCGACTCATTCCTGGACGGGTTGCATGTCTTAAATCCTCGTTTTGTTGGTAGTTCTTCGTTGAGTCTTATGAACTCATTTTAAACAAGTCATGGTTTGTAACGTATTCAGTGGTTGATGTTTTTAAAGACAATATGTTATGCATTTTCTAAACTATTTTAATGGATGAACATCCCGTATTTTATCATATAGCATTGTTGTGATTGTTGCTATGGTATTAAGAAGTCACACCAATTAAACCCACGCTTCCGCAAAAGCCAGGGTGTGACAGCTTGGTATCAGAGCCAGGTTCATAGCGAACTAGGATTCACTCTCGAGTCTAGACTATGATCACTAGGGCTCTCACGAAAATGTTTTCAAACATTCTACATTGCATGCACTAAACGTTCAGATCCAGGGCACAAACATCTTTACAAACAAAAAGGAACAAATACACCTTTCAAAAAAATTATATTTCGGTCTTAGAGACTGAGGGAGTTCAATCTTAGAGATTGGGAAGGAATTAGTCTTAGAGACTGGGAGATTGGTCTTAGAGACCAGGGTAGTCTGAGAGACTAGGGAGTTTAGTTATAGAAATTGGAAGGGATGGTCTGGGAAGACTAGGATACATACATGATTACATTGCTATTTGTTTACATACTTACCTGATTTATGTGCATATGTTGTGGTTGTGTTACAGACACCATGGCATCTTCTGGTAGTGGAGTGTCCAACACGAGTGACCCGATGGCCATTACTTCAGACGACGAGATCGCCACAGACACGGAAGTTTACACTTCAGACTACACGAGCATCGATGAAGATGACTTTCAGCCTTTTGCCCTACCGGATTTCGGAGACGACATACCCCTAGCTGATGGCCCTCCAGGAGAGGATCTACCCCTTGTTCCGATCCCTGCTCCTCTCCCATTTGCTGCAGTTCCTTTTGAGGAACAACCTCTCGACGCGTTACCCGGTGATTGTCACACCCCCAAAATCCACCTGCAGAATACCACCGCTTGTAGGCGTGACTGACCAGGATCCATCCACCAATCATATTGAACACGCATGTTAATAATTATGAAAGTTTAACCAATTACAATTGGTGTCCAAACAAAACATAGTTTAAGTTGCAAAGCGGAAGCATAATGTTCAAAACCAAAACATAAGTTTAAACGTTTCAAAGTTTAACATGGCACACAGCCGTCCATGTCCCACAACGACTCTCCCCCATGCAAGCTCCAGCTAAGTACCTATTGACCTGCAAAGCATGTAGTAACGAGTCAACAACAAGTTGAGTGAGTTCACGGTTGGGTGTTCATTTTAAGTTGTTCCAAAAACAGTTTCCTTTAACTGGCATCCTGCCGTGGGGGTTACCCCATAGTTGAAAACGTGATTTGTTTACCCATTTACTCTGGCAATACAGCCGTGGGGGCTACCCCATGTTAGTTATCTGGCATTTCGGCCGTGGGGGCTACCCCATGTATACACTAGACTCGTTACCATATCGACTGCTGACTATAGTCATGTTTATGTGCCCTGAACTGTCAATGTCTATCATCATTGACGTGCCATAGTCCATTAGTTCACGCCCGTCCTCTGCGGCACGGTGTGAGGTTTGTCAAACCTAAATAGCGCTATCTAACTAATGACCCGCTCGCCATTGGCCTCGGCGATTAAGTCGATACAAAAGGAGGGACTTCGTGATAGAGTTTTGGTCTAGTACGAGTTATCTGTCCATGAGGACGAGGAATTATATTCCTGAGCCAATACTGTCCTACCCAAGAAAGGATGAGGAATCCATGTTCCTTAACCCCATTCCCAACCCTTGGGAATCCCATGCTTTGTAGAAAGTGTGAACTCACCTTAGGTTCGCTCGGCAGATAAACGAAAGGTCAAATCGAGCTAATTGTGGTCAACCACGTCCTAGTATGGTTACCACACAAGTCAGATTCAAATCAAGTAACGCACATATGTTCTACACGTATTATACACAAGTAACGATCATGGCATACACGTTTAGCATGGCAGTTCAACAATAGTGCTAGATCAACGGTAGAAATCATGTAGCAAACAAAGCCCAACAGTGTAGCCCAATCACCTAAGCCCGTAACAGTGTGCAAGTCCAGATCAGTGAGCATGTGTACGTGGTCTCGAGTCGAGACTAGAGATCTCGAGTCGAGACTGTGCGGTCTCGAGTTATACATGTACTAGTCGAGACTAGACGATCTCGAGTCGCAACCGGACCCGCAACCATGGTCTCGAGTTATGCTGCTTGTGTGCCGAAGTGGTCTCGAGTCGAGACTAGGGGTTCTCGACTCCCAATCGCTGATCTTCGAGCTGACTTCTTGATGGTCTCGAGTCGAAACCAGGGGTCTCGACTCCCAGCACCTGCTGATTCTAGCACAGTGTACTATCCAATGGAATTCCAATTTCATGATCCTAAGTACTATACAACCAAAATACAAAAAACATTTTTTCTTGTCTAAAACATAATCAAAACAGATCAAAACACAACATTTCGAATATTTTTAACAACCTTCATGTTGTTCTTCACGTGTTCAAATTGTTCATCATGATTATTCATCCGAATCTGACCCGAAACATGTTATACTAGATCTATTCTGCCATCTTCGAAGCATTTTAAGCAACTATTTACCATTACTATTTCATAAATCATGTTTGCATCATGTAACACACTAGTCATGTACTAAACCCCATTAAGCAACCTCAACTCATCATTTTATTCTCATATCATTATGAAGGAACATTTTATTCACTTAAATCAAGCACAACACACTACTCATATCATCAAGCAAACACCTTCATCATGGATAACAACAATCTTAATACCGATTATACATGAAGGATATATTCAATATGCATAAACTTAACAAGCAAACACATATTATCATATAACTTCATCATACATCATCAACCGAAATAAAACACATAACATGAATCACTAACCGGTAAGATTCCAAGGTATGAGGGTATGAAGGGTCGATGAATAAGCTTTCCAATGAGATCCTAAGCTTGAACCGAGAGCTCTTGTTGTCACCAGTTTGGTTCGAGAGAAAGGAGAGAAGGTTTGTGCTTCTAGGGTTTTACTGAGAGAGAATGTAGAAGTGTGTGTGTAGGTTGCCCCAAAAATGGCAAGGTTGGCTATCCACCAAGGTTATATACTCGTTCCAAGTTAGTGCACCCTAATGGGCTTTCGGGTGGACTAAAGGAGGTGCATGGCCCAACCGGCCCACTGTTTACTGTTCACTCGAGACCAAGCGGTCTCGAGTGTCACACCCCTTTCTGCGGCGGAAGCACGAGGTGTGATCATGAAAGGTTCTCATTGCATACGAAAGGTAAACATGCTATATGCTCGTAAAAACATCAAATACCATAATTTGAAAATATAAGTTTAGCGTTTACATCGCTAAGTCGCATAAAACATTGTCTTAAAAAGTTTACAACTTTATTTAAAGATAAACAATAGCGACATCCACAAGCATAAGCGAGACCGCGCGCACACCCATCCTAGTTACCTGAAATACATGTGAGTTTTGGAAAAACGTCAACATAAAGTTGGTGTGAATTCATGCAGTTTTGTATTTCACGTTTGTATACTTTGTATGAAAACATAGTTTGAGAAATAATCAAGTTTTCATATATAAATCCAGTTTCATGTGTACACCACGTACTCATGTATAATTCAATTTCTTCTTGAGTACCCCACGTACTCAAGTATAATTCCCATTTTCTTGAGTACCCCACGTACTTCAAGTATAATTCAATTTCTTCTTGAGTACCCCACGTACTCAAGTATAATTCAATCTTTTCTTGAGTACCCCACGTACTCAAGTATTCATCAATTTTTAGTATGGTATGACTTTTATGTAAAAAGTATTCCTGTAAGTTTCAGGATTGTTAATGGGTTGCAAAGCCATTAACATGTGACATGACATAGGAAGTCACCAAACCTAAGGCATTTAATTGGTATATTCTGAGACACAAAAGCACTACTCGATTCTCGCCCTCACCGAGAGTGTGGCTGCCAGGCACCCGTTAGATCTAACCTTTTGTTCTGCGGTCTAGGTATATTGTTGATTAATGGTGCTTCTGTACCCTATTCGTGACACTATTTCTCATAACGCATCCTACTTGGTTCTCGTCCTCACCAAGCGCGTTTCTTGTTATCAATTCTCATAACGCCTCCTACTTGGTTCTCGTCCTCACCAAGCGCGTTTCTTATTATCATTTCTCATAACGCATCCTACTTGGTTCTCGTCCTCACCAAGTGCGTTTCTTATTATCTTATATTTCGTCACACTTGGTTCTCGTTCTCACCAAGTGTACTTCTTGTATTCTTATATTTCATCACACTTGATTCTCGTTCTCACCAAGTGTGCTTCTTATATTTATATCATACCAATTATAAATATTGTATATTTGTACATGTATTTCACCCCCGAAGTTATAAAAAATGAAAACATTTAAAGAAAAGGGGGAGCATGAACTCACAACTTTGCGTTCCTTGCGTCGTAAACTTCACCGGATTTGCTTAATTAACGTCGTAACCTATACACGTTTTCTTAACGTTAGTCACTAGACATGCGTCGCACAAGTACAGTCACTCTCTTTTGTGTATATATTCTTGTGTTAAAAATATTTTATATTTTTAACTAAGTATCTTACTTATATTATTTTCTCAAAAATTAATATAAGTATCTCATGTTTTGCACTTTGCACCCGAATTATGTATCTTGTATGTTGTATGTGTATTTTTATGTTTATACTCCTCATGAGTATTTAGTGTATTTTTAAGTCTTAATACACTAGCACGTATAACACATACTATATACACTTAGCACAAAAGTTGGTGATAAAATAATATAAATTTTTCTCTCAAAAATATATATACATAATATCCATTTTTATTTTTGAAGAAATCACCATTTCTTATCACCAAAAATTAGGGAAACCTTGGTAATGTTTTGAGGTATATTTTTAGGGGATAAGTTTCTCAAAAACTTATATTTTTCTAAGTGTCAAAATTTATAAAAATTTTGAAAGAGTTTCCCCTAAAAATGGAGGTTTCCCATGTTTTCAAAACATGTGTTTATTTTCTTTTAAAGCGTCAACAATCATCAACAACAATTATCATCAACAACAATCACTAATTTCTCCATTTCATGAACTTGAATGTTTACAAAAGTGTGTAGTAACTTACTAGCACATTTAGTAAGTCTTGTTATCTTTAAAAATAAGTTTAATTTCTTAAAAACTTTATTTTTAAAGATCTTGAAGTTTCACAACTTCTAGTCATGATTTACCAACATATTTCTTGTTAAATTTTTCTTGTGACACAAGTGTTTTCACACTTGTTTATTTACTAAAATGCTTTTAGTTTATGTAAGATTCGGGTTTAAAACACGACTTATACATTTTACTTGGTTCTTCCGAAGAACCACTTGTAGATCTTTAGATCTACATGTTTAGAGTCTTATTTTACAAGAAAATTACTTTTACTCAAGTTCATGTCTTATGAATGGATGGATCCATCATCTTTTAGCTTTCTAACTTTTAAATCCTACTAGTTCATGCTTTCTAACATGGACTAGTATGTCTAGATGATGATCCATCTTGCTTTTACTAACAACAATATCAAATAATCATAACTAGACAAGTTTCACAAGATTTACACACATATCTTCTCTTTATCCACCCTATACCCTTATGTTCAAGACTTTAATGTATGTTCTTTAGTGTTTCATGATTTTTAGCCATTAAATCATCTATTAACCATCACAAACAAGAACAAGAGGATGTTTTAGAACACTTACTACTAGCTCAAGGCTAGGGAAGTTCAAGAGTGCAAATGAGGTGGATAAAAGCAAATGGTGAAGGTCCTTCAAGATCCGTTGCTTGCAACCTTCCTAATTAGGCTCCATACACCTTAGGATATGCTTAGAATTCTTGAGAATGGATTGAAGGATGATGATGATATGTGGGGGTGTTGGGCCGTATCCTTGAGAGGGAAGAAGGAGGGTTTTGGTGTTTTGAAAGTGGTGAGTGGATTATGTTAAGTTCCATTGGTTTATAAAAGGGATCTTCCAACATAATCTATCCTAGAGATTCTTGTCTCATGCCTTCCATACAAAGCAAATTTTAATAATCAAAAGAATTCAAGCAAGGGGTCCCATGTTGGGTCCGCCAATGAGGGGGGGGGGGTGTATGGTTGATTTTCAAATGTATAGTTAAGTGTCTAGTTAGTTTAGTTAGGGATTTAAATAGGTTATTGGTGTGTTATGTAATATAACGGGTGTTAGGGTATTCGGGGACCCTAACTAGCTTAGAAAAATAAAAACAATGCTTCTAGCATTATTTTGGTGTTCCGGGTATTGTCCGGTTGTTCGGTTAGACACTGGTTCGTTAAAGTGCTAAATTACACTTTTTAGTGTCTTTTAAGTACCTTTCTTGTACTCTTTCAATTCCCAACACTTAGGGAAATATTCTGGATGATAAAACGACATTTCTGCATAATATTCACATGTTTAAATGCTGATTTATTGCTGAATTATATAAATTCTGCACTTAAAGTGCGTTTCGGGTGCTTTTTAGTGCTTATTTTTGCTTTCGTATTGCATATATATTAAACCCTTGTATGTACTCTTGGGTTTTAATGCATTCTTTTGTCGTCGGACCTACACCTAGGCCTCAATTCTAATGTCTGACTGCTTTCTGCAGTTCTGTTGACACAGTGTGTCTTACCGGTGAGTTTACTATTATTTCTGACGCAACGCTCTCGTTTATGCATAAAGCAATATTTTGTAGTATACAACGTGCATGAATTCACTTGTTAAGTATGTGTTCAGACATTGCTGACAATTAAGCACATAATTGCAGTCATTAAATAATGATTAAGGTGTACGGAAATTACCGGTTTGGTGCCAGTTGTCACAGTCTCCCCCCGTTAAAAGAATTTCGTCCCGAAATTCAGGCTGAACTAACTCTCGCTGGAGTTTTCTTGAATAGGTGGGGATACTTTTCTTTGAACTGGTCTTCACGTTCCCATGTGTACTCGGGTCCGTGCTTAGAGCTCCAACGTACTTTGACAAGCTTCACATTGCTCCTCCTGGTCTTGTTGACTTTCCAGTCGGTAACCTCAACGGGTTGCTCTGTAAATCGGAGGGCTTCATCAATATGCACTTCATCCATCGGGATGATCACGTTTTCTTGTGTTGGACTCTTCTTCAGGTTGGATACATGAAACGTATCATGTACTCCATTAAGTTCTTCCGGTAACTCCAACTTGTATGCCACGGTACCAATTCTTTTCAATATTCTGAATGGTCTGATGTATCGTGGATTCAGCTTTCCACGCTTTCCAAATCTGACTACGCCTTTCCATGGTGAGACTTTTAACAACACTTTGTCTCCCACCTTGAATTCTACTGATTTTCTTTTTGGATCAGCGTAGCTCTTTTGTCGATCTCGAGCCGCCTTAATGCGCTCTCGGATCTGCGCAATCTTGTCGGTTGTCTCTTGTACAAGTTCAGGACCAACCATACGTTTATCTCCGGCATCTGCCCAACATAAGGGCGATCGGCACTTGCGGCCATACAGAGCTTCGAACGGTGCGGCTTGTAACACCTGTGTCTCCACGGCCATCAAACAAATACCAAGCCAATGAAATATTGTATTTCATACTTTGGACTTGTATAAATATGTGTATCTTTTGCACATATCAACTCTTGTTCGATTTCAAGCTCTAAATCGCTTTCTGGAAGGTTATACACGCACTGATGCGTAAATATAACCAGTTTAATCCAACGAACACTCCGGAATAGTGAAATAGGCTTAACATACCTTAAATAACCTTTACTTAACTTAGATATAAGTTTTGGAAGGTTTGGTGTGGTGAAATCAAAGTTTAATCGCTTACAGGGACTAAAGTTGACAAACTGCGAAAGTATGCCAATTTAAACTGTAACAGACATTCCGGAACATGACCATAAGTTAAACATACCATAAATATCCTTTACATAGCTTAGAAATAGGCTTTGAGGTGTTCGGTATGCTAAAATAAACTTTTGTGTCACTCAGGGACTAAAAGCGTCAAAAAGTGCACAAGTTTGCATTTTTACGCATAACTTACGTTCTGAATACATCCGGACATCCAAAAATTTATGTAAGCATGACTATATTATGCTTTAGTGTTTGGATTGCCAAAAATCCATTCGTCGCGTCATATGGATCGTTTTTCGCGCTTATGCGCATTCCGTCGTAATTAACCGAACATCGCAACCGTACGGTTAAACGAACCGACATCCGAGATATTTTTGAGCACATTTTAAGTTCCCTATACTTTAACTTCATTTTAGAGCTTTGAAATGGGGTTAACGGGCCTTAAACGTGTCGAAAATGGGCTGAATACACAACAGGGACCAAAAGTGTAATTCTGTGAAAGTTGTGGCTAGCGCACCGCTACCCTTTTTATGTAACGGTGCGCTAGGGGTCTGCTGACCAGATTCAGAGTTTCTAAACAGCAGGCTGCAGCTGTTTTAATCTCACCCACATGTTCCCAATTGTCTAGTCATGTGATAAGGATGGAATTTTAGTTACCATAAGGTCCCGACACTTGTACGGGTTGGATTAAGGCACGGTTTCCTTGAAACGATCCTAACGGTTACCCGAATACTATAAATACCCCACCCCCCATTGCTTTAAAACTTACAAGAATTCTGATTTGAGAGCTCTAAGTTGAAACCATTGTTTCATACCTGAGTTCTTGGATCGGGATTAGCATTCGGGGACCCTGGGTAAGTATTCTTTCGTTCTTTTCCTTATTTTATTGCTTTTAGAGTCAGAAAGTCAAACTTTGTTTGACTTTCAGCGTTGACCAGTAATGGTCAATGCGAAGTTCGTTTGAACTTCGCAACGTGAGTGTAATCACGTTGGTTATAGTCCCTTGGGACTATGCCTACTGATTACCACGTTGTCTAGGGTCGTAGGGTAAGCGATCTGATAAATCGCTTATACCTCGAACCCGACCCAGTTTGGTCGATCATTAGGATCCGACCAAATACATTAGGTGACCATAGTGTAGGGAATAACCCTCCGAGGTTATATCCTATGGTCACATCGTTTAAGTAGTTGTATGATAGGTAGTTTATATGCCTTAGGTAAATTACCAGAATACCCTTTTCATGTATAATCGGTAATTTAGCATATGTAACCTAAACTTTTGTCACGTAACTGATTATATAACATGTTTAGGCATATAATACCTGTCATAGGGCTAGTTAGGCGGTCCGAACGCGTTTCACGCGCACGACGCGTTAAAGTAGCATAAGCTACCTAAACGGGTCGTAATGGGTCGAAAGCAATTAGGTTAGGTTTCATTTAGTATGTAGGCTTTGTTAAACCATATGACACGAGTCTCTATACTCGTTTGGTTTACGAACCCTCATTCTATCCAATCATCCGATTTAGGTCCGGTTATTAACATAGTTACCTATATTAGGTGCCGTTTGATATCCGCGATCTCTAGCATTGTTTGGTTGTTACTCAAGGACTACTAAGCAATCTCAAGTGAGTACATAGACCCCTCTTTTACTGTTTTCCAAACTGTTTTGGGGTAGAACACATGTGCCTACTTGTTACTTTCATGCTTTCCTGTTTTCACATCATATACATGCTATGTTCGTTAGTACATTATAGTACATGATTTCATTACATCTTATGCTAGGTGTGCCCATTGTGTGCATTACTTAGTACATCGTTTTACATTACATTTCATGCTAGGTGTGCCCATTGTGTGCATTACTTAGTACATCGTTTTACATTTCATCTCATGCTAGGTGTGCCCATTGTGTGCATTACTTAGTACATTGTTTTACATTGCCTTTCTGTTGCATATGCTTATCCAGCGTATGAACACATTATACTACATTTTGAACCGTTGTAATCATTTGACTATGTGATCCGTTGATATCTGTGAACCGTTTGTATTTGTAACCGTTGAACCACGTGAACCGTTTGTAACCGTTGAACCACGTGAACCGTTTGTAACCGTTGAACCACGTGAACCGTTTGTAACCGTTGAACCATGTGAACCGTTTGTAACTATTGAACCGTTTGTATCCATTACATGATTTACATTAGACATGAACATTACTTTGGTGGTTTGGTTTGATTAAGTGATTAAGTAACGACGCGTGTGTAATATGATACAAACATGGTGGATACGCCGCTGGTACTTCCTATATATAAGTGTTTGTATGGTATTACATATCGTAGCGTTATTTGAATCATTTCAGTTTGATACATATAACATTTTATACAAATAACATACTTTTCACAAGACATTGTTTTACAAAACAACTTATCTTATACAAACTCAGTCTACATGGTTATTCATTTAACCATACATTATTCTTTTATCTATACATATCATTTGAACTTATTGATTTTCAAACGATTTACAAGACAAAGCAAATTACAAGGTTCATGACTAAACATTTTCTCAAACATAAGTCATGAAACCTATTTTCACAAAACCTATGTATCTCACCGGCATTTTTATGCTGACGTACCTATTTTCACATGTGTTTTTCAGGAACTGTTGCATAAGATGATCAAGATACATATAGGCAGACTTGGGCTTTAGTGACAATAAAAGATGCAGACTAGTTAATTATGTTGTATTTCCTTGTTTGTTAAGACATTGTAACACTTTGATCAATAAAACGAAACTTCAATTGCCATGGATTTGAAACAATTAATTCTGTTACAACACTCCCCGATGTTTCCGCCACGTTTTGTATGTTCTATGTGGTCGGGGTGTGACACGGCTTTTATGCTTGTATGATAACTATTATTGTAGGAAAACTCAATTAACGGTAGATGAGTATCCCAGCTGCCGCCTAGATCCATGACACATGCGCAAAGCATATCTTCTAACGTTTGTATAGTCCGTTCGCTCTGGCCGTCAGTTTGTGGATGGAATGCCGTGCTTAGATCTAACTGAGATCCAAAGGCTTCCTGAAATGATTGCCAGATTCTTGAGACAAAGCGTCAATCTCTGTCTGAAATGATTGAGATTGGCACTCCATGACGTGCCACAATTTCTCTTAAGTATATTTCAGCAAGCTTTCCAGTGCTGTCTTTTTCTCGGATCGGTAGGAAGTGCGCAGACTTTGTTAACCGATCAACTATTACCATATCATATCGTGCCCTCTCGGGGTCCTGGGTAATTTCGTTATGAAGTCCATCGAGATTTGTTCCCACTTCCACACGGGAATTTCTGGTTGTTGTAGTAGGCCGGACGGTTTATGATATTCGGCCTTAACCTTATCACAGGTTAGGCATTTTCCAACATAGACAGCAATGTCGCTTTTAAGTCTCGGCCACCAGTAATATTCCTTCAAGTCTTGATACATTTTGTCCGATCCTGGATGGATCGAATATCTCGATTTGTGGGCTTCATTAAGGATGACTTCTCGTATGCCACCATAGAGTGGAACCCAAATACGCTTCTTGAAGTATAAGGCTCCCTCTTCGTTTGGCACCATGTATTTCAGCATACCCCGTAGGTATTCAGTTTTACGGTTCTCTTCTTTAAGAGCTTCTTGTTGTGCATCACGAATGCGTGCAGTGAGGTTCGTTCGAATCGTCATTTCCAATGCTCGAACCCTTAGGGTCTTAACCCTTTCTTTTCGGCTCAACGCGTCCGCTACAACGTTTGCCTTTCCAGGATGGTACTTAATCTCACAGTCATAATCGTTTAGCAGCTCGACCCAACGTCGCTGGCGCTTATTCAATTCCTTCTGATCAAATATGTGTTGTAGGCTTTTGTGATCTGTGAAAATTGTACATCGAGTACCATATAAGTAATGTCGCCAGATCTTCAGGGTGAATACCACTGTGCCCAGCCCCAGGTCGTGAGTGGTATAGTTTCTTTCATGTACCTTCAGTTGTCTCGAAGCGTAAGCGATGACTTTTTGGCGTTGCATGAGCACGCAACCCAAGCCTTGTCGTGAGGCGTCGCAGTATACCACGAAGTCTTTAGTGCTTTCGGGTAATGATAGTATCGGTGCATCGCAGAGCTTGTTCTTAAGTAGCTGAAAGGCTTCTTCTTGTTTGTAACTGTCACACCCCGACCGCGTAGAACAACAAATCGCGGCGGAAACATCGGGGCGTGTTGTAACAGAATTAATGTTTCAAATCCATGGCAATTGAAGTTTCGTTTTATTGATTAAAAGTGTTACAATGTCTTAACAAACAAAGAAATACAACATAATTAACTAGTCTTGCATCTTTTATTGTCACTAAAGCCCAAGTCTGTCTATGTATATCTTGATCATCTTATGCAACAGCTCCTGAAAAACACATGTGAAAATATGGTACGTCAGCATAAAAATGCCGGTGAGATACATAGGTTTTGTGAAAATAGGTGTCATGACTTATGTTTGAGAAAATGTTTAGTCATGAACCTTGTTATTTGCTTTGTTTTGTAAATTACTTGAAAAACAACGAGTTCAGATGATATGTATAAATAAGTGAATAATGTATGGTTAAATGAATAACCAAGTTAAATGAGTTTGTAAAAGATAAGTTGTTTTGTAAAACAATGTCTTGTGAAAAGTATGTTATTTGTATAAAATGTTATATGTATCAAACTGAAATGATTCAAATAACGCTACGCTATGTAATACCATACAAACATTTATATATAGGAAGTACCAGCGGCGTATCCACCATGCTTGTATCATATTACACACGCATCGTTACTTAATCACTTAATCAAACCAAACCAAACAATGTAAAATGTTCATGTCAAGATGTAAATCATGTCAAAATGTCTATGTCAAATATCCAAGTCAAATGTCTATGTCAAATATCCATGTCAAATGTCTATGTTTAAACCAATAGTCAAAAGTCCTTGTATAAACCATGTCAAATGTTGATAGCCCAAAAGTAGTCAAGTAATGTATAACCAAAATGATATGTATGGTAAGTAAAATTTAGACTACTTAAACCATAAGTAAAAATGAACAAAACAAAGTATTGAAGTAAAACTGGTTTAAATCAAAGTTATGTTTTGTAAGATATATGCATGCTATACTGAATATGAACACTTTTGCAGTATGTTAAACGCAAACATTCAAGCCTTGAGACAGTCGGATAACCCTTTCAGTCAAGGTTATCAAAAGAATTGTATTCGGATTCAGTCATTCCTTACATCCAAACAAACCCGGGATGTCAGGAATGGGATTTGTCAAGTCCTATGGTACCACTACTTACTCCCGAGCGGCGTAGCAAATGTTAATGAATGTTATATATAGACCCGTTAAACAAACCAAATGTCATACCAAAATGTAAGCATGTGATGAAGATAATGTACCTAGTATGCTAGAGTAAACATACAAGGTAGAGCTGTAAAACAATGTGTCCATATGTTACTGGAACATATGCAACAGAGATGCAATGTAAAACAATGTGTCCATATGCTGAGTAAACATATGCAACAGAAATGCAATGTAAAACAATGTGTCCATATGCTGAGTAAACATATGCAACAGAGATGCAATGTCAAACAATGTGTCCATATGCTGAGTAAACATATGCAACAGAAATGCAATGTAAAACAATGTGTCCATATGCTGAGTAAACATATGCAACAGAGATGCAATGTAAAACAATGTGTCCATATGCTGAGTAAACATATGCAACAGAGATGCAATGTAAAACAATGTGTCCATATGCTGAGTAAACATATGCAACAGAAATGCAATGTAAAATGATGTACTAAGTATGCTAAGTTAACATACAAAGCAGAAAAGTCATGTAAATCAATGTACTAATAGTGTACTAATGAACATAACCAGTATATGATGTGAAAACAGGAAAGCACGAAAGTAACAAGTAGGCACATGTGTTCCACCCCAAAACAGTTTGGAAAACAGTAAAAGAGGGGTCTATGTACTCACATAAACACCTTGAAAACATTTAAAAGAGGGGGTTCTATGTACTCACTTGAGATTTCTCAGATGTCTAAAGATAATCACCAAGCAATGAAAGAGATCTCGGAATCAAACGGCACCTAATATAGGTAACTATGTTAATAAACCGGACCTATCTCGGAAGACTGGGTAGCATTAGGGTTTGTAAACCAAATGAGTGTCGGAACTCACGTGATATGGTTTAACAAAGCCTACATGCTAAATGAAACTTAACATAATTGTTTACGACCCATTACGACCCGTTTAGGAAGCTTATGCTACTTTAACGCGTCGTGCGCGTGAAACGCGTTCGGACCGCCTAACTAGTCCTATGACAAGTATTATATGCCTAAACATGTTACAAAATCAGTTACGTGACAAAAGTTTAGGTTACATATGCTTAATTACCAATTATGTATGAAAAGGGTATTCTGGTAATTTACCTAAGGCATATAAACTACCTATCATACAACTACTTAAACGTCGTGACCATAAGGTATAACCTCGGAAGGTTATTCCCTACACTATGGTCACCTAATGTATTTGGTCGGATCCTAATGATCGACCAAACTGGGTTGGGTTCGAGGTATAAGCGATTTATTAGATCGCTTACCCTACGACCCTAGACAACGTGGTAATCAGTAGGCATAGTCCCAAAGGACTATGACCATCGTGATTACAATCACGTTGCGAAGTTCAAACGAACTTCGCATTGACCATTACTGGTCAACGCTGAAAGTCAAACAAAGTTTGACTTTCTGACTCGAAAAGCAGTAAAATAAGGAAAAGAACGAAAGAATACTTACGAAGGGTCCCCGAATGCTAATCGTGATCGAATAGCTCAGGTATGAAGCGAAGGCTTCAACTTAGAGCTCCTCAATCAGATTCTAGTGGGTTTTTGTGTTGAGTATGGATGGGTATTTATAGTAAATGCACCACCGTTAGGATCGTTTATCGGGAAACGTGCCTTGATCTCACCCGTACAAGTGTCGGAAGCTTATGGTAGGTTAATTGGCCACCCACCATAAGGTATCAACATGTGGAAGAGAGATTAGGAGTGCAAAACAGCTGCAAACAGGCTGTTAATACAATGCACCTGGTCTGGAGACCCCATACGCATCGTATGGTATATATACCATACGCATCGTATGGGTGTACTTTGGCAGATTTACAGTTTTGGTCCCTGAACTGTATTTAGGCCATTTTTGACACGTTTAAGGCCCGTTAACCCCATTTCAAAGCTCTTAAATGAAGTTAAAGTATAGGGAACTTAAAACATGTTCAAAAATATCTCGGATGTCGGTTCGTTTGGCCGTACGAACGCGATGTTCGCTTAATTACGACGGAATGCGCATAAGCGCGAAAAACGATCCAAATGACGAAACGAATGGATTTTTCTTAAGGCGAACACTTAAATATAATGTAGTCATGCTTACATAAATTTTTGGGTGTCCGGATATATCCAGAACGTAAGTTATGCGCGAAAATGCAAACTTGTGCACTTTTTGACACTTTTAGTCCCTGAATGACCCAAAAGTTTATTTTAGCACACCGAACCCCTCAAAGCCTATTTCTAAGCTATATAAAGGATATTTAAGGTGTGTTTAACTTATGGTCATGTTCCGGAATGTCTGTTACAGTTCAAATTGGCATACTTTCGCAGTTTGTCAACTTTAGTCCCTGTAAGCGATTTAACTTGATTTTGCCATACCAAAGCCTTCAAAACTTATTTCTAAGTTATGTAAAGGTTATTTAAGGTATGTTAAGCCAATGTCACTATTCCGGAGTGTTTGTTGCATTAAACTGGTTATATTTACGCATCGGTGCGCGTATAACCTTCCAGAAAGTGATTTAGAGTTTGAAATTGAACAAGAATTGATATGTGCAAATGATACACATATTTTTTACAAATACCAAGTATGAAATACAATATTTCATTGCTTTGGTATTTGTTTGATGGCCGTGAAGGCACAGGTGTTACAGTCTCCCCTACTTTAGGAAATTTCGTCCCGAAATTTATTTAGAGGAAACTTGTGAGAGCTTGAAAGCATGAAGTTGAAAAGATCGAACAACATTGGTTAGGGTTCTGAACTTCTAGTAACTTAAATAACATTATGCTTGCAATGTAAGAGGGACACTTATATACAAGTATATGAAGCGTCATTGGTGCGTCCACCGTACCTCCATTACATCGTTCTCATTTTGTTATTGTTGTCACTATCGGTTCTTACACATAATAAACCTTACTGGGTTTCTATGCACTAAATTTCATAATTATGTAGGCCTCCATAATTAGAAAATTCCTTGCACAGTTCACACAGTCTATTTTATAATGCGTAGGGTAAAACCAAATGAGCAATCCTGTGATGAGTGTGACTAGACCGCCATAGAGTCCCGTAGACTAGATCAATAAATGATCTAAATAGACTATCAAGGAGTCTGTCCAGCTACATCACTAGATGTCATTCTTTAACCAAATTGTGAATCAATCCTTTAGACTAGACCACTAAAAAGGGTCTGGAGTGGTACTATATAAATCCAAGGGTCTTAACTATTACATAGAAGCCCATTAAGGATTTAAGGTAGTACCTTTGAATATCCTGCTACGAATCTCTCATATGAAGATATGAAAGATCCTGCGAGGATTTGGATAACGAATATCCAGAGTATTAAAAACACAAAAATGCATGAAAGAAAACATAAGATGAATAAACACATAGTCACATAACCACAAAATTGCTAACTAGGAGTTTGTTCTGCTAACAGAGTACATGTATTTAAAGCACACTAGGAATCCATCTTGTGGATTTCATTTGGTACTTTAAACATTTTCGAGAATCCAACTATAAAGATAGAAAGATTCAAAAAGAAAATTCGATTTCGATTACTAGAACTCGAAATGTTCGAATTAAGGTACATAAAGAATCCAATTAAGGACTCTGATTTGAATCATGATCATCCACAAGGGTCTAATTATGGAGATAAAAAGATCCCATATGGATTGTAGAAGTTGAAGATGCTTTGAATTCTTGCACGGGATGTGCTTAAGTCCAAACATGAAGTAAAATGCTTATGAGGTTGAGATGCTAGATATGTCAAGGCGACATATGAAGCAGAATTTGAAAGTTAAGTAAATGTATGAGAAAGATATTTTTGAAAACTGTGCATGGGGTTCTTTTAAGAAAAAATATGTTTAGTGTTTTTGAAACCTTATATATAATACTTTTGATATCATAAAGTAGATGTACTAGGTAGGTATATTTATAATAATGTTTTAAAATCATGCGGAATGAATTTTTGAAATTATGTATAAGGTTTTTGGAAAACATGAATGATGCTTTTCGAAATCATGCACTTGATGAGAAAATGTACTGTGTTAATATTGTCTTCAGACTATATGAAATATTTTGAAATTAAAAAGGTTGGTTTTGATAACATGGCCAATGTTTTTGAAATAACATAGACAATGTATCTAGAAAAAAAAATTGTTTTCAAACTATATGAAATATTTTGAGATCATGAAGATTGTTTTGAAATACTTGTACTGTGTATGTTGAAAAATTAAAACGTAATGGGTAAGAGATTTGAAAACACCCTTAGTTATCTAACCAAGGATTCAAAGGCACTGATGTGCAGAAGCATGATCACTCATAATGTCACTTTATCTTCTGTACTTTGTTTCTTAGAATGAAACGAGTACTTAGAATGTTCGAGGGAAACATGAGCGATCATTTGAAAGAGAGAATCACAAAAGTAGTTTGTAAGGAATATAGTTCCTTGATGTAGGTATCATAGGAAAAGTCACACACACATGTAATTATACTTGTACATCAGAATTGTGAACAACAACTTTTATTTATGAACAAGACATATTGTTTCACAAAACACGAGAACAAAAGAAACAAAGGCATAAGACAGCAATATCCTTTGTTCAGCCGAATGCTCATCCAAGGGTTGGATTTGCATTAGCAAGCTTTGGGCAGTTGTGGCGGAAGTGACCAATCTCTCCGCAGTTGAAACATGAACCCAGTGGGAATTTCGCAGCGTTCCCTTGAACCGGAGCTTGAACCTGAGCAGCCTGATTTTGTCCCAAACGACAAACTTTGGCCAAATGCCCAAGTTTACCACACGTCGTGCATTGCCAGCAGACTTGTTGTAACGCGTGATGACCGTTGCAGCGTGCACAATAAGGTGCAGTACCGGCATATGCTTTCTTTGCAGGTGGCTGAGCTGGTTGGTTGGGAACGGCTCGACCATTGTGAGCGACCACGGCGAAGTTTTGAGGAGCCTTTCGCTTCTTTGACTTCTTAGGCGATCGTTCATCCATGGTCTTTGATTCCCCGATTGGTTTCTTGGCTGGTGGTGCTGTCACCCGGATGGGTCTTGTTTGATTTGGTACAGCTGTAGTTGGGCACACCCTTGCCGTATGACCTATAAGTCCACAATTTTGGCAATTGCGGCACTTCACATTAGTATGATGATGAAGGCTACATTGGTTGCACAAAGGTGAAGTTCCAAAGTACGGCTTCCTAGCTGGTGGTCTTGCCACATGGCTAGGTCCCGCTTGATTAGGTGTAACCGTAGCGGGTTTCCTTGAAGCCTTACGCTTCCTTGACTTTGGTGCAGTCTTGACTTCTACTTCCTTCAGTGGCTCTTGAGTGGCTTCATCCAGGAGACGATACATGGCAGTAGCTAATTCCACAGTCTTCAGGACTACTTCGCCTATTCGTTGGGTAAATTTGGCAGTCTGCTTGGATAACTGGGCGTCATCGTGATGAAGAGACATTCTTGAAGGAAAAGAAAGGCATAGGGAGAAACAGGTGAAAGGTTATTGGACAATCAAAACAGAATGATAACGCATGAAAATTGCGATCATTTGTTTGTTACCTAAGGCAAACAAATGAGACGGTGACTAATCAAGGTAAACAGGTCTTATTAATGTATCACTGAAGACATGCTCGCCTATAAGTGAACACTCATCCCGAGAATTCCCAGGTAAGCACAACTGGTCTCGCGTCTGATGAGATGTATACGAAGTGCTTGCCTAGACAGAAAACCCAGAATACAGGCATTCACCTTTCCAGTTTGCACGTGTTCACATTATTTAAAACCCAAAACCTTGACGAGATTTTGAAAACTCAAAGGGATTCAAAACCATATAACAGAGAGTTCAAAACCTTACAATAGAGGGTTCAAAACCTAGTAATCAATCATCCTAGAACAGATGATTAGTTTTCAAAGCGGTTTTGAAATTTATGTTCTTGTTGTGGTCGTCGCCTAAGGATAGGTGACAGTATTGTTTTATGACTAAACGCAAGTAAACTCGCGTTAGGGTCCTAGAAAGGTTATAGTCTAGGTCAAAGCATTACTAATAACCTAATTCCCTATAACCATTGGCTCTGATACCATCTTTTCTGTCACACCCCGACCGCGTAGAACAACAAATCGCGGCGGAAACATCGGGGCGTGTTGTAACAGAATTAATGTTTCAAATCCATGGCAATTGAAGTTTCGTTTTATTGATTAAAAGTGTTACAATGTCTTAACAAACAAAGAAATACAACATAATTAACTAGTCTTGCATCTTTTATTGTCACTAAAGCCCAAGTCTGTCTATGTATATCTTGATCATCTTATGCAACAGCTCCTGAAAAACACATGTGAAAATATGGTACGTCAGCATAAAAATGCCGGTGAGATACATAGGTTTTGTGAAAATAGGTGTCATGACTTATGTTTGAGAAAATGTTTAGTCATGAACCTTGTTATTTGCTTTGTTTTGTAAATTACTTGAAAAACAACGAGTTCAGATGATATGTATAAATAAGTGAATAATGTATGGTTAAATGAATAACCAAGTTAAATGAGTTTGTAAAAGATAAGTTGTTTTGTAAAACAATGTCTTGTGAAAAGTATGTTATTTGTATAAAATGTTATATGTATCAAACTGAAATGATTCAAATAACGCTACGCTATGTAATACCATACAAACATTTATATATAGGAAGTACCAGCGGCGTATCCACCATGCTTGTATCATATTACACACGCATCGTTACTTAATCACTTAATCAAACCAAACCAAACAATGTAAAATGTTCATGTCAAGATGTAAATCATGTCAAAATGTCTATGTCAAATATCCAAGTCAAATGTCTATGTCAAATATCCATGTCAAATGTCTATGTTTAAACCAATAGTCAAAAGTCCTTGTATAAACCATGTCAAATGTTGATAGCCCAAAAGTAGTCAAGTAATGTATAACCAAAATGATATGTATGGTAAGTAAAATTTAGACTACTTAAACCATAAGTAAAAATGAACAAAACAAAGTATTGAAGTAAAACTGGTTTAAATCAAAGTTATGTTTTGTAAGATATATGCATGCTATACTGAATATGAACACTTTTGCAGTATGTTAAACGCAAACATTCAAGCCTTGAGACAGTCGGATAACCCTTTCAGTCAAGGTTATCAAAAGAATTGTATTCGGATTCAGTCATTCCTTACATCCAAACAAACCCGGGATGTCAGGAATGGGATTTGTCAAGTCCTATGGTACCACTACTTACTCCCGAGCGGCGTAGCAAATGTTAATGAATGTTATATATAGACCCGTTAAACAAACCAAATGTCATACCAAAATGTAAGCATGTGATGAAGATAATGTACCTAGTATGCTAGAGTAAACATACAAGGTAGAGCTGTAAAACAATGTGTCCATATGTTACTGGAACATATGCAACAGAGATGCAATGTAAAACAATGTGTCCATATGCTGAGTAAACATATGCAACAGAAATGCAATGTAAAACAATGTGTCCATATGCTGAGTAAACATATGCAACAGAGATGCAATGTCAAACAATGTGTCCATATGCTGAGTAAACATATGCAACAGAAATGCAATGTAAAACAATGTGTCCATATGCTGAGTAAACATATGCAACAGAGATGCAATGTAAAACAATGTGTCCATATGCTGAGTAAACATATGCAACAGAGATGCAATGTAAAACAATGTGTCCATATGCTGAGTAAACATATGCAACATAAATGCAATGTAAAATGATGTACTAAGTATGCTAAGTTAACATACAAAGCAGAAAAGTCATGTAAATCAATGTACTAATAGTGTACTAATGAACATAACCAGTATATGATGTGAAAACAGGAAAGCACGAAAGTAACAAGTAGGCACATGTGTTCCACCCCAAAACAGTTTGGAAAACAGTAAAAGAGGGGTCTATGTACTCACATAAACACCTTGAAAACATTTAAAAGAGGGGGTTCTATGTACTCACTTGAGATTGCTCAGATGTCTAAAGATAATCACCAAGCAATGAAAGAGATCTCGGAATCAAACGGCACCTAATATAGGTAACTATGTTAATAAACCGGACCTATCTCGGAAGACTGGGTAGCATTAGGGTTTGTAAACCAAATGAGTGTCGGAACTCACGTGATATGGTTTAACAAAGCCTACATGCTAAATGAAACTTAACATAATTGTTTACGACCCATTACGACCCGTTTAGGAAGCTTATGCTACTTTAACGCGTCGTGCGCGTGAAACGCGTTCGGACCGCCTAACTAGTCCTATGACAAGTATTATATGCCTAAACATGTTACAAAATCAGTTACGTGACAAAAGTTTAGGTTACATATGCTTAATTACCAATTATGTATGAAAAGGGTATTCTGGTAATTTACCTAAGGCATATAAACTACCTATCATACAACTACTTAAACGTCGTGACCATAAGGTATAACCTCGGAAGGTTATTCCCTACACTATGGTCACCTAATGTATTTGGTCGGATCCTAATGATCGACCAAACTGGGTCGGGTTCGAGGTATAAGCGATTTATTAGATCGCTTACCCTACGACCCTAGACAACGTGGTAATCAGTAGGCATAGTCCCAAAGGACTATGACCATCGTGATTACAATCACGTTGCGAAGTTCAAACGAACTTCGCATTGACCATTACTGGTCAACGCTGAAAGTCAAACAAAGTTTGACTTTCTGACTCGAAAAGCAGTAAAATAAGGAAAAGAACGAAAGAATACTTACGAAGGGTCCCCGAATGCTAATCGTGATCGAATAGCTCAGGTATGAAGCGAAGGCTTCAACTTAGAGCTCCTCAATCAGATTCTAGTGGGTTTTTGTGTTGAGTATGGATGGGTATTTATAGTAAATGCACCACCGTTAGGATCGTTTATCGAGAAACGTGCCTTGATCTCACCCGTACAAGTGTCGGAAGCTTATGGTAGGTTAATTGGCCACCCACCATAAGGTATCAACATGTGGAAGAGAGATTAGGAGTGCAAAACAGCTGCAAACAGGCTGTTAATACAATGCACCTGGTCTGGAGACCCCATACGCATCGTATGGTATATATACCATACGCATCGTATGGGTGTACTTTGGCAGATTTACAGTTTTGGTCCCTGAACTGTATTTAGGCCATTTTTGACACGTTTAAGGCCCGTTAACCCCATTTCAAAGCTCTTAAATGAAGTTAAAGTATAGGGAACTTAAAACATGTTCAAAAATATCTCGGATGTCGGTTCGTTTGGCCGTACGAACGCGATGTTCGCTTAATTACGACGGAATGCGCATAAGCGCGAAAAACAATCCAAATGACGAAACGAATGGATTTTTCTTAAGGCGAACACTTAAATATAATGTAGTCATGCTTACATAAATTTTTGGGTGTCCGGATATATCCAGAACGTAAGTTATGCGCGAAAATGCAAACTTGTGCACTTTTTGACACTTTTAGTCCCTGAATGACCCAAAAGTTTATTTTAGCACACCGAACCCCTCAAAGCCTATTTCTAAGCTATATAAAGGATATTTAAGGTGTGTTTAACTTATGGTCATGTTCCGGAATGTCTGTTACAGTTCAAATTAGCATACTTTCGCAGTTTGTCAACTTTAGTCCCTGTAAGCGATTTAACTTGATTTTGCCATACCAAAGCCTTCAAAACTTATTTCTAAGTTATGTAAAGGTTATTTAAGGTATGTTAAGCCAATGTCACTATTCCGGAGTGTTTGTTGCATTAAACTGGTTATATTTACGCATCGGTGCGCGTATAACCTTCCAGAAAGTGATTTAGAGTTTGAAATTGAACAAGAATTGATATGTGCAAATGATACACATATTTTTACAAATACCAAGTATGAAATACAATATTTCATTGCTTTGGTATTTGTTTGATGGCCGTGAAGGCACAGGTGTTACAGTAACCCCAGTCGTATTTCTTGTCTTTCTGAGTAAGGGTCGTTAGCGGTTGAGCTATTTTTGAGAAATTCTCGATGAATCGCCGATAATAGCCCGCTAAGCCCAAAAATTGACGAACCTCAGTTGGGGTTTTGGGAGCTTCCCAGTTCTTTATCGCTTCAATCTTGGATGGGTCTACATGAATGCCCTTCTCATTCACAACGTGACCAAGAAATTGTACTTCGCGAATCCAGAATTCGCATTTCGAGAACTTTGCATAAAGCTTCTCTTTCTTCAGTAGTTCCAAGATGGTTCTGAGATGTTGCTCGTGTTCTTCTTTCGTTCGCGAGTAAATCAGGATATCATCGATAAATACGATCACGAATTTATCGAGATATGGTTTGCATACGCGGTTCATCAGATCCATAAAGACCGCTGGTGCATTTGTCAGCCCGAATGGCATCACCAGAAATTCGTAGTGCCCATATCGCGTTCTGAATGCAGTCTTTGGTACGCTTTCCTCTTGGATTCTCAGCTGGTGGTATCCAGACCGAAGGTCGATCTTGGAATAGTAGCTTGATCCTTGCAATTGATCAAATAAGTCGTCAATCCTTGGTAGCGGATACCGATTCTTGATCGTGAGTTTGTTCAGTTCCCTGTAATCGATACACATCCGCAGTGTTCCATCCTTCTTCTTCTTCACGAACAATACTGGAGCTCCCCAGGGTGAGAAGCTTGGCCTTATGAATCCTTTATCCAACAACTCCTGGAGTTATGTAGATAATTCTTGCATTTCGGATGGAGCAAGTCGATAGGGTGCCTTGGCTACAGGAGCGGCTCCTGGAACCAAGTCTATATGGAATTCGACTTGTCGTTGCGGAGGTAGTCCTGGCAGATCTTCGGGAAAAACATCAGGGAATTCCTTCACCACCGGAACGTCTTCGAGTTTTGGCTCCACAGCCTTCTTGTCTATAACGTGTGCTAGGAAAGCGACACATCCTTTCCTTAAGCACTTCTGTGCCTTCATGCAACTGATGATTCGAAGAGGTGCATCTCGTTTTTCTCCATGCACGATGAGAGTTTCACCATTCGCTAAAGGGATGCGAATGATTTTCTCATGACAAATAACTTCAGCTTTGTTCTTGGACAACCAGTCCATCCCGACTACTACATCGAAGTTACCCAATTGAATAGGTAGGAGGTCTATGCTAAATCTTCGTTCACCAAGTTCTAGCGTGCAGCCTCTAACAACTTCGCCCGATTCAACGAGTTTACCATTGGCTAGTTCTATGGAATAAGGAATTTCTAATCTACTAGATTCTATTCCGAGTATGCGTTTAAATTCCACAGACATGAAGCTATAATCGGCGCCAGTGTCAAATAATATGGATGCAAAGTGATTGTTAATGAGAAACGTACCGGTGACCACGTTAGGGTCCTCGCGTGCGTTCTTTGCTCCAATCACAAATGCTCTAGCCTGAGCATTGTTTCTCTCTGGGCAGTTCTTCATGAAATGATCATTGCTTCCACACTTGAAGCATCCTTGGTTCTGCCCTTTCCCGTTACCATTCTTGTTACCAGCACCGTTTCCATTTCGGTTCTTTCCTTTTCCCCAACAGTCTTCTGTTTGATGACCCAATTTACCACATTTGTCGCACCTAGGAATGCGACAAGCTCCTTCATGATGATACTTACATTTTTGGCATCTAGGTATGGAGCCTTGGTATGCTTTGGTTGCATGGGTTTTAGCCTCCTGGGACGGGTTAGCGTCACGCTTCTTGCTGAAACCCTTGTTGTTACGAGTTGCTTGGTTCAAACTTGTATGCTTTCTCTTTTTGTCGCCGGACGACTCAGCATGTGTCTCGGTCTTCTCTGTTGGGTTCAATGATAACTTCTTCATACGAACACAATCTTCAGTTAGGCTGACAGCCAGAGTTACAGCCTCGGTGATTGTTTGTGGTTTGGCCGACGTTACCATGCCACGAAACTCTGGGGCCAGTCCCCAAATGCAGCGTTCAACACGCTTAAAGTTCGGAGTCACCATGTAGGGTAGCACTCTTGACAGATCGTGGAACCTTTGAGTGTAACCATTGATGTCAGCACCTTCCATAGTCAAGTGCCAGAACTCCGTTTCCAGCCTTTGGAGTTCAGCGCGTGAGCAATACTTCTCTCTCATTCTTTCCTTCAGTTCCTCCCAAGTTAAGCCATAAGCGGCATCATCACCCAAGGTTTGGGCTTGCAGGTTCCACCAAGTCAGAGCTTCATCGATAAACAACCCAGTAGCGAAGGTGACTTGTTGATCCGCGGTACACTTGCTCATGCGGATAGTAGCTTCAGTCTTCTCCGTCCAGCGCACGAATGCTACTGCACCTCCTGTGCCATCATAGTTAATCGGTTTGCAGTCGAGGAACTGCTTGAAAGTGCAGCCTGGAATTAACCCAACCAATTCACTTATGAGCAATCGAAGAAATAATGAAACAAGGACCGTTCATAAATTCCTTCATGCTTAGTAAATTGTTTTAAGGTTACCTTGAGCTGCGTTTCCTCCAGACGAATCTCCATGCCCGTTACGCCTAGCATTGCTTGGTCCTCCACTGTCCTGGGTACGGTTCGCCTCGTACTGGGCGATAGCAGCGGAGATCCTTTCTTCCAGTAGAGCGTTCAGCTCTTCAGCAGTTCTTGGTAGTGGGGGAGGAGGAGGTTGATCGTCATTGCGAGCATTCACAGCTCTCCTGGGTGCCATGTTCTGACAGAACATAACACAACAGGGTTAGACATTTGTTTGATATCGTCACACTAGACAGTAGTATCATATATATTCACAGGTATATATACCACATAAGTGACATCAAACAATTATTACTCTAGCAGAGTACTTAGTAGGCTTGCACTGAGGGAATCTATACGTGACAAGACTTGCTGTGGTTTCTGTGCACTGAATTCCATAATTATGTATGCATCCATAGTTACGTAACTCCTTGCACAGTCCGCACAGTTCGTTTCATCCTCGTATTTCTTCCTTCAGGTAGGCCATTGCTTCCAAGTAGAGTCACATATACTTGTGACATTCTACTTCTAGTACATGCTAATTATCACACATAATTGCAATTAACTCTCAATCACAGACGAGTGCTACTCTCGTGCACCCTAAGTCTCGTAGTGACTTTTCTAGACTCATGTAGTCAGTTTCAGGTAGTGGATGTCGCGGGACGTTTTATGCAATGAAAACTCTTTGAAAATTGTTTTCGTGAAAGGATCCTAGAGATTGTAGACTAGACTCGAGAAGGAATCCTGGTTCACTACAATCGCAGCTCTG
This sequence comes from Helianthus tuberosus, assembly GCA_030545235.1. Lineage (NCBI taxonomy): Eukaryota > Viridiplantae > Streptophyta > Magnoliopsida > Asterales > Asteraceae > Helianthus > Helianthus tuberosus. Next base: position 109,550,251 of record CM060357.1, read on the forward strand.
ATACCAATCTGTCACACCCCTTTCTGCGGCGGAAGCACGAGGTGTGATCATGAAAGGTTCTCATTGCATACGAAAGGTAAACATGCTATATGCTCGTAAAAACATCAAATACCATAATTTGAAAACATAAGTTTAGCGTTTACATCGCTAAGTCGCATAAAACATTGTCTTAAAAAGTTTACAACTTTATTTAAAGATAAACAATAGCGACATCCACAAGCATAAGCGAGACCGCGCGCACACCCATCCTAGTTACCTGAAATACATGTGAGTTTTGGAAAAACGTCAACATAAAGTTGGTGTGAATTCATGCAGTTTTGTATTTCACGTTTGTATACTTTGTATGAAAACATAGTTTGAGAAATAATCAAGTTTTCATATATAAATCCAGTTTCATGTGTACACCACGTACTCATGTATAATTCAATTTCTTCTTGAGTACCCCACGTACTCAAGTATAATTCCCATTTTCTTGAGTACCCCACGTACTTCAAGTATAATTCAATTTCTTCTTGAGTACCCCACGTACTCAAGTATAATTCAATCTTTTCTTGAGTACCCCACGTACTCAAGTATTCATCAATTTTTAGTATGGTATGACTTTTATGTAAAAAGTATTCCTGTAAGTTTCAGGATTGTTAATGGGTTGCAAAGCCATTAACATGTGACACGACATAGGAAGTCACCAAACCTAAGGCATTTAATTGGTATATTCTGAGACACAAAAGCACTACTCGATTCTCGCCCTCACCGAGAGTGTGGCTGCCAGGCACCCGTTAGATCTAACCTTTTGTTCTGCGGTCTAGGTATATTGTTGATTAATGGTGCTTCTGTACCCTATTCGTGACACTATTTCTCATAACGCATCCTACTTGGTTCTCGTCCTCACCAAGCGCGTTTCTTGTTATCAATTCTCATAACGCCTCCTACTTGGTTCTCGTCCTCACCAAGCGCGTTTCTTATTATCATTTCTCATAACGCATCCTACTTGGTTCTCGTCCTCACCAAGTGCGTTTCTTATTATCTTATATTTCGTCACACTTGGTTCTCGTTCTCACCAAGTGTACTTCTTGTATTCTTATATTTCATCACACTTGATTCTCGTTCTCACCAAGTGTGCTTCTTATATTTATATCATACCAATTATAAATATTGTACATTTGTACATGTATTTCACCCCCGAAGTTATAAAAACTGAAAACAGTTAAAGAAAAGGGGGAGCATGAACTCACAACTTTGCGTTCCTTGCGTCGTAAACTTCACCGGATTTGCTTAATTAACGTCGTAACCTATACGCGTTTTCTTAACGTTAGTCACTAGACTTGCGTCGCACAAGTACAGTCACTCTCTTTTGTGTATATATTCTTGTGTTAAAAATATTTTATATTTTTAACTAAGTATCTTACTTATATTATTTTCTCAAAAATTAATATAAGTATCTCATGTTTTGCACTTTGCACCCGAATTATGTATCTTGTTTGTTGTATGTGTATTTTTATGTTTATACTCCTCATGAGTATTTAGTGTATTTTTAAGTCTTAATACACTAGCACGTATAACACATACTATATACACTTAGCACAAAAGTTGGTGATAAAATAATATATATTTTTCTCTCAAAAAAATATATACATAATATCCATTTTTATTTTTGAAGAAATCACCATTTCTTATCACCAAAAATTAGGGAAACCTTGGTAATGTTTTAAGGTATATTTTTAGGGGATAAGTTTCTCAAAAACTTATATTTTTCTAAGTGTCAAAATTTATAAAAATTTTGACAGAGTTTCCCCTAAAAATGGAGGTTTCCCATGTTTTCAAAACATGTGTTTATTTTCTTTTAAAGCGTCAACAATCATCAACAACAATTATCAACAATAATCATCAACAACAATCACTAATTTCTCCATTTCATGAACTTGAATGTTTACAAAAGTGTGTAGTAACTTACTAGCACATTTAGTAAGTCTTGTTATCTTTAAAAATAAGTTTAATTTCTTAAAAACTTTATTTTTAAAGATCTTGAAGTTTCACAACTTCTAGTCATGATTTACCAACATATTTCTTGTTAAATTTTTCTTGTGACACAAGTGTTTTCACACTTGTTTATTTACTAAAATGCTTTTAGTTTATGTAAGATTCGGGTTTAAAACAAGACTTATACATTTTACTTGGTTCTTCCGAAGAACCACTTGTAGATCTTTAGATCTACATGTTTAGAGTCTTATTTTACAAGAAAATTACTTTTACTCAAGTTCATGTCTTATGAATGGATGGATCCATCATCTTTTAGCTTTCTAACTTTTACATCCTACAAGTTCATGCTTTCTAACATGGACTAGTATGTCTAGATGATGATCCATCTTGCTTTTACTAACAACAATATCAAATAATCATAACTAGACAAGTTTCACAAGATTTACACACATATCTTCTCTTTATCCACCCTATACCCTTATGTTCAAGACTTTAATGTATGTTCTTTAGTGTTTCATGATTTTTAGCCATTAAATCATCTATTAACCATCACAAACAAGAACAAGAGGATGTTTTAGAACACTTACTACTAGCTCAAGGCTAGGGAAGTTCAAGAGTGCAAATGAGGTGGATAAAGGCAAATGGTGAAGGTCCTTCAAGATCCGTTGCTTGCAACCTTCCTAATTAGGCTCGATACACCTTAGGATATGCTTAGAATTCTTGAGAATGGATTGAAGGATGATGATGATATGTGGGGGTGTTGGGCCGTATCCTTGAGAGGGAAGAAGGAGGGTTTTGGTGTTTTGAAAGTGGTGAGTGGATTATGTTAAGTTCCATTGGTTTATAAAAGGGATCTTCCAACATAATCTATCCTAGAGATTCTTGTCTCATGCCTTCCATACAAAGCAAATTTTAATAATCAAAAGAATTCAAGCAAGGGGTCCCATGTTGGGTCCGCCAATGAGGGGGGGGGGGGGGGTGTATGGTTGATTTTCAAATGTATAGTTAAGTGTCTAGTTAGTTTAGTTAGGGATTTAAATAGGTTATTGGTGTGTTATGTAATATAACGGGTGTTAGGGTATTCGGGGACCCTAACTAGCTTAGAAAAATAAAAACAATGCTTCTAGCATTATTTTGGTGTTCCGGGTATTGTCCGGTTGTTCGGTTAGACACTGGTTCGTTAAAGTGCTAAATTACACTTTTTAGTGTCTTTTAAGTACCTTTCTTGTACTCTTTCAATTCCCAACACTTAGGGAAATATTCTGGATGATAAAACGACATTACTACATAATATTCACATGTTTAAATGCTGATTTATTGCTGAATTATATAAATTCTGCACTTAAAGTGCGTTTCGGGTGTTTTTTAGTGCTTATTTTTGCTTTCGTATTGCATATATATTAAACCCTTGTATGTACTCTTGGGTTTTAATGCATTCTTTTGTCGTCGGACCTACACCTAGGCCTCAATTCTAATGTCTGACTGCTTTCTGCAGTTCTGTTGACACAGTGTGTCATACTGGTGAGTTTACTATTATTTCTGACGCAACGCTCTCGTTTATGCATAAAGCAATATTTTGTAGTATACAACGTGCATGAATTCACTTGTTAAGTATGTGTTCAGACATTGCTGACAATTAAGCACATAATTGCAGTCATTAAATAATGATTAAGGTGTACGGAAATTACCGGTTTGGTGCCAGTTGTCACATCGAGTCGGGTCCTAGTGTCTCGGGTCACATAAATGTTACGCATACATATAAGCACATCACATATTCACATAATATTCACTTATAACATTCATTAACCAACATGTCAACTAGTCACATAAAGTTCAAGCATGTTACATCGAGATACAATGGAGGGTTCTAAATTACGAGTTGTCACATTATCCCCAAGTTGAAAGAAATTTCGTCCCGAAATTTGGTAAGTACTCACTGAGTAAGCTAGTTAAGTTGTATGGTTTTCCTGGTTTTCCTGGGGTGTCACATCCTCCCCCCGTTGATCTGGAATTTCGTCCCGAAATTCCGTAGCTTCAGCCTCAGTAGTGGTTGTACTGGTTGCAAACAGTTGGGGATACTTTTGTTTCATCTGATCTTCGCATTCCCAGGTGAACTCTGGTCCGCGACGTGAGTTCCAACGAACTCGAACGAGAGGTATTCTAGTGTTCTTGAGGACCTTAACATCCCGGTCCGTGATTTCAACTGGTTCCTCGATGAATCGTAACTGCTCGTCGATAGTGAGTTCCTTCAGAGGAACTATGTGGGTCTCATATGACAGACACTTCTTCAGATTCGACACGTGGAAGACGTTGTGAACTGCACTGAGTTCTGCTGGTAAGTTCAGTTTGTAGGCCACCTTGCCTATTTTCTCAATGACTTCAAAAGGTCCAACGTATCGTGGGTTAAGTTTGCCTCGTTTACCAAAACGAACCACACCCTTCCAGGGTGAAACTTTGAGTAGCACACGCTCCCCAACCTGGAGCTCTAGTGGTTTCCTGCCCTTATCGGCGTAGATTTTCTGACGGTCACGAGCTGCCGCCATTCGTTGTCGTATCTGAGCAATTCATTCGGTTGTGTCTACCACAAGTTCTGGACCAGTGATCTGACTATCCCCCACCTCTGCCCAACAAAGAGGTAACCGGCATTTACGCCCGTACAATGCCTCAAACAGAGCAGCTTTAATGCTGGTGTGGTAGCTGTTATTGTACGAAAATTCCACAAGTGGTGGATGCTTTTCCCAGCCGTTTCCGAAATAAATCACACATGCCCTAAGCATGTCTTCTAGAGTCTGGATGGTGCGTTCAGACTTCCCATCCGTTTGCGGGTGATAAGCTGTGCTCATGTCTAACCGTGAGCCAAAGGATTTGTGCATTGCTTGCCATAGTTCTGAAGTAAAACGTGCATCACGATCCGAGATAATGGAGGTGGGCACTCCGTGCCTCGAGATAACTTCCTTAAGATATACATCTGCTAGTGTGGAGAACTTATCCGTTTCCTTGATAGCCAAGAAGTGAGCAGACTTCGTGAGTCGATCCACGATCACCCAAATAGTATCATTTCCGCGCTGGGATCTAGGCAGGCCAGTAACGAAATCCATGGAAATTTGCTCCCATTTCCATTGTGGTATCTCTGGTTGCTGGAGTAGGCCTGAGGGTTTCTGGTATTCAGTCTTGACTCTCGCACAAGTCAAACACTTGCTGATGTAAGTTGCTATGTGGGCCTTCATGCTAGGCCACCAATACGTAGTTTTGATATCGTGGTACATCTTATCCGACCCAGGATGTACCGAGTAGCGAGACTTGTGTGCCTCATCCATCACAAGCTCTCATAAGTTGCCATAGAGTGGGACCCAAATGCGTCCTGTTACGTAGTATGCACCGTCTTCCCTTCGTTCTAATTGTTGCCTTGAGCCGCGTAGGGCTTCAGCCCTGACGTTTTCTGGTTTCAGTGCTTCTACCTGAGCATCTCGTATCTGAGAAGGAAGACTAGACTGTATAGTGAGTTGTAAAGCTCATACGCGCTTGGGCGCAGTGTCATTTCGACTAAGGGCATCAGCCACAACATTGGCTTTGCCAGGATGGTACTTGATTGCACATTCGTGATCGTTCAATAACTCGACCCATCGTCGTTGACGCATGTTTAGCTCCTTCTGTTTGAAGATGTGCTCGAGACTCCTGTGATCGGTGTAAATGGTGCACTTGGTACCGTACAGGTAATGTCGCCATATCTTAAGTGCAAACACAACAGCTCCCAGCTCTAAATCGTGTGTAGTGTAGTTCCTTTCATGAACTTTAAGCTGGCGTGAGGCATACGCAATAACTTTATCTCGTTGCATCAATACACAACCAAGACCCTGAATTGATGCGTCGCAGTAAACCACGAAGTCGTCTGTGCCTTCTGGTAATGAAAGGATGGGTGCACTGCAAAGTCTATCTTTTAAGTGCTGAAATGCTAACTCCTGCGCGTTTCCCCATCGATAAACAACGCCCTTCTGCGTTAAGGAGGTGAGAGGCTGTGCAATCTTGGAAAAATCTTTAATGAACCTCCTGTAGTAACCTGCCAAGCCCAAGAATTGGCGAATCTCTGTTGGTGTACGAGGTGCAGGCCAGTCCTTAATTGAGTCTACCTTGGATGGATCAACATGAATCCCATCCTTGTTTACCACATGGCCTAAGAAATGGACTTCACGAAGCCAGAAGTCGCATTTTGAAAACTTGGCATATAGCTGTTCTGCTCGAAGAAGTTCCAAAATAAGTCGTAGATGCTGCTCGTGTTCCTCCTGACTCTTAGAATAGATCAGGATGTCGTCGATGAAGACTATAACAAACTTGTCCAGGTAAGGCTTGCACACTCGATTCATCAAGTCCATGAAAACCGCAGGTGGGTTTGTCAGTCCAAAAGGCATGACCAAAAACTCATAGTGTCCGTAACGAGTTCTAAAGGCTGTTTTGGAGACATCCTCTTCTCGGACTCTCAGCTGGTGATATCCCGATCTCAAATCAATCTTTGAATAGTAGCTCGACCCTTGCAGCTGGTCGAACAAGTCGTCGATACGTGGAAGAGGATAACGATTCTTTACCGTCACCTTGTTGAGTTCACGGTAGTCGATGCACATTCTGAAGGTACCATCTTTCTTCTTCACAAATAGCACTGGAGCTCCCCAGGGCAATGAGCTAGGACGAATAAAACCCTTATCCAAGAGTTCTTGTAGTTGCGTAGAGAGTTCTTCCAACTCTGATGGAGCTAAACGATAAGGTGCACGAGCTATAGGCGCAGCTCCAGGAGCTAGTTCAATCTGGAACTCGACCTGGCGATGAGGCGGAAGGCCAGGTAATTCCTCAGGAAATACCTCAGGATAGTCGCGCACAATTGGAAAATCTTCTATCTTCTTCTCTTTCTCCGAGGTGTCAGTAACGAGAGCCAAAATGGCAGTGTGACCCTTTCGCAAGCACTTCTGGGCCTTAAGGAAAGAGATGATGTTCTCAACAGCACCTCTCTTGTCGCCACGAATCATGAGAGGTTCATCACCGGAACCAGGAATACGAACAATCTTCTCGTTGCAAAGAATCTCTGCTCGGTGTTGGGATAACCAATCCATCCCAATGACGACGTCGAAACTACCCAAGACGATAGGAATAAGGTCGATAGAGTAGGTCTGGTTAGCGAGAATAAGTTTACAACCCTTGACTACATGAGCAGCCTCTAAACTCTTACCATTTGCTAGCTCTACAGTGTGCTTGTTGTTCAAAGGTGTTGGGATACGCTTAAGCATTCGACTAACTTCTAGTGACACGTAGCTAGTATCGGCACCCGAATCAAATAAAACTGTAACATAAAAGTCATCGAGAAGGAACTTACCCGTCACCACGTTGGGATCGTTCCTAGCTTCACCTTGACCAATCACGAACACCCGCCCCCTGGCACCATTGTTGTTATTGTTGTTCCCAATGTTACCATTCCCCTGATTATTGTTGTTGTTGTTCTGGTTCCTGTTCAGTTGGGGACAATCTTTCTTGAAGTGGCCTTCAGCTCCACACTGAAAGCACCCTTTGTTGTTACCCTGCTGCTGCTGCTGGCGTTGATTCTGTTGAGCTTGTTATTGACGATTCTGGTTTGCGGGGTATAAACTTCTGCAATCCTTTGCGGCGTGACCTGGCTTGTTGCACCTGTGACAGTTACCCCTGGTGCATGGCCCGCTGTGGTGTAGGTTGCAGCGATTGCATTTGGGGTGATTCCCTTTGTACCCACCATGACTTTGACCACCAAATGATTGTTGACTGGGGCTCTTGTAGTCATCAGTCTTTCTCTGCTGAGACTGAGACTGAACAGAAGTCGAACCCTTACTTGAAGCCCCATCCCATTTCCGTTTGTTGTCACTAGGAGCGTCCGAAGTAGCTGTAGCACTTATGCGCTTGGGTAACCTGTTCTGCTCCACCGCCTGATCAGTAAGACGGTGAGCCAACTGAACAACCTGCTGGATGGTGGCGAGGTTTGCTGAAGTCACATGACTTTGGATTTCTGGCACTAAGCCCTTGAGAAAGAGTTCAATTCGCTTAATTGGAGGGTCCACCATAGTAGGACACAGTAATGCAAGTTCATTCGATCTCTTAGTATACGCCTCAATTTCTGACCCCGTCATCTTGAGGTTGTAGAACTCGACCTCCAGCTTATGAATGTCGTCACGACTGCAGTATTCCTCCTTGATCATCTCCTTAAAGTTGTCCCATGGGGTGGCATTAGCAGCAACCAACCCCAGCATTTGAACCTGAGCGTTCCACCACGTGAGCGCTAATCCCTCCAGAGTACCGGTAGCATACTTCACCCTGCGCGCCTCAGGGCATTCACACATTTCGAACACAGATTCTAGTTTCTCAAACCAGTGAAGAAGACCTACGGCTCCTTCAGTGCCGCTGAAAGTAGTTGGTCGGCAATCCATAAAAGTTTTAAAGGTGCACACAGGTGGCTGAGCATGTTGACCTGTTGTGGGTGTAAGAAAGGACAGAGTTTAACACAAGGGTTGGTTCACGAGAGTAGGGTCTAAAGATCCTAGAATGAGTTTGGACTGCAGGATATACCTCCTGCGTGTGCAGCTGCAAGTGCCGCAGCAACTTGTTCATTAATCAGAGCCGTCAACTGGGCTTGTGTCATGTTAACGCGTCCAGACATGATCTTCATATCAAGGGAAACATGGGTGAGAAGGGTTCACGAAAGTGCGACGACAAAAGAGAGTAAGCACGCATGTGTTCTCATACTACAGTTGCTACGTTTATCTAAGCATACCATGAGCATAGTTCTACGAAATCTAGCAAGTAGGTAACAGAACATAAACCATATCACCTAGATTATCGAGCCTTGCACGTGGAGTGAAGCGTCGTTGTGGACCGTTGAGCACTGTACAGGTTATAGTCTGGTTTTAACAAAAACTTTTTCCCTTATTAAAACCAAGTTCACTATAACCAATGGCTCTGATACCAATCTGTCACACCCCCAAAATCCACCTGCGGAATACCACCGCTTGTAGGTGTGACTGACCAGGATCCAGCCACCAATCATATTGAACAAGCATGTTAATAATTATGAAAGTTTAACCAATTACAATTGGTGTCCAAACAAAACATAGTTTAAGTTGCAAAGCGGAAGCATAATGTTCAAAACCAAAACATAAGTTTAAACGTTTCAAAGTTTAACATGGCACACAGCTGTCCATGTCCCACAACGACTCTCCCCCATGCAAGCTCCAGCTAAGTACCTATTGACCTGCAAAGCATGTAGTAACGAGTCAACAACAAGTTGAGTGAGTTCACGGTTGGGTGTTCATTTTAAGTTGTTCCAAAAACAGTTTCCTTTAACTGGCATCCTGCCGTGGGGGTTACCCCATAGTTGAAAACGTGATTTGTTTACCCATTTACTCTGGCAATACAGCCGTGGGGGCTACCCCATGTTAGTTATCTGGCATTTCGGCCGTGGGGGCTACCCCATGTATACACTAGACTCGTTACCATATCGACTGCTGACTGTAGTCATGTTTATGTGCCCTGAACTGTCAATGTCTATCATCATTGACGTGCCATAGTCCATTAGTTCACGCCCGTCCTCTGCGGCACGGTGTGAGGTTTGTCAAACCTAAATAGCGCTATCTAACTAATGACCCGCTCGCCATTGGCCTCGGCGATTAAGTCGATACAAAAGGAGGGACTTCGTGATAGAGTTTTGGTCTAGTACGAGTTATCTGTCCATGAGGACGAGGAATTATATTCCTGAGCCAATACTGTCCTACCCAAGAAAGGACGAGGAATCCATGTTCCTTAACCCCATTCCCAACCCCTGGGAATCCCATGCTTTGTAGAAAGTGTGAACTCACCTTAGGTTCGCTCGGCAGATAAACGAAAGGTCAAATCGAGCTAATTGTGGTCAACCACGTCCTAGTATGGTTACCACACAAGTCAGATTCAAATCAAGTAACGCACGTATGTTCTACACGTATTGTACACAAGTAACGATCATGGCATACACGTTTAGCATGGCAGTTCAACAATAGTGCTAGATCAACAGTGGAAATCATGTAGCAAACAAAGCCCAACAGTGTAGCCCAATCACCTAAGCCCGTAACAGTGTGCAAGTCCAGATCAGTGAGCATGTGTACGTGGTCTCGAGTCGAGACTAGAGATCTCGAGTCGAGACTGTGCAGTCTCGAGTTATACATGTACTAGTCGAGACTAGACGGTCTCGAGTCGCAACCGGACCCACAACCATGGTCTCGAGTTATGCTGCTTGTGTGCCGAAGTGGTCTCGAGTCGAGACTAGGGGTTCTCGACTCGCAATCGCTGATCTTCGAGCTGACTTCTTGATGGTCTCGAGTCGAAACCAGGGGTCTCGACTCCCAGCACCTGCTGATTCTAGCACAGTGTACTATCCAATGGAATTCCAATTTCATGATCCTAAGTACTATCCAACCAAAATGCAAAAACATGTTTTCTTGTCTAAAACATAATCAAAACAGATCAAAACACAACATTTCGAATATTTTTAACAACCTTCATGTTGTTCTTCACGTGTTCAAATTGTTCATCATGATTATTCATCCGAATCCGACCCGAAACATGTTATACTAGATCTATTCTGCCATCTTCGAAGCATTTTAAGCAACTATTTACCATTACTATTTCATAAATCATGTTTGCATCATGTAACACACTAGTCATGTACTAAACCCCATTAAGCAACCTCAACTCATCATTTTATTCTCATATCATTATGAAGGAACATTTTATTCACTTAAATCAAGCACAACACACTACTCATATCATCAAGCAAACACCTTCATCATGGATAACAACAATCTTAATACTGATTATTCAAGAAGGATATATTCAATATGCATAAACTTAACAAGCAAACACATATTATCATATAACTTCATCATACATCATCAACCGAAATAAAACACATAACATGAATCACTAACCGGTAAGATTCCAAGGTATGAGGGTATGAAGGGTCGATGAATAAGCTTTCCAATGAGATCCTAAGCTTGAACCGAGAGCTCTTGTTGTCACCGGTTTGGTCCGAGAGAAAGGAGAGAAGGTTTGTGCTTCTAGGGTTTTAGTGAGAGAGAATGTAGAAGTGTGTGTGTAGGAGAGTGTGTGTAGGTTGCCCCAAAAATGGCAAGGTTGGCTATCCACCAGGGTTATATACTCGTTCCAAGTTAGTGCACCCTAATGGGCTTTCGGGTGGACTAAAGGAGGTGCATGGCCTAACCGGCCCACTGTTTACTGTTCACTCGAGACCAAGCGGTCTCGAGTCGGGTCCTAGTGTCTCGGGTCACATAAATGTTATGCATACATATAAGCACATCACATGTTCACATAATATTCACTTATAGCATTCATTAACCAACATGTCAACTAGTCACATAACGTTCAAGCATGTTACATCGAGATACAATGGAGGGTTCTAAATTACGAGTTGTCACATTATCCCCAAGTTGAAAGAAATTTCGTCCCGAAATTTGGTAAGTACTCACTGAGGAAGCTAGTTAAGTTGTATGGTTTTCCTGGTTTTCCTGGGGTGTCACAGTGATGACATCGATCTACTCATCGAGGGTCCCCCGGAGGGAGACCAGGATGGTGGGGCCCCGATGGAGGACGATGCTCCGCATGCTGATATTCCAGTTGTTGACCCCGTTGTTCCTATGGTTGAGCTTCCTGACATGGAGGTTCATTCCGATTCGTCAGCCTCAGATTCCGTTGAGTCAGTTGCTTCCTCTTACCCACCCTTGGGATTCAGTAACTTCCCTCGTATTAACTATGATGAGGTGACAGATATGGAGGATGAGGAGCAGCCTGCTGAGGCTCCTGTTCTCCCGGATGATCAGGATCCTGCTATGCCTGCTGATCGTCAGCCTGCTCCCATCATTCCAGAGCCCGTACTTGCCCTTGACCCTATTCCTGAGGATGCACCAGCCGTTGCACCACCTGTCACTAATGCACCAGTTATTGCACCACCAGCTGCTGAGATCCCAGATGTAGCACCCATACCTGACCCTATTTTTGATGACCTGGCACCATTTGCTACCCATGATGACCCGAGATACGCTGACACCCAGAATGGGTGGATCGAGGAGGATGACTACCCTCCGTATGCGACCCCAGTCACTCCCCTTACCGCACCTATTTCTGCATCTCTTGATATCCCATCCTTTCACCCGCACACCACAGATATCCAGCGTACCGATCATCAGATTACCTTCCTACAGAACATTCCTCCGCCACGACCTGGGGAGGGATCGTCGAGACAGCCCCCTAGCCACTCACCATTTATGACCAGAGATAGCCAGTTTATACCACAGTTTCCTCATCCTGATTTTGCCCCACCCATTTCATCTACTGCGCCCTTCATGTCTTATTTTCCCCATACTACTTTACCGTTTACATCTACCCCGCACACTACTCATCCGGTTTCAGCTCCGAGGGGCGAGCCATTTCTATGGTCGTCACCCCATGTTATGCCACCCACAGATCCATATCACCCCTATCATGTCAGGCCTTCCACCGAGGATGTTCTTGTTTCATTCATGTTACAGCACGAGGCGCTGACCCGCCGCGTGCAGGAGCTAGAGAGAGCTCATCGCCCCATGGAGGAAGATTGGCTTCACATGAGACGTTTACTCTTTTCGCATTTTCCTCCACCTCCTCCTCCACCACCAGCTTAGGGATATCCGGGGCAATAGGGATTCCAGATCTTCCACAGACAGGCTACTCCTAGTGAGAAGACATCGCTCGAGCCATGATTATGATACCTTTTGAGACCACGTTTTTGGTTTTAGATTTATTTGTTATTGTACTCAGACAAGGGTGATGTAGCCCTTAGTATATTTTGACATATGATGCAATTGTGAAACTGTATTGGTGGTTTTGTTTATGAAACTTAAGTCACAAGTCTTCAAATTTCATGCATTGTTGATTATTTGTTATGATATGACATGAGGTGTTATGTAAATAATGAATGTTGCTACCTATACGTATGATTATATGCTTACTATGACCTGACCAATATGAAACATCCTTTAGAAAATGCCTCCAAGACGTCATACGAACATGCCGACTACCCAGGCAGAACTACAAGGGATCATCGCGGCTGCTATTGCGCAATATGCTGCTTCTCAAGGAGAATCAAGCGGAAACGTTTCGAACAACAACAACAACCCTCCGAATGGTAATGATCCGTCATAGGAGACACACTACACTATATTTGAATGATTCATGTGCGACTACTAATAATTCCTATAAATGACATTGCTTGTACAGGGTGTACTTTCAAGCAATTCTTAGATTGCAAGCCACAAAACTTTGATGGCACTGGAGGTGCCGTGGCTTTTACCCGTTGGACTGAGAAGACTGAAACAACAATAAGGATGAGCAAATGTGCGCCGGGACAACAAGTTACGTACATCTCTGGGCTTTTTACTGACGGAGCCCTATCATGGTGGAATCTCCAAGTCCAAACCCTAGGAGAGGCTGCAGCATACGCCATGACTTGGGCTGAACTGAAAGAGCTGATGCGCAGGAAGTATTGTTCCAGAGCTGAAATCCAGAAATTGGAAACCGAGTTTTGGCATTTAAAGATGGACGGTCCCAAAATCGCGGAATATGTTCAGAGATTCCACGACTTGTCACATGTGGTACCTTATATGGTTACACCTGAATTCAAACGGATTGAGCGCTTTATCTCGGGATTGGCACCCCAAATCCTGAGCATGGTTACCACATCCAAACCGGCAACAATTACGAAAGCGATCGACGTTAGTGTGGCACTTACGGAGGAGGCCGTAAGGTTGGGCAAGTTCTCAATCTCTGAACTTAGCAAGAAAGAGACTTATGCGGAGTCGGCTGGTGATAACAAACGAAAGTTTTCCAACTTCAAGCAGGGTACCAGCCATGTGAGCAAGAGGGGCGAGTCGAGCACACCGGCCAGAGCCAGAATCGGTGATGAAAACAGAGGAAAGGGTTACATGGGCACTCTGCCCAAGTGTGGTATTTTCCAGTTCCATCACCTTGGTCCATCCAGACTTAGGAAATGTGAATCTTGCGGGAAGACGGGCCATTTAAAGGAAACTTGTTGGGTTGGATCAGGCCAGGGCGGCCAAAGGGGCTTCAATAACAACAACCGTGGCAATGGAAACCGGCCACAAGGGAATAATGGGGGAAATGGTAATCGTGGAAATGTCGCCAATCAAGCTGGTAATCGAGGAACCAACGGAAATCGAGGAGGGAATGGAAATGGAAATGGCCGAGGGCCAGGATGCTTCAACTGTGGTGACGCTGGGCACTTCAAAAGGGAATGCCCAAAGCTAAATCAGGCGCAAGGCCGAATCTTTAACATTGGCGCAAGGGAAGCGCGCCAGGATTCGAACGTTGTCACCGGTACGTTCCCTATAAACCAACACTTTGCATCTGTTCTTTTTGATACTGGTGCCGATTATAGTTTCGTATCGTTAGAGTTTAAGAATATACTTGGGTTGGCCGCTAGTAAGTTAGACGTTCCATACTCGATCGAATTAGCGAACGGGAAACTAATCGAAACGGGAGAAGTCATCAGGGGATGTATGATAGAACTAGGAGGACACGAATTTACGCTAGATCTACTACCAGTCGAGTTGGGAAGCTTCGACGTGGTAGTAGGAATGGACTGGTTATCAAGCAACAAGGCCAAGATCGTTTGTCACGAGAAGACCATCCGCATCCCAATGACGGATGAAGAAACGATCGTAGTGCACGGAGAGAAGCATGGTACGCCACTGAGAATTATTAGCTGCCTGAAAGCTAGAAAGTGTTTACGGAAGGGGTGTGTTGCCTTTTTGGCACACATCGTGGATAAAGAAGCTGCCGAGCTAAGGATTGAAGACATTCCGATCGTAAGAGAATATCCTGAAGTCTTCCCAGAAGACTTGCCAGGATTGCCGCCACAGCGACAAGTCAAATTCCACATTGACTTGACTCCAGGCGCCGCGCCTATAGCCAAGGCACCCTATAGACTTGCACTGTCGGAGATGCAGGAGTTGTCAACACAACTCCAGGAGCTATTGGATAAAGGATTCATCAGACCAAGCTTCTCGCCTTGGGGAGCTCCGGTTATGTTCGTTAAAAAGAAGGATGGTAGCTTTCGTATGTGTATAGACTACCGCGAGCTCAACAAGTTGACTATCAAGAACCGTTATCCTTTGCCGAGGATTGATGACTTATTTGATCAGCTGCAAGGTTCAAGCTTCTATTCGAAGATCGATCTTCGCTCAGGATACCATCAACTAAGGATACAAGAGGAAAGCATCCCGAAGACGGCCATCAGGACTCGTTATGGACATTACGAGTTCTTGGTTATGCCGTTTGGATTGACAAACGCACCGACAGTTTTCATGGACCTGATGAACCGAGTTTGCAAGCCGTACTTGGATAAGTTTGTGATCGTATTTATCGATGACATTTTAATCTACTCGAAGACGAAGGACGAACACGAACAGCACTTACGAGCTATTCTAGAGCTACTTAAGAAGGAGAAGTTATACGCTAAGTTCTCAAAGTGTGAGTTTTGGTTGCGCGAAGTCCAGTTTCTTGGTCACGTGGTAAATGGAAATGGAATTCATGTTGATCCCACAAAGATCGAGGCAATCAAGGATTGGGAGACTCCAAAGACGCCAACTGAGATTCGACAGTTCTTAGGGTTGGCTGGCTATTACCGAAGGTTTATTGAGGATTTCTCAAAAATAACTCAACCCCTAACCGCACTCATGCAGAAAGACAAGAAGTTTGATTGGGGTGACAAGCAAGAAGAAGCGTTTCAGTTGTTGAAGAACAAGCTTTGTGACGCACCGATTCTATCTCTACCCGAAGGCACGGAAGACTTCGTAGTATATTGTGACGCCTCGCGTCAAGGTTTGGGTTGCGTGTTGATGCAACGCCAGAAAGTTATAGCCTATGCCTCACGCCAACTGAAGATACACGAGAAAAATTACACCACCCATGATTTGGAACTGGGCGCGGTGGTGTTTGCATTAAAGATCTGGCGACATTATTTATACGACACACGATGTACGATCTTCACTGATCATAAGAGCCTGCAGCACATATTCAATCAGAAGGAGCTTAACATGAGGCAAAGATGCTGGGTTGAACTGTTGAACGACTACGATTGTGAAATCAAGTATCATCCAGGGAAGGCGAATGTGGTCGCCGATGCCCTAAGTCGAAAAGAGAGGATCAAGCCCATAAGGGTTAGGGCTTTGGAAATAATCATCCAGACGGACCTCTCCTTGCACAATCGTGTCGCGCAGAGAGAAGCTCTCAAAGAAAGGAACATCGAGGATGAATACCTCCATGGGATGGAGAAGCAATTGATACCAAACGAGGAAGGAACTTTGTGCTTCATGAAACGGATTTGGGTTCCTCTGTTTGGTGGATTGAGGAAGGTTATTTTTGATGAAGCTCACAAGTCACGGTACTCGATCCATCCAGGAGCGGATAAAATGTACCAAGATCTTAAGGATTTCTATTGGTGGCCAAGGATGAAAGGCGATGTTGCGGTATATGTTAGCAAGTGCTTAACGTCCGCCAAGGTAAAGGTCGAATACCAAAAACCTTCAGGTCTCCTACAGCAACCTGAAATACCCAAATGGAAATGGGAACAAATTTCTATGGACTTTATAACAAAACTGCCGAAGACACCCACGGGCCATGACACGATCTGGGTAATAGTAGACCGTCTAACAAAGTCTGCACACTTCTTGCCGATCAAAGAGAAAGACAACACGAGTAAACTTGCGGAGATATACATGCGAGAGATAGTTGCACGTCATGGAGTGCCTCTCTCAATTATCTCAGATAGAGATGGGAGATTTGTATCAAGGAATTGGCAATCCTTCCAAGAAGCTTTTGGATCGCAGTTGAATCTGAGCACTGCATTTCATCCGCAAACTGATGGCCAAAGTGAAAGAACTATTCAGACATTGGAGGACATGCTGAGAGCATGTGTAATGGATTTAGGTGGTAGCTGGGATAATCATTTACCATTGGTCAAATTTTCGTACAACAACAGCTACCACACAAGTATTGGAGCCGCGCCATTTGAAGCTCTTTACGGACGCAAGTGTCGATCACCACTATGCTGGGCTGATGCAGGTGATAGGCAGCTCGCTGGTCCCGAAATCGTCCAAGAGACGACATACAAGATTGCGCAAATTCGAAAACGCATCGAGGCGGCTCGCGACAGACAAAAAGCCTATGCAGATCCAAACAGGAAGTCCGTGGAATATCAAGTTGGGGATATGGTTTTGTTAAAGGTTTCACCCTGGAAGGGTGTGACACGCTTTGGGAAACGTGGGAAATTGAATCCGCGTTACATTGGCCCTTTCAAAATCCTGCAAAGGATTGGGCTTGTAGCATACAAGTTGGACCTGCCTGCTGAACTCAATGGTGTTCATGATACATTCCATGTATCGAACCTGAAAAAGAGTCCAACTCAACACACCGTTGTCATTCCTGCTGACGAAGTTCACATCGACAACACACTCCACTTTGTTGAAGAACCTGTTGAAGTCACTGATTGGAAGATTAACAAGACACGCAGGAGCAGTGTTAAGCTCGTCAAGGTTCGATGGAACTCTAGACATGGGCCAGAATTCACGTGGGAATGTGAGGATCGTATGAAGGCCAAATACCCACATTTATTTCCTAAGACCCCTGCAACTAGGCGTAGGGCCTAAAATTTCGGGACGAAATTTTCTTAACGGGGGGAGAATGTGACAACCCTCAAAATTTCAGGTACTGTACAAATTAATTAATCTTAATTACGTGCTTAATGACTGTGCTTGATTACAACTGATAATTTAAACTGCTCTATGATTCTATATCATATATACATGCATCATATTTTATACAGTCACTCCACTCAGCACAATTGACACACTGAACGGTTGATTCGGAAATAATGCTGACAATACCAGCACTGAGACAGACAATATTATTATGGCCAGTATGAGCCAGGGATAGAGTACTACGCTGGTTTGTAGTGTAGGGAAGTGAGGACCATAAGACCGCGTCATTAGGTGATAGATATAATGCCGGGAAGTGCCTAAAACACACTTTAAATACAGAATTCTGCTTTCTTTTATTAAATTCAGCATTTTATTATACCAGTGGAATATACAAATATAGCAGAGTGGTCCTGTATACTTTCCTAAGTGCCAGGAATGTTTTCGTTACAGAAAGATGCATAAAAGACGCTATACGGTACAATTTAACACTTTAACGGAACGATACGTAACCGAACAACCAGACATTACCCGGGACACGAAAATATTGTCAGAAATATTATTTTATCATTCTTAATTAATTACGGTCACAAAAATCCCCATACACCATGTAAACATGACATACACCCACTATTCTTGATAATACCCTTAACCTTCTAATTTAATACCTATTAGTTAACAAAATTTTACATTTTACCCCCCCCCCCCAAACCAAAAATCTGCCCATGATTACAAAAATATTATGTTTAGATTTTTGTTTTTGCCATCTTATTTCCCATTGGACCATAATTAAGCAATGATGGCTATGGAGTTGTAGGATGCATGTTTCCAAGATATGTTCATCATATCCTCTAAACCCACACTCAACCTTCCTCCTCCTTCCCCTTATTTTCGGTTCCCCCTCCCCCATAACCGATTTTCACCACCACCACCTCTCACATCCTTCATCTTCTTCATACAAGTCTCATTTCAAGCTTGGAAGTTCCTCCATAGAAGTGCAAGTTGAAGAGCTTTCAAGGGAGCTTGATTCAAGCCTTTGTCACTAACATTTCTCCATCATCTTTGCCCTAAGATTGTTACCCTAGCCTTGTGCTAGTAGTAAGTCCCTTCACACCCTTGTTCCACCTTGTTCTTGTTATGTTTTGTTTAAATGTTCATGGTGATAAATCACAAGAAGCTAAAACACTAAAAATATGAACATGGAACTCTACATAAAAACCCCACATAAAAAGTTTGTATGAGGTTAAAATCAGGTTGGTTTGAGTTTGGATAATACATGCACAATGTTTGATCATTAAGTTATTAACAAATCAAGGTTAGGACACTCGTTGATATGTTTTTAGAATCATTAAACCTGAAATAAACATGCTGATTGAAATTTCCAGCCAACTTCAACAGGCTGTGACTGGGTCATTTTAAATCGAAAAACTGAATTTCTGGAGTCTAAATTGTGTAATTTTGAACAACCGAACAAATGGCACTAGAATCGTAATTTTTCGAGATCGTTTACTATTTTTAAAGAATTATTTTTAGACAGCAGCTCAAGCTGAAATATTTCTGCTGAAAAAGTGTGTTGTAATCAGAGTCAAAACTTAAAACCTGAGCAGAATCAGCTCATGGAATTTTTACTGTAGATGGTCACTGTTGTTTCCGTGACCCTCCAACTGGAAGTTCATCGATCAGACTTACGGTTGATTTTTAGTGAATTTTTCCGTAAAACTGCAATCAGAAAGTAACAAATCTGATTGCAGTCGGGTAAAAGAATTTTTATATAAAATTGGTAATGAACTGGTCTCCGAAATTTTTACACAATAAATTGTGGATTATATATGACATTCTGTAAAAATTTGAGAATTTTTGGAAAAGGATAACTATTTTATCTTAATGCTCAAAAACAGTCCAGTCATGTTTAATAAAGCTGAAAAGACGTAAATAGGGCATTGCATGTATGATTGTTGGGTTGGTTATGTGGGAACACTCTACGAGATATTTATATAAAAGAAAATGATATGCTCTTAAGCATGGACACCTCTATTTACAAAGGAGACTATGGCGAAATTTTCCGAAAATTATAACACTTAGTAAATATTTGCTTTCTAAGACTAAAATTTACTAGAACATTGAACTAACAAATATTTAACACGCGGAACAATATAAGTAACGCAACTCAAAATATTAAACTCTAGGCCAAGGCACGGCCCGTTCGTCTAATAGACATTAGTACGTGTAGGTTGTCGTGTAGCAGACGGAGTTTGAGATTCAGTACAAGACGCACTACTGTGAGTTCATGTCCCCCTTTTATCTTAACTATTTTCAGTTTTACATTTCGGGGGTGAAATACATGTTACAGACATTTACAGACATTTATTATGGTATGGTTAGCTTAAGGAGGGTTTTTACTACGCGATCATGTGAGTGGTGGGTACAACGCTTAAGGCCATTAATCCTCATTGTAGGACCACGGGACATGAGTGATAGATCTATTTGGGTGTAGCGAGCCCACACCCATGAGGCCGGGGCGGCCCATAGTGGTGACTATGTCTTCATAGGGGAGACAAATTTGCTAGGTTTGAGTCTTCCTGCATCATTTCACACATACTATTGGTTTTGCAACCCAATGGTGATCAGGTTTTTCCTTAATTGCTGCATACCAGGGACTTTTACTTATACAGACATTTTAAAGGCTTTTTATATACTCACTTACACATGAACTCGCTCAACTTTTTGTTGACTTTTCAAATTACATGTATTTCAGGAAATGAATAGGATTTGGCAAGTGGTGCATGTTAGCTGCGTACTAGATAAGGATGTCATCCAGGGTCATAGGGTTTGGGAAGTGCGACTCATTCTTGGACGGGTTGCATGTCTTAAATCCTCGTTTTGTTGGTAGTTCTTCGTTGAGTCTTATGAACTCATTTTAAACAAGTCATGGTTTGTAACGTATTCAGTGGTTGATGTTTTTAAAGACAATATGTTATGCATTTTCTAAACTATTTTAATGGATGAACATCCCGTATTTTATCATATAGCATTGTTGTGATTGTTGCTATGGTATTAAGAAGTCACACCAATTAAACCCACGCTTCCGCAAAAGCCAGGGTGTGACAGCTTGGTATCAGAGCCAGGTTCATAGTGAACTAGGATTCACTCTCGAGTCTAGACTATGATCACTAGGGCTCTCACGAAAATGTTTTCAAACATTCTACATTGCATGCACTAAACGTCCAGATCCAGGGCACAAACATCTTTACAAACAAAAAGGCACAAATACACCTTTCAAAAAAATTATATTTCGGTCTTAGAGACTGAGGGAGTTCAATCTTAGAGATTGGGAAGGAATTAGTCTTAGAGACTGGGAGATTGGTCTTAGAGACCAGGGTAGTCTGAGAGACTAGGGAGTTTAGTTATAGAAATTGGAAGGGATGGTCTGGGAAGACTAGGATACATACATGATTACATTGCTATTTGTTTACATACTTACCTGATTTATGTGCATATGTTGTGGTTGTGTTACAGACACCATGGCATCTTCTGGTAGTGGAATGTCCAACACGAGTGACCCGATGGCCATTACTTCAGACGACGAGATCGCCACAGACACGGAAGTTTACACTTC
This sequence comes from Helianthus tuberosus, assembly GCA_030545235.1. Lineage (NCBI taxonomy): Eukaryota > Viridiplantae > Streptophyta > Magnoliopsida > Asterales > Asteraceae > Helianthus > Helianthus tuberosus. Next base: position 109,571,647 of record CM060357.1, read on the forward strand.
AGACTACACGAGCACCGATGAAGATGACTTTCAGCCTTTTGCCCTACCGGATTTCGGAGACGACATACCCCTAGCTGATGACCCTCTAGGAGAGGATCTACCCCTTATTCCGATCCCTGCTCCTCTCCCATTTGCTGCAGTTCCTTTTGAGGAACAACCTCTCGACGCGTTACCCGGTGATGACATCGATCTACTCATCGAGGGTCCCCCGGAGGGAGACCAGGATGGTGGGGCCCCGATGGAGGACGATGCTCCGCATGCTGATATTCCAGTTGTTGACCCCGTTGTTCCTATGGTTGAGCTTCCTGACATGGAGGTTCATTCCGATTCGTCAGCCTCAGATTCCGTTGAGTCAGTAGCTTCCTCTTACCCACCCTTGGGATTCGGTAACTTCCCTCGTATTAACTATGATGAGGAGACAGATATGGAGGATGAGGAGCAGCCTGCTGAGGCTCTTGTTCTCCTGGATGATCAGGATCCTGCTATGCCTGCTGATCGTCAGCCTGCTCCCATCATTCCAGAGCCCGTACTTGCCCTTGACCCTATTCCTGAGGATGCACCAGCCGTTGCACCACCTTTCACTGATGCACCAGTCATTGCACCACCAGCTGCTGAGATCCCAGATGTAGCACCCATACCTGACCCTATTTTTGATGACCTGGCACCATTTGCTACCCATGATGACCCAAGATACGCTGACACCCAGAATGGGTGGATCCAGGAGGATGACTACCCTCCATATGCGACCCCAGTCACTCCCCCTACCGCACCTATTTCTGCATCTCTTGATATCCCATCCTTTCACCCGCACACCACAGATATCTAGCGTACCGATCATCAGATTACCTTCCTACAGGACATTCCTCCGCCATGACCTGGGGAGGGATCGTCGAGACAGCCCCCTAGCCACTAACCATTTATGACCAGAGATAGCCAGTTTATACCACAGTTTCCTCATCCTGATTTTGCCCCACCCATGTCATCTACTGCGCCCTTCATGTCTTATTTTCCCCATACTACTTTACCGTTTACATCTACCCCGCACACTACTCATCCGGTTTCAGCTCCGAGGGGCGAGCCATTTCTATGGTCGTCACCCCATGTTATGCCACCCACAGATCCATATCACCCCGCACACACTTAGTAAATATTTGCTTTCTAAGACTAAAATTTACTAGAACATTGAACTAACAAATATTTAACACGCGGAACAATATAAGTAACGCAACTCAAAATATTAAACTCTAGGCCAAGGCACGGCCCGTTCGTCTAATAGACATTAGTACGTGTAGGTTATCGTGTAGCAGACGGAGTTTGAGATTCGGTACAAGACGCACTACTGTGAGTTCATGTCCCCCTTTTATCTTAACTATTTTCAGTTTTACATTTCGGGGGTGAAATACATGTTACAGACATTTACAGACATTTATTATGGTATGGTTAGCTTAAGGAGGGTTTTTACTACGCGATCATGTGAGTGGTGGGTACAACGCTTAAGGCCATTAATCCTCATTGTAGGACCACGGGACATGAGTGATAGATCTATTTGGGTGTAGCGAGCCCACACCCATGAGGCCGGGGCGGCCCATAGTGGTGACTATGTCTTCATACCGGAGACAAATTTGCTAGGTTTGAGTCTTCCTGCATCATTTCACACATACTATTGGTTTTGCAACCCAATAGTGATCAGGTTTTTCCTTAATTGCTGCATACCAGGGACTTTTACTTATACAGACATTTTAAAGGCTTTTTATATACTCACTTACACATGAACTCGCTCAACTTTTTGTTGACTTTTCAAATTACATGTATTTCAGGAAATGAATAGGATCTGGCAAGTGGTGCATGTTAGTTGCGTACTAGATAAGGATGTCATCCAGGGTCATAGGGTTTGGGAAGTGCGACTCATTCCTGGACGGGTTGCATGTCTTAAATCCTCGTTTTGTTGGTAGTTCTTCGTTGAGTCTTATGAACTCATTTTAAACAAGTCATGGTTTGTAACGTATTCAGTGGTTGATGTTTTTAAAGACAATATGTTATGCATTTTTTAAACTATTTTAATGGATGAACATCCCGTATTTTATCATATAGCATTGTTGTGATTGTTGCTATGGTATTAAGAAGTCACACCAATTAAACCCACGCTTCCGCAAAAGCCAGGGTGTGACACGTCACATGATATGTATGTCTATTGTTGCATACTTAGTACAGTTGTTTCACGTCACATGCTATGTATGTCTATTGTTGCATACTTAGTACAGTTGTTTCACATCACATGCTATGTATGTCTATTGTTGCATACTTAGTACAGTTGTTTCACGTCACATGCTATTTATGTCTATTGTTGCATACTTAGTACAGTTGTTTCACATCACATGCTATGTATGTCTATTGTTGCATACTTAGTACAGTTGTTTCACATCACATGCTATGTATGTCTATTGTTGCATACTTAGTACAGTTCACATGCTATGTATGTCCATTTGTTGCATACTTAGTACAGTTGTTTTCATCACATGCTTACATTTTGGTTTGACATTTAGTTTGTTTTGATGGATCAATATACATTCATTAACACCGATCACGCCGTTCATTAGTAGGTAGTGGTACCATAGGAATTGACAACTCCCGTTCCGGACATCCTAGGTTTGTTTGGATGAAAGGAATGACCGAATTCGATATACATAAGCACAGATAAACCTTTAATTTGTTTAATGGTTTATCGCCACAGTCTCAAGGCTTGGATGTATGCATTCTCACAATACCGCATAGATGTCTATATCAGTATAGCATGCATTTGTTCCACAAAACATAGCTTTGATTTAAACCATGTTTTACTTCAATACTTTGTTGTCGTGCATATGGTTTAGTTGATATATTTTACTAGCCATACATATCATTTTGGTTACACATTACATGATTTACATTTGACACATAAACATTTTCAACATTGGTTATACATTGCATGATTTACATCTTGACATAAACATTTTGACATATTATTCAATACATTTGGCAATTGGTTTAAACATAGACATCTTACATTGGTGGTTTGTTTGGGTAAGCGATTTAAGTAACAAGGCGTGTGTAATATGATACAAGCATGGTGGATACGCCGCTGGTACTTCCTATATATAAGTGATTGTATGGTATTACATATCGTAGCGTTATTTGAATCATTTCAATTTGGACATATAACAGTTTATACAAATAACATACTTTTCACAATACATTGTTTTACAAACAACTTATCTTATACAAACTCATTTTTACATGGTTATTCATTTAACCTTACATTTATTTATACATATCATCTGACCTTATCGTTTTTCAAATGATTTACAAGACAAAGCAAATTACAAGGTTCATGACTAAACATTTTCTTAAACATAAGTCATGAATTCTATTTTCACAAAACCTATGTATCTCACAGGCATTTTTAAGCTGACGTACCTATTTTCACATGTGTTTTCAGGGTATGATGCATAGGATTTATCAAGTTACACTTAGGCGGACTTGGGCCTTAGCGACAATAAAAGATGCAAGACTAGTTATTTATGTTATGTTTCTTTGATTGTCAAGACATTGTAACTACTTTAATCAATAAAACAATATTTCAATTTCCATGTGTTATGAAACAATGATTCTGTTACAACACTCCCCGATATTTTCCGCCACGTTTTGTTGTTCTACGTGGTCGGGGTGTGACACAACATGCATAGACAAACACAAGAGAATATATTTATGAAAATATATTTCTTAATAGATTATGTAACTTGGACAAGTTACGAACTTAAAATGAAGTTTTGGACAAAAATACATAACTCGGGTGAAAAATACAAGATACTTGTATTTATTTTTGGAGAAAATAATATAAGTAAAATACAAAGTTAAAAATATAAATTATTTTTAACAACCAAGAACAAATATATAAAAGATGGTGACTTGTACTTGTGCGATACAAGTCTAGTGACTAACGTTAATAAAACACGTACAGGTCACGACGCTATATAAGCAAACCCGGTGAAGTTTACGGCGCAAGAAACGCAAAGTTGTGAGTTCGTGTCCCCACTTTTAAACTTTTACATACTTTTTAAACTTGGGGAAAATACATGTGTTATGGTACGTTGGATACGTAAACTAAGGAATGCTACTATAGATCATGTCACGAATAGGGTACCAGAAGCACCATTAATCATGTACATACTAAGACCGCAGAACGAAAGGTTAGATCTAATGGGTTTTCGGGCAGCCACACTCTTGGTGATAACTAGTACCAAGCAGTGCTTTTGTGTCTCAGTCGTGAATCGACTACTAAAAATGCCTATGGTTTGGATGCTTCCTATGTCGTGTCACATGTTAATGGCCTTGCAAACCATTAGCGATCTCAATTTCCTTATACTTACAGAAATACTTGATTTATACAAATTACATACCATGTTTTCATACAAAGTATACAAACGTTCAATACAAAAACTGCATGAATTCACACCAACATTATGTTGACGTTTTTCCAAAAACTAACATGTATTTCAGGTAACTAAAGTGGATGTGCACGCGGTCTTACTCTTGCTCTTAGATGATGTTTATGTTTATCTTTGAATAATGTTGTATACTTTTCAGACAACGTTTTGTGCTGTGATGTAAACTCCAAACTTAACCTATGTTTTCAGTTACATAATGTTATTGGCATTTGAAGTTATTTTTACGAGCATGTAGTATGTTTACCATTCATATGCAATGAGAACCATTCTTGATCACACCTCGTGCTTCCGCCTTAATATTCCATCTTCATAGAGTATACCTACTACCCCCATTGTTTAATGTTACTCAAGCAATACAAATTAAACCAGATTCTTATATTTATGAAAGCATTTGTCCATTTATATAATACCTGCTCCATGTGGCTAATGCCTTATCCCAAGTTTTCAAATAAAAATAGGCTAAGAGTATTTACCTTTACTAGCAATTAAACTATTAAATAAGTCTTTGAAGCAAAGCCGTAATTCAAGTTGTATAACATGCATGATTATCTGGAAGGCATATGATTAATGACTACAAGGAACACTTGAGAGCAACTCCTAATCTCCAGAGAAGCTCCAAAGAAGTGTTTTATGTCACACCCCCAAAATACCACATGCGGAAACCCCCGCGAGGCGTGTGACGTACCAGGATCCAAGCCACCAATCACATTGAACTCATAAATATAATTAAATAAAACATTCATTCATTAACATAAAGTGTTACAAACGTTACATATCATTCAGTGTATACAGCGGAAGCATAACTCATTTGTTAAGCGTTTCGTAAACCATGTGTACATAAACCATTAAGCTTGTATTGAGTTTCCATGTATCTCGACCCATGACCACTCCATCCTCCCAGACAGCAAGTTCCAAATGATATAAGCCTATAGACCTGCAAGCATGCAGACAAGTGTGTCAGACGACGCTGGTGAGTTCAAAGTTTGTTAACGTGTTTAGATACCAGTTACCAGATTAAAACGTTTCACAGATTTGATTTGATGTTGTTATTAACTCGAATACCGCAGATGGCTACAAGATGTTTTTGCCCAACCCCAATGCCTCTATCAAAACATTGGTCAAGTGGTCAAGGTAATTAGTTCACACTCGTCATCCCCGGTACGGTGTGAGGGTTCCAAACCTAATAGCGCTATCAACTAAATACCTCGTTGCCTCCCCGGCAACTATCGGTAGATGTAAGGCGTCTTACATGATAGAAATGAGTGTAATAACCAACATCCCACAACCCGACGTTCCTCCCCGGAACAATTACCAGATATCCCTCCCCGGGATGCATGCTTGGAAAAAGAGAAGTGAACTCACCTTAGATTTGCTCGGTATGTTACATTACATTACCAGTTCCCAGTTGGTCAACCAAACCCTATCGTGGTTACCAATCAACATCAGTCACATAGTCAACAAGTCACGTATTTGTACACAATAAGTCACGTAGCACATAGTAAGTGTTTAGATTTCATACGTATTTACATCACACATTCATGTTCCCAACAGTAGTCACTGATGACGCCAGTTTCATAATAATCGATTCACGTGTTGTTACAGATTTCGTTTGGCTAAGGTCATAGTATAACACATATCAAGCACTCAGTTTCCAAACAAGTCTACATCCTGTGTTCATGATACATAACAGTGTTTTACAATAGTTAAGTCAAGACTCTATCAGTCCATTATTACTTGTGGTCCAATCAATTAACTGATATCAATTCACTAAATACATCGGCCCACTATTGAATATTTGGTCCAATTATAATTCCTTGTTGTCAGACGGTGCATTGCAACCAATTACATTCACATGTTATTAAATGGTCTATAATTTCAATCACGTAGCCTACTATTCCAAAATTTTAAAGATGTCATTTAAGGCCAATCAGTATATCGCGTGATATCATTTATACACTACATATGTGTCAGGCCCATGTGAATCCTTGTTATCGGCCTAATAAATGGATAACACTCAAATGGCCTGTTGACTTTTGAATACACAAACATCATAAACAACTCTACTGTTCCGCTCCTATACTTATACGACGAAATACTCTTCCGCCGAAACACCCTATGTTTCGTTATAAATCAGTTCGACGAAATACTCTATGTTTCGTCAGAAACCAGCCATCGAAACACCCAACAATCATCCGATGAAAACCCAAGTTTCGTCGCTACACACGGAGTTTCGTCGCTACACACGGAGTTTCGTCGCTGCACATGGAGTTTCGTCGCTGCACATCAGAACATCACATGAACCCTAACTGCCGTCGGTCGGCAACAACACATCACTAATCAATTTCATAAACATTAAAACATCATATCAAGATCATTGGAACCCTTATGTTAAACACATCAAATCACTGTCATATATAACAATACAATTCACTAACATATCAATCGGCCCTCAACATAATCCTCATAATAACAAACATTCTGTTTCACATGACAATCACATAATATAACCATCATATAGCATACGTATAGGACTCACACATGAAGAAGATCAATAATTATGAATTGAGAATTTACATAAACAAGAATCCACTAACCAAATAATGCCTCGATAAAGGGGGGGGGGTCTACTGCCGTCTCTCTTCTAGAGGGACATATGGTTTGCAATGAATTAAGTAATGTGCCCCATGTATGTTACGTATACATAAGAGGGGAAGAGATGGGCCAATGTTTGCTTCATGATCTTGGCGGCCCAAACCAAAACACTAACGACCGGCCCAAGGTGGTTTAAGAATGATTACGGCCCAATACTAATTACGTGATACAATAAAACCCACATACACATTCACTCGCACCCAAAAATCATTTATGTTAAACCAGTTTAGCAAAATCCCGAGCGTTTAACAGATTCACTAAGGCAAAGAGTGTGCAAAGAAATAATAATAATGAGGAATCAGAATCACAAGATTGAAAGGCACTAACCATGAAGTTTGGGTTGTCACATCATCCCCAACTTGAAAGAAATTTCGTCCCAAAATTTGACACGTAATCCGAAACAGTAAGCGTTAACTCAGGATGACTGTGGATTTTCCAGGGGTACCGCATCATCCCCAACTTGAAAGGGAATTTTGTCCCGAAATTCACAAATGACAACAAAAGTTAGTTCAACCATCTAAACAGTTGAGGATTATAGAGCTTTATCAGATCTTTACGTTCCCACGTGAACTCCGGTCCACATCATGAGTTTCAACGAACTCTCACGATTGTCATACAACTATGCTAATGAACCTTGACTTCCTGGTCCATGCTTTCGATAGATCCCCTGATACCGCAACTAATCATTAACCTTAGGCTCTCGCAAAGGTATCACAAGCTTTTCACCGGACAAACACTGTTTAGATCCGAGACACAATTGACGTCATGCACGTCACCCGATTCGCCGGGTAACTCGAGTCTGTAGGCCATGTGACCGACTCTGCCCAGAGTTCTGAATACCTCAATGTAACGTATATCGAGATTGTCACGCTTCGCAAGCGTACCACACCCTCCCAGGGTGAGAATTTCAACATAATACGATCACCTACAGCGAACTCCCAGTGTTTCCTAACTCATCAACTTTTATGATGGTCACGCGTTACTGTCAAACGATTTCCAATCTAAACAATCTTCGAATAAAAATCCTGGATCTGCGATTAGGTTGCAAGGCATTATCGTCCATACAATGCCTCAAACGGAGCTGTCTGATTACTAGAATGGTAACTGCTGCGGTAGCACTTAATCCAAGGGTACGTATCCTCCCAATTCGTATTAAAGTCGATCACACGCATGCTCGCAGCATGTCCTTAAGTGTCTGGATGGTTCGTTTACTCTGACCATATGTCCTATGGTGACAAGTAATGCTCATGTCTAGACGTGAACCAAGAGTGTTGTGTTTTGTCCGCCATCCGCCATAAATCGGGTATAGCTCAAAATTGAAGATAACAGGAGTTGGCACCTCGTGCCTAAAAGCCGCCTCTCTCAGAGGAATATTCACAAGCTGTGACGACTCGTTGGTGTCCTTGATTGCAATAAAGTGTGCTGGTTATGTGAGACAATCATCGATCACCCTGGTGGTGTTGTTTCCATTCTGAGTTTTCGGTAGGCCAGTGACAAAGTATGTGGCAGTCTGTTCCAATTCTCCAGAGGGGTGTTTCTAGTTACTGATACTTCTCCTTCACTTTCCCACAAGTCAAACAGCATTCACATACGTAGCTAGGTGGGCCTTCATGCCCGATCACCAGTGCAAAACTCATAGATCCTAATATCCCTTATCAAGAATCCAGACGACTAGAATGACAATGTTGGGGTGCTTGCTCAATACCAGTTCCGTACAGTTGCCGTATAGTGGGATCCACATTCGTTCCATGAAGTAGCGAATATCATCCGACCTGCCAAAGATTACTTCTCCATGCCCTGCATGGGTTTAACTTGAAAATCCTCTTCCTTCAGTTTTTCAGTTTGAACAAAGCGAGTCTGATCAGGTAGGTTAGAGTCGATGGGGAGCCGCAAGCTCATACGCGTTTAGATTCCATAGTCGAAGTCATTCGAAGGCTCCATCCAGCGAATGCCATCACATGATTAACTCTTTTCAAAACCAGAGCACACGGGAGGCTCTTGTGATCGATCTAAGTAGTGCATTTGGTATCGTCCAAGTAATGCCTCCCATTTAAATCCAAAGACTATGGCTTCTACCGCAGGTGGTGACTCGTGTAATTCTTCTTGTAAGTCTACTACGTAAGCCATCACCTTCTCTTGTTGCATCAGCGTGTAACTGGGACTCTGATTCGAACCATCATGGCATACCACTAAATCACCCGTACCCTCAGGTAAAGACGATGCTCAGTGCATTGTTGAGTTGGGTTTCCAAAAGTTGAAAAGATACCCTTCTGTTCTGTCACTCACAAGTACACAGCACTCTGCTGTGCTGAAGAGATTAAAGCTGCGCAAACTTCGAAAATCCTGCGATGATTTTGTGATAGTGTCTAGCGAAACCAAGGAATTGCTGCATCCCCGAAGGAATCTTTGGTGTCGATCAGTTTCTAACAAAATGGATCCTAGCACGATCCGCGCGTATTCTCACTTCGTTGGTTACATGATCAAATGCAATCTCTCAAATCTAGATGTTACATTTAACAAGACTTCACACGTAATGACTCCTCCCTCAGGAGCTCTAAGATAAGATACAGATGTCGTCCATGATGTCCCTTCCTCTAGAAAATGACCCAAAACGTCATCAATAAACACGGTCGATTCTTGTGATCCATTAAGCTGCTGGTGTGTTGATTAACCCAACGGTCATGGGGTACAAAGTCGTAATTGCCGCGCTACGTTTGATATACCGCTTTAGGAACATTTTCAGCTTGGACTTCCATCTGATGATAGCTCTTTCGTTAATCAATCCTCGAATGGGAGTTTGACCCTCACAACTGGTCGACGGATTGTCAATACACGGTCGTGGCAAACGATTCTCGATTGTCGCCTTGTTGAGTTCTCAATAATCAGTACACATACGAAAAGGATTATCTTCATAGATATAACTGGGGCTCCCCAAAGCGAAAAGCCAGATCCGACAAGACTCCTGTCCAATAGTTCCTGAGGTTGATTAGGCAGTCCTTGCACCCTTCCTGATGTGAGATAATAAGGAGTACTAGTAACAAGGGCTGCTTCTGACATGATACCGATTTGATATTCCACCTGACGATGTGAAGGTAAACCTGATAGTTCTTCTGGTAGCACATAGGGAGAAATTACGAACAATTGGTGGATCCTCGATCCTCTTTTCCTTAGTCTTAACATCAGTAACGAGTGCTAACATAGCGGGTAGTCCTTCCGTAGACACTTCTGGGCCTTCGTAGCTGAAATGGCGCTAACCTTTGCACCACTCTGATGCTTTAGGACAAATAACGATTCCCCACTGGGGAGAAAGATAGGCAAAATTCCTTCTCACAGAGTATATCTGCGTGATTTCTGAAAAAAAAAAAAAACCAAACCACACTAACCACTGCAGCAAATCTATCAAGGGTAGTAGAAAGAAGGTAGATGTCGAACACTTGTCCCACAAGGTCGGGTTTGCATCCCAACGAACATATAAAGTTTCAATTGACTTGTCGTCAGCCGATTCCACAACAGGTTCGGTTTCAAGAAGCATCAGGGCTAAACAGAATAGAGACGAAGCGATTCATTATCAAGAACATGCAGGCCACCATGCTGTTGTATTCCAGGCGTCGCCCACGCCAATCCTAAATGCCCCTCCATGACATCTTTTCCATTGTTGTTGTTATTGTTACGAGGATTTCTAGTACTGTTGTCGTTCCCTTGGTTGTTGTCGTCTTGATTCAACAATGGGCGATCCATGCCGTAGGCACCTTCATTTCCCTACTATAGGCTACGATTACGAGTGCCTTGATGTTGCCGTGACTGTTGCCTCTACTGTTATTGCTCAGAACGGAGCCCTACAATCTCTCACCAACAGGGTCCATCATAACATATTCCGTGCCGCGTCCTAAAGTACCGCTCATTGCGCTAGCAGTTATACATTCCTTCCTACAGTCCATTGTCATCGTGTATGTCCCGTTTGGTTCGTAAGAGTTGACTCCCACAAGTCGCTAACTAAGGTGAATGATTCGATTGAAGCCAATTCGCTTGTCCATTGATGTTGCAAGTTGCTTGAGTACTACACGGTTTGTTGCGAGAGTGTTGCAGAAGGGATCACGCTTCGAGATTTAAGACGTCAATACATGAGTTCCAACAAACAAGAGGAGTGAGGAAGGTATAGACCAATCATTGACGCTGCAACATCCACTCAGGGACGTTCGTACAAGCACCTAACATTCTACACAGTTCTCTAGGCGTTCAGATGGGTGTTCAGGTAATACTCGATAGCATCGAGATTCGTAATGATTCAGAAAGGAGTGAAAAGATCACGTTTCTAGTAAGAGACAACTACTGTTATGACTCTTGTAGACTGTTGTGTTTCACATCGATCAATTAACGGAGCGAAACCCCTTTTCCACTTGTTAAGTCATGTCAAATGGTTCCTCAAACTCGAGTGCCACACAGAGGCTATCAAACGATGAGATCACAGGAATCTAAGGACTACAACACACCAACTACGCACCATAAAGTAAACAAGCATTCCATGAAATTATGCTATAGTGACGAGTGTGTGTTCATATGCTATGTCATAAACAAGTACACTAGCCATACAATGTATACAACGGGTGAAAGAGACGAATGTAACAACTGTGCTTGTAATCACTATGAACAGTTCTGTTATCAATAAAACAATGTTATTTGATCCCAATGTTTGTTTTGTTATGTTATACATTTTTCATGTTTTGACTTTTATGTAATTTCAAACTCTACATCGCTTTCTGGAGAGTTATACGCAAACTAGTGCGTAAACGTACTCAGTTTAATGCGAGAAATACTCCGGAACATCAACATATACTCAACATACCTTAAATAACCTTTACATAACTTAGAAATAAGTTTTGAAGGCTTTGGTATGGCAAAAACAAGTTAATTCGCTTACAGGGACTAAATATGACAAACTGCGAAAGTATGTCAATTTGAACTGTAACGAACATTCCGAAACATAACCATAAGTTAAACACACCTTAAATATCCTTTACATAGCTTAGAAATAGGCTTTGAGGGGTTTGGTGTGCTAAAATAAACTTTTGGAACATTCAGGGACTAAAAGTGTCAAAAAGTGCACAAGTTTGCATTTTCGCGCATAACTTACGTTCTGAATACATCTGGACATCCAAAAATTTATGGAAGCATGACTACATTATATTTTAGGGTTCGCCTTAAGAAAAATCCATTCGTTTCGTCGTTTGGTTCGTTTTTCGCGCTTATGCGCATACCGTCGTAATTAAGCGAACATCGCGATCGTACGACCAAACGAACCGACATCCGAGATATTTTTGAGCATGTTTCATGTTTCCTATACTTTGACATCCTTGTGAAGCTTAAAAATGGGCTTGACGGGTGTTAGAAGTGCCAAAACACGACGATACGCGCACAGGAACCAAAACTGCAAAACTGCTAAAATAATAAAAAAAAATATATATAAAAAAATGCATAAACTCATTTATTCAGCCCTTAACACCTCCCAAAGGCCAAATGACACTTGTTAAACTCCTATGGTGTCCATTTTTAGCCACCACAACTTTGTGACAAGTGTACGGGCTAGATCTTTTCCCCTTTTCCAAGAAACAATCTCAACGGTTCACCAAAAACTATATATACCCCATGCCTTTCATTGTTTTTAAGCACTAGAATCTTATTAGTTGTGTTCTAAGTTGAAACCTTGTTTCATACCTGAACTATACTGATCTAGATTAGCATTCGGGGACCCTTCGTAAGTATTCTTTCGTTCTTTTCCTTATTTTTACTGCTTTTCGAGTCAGAAAGTCAAACTTTGTTTGACTTTCAGCGTTGACCAGTGATGGTCAATGCGAAGTTCGTTAGAACTTCGCAACGTGATTGTAATCACGATGGTCATAGTCCCTTGGGACTATGCCTACTGATTACCACGTTGTCTAGGGTCGTAGGGTAGGCGATCTAATAAATCGCCTATACCTTCGAACCCGACCCAGTTTGGTCGATCATTAGGATCCGACCAAATACATTGGGTGACCATAGTGTAGGGAATAACCTTCCGAGGTTATACCCTATGGTCACATCGTTTAAGTAGTTGTATGATAGGTAGTTTATATGCCTTAGGTAAATTACCAGAATACCCTTTTCATACATAATTGGTAATTTAGCATATGTAACCTAAACTTTTGTCACGTAACTGATTTTGTAACATGTTTAGGCATATAATACTTGTCATAGGACTAGTTAGGCGGTCCGAACGCGTTTCACGCGCACGACACGTTAAAGTAGCATAAGCTTCCTAAACGGGTCGTAATGGGTCGTAAACAATTATGTTAAGTTTCATTTAGCATGTAGGCTTTGTTAAACCACATCACGTGAGTTCCGACACTCATTTGGTTTACAAACCCTAATGCTACCCAGTCTTCCGAGATAGGTCCGGTTTATTAACATAGTTACCTATACTAGGTGCCGTTTGATTCCGAGATCTCTTGCAATGCTTGGTGGTTATCTTTATACAACTGAGCAATCTCAAGTGAGTACATAGACCCCTCTTTTACTGTTTTCCAAACTGTTTTGGGGTGGAACACATGTGCCTACTTGTTACTTTCATGCTTTCCAGTTTTCACATCATATACTGCTATGTTCGTTAGTACATTATAGTACATGATTTCATTACATTTCATGCTAGGTATGCCCATTGTGTGCATTACTTAGTACATCGTTTTACATTACATTTCATGCTAGGTATGCCCATTGTGTGCATTACTTAGTACATCGTTTTACATGACATTTCATGCTAGGTATGCCCATTGTGTGCATTACTTAGTACATCGTTTTACATGACATTTCATGCTAGGTGTGCCCATTGTGTGCATTACTTAGTACATCGTTTTATATGACATTTCATGCTAGGTATGCCCATTGTGTGCATTACTTAGTACATCGTTTTACATGACATTTCATGCTAGGTGTGCCCATTGTGTGCATTACTTAGTACATCGTTTTACATGACATTTCACGCTATGTATGTTCATTTGATTACATACTTAGTGCATTGTTTTCACATGCTCACATTTTGTTATGACATTTGGTTTGTTTACATGGGACAATATATCCATTAACATTAGCTACGCCGTTCGTTAGTAGGTAGTGGTACCATAGGAATTGACAACTCCCGTTCCGGACATCCCAGGGTAAGGGGACAGAAAGGAATGACCGAATTCGTTGACATTAAGACAGATAGACCTTTAATTTGTTTAAAGGGTTTTATCACCACAGTCGCCAGGCTTGGATGTATGCATTTTTACAATACCACATAAATGTTCATATTAAATAGTTGCATGCATTTACACAAAACATAACTTTGATTTAAACCAAGTTTTACTTCAATACTTTGTTTTTGTGCATATGGTTTAGTTGAGACATTTCACTTGCCATACATGACATTTTGACATAGACATTTTACACAAAGACATTTGACATGGATATTTGACATAGACATTTGACATGGATAATTGACATAGACATTTGACATGATTTACACTTGACATATTATTCAATACATTTGACAATTTGTTTAAACATAGACTTCTTACATTGGTTGGTTTTGTTTGATTAAGTGATTAAGTAACGATGCGTGTGTAATATGATACAAGCATGGTGGATACGCCGCTGGTACTTCCTATATATAAGTGTTTGTATGGTATTACATGGCGTAACGTTATTTGAATCATTTCAGTTTGAGACATAGAACATTTTATACAAATAACATACTTTTCACAAGACATTGATTTACAAAACAACTTATCTTATACAAACACATCTTTTTACATGGTCATTTATTTAACTGACAATTACTTATACATATCATCTGATCTTATTGTTTTCAATGATTTACAAGACAAAGCAAATAACAAGGTTCATGACTAAACATTTTCTCAAACATAAGTCATGAATCTTATTTTCACAAAACCTATGTATCTCACAGGCATTTTTATGCTGACGTACCTATTTTCACATGTGTTTTCAGGTGCTTTTCCATAGGATGTTGATCACGATACTAGGGCGGACCTGTGCCTTAGAAACTTTAAAAGAAGATAGACTATGTTTAATTATGTTCTGAACTCTTTAATTACCTGTTTGAAACAATGAAACACCCTTGTTTAATAAATAAATAAAACTTTGTATGCCATGGTTATGAGACAATTAATTCTGTCGCAACACGCCCCGATGTTTCCGCCGCGATTTGTTGTTTTACGCGGTCGGGGTGTGACAGAAGAGTTGGTATCAGAGCCAATGGTTATAGGGAATTAGGTTATTAGTAATGCTTTGACCTAGACTATAACTTTTCTAGGAACCTAACACAAGCTATCTTGTGTTTAGATCTTAAAACATGTACATCACCTATCCTTAGGTGATTAACAAAACAAGTAACCAAAATTTTTCCGAAACGATTTTTGAAAAACAATCATCTGTTTTTGAATAAATTTTTACAAGGTTTTGAACCCTCAATTGTAAGGTTTTGAACCCTCTGTTATATGGTTTTGAACCCTTTTCAAGTTTGGTTTTTGGCCTTGTGCCTTCAAAATTTTCAAAATCCCGTCAAACGTTTTGGGTTTTAAATAATGTGAACATGTGCAAACTGGAAGGGTGAATGCCTGTATTCTGGGTTTTCTGTCTAGGCAAGCACTTCGTATACATCTCAACCAGACGCGAGACCAGTTGTGCTTACCTGGGAATTCTTGGAGTGAGTGTTCACTTATAGGCGAGCATGTCTTCGCTAATACATTATTTTTGACCCATTTACTTTGATTAGTCACTGTGAGTCGTTTGTTTGCTTTGTGATACGGACGAATGACCACCATCTATGCTGTTGCAATTCTTGTTTTTATCATCTCATTCTTTTCATCCAATCATCTCACTCGTTCCTTTTCATGTTTTCCTCTTTTAGAATGCCTCCTCGACGCGAGAACCAGATAGCTACTGCCGAGCTGGCAGAAATTATTGCGCAGCAGATGGCTGCACAATTCCCAAATCTCTTTGCTCAATGGCAACAAGCCAACAACAACAACAATGGTCCGTGCAAATACAAGGATTTTAACCAGGCTAAACCACTCAAGTTTAGTGGTTCTGAGGGAGCGACTGGGCTTCTTCAGTGGTTCGAGAGCATAGAGAATACTTTTCGCCATGTGCAGTGTCCGGATAATCGCAAGGTCGAGTTCTCCTCGAGCGTATTTCAGAAGAGGGCTTTGACATGGTGGAACGGGGTTATGAGAGACCGGGGTGCAGAAGTTGCTCTCGCACAGACATGGGCTGAACTTAGAGCCCTTATGATGAGGGAATTCTGTCCTCGCCATGAACAACGAGCGTTGGAGAAAGAGTTTGATGTATTGAAGCAAGATAGTGGTGAGCACAGGGCTTATACTGATCGGTTTGAAGAATTGAGTCTGCTTTGCCCAACAATGGTCACCCCACTCGACAAGGCTATCGAGAGATACATCGACGGCCTACCTGACTCGGTACAAGACATTCTTACTGGTAGTGAACCTGCCACACTCCGTCAGGCGATCGAGTTATCAGCGACATTGACTGAGTCGCAGATTAGAAAGGGAAAGTTACACAGGAAGGGTGACAAGGGCAAGAAACAGTTGGCTGACAAGGAAGATAGCAAGAAAGGTCAAAACTTGAATGGAAAGAACTCTGGTTCTTCGAAGAGGTCAAAGAAGCGAAAGGCTTCTCAAAATTTTGCTATCACTGCCCAAGCTAATCAGACAGCTCTCAACCAACCTGCACAGCCTCCAGCGAAGAGACCCTATTCAGGGAATGCACCTTTGTGCAATAAATGCAACAGTCACCACCAGCCGCAACTTCCATGCCGTTTCTGTACTAACTGTGGGAAATCAGGCCATCTTGCCAATTTTTGTCGATCTGCTCAGAATCCCGCGGTTCAGAACCCGGCTCAACAAGTTGCTCAGCCTCCTGCTCCGCAACAGGTTCAAGCTGCAAGACCACAATACCCACCAGGTGCTTGTTACAATTGTGGGGATCTGACCCACTATAGAAACCGGTGCCCAAGGCTAGCCAACCAGAACCAGAACCAGAATCCGGCTCCGGCTCGAGGCCGAGTTTTTAACATGAATGCCCAAGAGGCACAGGCTGACGATAATGTTGTGAACGGTACGTTCTTTATTAATAATCAGCCTGCATCTGTTCTTTTCGATTCTGGTGCCGATAAGAGTTTCGTGTCTTTGTCTTTTGAGCAAATGCTTCGCGTGTCTAGAACGAAACTAGGCAAATCTTTGACAGTAGAGGTTGCTAGTGGTGAACCCATTATTCTTGATTCTGTTCTTCACAACTGCCAGTTGAACCTTAACGACCATCTTTTTCCTATTGACCTCGCGCCTATGCAACTTGGAAGCTTCGACGTTATTGTGGGAATGGATTGGTTATCCAAGCATCACGCAGAGATAGTTTGTTCTAAGAAGATTGTTCGTGTGCCACTTTCGACAGGCGAGATCCTGCAGGTTCAAGGTGAGAAGCCTATCGGTGGTCTCAAACTCATGTCTTGTTTTAAAGCTCGGAAGTATCTGCAGAAGAACTATGTGGCTTTCTTAGCACATGTTACAGAAGATAAAGGCAAGGGTAAGTCTATTTCAGATATTCCTGTCGTTCGGGATTATTCTGAAGTGTTCCCTGAAGATTTACCTGGTCTACCTCCAGCACGCCAAGTCGAGTTTCGCATTGATCTCGTACCTGGTGCAAACCCCATTGCCAGAGCTCCATATCGTCTTGCACCGTCTGAGATGCAAGAGTTGTCTAAACAGCTTCAGGAGCTCTCTGACAAAGGTTTTATACGTCCTAGTTTTTCACCGTGGGGTGCTCCCGTTCTTTTTGTCAAGAAGAAGGATGGATCCTTTAGGATGTGTATCGATTATCGTGAGCTTAACAAGCTTACCATCAAGAATCGATATCCCCTACCTCGCATTGATGATCTCTTTGATCAGCTGCAAGGCGCTTCTTATTTTTCAAAGATTGATCTGCGATCTGGATATCATCAACTTCGGGTGCAAGAAGAAGACATTCCGAAGACAGCATTCCGTACTCGTTATGGACATTATGAATTCACAGTCATGCCATTCGGTTTGACTAATGCTCCTGCTGTTTTCATGGACTTAATGAATAGGGTCTGCAAACCTTATTTGGATCAGTTCGTCATTGTTTTTATCGATGACATCTTGATTTACTCTAAGACGCGAGCTGATCACGAGCAGCATCTTCGTCTTACTCTGGAACTCCTGAAGAAAGAGCAACTTTTCGCCAAACTCTCCAAGTGCGAATTTTGGCTTAAAGAAGTTCAATTTTTGGGACACATTATCAACGAACGAGGTGTTCATGTAGATCCCTCCAAGATCAGTGCGATTAAGGACTGGGATACGCCTACTACTCCTACTGAAGTTCGTTCATTTCTTGGTCTAGCGGGTTATTATCGCCGCTTCATTGAAAACTTCTCTAAGATTGCAGTTCCTCTAACTGCTCTAACTCAGAAGAAAATGCCCTTTTACTGGGGATTCAGACAAGAGGAAGCTTTTCAACACCTGAAGCAGAAGCTTTGCGATGCGCCTGTTCTATCATTGCCTGAGGGTGATGATGATTTTGTCGTGTATTGTGATGCATCGAAATTGGGTCTTGGCTGTGTTCTTATGCAAAGGAACAAAGTCATAGCCTATGCATCGAGACAGCTGAAGATACATGAGAAGAACTACACCACTCATGATCTTGAGTTGGGTGCAGTTGTTTTCGCTCTCAAGATCTGGAGACACTATTTGTACGGTACAAAATGTGTGGTTTTTACAGACCACAAAAGTCTTCAGCATATCTTCAACCAGAAAGAACTCAACATGAGACAGCGACGTTGGGTTGAGCTTCTAAACGACTACGACTGCGAAATTCGCTACCATCCTGGTAAGGCGAATGTCGTAGCTGACGCATTGAGTCGTAAGGAACGTACTAAGCTTCATTGTGTACGTGTTCAATCTGTTATTCAAGCTCGATCTGATATTCAAGCCCGCATTTCTCAGTC
Source organism: Helianthus tuberosus (assembly GCA_030545235.1). NCBI lineage: Eukaryota > Viridiplantae > Streptophyta > Magnoliopsida > Asterales > Asteraceae > Helianthus > Helianthus tuberosus. The sequence continues at coordinate 109,590,856 of CM060357.1, forward strand.
ACAACAATCCTGTGTTTCACAAGGTTTAATGGATAAGGAATTTCCCTATCACATAACACCTGCTCTGGAACTGAAGGACAATGGATCATATTACTTCATGGACCGTTTGTGGGTCCCAAGCCAGGATGATCTTCGTACCTTGCTTATGGATGAAGCCCATAAGTCTCGTTATTCTATTCACCCGGGCTCAGATAAGATGTATAAGGATCTTCGTATTCACTATTGGTGGCCTGGTATGAAGAAAGACATTGCCTTATACGTATCAAAATGCCTTACTTGTCTTAAGGTTAAGGCTGAACATCAGCGTCCTTCTGGTTTATTGGTACAACCAGAGATCCCAGTTTGGAAATGGGAAAACATTACTATGGATCTTGTTACCAAACTTCCACGCACTAAGAAAGGTCATGATGCCATCTGGGTAGTCGTTGATCGTCTTACAAAGTCAGCACATTTCTTGCCAATCCGTGAGGATTTTCCTGCTGACAGACTTGCTCAAATCTATGTGGATGAAATAGTAGCACGACATGGTGTTCCTTTGAACATCATTTCTGACAGGGATGCTCGTTTCACTTCTCATTTTTGGAGAACCATGCAATCTGCTATGGGGACCCAACTTAATCTGAGCACAGCTTATCATCCACAAACAGATGGTCAATCTGAGAGAACAATCCAGACACTGGAGGATATGCTTAGAGCTTGTGTGATCGATTTTGGTGGTAGTTGGGATTCACATCTTAAGTTGATTGAATTCTCCTACAACAACAGTTATCACACCAGCATCAAAATGGCTCCTTTCGAGGCTCTCTATGGTCGAAAATGTCGTTCACCAGTCTGCTGGAATGAGATCGGTGAGGCTCAACTTACTGGACCTGCCCTCATTTTAGAGACAACAGATAAGGTCAAGAAAGTTCGCGATAACCTTCAGGCAGCTCAGAGCCGTCAGAAGATTTACGCGGACCCAAAACGCAAAGCCTTGGAATTTCAAGTCGGTGATCGAGTATTACTTAAGGTCTCACCTTGGAAAGGTGTGATCAGATTTGGAAAGAAAGGAAAACTTGCACCTAGATACGTTGGACCATTCAAGATCGTCGAAAGAATCGGAAAGGTAGCCTACAGACTTGAGTTACCTCCTGAACTGGGAAATGTTCATCCAACTTTTCACATATCAAATCTCAAGAAGTGTACAGCTGATGAGAACTACTCCATACCGCTTGACGAAATTCGTGTTGGCAAAACACTGAAATTTGTTGAGAAACCAGTGGAAATCATGGAACGTGAAGTCAAGTGGCTTAAACGCAAGCGCATTCCTTTGGTCAAAGTTCGCTGGGAAGCTAAACGTGGACCTGAGTTTACTTGGGAATGCGAAGATCAAATGAAGGCGAAATATCCACATCTTTTTCCACAAGTTTCCTCTAAATAAATTTCGGGACGAAATTTCCACAAGTAGGGGAGACTGTAACAACTGTGCTTGTAATCACTATGAACAGTTCTGTTATCAATAAAACAATGTTATTTGATCCCAATGTTTGTTTTGTTATGTTATACATTTTTCATGTTTTGACTTTTATGTAATTTCAAACTCTACATCGCTTTCTGGAGAGTTATACGCAAACTAGTGCGTAAACGTACTCAGTTTAATGCGAGAAATACTCCGGAACATCAACATATACTCAACATACCTTAAATAACCTTTACATAACTTAGAAATAAGTTTTGAAGGCTTTGGTATGGCAAAAACAAGTTAATTCGCTTACAGGGACTAAATATGACAAACTGCGAAAGTATGTCAATTTGAACTGTAACGAACATTCCGAAACATAACCATAAGTTAAACACACCTTAAATATCCTTTACATAGCTTAGAAATAGGCTTTGAGGGGTTTGGTGTGCTAAAATAAACTTTTGGAACATTCAGGGACTAAAAGTGTCAAAAAGTGCACAAGTTTGCATTTTCGCGCATAACTTACGTTCTGAATACATCTGGACATCCAAAAATTTATGGAAGCATGACTACATTATATTTTAGGGTTCGCCTTAAGAAAAATCCATTCGTTTCGTCGTTTGGTTCGTTTTTCGCGCTTATGCGCATACCGTCGTAATTAAGCGAACATCGCGATCGTACGACCAAACGAACCGACATCCGAGATATTTTTGAGCATGTTTCATGTTTCCTATACTTTAACATCCTTGTGAAGCTTAAAAATGGGCTTGACGGGTGTTAGAAGTGCCAAAACACGACGATACGCGCACAGGAACCAAAACTGCAAAACTGCTAAAATAATAAAAAAAAAATATATATAAAAAAATGCATAAACTCATTTATTCAGCCCTTAACACCTCCCAAAGGCCAAATGACACTTGTTAAACTCCTATGGTGTCCATTTTTAGCCACCACAACTTTGTGACAAGTGTACGGGCTAGATCTTTTCCCCTTTTCCAAGAAACAATCTCAACGGTTCACCAAAAACTATATATACCCCATGCCTTTCATTGTTTTTAAGCACTAGAATCTTATTAGTTGTGTTCTAAGTTGAAACCTTGTTTCATACCTGAACTATACTGATCTAGATTAGCATTCGGGGACCCTTCGTAAGTATTCTTTCGTTCTTTTCCTTATTTTTACTGCTTTTCGAGTCAGAAAGTCAAACTTTGTTTGACTTTCAGCGTTGACCAGTGATGGTCAATGCGAAGTTCGTTAGAACTTCGCAACGTGATTGTAATCACGATGGTCATAGTCCCTTGGGACTATGCCTACTGATTACCACGTTGTCTAGGGTCGTAGGGTAGGCGATCTAATAAATCGCCTATACCTTCGAACCCGACCCAGTTTGGTCGATCATTAGGATCCGACCAAATACATTGGGTGACCATAGTGTAGGGAATAACCTTCCGAGGTTATACCCTATGGTCACATCGTTTAAGTAGTTGTATGATAGGTAGTTTATATGCCTTAGGTAAATTACCAGAATACCCTTTTCATACATAATTGGTAATTTAGCATATGTAACCTAAACTTTTGTCACGTAACTGATTTTGTAACATGTTTAGGCATATAATACTTGTCATAGGACTAGTTAGGCGGTCCGAACGCGTTTCACGCGCACGACACGTTAAAGTAGCATAAGCTTCCTAAACGGGTCGTAATGGGTCGTAAACAATTATGTTAAGTTTCATTTAGCATGTAGGCTTTGTTAAACCACATCACGTGAGTTCCGACACTCATTTGGTTTACAAACCCTAATGCTACCCAGTCTTCCGAGATAGGTCCGGTTTATTAACATAGTTACCTATACTAGGTGCCGTTTGATTCCGAGATCTCTTGCATTGCTTGGTGGTTATCTTTATACAACTGAGCAATCTCAAGTGAGTACATAGACCCCTCTTTTACTGTTTTCCAAACTGTTTTGGGGTGGAACACATGTGCCTACTTGTTACTTTCATGCTTTCCAGTTTTCACATCATATACTGCTATGTTCGTTAGTACATTATAGTACATGATTTCATTACATTTCATGCTAGGTATGCCCATTGTGTGCATTACTTAGTACATCGTTTTACATTACATTTCATGCTAGGTATGCCCATTGTGTGCATTACTTAGTACATCGTTTTACATGACATTTCATGCTAGGTATGCCCATTGTGTGCATTACTTAGTACATCGTTTTACATGACATTTCATGCTAGGTGTGCCCATTGTGTGCATTACTTAGTACATCGTTTTATATGACATTTCATGCTAGGTATGCCCATTGTGTGCATTACTTAGTACATCGTTTTACATGACATTTCATGCTAGGTGTGCCCATTGTGTGCATTACTTAGTACATCGTTTTACATGACATTTCACGCTATGTATGTTCATTTGATTACATACTTAGTGCATTGTTTTCACATGCTCACATTTTGTTATGACATTTGGTTTGTTTACATGGGACAATATATCCATTAACATTAGCTACGCCGTTCGTTAGTAGGTAGTGGTACCATAGGAATTGACAACTCCCGTTCCGGACATCCCAGGGTAAGGGGACAGAAAGGAATGACCGAATTCGTTGACATTAAGACAGATAGACCTTTAATTTGTTTAAAGGGTTTTATCACCACAGTCGCCAGGCTTGGATGTATGCATTTTTACAATACCACATAAATGTTCATATTAAATAGTTGCATGCATTTACACAAAACATAACTTTGATTTAAACCAAGTTTTACTTCAATACTTTGTTTTTGTGCATATGGTTTAGTTGAGACATTTCACTTGCCATACATGACATTTTGACATAGACATTTTACACAAAGACATTTGACATGGATATTTGACATAGACATTTGACATGGATATTTGACATAGACATTTGACATGGATAATTGACATAGACATTTGACATGATTTACACTTGACATATTATTCAATACATTTGACAATTTGTTTAAACATAGACTTCTTACATTGGTTGGTTTTGTTTGATTAAGTGATTAAGTAACGATGCGTGTGTAATATGATACAAGCATGGTGGATACGCCGCTGGTACTTCCTATATATAAGTGTTTGTATGGTATTACATGGCGTAACGTTATTTGAATCATTTCAGTTTGAGACATAGAACATTTTATACAAATAACATACTTTTCACAAGACATTGATTTACAAAACAACTTATCTTATACAAACACATCTTTTTACATGGTCATTTATTTAACTGACAATTACTTATACATATCATCTGATCTTATTGTTTTCAATGATTTACAAGACAAAGCAAATAACAAGGTTCATGACTAAACATTTTCTCAAACATAAGTCATGAATCTTATTTTCACAAAACCTATGTATCTCACAGGCATTTTTATGCTGACGTACCTATTTTCACATGTGTTTTCAGGTGCTTTTCCATAGGATGTTGATCACGATACTAGGGCGGACCTGTGCCTTAGAAACTTTAAAAGAAGATAGACTATGTTTAATTATGTTCTGAACTCTTTAATTACCTGTTTGAAACAATGAAACACCCTTGTTTAATAAATAAATAAAACTTTGTATGCCATGGTTATGAGACAATTAATTCTGTCGCAACACGCCCCGATGTTTCCGCCGCGATTTGTTGTTTTACGCGGTCGGGGTGTGACAACGAACCTTGCAATCTGGAGCTGAGTGTCATGGTCGTATCCTCGTTTTCAGAACTGTTCGGTTATAGTCTGGTTTTATGAAAACGTTTTTAAAACCAAGTTCACTATAACCAGTGGCTCAGATACCAAACTGTCACACCCCCAAAATACCACATGCGGAAACCCCCGCAAGGCGTGTAACGTACCAGGATCCAAGCCACCAATCACATTGAACTCATAAATATAATTAAATAAAACTTTCATTCATTAACATAAAGTGTTACAAACGTTACATATCATTCACTGTATACAGCGGAAGCATAACTCATATGTTAATCGTTTCGTAAACCATGTGTACATAAACCATTAAGCTTGTATTGAGTTTCCATGTATCTCGACCCATGACCACTCCAGCCTCCCAGACAGCAAGTTCCAAATGATATAAGCCTATAGACCTGCAAGCATGCAGATAAGTGTGTCAGACGACGCTGGTGAGTTCAAAGTTTGTTAACGTGTTTAGATACCAGTTACCAGATTAAAACGTTTCACAGATTTGATTTGATGTTGTTATTAACTCGAATACCGCAGATGGCTAAAAGATGTTTTTGCCCAACCCCAATGCCTCTATCAAAACATTGGTCAAGTGGACAAGGTAATTAGTTCACGCCCGTCCTCCCCGGTACAGTGTGAGGGTGCCAAACCTAATAGCGCTATCAGCTAAATACCTCGTTGCCTCCCCGACAACTATCGGTAGATGTAAGGGGTCATATATGATAGAAATGAGTGTAATAACCAACATCCCATAACCCGACGTTCCTCCCCGGAACAATTACCGGATATTCCTCCCCGGGATTCATTCTTGGGAAAAGAGCAGTGAACTCACCTTAGATTTGCTCGGTATGTTACATTACATTACCCGTTCCCAGTTGGTCAACCAAACCCTATCATGGTTACCAATCAACATCAGTCACATAGTCAACAAGTCATGTATTTGTACACAGTAAGTCACGTAGCACATAGTAAGTGTTTAGATTTCATACGTATTTACATCACACGTTCATGTTCCCAACAGTAGTCACTGATGACGCCAGTTTCATAATAATCGATTCATATGTTGTTACAGATTTCGTTTGGCTAAGGTCATAGTATAACACATATCAAGCACTCAGTTTCCAAACAAGTCTACATCCTGTGTTCATGATACATAACAATGTTTTACAATAGTTAAGTCAAGACTCTATCAGTCCATTATTACTTGCGGTCCAATCAATTAACTGATATCAATTCACTAAAGGCATCGGCCCACTATTGAATGTTTGGTCCAATTATAATTCCTTGTTGTCAGACGGTGCATTGCAATCAATTACATTCACATGTTATTAAATGGTCTATAATTTCAATCACGTAGCCTACTATTCTAAAGTTTCAAAGATGTTATTTAAGGCCAATCAGTATATCACGTGATATCATTTATACACTACATATGTGTCAGGCCCATGTGAACCTTGTTATCGGCCCAATAAATGGATAACACTCAAACAACCTGTTGACTTTTGAATACACAAACATCATAAATAACTCTACTGTTCCGCTCCTATACTTATACGAAGAAATACTCTTCCGACGAAACACCCTATGTTTCGTCATAAATCAGTTCGACGAAATACTCTATGTTTCGTCAGAAACCAGTCGGCGAAACACCCAACAATCACCCGACGAAAACCCATGTTTCGTCGGATTGGAGCTTCGTCGCTGCACGTGGAGTTTCGTCGCTGCACATCAGAACATCACATGAACCCTAACTGCCGTCGGTCGGCAAAAACACATCACTAATCAATTTCATAAACATTAAAACATCATATCAAGATCATTGGAACCCTTATGTTAAACACATCAAATCACTGTCATATATAACAATACAATTCACTAACATATCAATCGGCCCTCAACATAATCCTCATAATAACAAACATTCTGTTTCACGTGACAATCACATAATATAACCATCATATAGCATACGTACAGGACTCACACATGAAGAAGATCAATAATTATGAATTGAGAATTTACATAAACAAGAATCCACTAACCAAATAATGCCTCGATGAAGGGGGGGGGGGTCTACTACCGTCGCTCTTCTAGAGGGACATAGGGTTTGCAATGAATTAAGTAATGTGCCCCATGTATGTTACGTATACATAATAGGGGAAGAGCTGGGCTAATGTTTGCTTCATGATCTTGGCGGTCCAAACCAAAACACTAGCGACTGGCCCAAGGTGGTTTAAGAACGATTACGGCCCAATACTAATTACGTGATACAATAAAACCCACATACACATTCACTCGCACCCAAAAATCATTTCTGTTAAACCAGTTTAGCAAAATCCCGAGCGTTTAACAGATTCACTAAGGCAAAGAGTGTGCAAAGAAATAATAATAATGAGGAATTGGAATCACAAGATTAAAAGGCACTAACCATGAAGTTCGGGTTGTCACATTTTAGAGTGAGAGTGAAGGTGTGAGTGAAAATGGATACCATAACATGCTATTTATACTAAGCAAAATGCTCTCAAATCATGACAAGTGTTGGAAGAGATCATTAGGAGATAATTAGTGTCACAACACATGGAGGAAGGAGAGTTAGAGTGGCACAAACTTGAGCTAGGTGGTAGCCTTGGCAGGCCAACTGCCATTTTACTGTCAATGGCACCCCCTTACGCACCGTAAGAGTACTGCCTTACGGTCTGTAAGAAGCCTTGGCGCGTTCTAGTTTTGAAACACCCTTGTAGTCAGTAAGGGAGCACCAACACTTGAAAAATTGGAATTTTACATGTTTAGTCATTGGTCTTTATTCCTTTCTACATTTTGTCGTATTTGGTCCCTCTCCTTCTATAAATCGGAATTAAATGGAGAGTTTTGATACTTGTCGTGTTATAATTTGATAAAAATATACGCGATGTTACAATTAGAGAAGTTTAATTTAGGGAGTATATTTATATTTGTATTTATACTATCTAATAAATAAAACTCATCAATAATATAAAAAAATATTTTTAGATATTTAATAAAAAATTAATTATGAATTCTTATTATTTAGTTATGGATTTTTACTATATCATATTAACCAAAAGAATTAAATATAAATTAATTATGTAAATATTGTAAATATTATAATTCGTAACCTTTCTTATCAATTTTGAAAATAAATGTGTTATGGATTATAATTATATTTTTTATTTCATTATGCTAAATTATCATCAAGTAAACCTAATATAATAAAATATATTTCACATAACTTTTAAAAACTATGCTATATTATTATTATTGTTATTATTATCAAGTAGACCTAATATAATAAAAAATATTTTATATAATTTTTAAAAACATTAAGGTTTCTATTTATATCTTCAAATATTACCAAATTCAAAGTTATGTTCGTTAAATATAACGAAATGAAGAATAACGATAATAATTTGTTTCTTATGAGTGATTTGTTAAGGTGTAAGGAGTGGTTAAACACTTGAGAGTGGCAAACTAAAAAATCAACAAATCAGAGTGCGCTATATCAATAAGTGAATAGTGTTTAAACTTTGCTGAAAAGTGTTGGCAATGGTTTAGACACTTGCTGAAGTGGTAATTTTTTTTTTTTTGTAAAGTAGTATATTTAATATTTAAGTTAATAAATGTAGAGTAAACTAACAATAATATTAAATTAAATTTAAAACATTAAAATTACATTAAAATAAAAAAAATTACATTAACTTGAAATAAATTAAACTAGTCTTCGCCGGAATCGACCAAAAGGTGGGGTAAATCTTGACTTGCGAGATGATTTATGAGATCGTGTTTTAGTCTCTAATGCGTGTCTTCATCCATCAACTCGCCCAACACCGTATCGTCTAGAGCGGGCTCGACTGGAGGATCCCGAATGTGCTCCGGTGCTATCGCCTTTACTTCATGTAACAACTGTGCTTGTAATCACTATGAACAGTTCTATTATCAATAAAACAATGTTATTTGATCCCAATGTTTGTTTTGTTATGTTATACATTTTTCATGTTTTGACTTTTATGTAATTTCAAACTCTACATCGCTTTCTGGAGAGTTATACGCAAACTAGTGCGTAAACGCACTCAGTTTTATGCGAGAAATACTCTGGAACATCAACATATACTCAACATACCTTGAATAACCTTTACATAACTTAGAAATAAGTTTTGAAGGCTTTGGTATGGCAATAACAAGTTAATTCGCTTACAGGGACTAAATATGACAAACTGCGAAAGTATGTCAATTTGAACTGTAACGAACATTCGGGAACATGACCATAAGTTAAACACACCTTAAATATCCTTTACATAGCTTAGAAATAGGCTTTGAGGGGTTCGGTGTGCTAAAATAAACTTTTGGAACATTCAGGGACTAAAAGTGTCAAAAAGTGCACAAGTTTGCATTTTCGCGCATAACTTACGTTCTGAATACATCTGGACATCCAAAAATTTATGTAAGCATGACTACATTATTTTCTAGTATTCGCCTTAAGAAAAATCCATTCGTTTCGTCGTTTGGTTCGTTTTTCACGCTTATGCGCATACCGTCGTAATTAAGCGAACATCGCGATCGTACGACCAAACGAACCGACATCCGAGATATTTTTGAGCATGTTTCATGTTTCCTATACTTTAACATCCTTGTGAAGCTTAAAAATGGGCTTGACGGGTGTTAGAAGTGCCAAAACACGACGATACGCGCACAGGAACCAAAACTGCAAAACTGCTAAATTAATAAAAAAAAAAAAAAAATGCATAAACTCATTTATTCAGCCCTTAACACCTCCCAAAGGCCAAATGACATTTGTTAAACTCCTATGGTGTCCATTTTTAGCCACCACAACTTTGTGACAAGTGTACGGGCTAGATCTTTTCCCCTTTTCCAAGAAACAATCTCAACGGTTACCCGAATTCTATAAATACCCATGCCATTCCAACCTCATTACTTACTAGAATCTTATTAGTTGTGTTCTAAGTTGAAACTTTGTTTCATACCTGAACTATACTGATTTAGATTAGCATTCGGGGACCCTTCGTAAGTATTCTTTCGTTCTTTTCCTTATTTTTACTGCTTTTCGAGTCAGGATTTGTTTGACTTTCAGCGTTGACCAGTAATGGTCAATGCGAAGTTCGTTCGAACTTCGCAACGTGAGTGTAATCACGTTGGTTATAGTCCCTTGGGACTATGCCTACTGATTACCACGTTGTCTAGGGTCGTAGGGTAGGCGATCTAATAAATCGCCTATACCTTCGAACCCGACCCAGTTTGGTCGATCATTAGGATCCGACCAAATACATTAGGTGACCATAGTGTAGGGAATAACCTTCCGAGGTTATACCTTATGGTCACGACGTTTAAATAGTTGTATGATAGGTAGTTTATATGCCTTAAGTAAATTACCAGAATACCCTTTTCATGTATAATTGGTAATTAAGCATATGTAACCTAAACCTTTGTCACTTAACTGATTATTTAACATGTTTAGGCATATAATACTTGTCATAGGACTAGTTAGGCGGTCCGAACGCGTTTCACGCGCACGACGCGTTAAAGTAGCATAAGCTTCCTAAACGGGTCGAAATGGGTCGTATACAATTATGTTAAGTTTCATTTAGCATGTAGGCTTTGTTAAACCATATCACGTGAGTTCCGACACTCATTTGGTTTACAAACCCTAATGCTACCCAGTCTTCCGAGATAGGTCCGGTTTATTAACATAGTTACCTATACTAGGTGCCGTTTGATTCCGAGATCTCTAGCATTGCTTGGTGGTTATCTTTATACAACTGAGCAATCCCAAGTGAGTACATAGACCCCTCTTTTACTGTTTTCCAAACTGTTTTGGGGTGGAACACATGTGCCTACTTGTTACTTTCAAGCTTTCCTGTTTTAACATCATATACATGCTACGTTCGTTAGTACATTATAGTACATGATTTCATTACATCTTATGCTAGGTATGCCCATCGTGTGCATTACTTGGTACATTGTTTTACATGACATTTCATGCTAGGTATGCCCATTGTGTGCATTACTTGGTACATTGTTTTACATGACATTTCATGCTAGGTATGCCCATTGTGTGCATTACTTAGTACATCGTTTTACACGACATTTCACGCTATGTATGTTCATTTGATTACATACTTAGTGCATTGTTTTCACATGCTCACATTTTGTTATGACATTTGGTTTGTTTACATGGGACAATATATCCATTAACATTAGCTACGCCGTTCGTTAGTAGGTAGTGGTACCATAGGAATTGACAACTCCCGTTCCGGACATCCCAGGGTAAGGGGACAGAAAGGAATGACCGAATTCGTTGACATTAAGACAGATAGACCTTTAATTTGTTTAAAGGGTTATCACCACAGTCGCCAGGCTTGGATGTATGCATATTCACAATACCGCATAAATGTTCATATTAAAGAGTTGCATGCATTTACACAAAACATAGCGTTGATTTAAACCATGTTTTACTTCAATACTTTGTTTTTGTGCATATGGTTTAGTTGAGACATTTCACTTGCCATACATGACATTTTGACATAGACATTTGACATGGATATTTGACATAGACATTTGACATGGATATTTGACATAGACATTTGACATGGATATTTGACATAGACATTTGACATGGATATTTGACATAGACATTTTGATATGATTTACATCTTGACATAAACACTTTGACATATCTTTCAATACATTTGACAATTGGTTTGGTTTGATTAAGTTAACGATGCGTGTGTAATATGATACAAGCATGGTGGATACGCCGCTGGTACTTCCTATATATAAGTGTTTGTATGGTATTACATGGCGTAACGTTATTTGAATCATTTCAGTTTGAGACATAGAACATTTTATACAAATAACATACTTTTCACAAGACATTGATTTACAAAACAACTTATCTTATACAAACACATCTTTTTTTACATGGCCTTTTATTTAAACTGACATTTACTTATACATATCATCTGATCTTATTGTTTTCAAATGATTTACAAGACAAAGCAAATTACAAGGTTCATGACTAAACATTTTTCTTAAACATAAGTCATGAATCTTATTTTCACAAACCTATGTATCTCACAGGCATTTTTATGCTGACGTACCTATTTTTCACATGTGTTTTCAGGTGCTTTTCCATAGGATGTTGATCATGATACTAGGGCGGACCTGTGCCTTAGAGACTTTAAAAGATGATAGACTATGTTTAATTATGTTCTGAACTCGTTAATTTCCTGTTTGAAACAATGTAACACTCTTGTTTAATAAATAAAATACACTTTGTGTGCCATGGTTATGAAACAATTAATTCTGTCGCAACACGCCCCGATGTTTCCGCCGCGGTTTGTTGTTTTACGCGGTCGGGGTGTGACAGAAGAGTTGGTATCAGAGCCAATGGTTATAGGGAATTAGGTTATTAGTAATGCTTTGACCTAGACTATAACTTTTCTAGGAACCTAACACAAGCTATCTTGTGTTTAGATCTTAAAACATGTACATCACCTATCCTTAGGTGATTAACAATACAAGGAACCAAGAATTTTTCCGAAACGATTTTTGAAAAACAATCATCTGTTTTTGAATAAATTTTTACAAGGTTTTGAACCCTCAATTGTAAGGTTTTGAACCCTCTGTTATATGGTTTTGAACCCTTTTCAGTATTGGTTTTTGGCCTTGTGCCTTCAAAATTTTCAAAATCCCGTCAAACGTTTTGGGTTTTAAATAATGTGAACATGTGCAAACTGGAAGGGTGAATGCCTGTATTCTGAGTTTTCTGTCTAGGCAAGCACTTCGTATACATCTCAAACAGACGCGAGACCAGTTGTGCTTACCTGGGAATTCTTGGGATGAGTGTTCACTTATAGGCGAGCATGTCTTCATTATACATTATTTTTGACCCATTTACTTTGATTAGTCACTGTGAGTCGTTTGTTTGCTTTGTGATACGGACGAATGACCACCATCTATGCTGTTTGCAATTCTTGTTTTTATCATCTCATTCTTTTCATCCAATCATCTCACTCGTTCCTTTTCATGTTTTTCCTCTTTTAGAATGCCTCCTCGACGCGAAAATCAGATAGAAACTGCCGAGCTGGCAGAAATTATTGCGCAACAGATGGCTGCTCAATTTCCAAATCTCTTTGCTCAATGGAACCAGGCCAACAACAACAACAATGTTCCATGCAAATACAAGGATTTTAACCAGGCTAAACCACTCAAGTTTAGTGGTTCTGAAGGAGCAACTGGGCTTCTTCAGTGGTTCGAGAGCATAGAGAATACTTTTCGCCATGTGCAGTGTCCGGATAATCGCAAGGTCGAGTTCTCCTCGAGCGTATTTCAGAAGAGGGCTTTGACATGGTGGAACGGGGTTATGAGAGACCGGGGTGCTGAAGTTGCTCTCGCACAGACATGGGCTGAACTGAGAGCCCTTATGATGAGGGAATTCTGTCCTCGTCATGAGCAGCGAGCGTTGGAGAAAGAGTTTGATGTTTTGAAGCAAGATAGTGGTGAGCACAGGGCTTATACTGACCGGTTTGAAGAGTTGAGTCTACTTTGCCCGACTATGGTTACCCCACTCGACAAGGCTATCGAGAGATACATCGATGGCCTACCTGACTCGGTACAAGACATTCTTACTGGTAGTGAACCTGCCACACTTCGTCAGGCGATCGAGTTATCTGCGACATTGACTGAGTCACAGATCCGGAAGAACAAGTTACACCGGAAGGGTGACAAGGGCAAGGAACAATCGACTGACAAAGTGGATAGCAAGAAAGGTCAAAACGGGAATGGAAAGAACTCTGGTTCTTCAAAGAGGGCAAAGAAGCGTAAGGCTTCTCAAAATTTTGCTGTCACTGCCCAAGCTAATCAGGCAGCTCCCAACCAACCCGCACAGCCTCCAGCAAAGAAACCCTATACAGGGAATGCACCTTTGTGCAATAGATGCAACAGTCACCACCAGCCGCATTTTCCATGCTGTTTCTGTACTAACTGTGGGAAATCAGGCCATCTAGCCAATGTTTGTCGATCTGCTCAGAATCCCGCGGTTCAGAACCCGGCTCAACAAGTTGCTCAGCCTCCTGCTCCGCAACAGGGTCAAGCTGCACGACCACAATACCCACCAGGTGCCTGTTACAATTGTGGGGATCTGACCCACTATAGGAATCGGTGCCCAAGACTAGTCAACCAGAACCAGAACCAGAATCAGAATCAGGCTCCGGCTCGAGGCCAAGTTTTTAACATGAACGCCCAAGAGGCACAGGCTGACGATAATGTGGTGAACGGTACGTTCTTTATTAATAATCAGCCTGCATCTGTTCTTTTCGATTCCGGTGCCGATAAGAGTTTCGTGTCTTTGTCTTTTGAGCAAATGCTTCGAGTGTCTAGAACGAAACTAGGCAAATCTTTGACAGTAGAGGTTGCTAATGGTGAACCCATTATTCTTGATTCTGTTCTTCGCAACTGCCAGTTGAACCTTAACGACCATCTTTTTCCTATTGACCTCGCGCCTATGCAACTTGGAAGCTTCGACGTTATTGTGGGAATGGATTGGTTATCCAAGCATCACGCAGAGATAGTTTGTTCAAAGAAGATTGTTCGTGTGCCGCTTTCGACAGGCAAGATCCTGCAAGTTCAAGGTGAGAAGCCTACCGGTGGTCTCAAACTCATGTCTTGGTTTAAAGCTCGGAAGTATCTGCAGAAGAACTATGTGGCTTTCTTAGCACATGTTACAGAAGATAAAGGCAAGGGTAAGTCTATTTCAGATATTCCTGTCGTTCGGGATTATTCTGAAGTGTTCCCTGAAGATTTACCTGGTCTACCTCCAGCACGCCAAGTCGAGTTCCGCATTGATCTCGTACCTGGTGCAAACCCCATTGCCAGAGCTCCATATCGTCTTGCACCATCCGAGATGCAAGAGTTGTCTAAACAGCTTCAGGAGCTCTCTGACAAAGGTTTTATACGTCCTAGTTTTTCACCTTGGGGTGCTCCCGTTCTTTTTGTCAAGAAGAAGGATGGATCCTTTAGGATGTGTATCGATTATCGGGAACTTAACAAGCTTACCATCAAGAATCGATATCCCCTACCTCGCATCGACGACCTCTTTGATCAGTTACAAGGCGCTTCTTATTTTTCGAAGATCGATCTGCGTTCCGGGTATCATCAACTTCGGGTGCAAGAAGAAGACATTCCGAAGACAGCATTCCGTACTCGTTATGGACATTACGAGTTCACAGTCATGCCATTCGGTTTGACTAATGCTCCTGCTGTCTTCATGGACTTAATGAATAGGGTCTGCAAACCTTATTTAGATCAGTTCGTCATTGTTTTTATCGATGACATCTTGATTTACTCTAAGACGCGAGCTGACCACGAGCAGCATCTTCGTCTTACTCTGGAACTCCTGAAGAAAGAGCAACTTTTCGCCAAATTCTCCAAGTGCGAATTTTGGCTTAAAGAAGTTCAATTTTTGGGACACATTATCAACGAACAAGGTGTTCATGTAGATCCCTCCAAGATCAGTGCGATTAAGGATTGGGATACGCCTACTACTCCTACTGAAGTTCGTTCTTTTCTTGGTCTAGCGGGTTATTATCGCCGCTTCATTGAAAACTTCTCTAAGATTGCAGTTCCTCTAACTGCTCTAACTCAGAAGAAAATGCCCTTTTTCTGGGGATTCAAACAAGAGGAAGCTTTTCAACACTTGAAGCAGAAGCTTTGCGATGCGCCTGTTCTATCATTACCTGAGGGTGATGATGATTTTGTCGTGTATTGTGATGCATCGAAATTGGGTCTTGGCTGTGTTCTTATGCAAAGGAACAAAGTCATAGCTTATGCATCAAGGCAATTGAAGATACATGAGAAGAACTACACCACTCATGATCTTGAGTTGGGTGCAGTTGTCTTTGCTCTCAAGATCTGGAGACACTATTTGAACGGTACAAAATGCGTGGTTTTCACTGACCACAAAAGTCTTCAGCATATCTTCAACCAGAAAGAACTCAACATGAGACAGCGACGTTGGGTTGAGCTTTTAAACGACTATGATTGCGAAATTCGCTACCATCCTGGTAAGGCGAATGTCGTAGCTGATGCATTGAGTCGCAAGGAACGTACTAAGCTTCATTGTGTACGTGTTCAATCTGTTATTCAAGCTCGATCCGATATTCAAGCCCGCATTTCTCTAGCTCAGCAATCTTGTGTTTCACAAGGTTTGATGGATAAGGAATTTCCCTATCACATAACACCTGCTCTTGAACTGAAGGACAATGGGTCATATTACTTCATGGACCGTTTGTGGGTCCCAAGCCAGGATGATCTTCGTACCTTGCTTATGGATGAAGCCCATAAGTCTCGTTATTCTATTCATCCGGGCTCAGATAAAATGAATAAGGACCTTCGTACACACTATTGGTGGCCTGGTATGAAGAAAGACATTGCCTTATACGTATCCAAATGCCTTACTTGTCTAAAGGTTAAGGCTGAACATCAGCGTCCTTCGGGTTTATTGGAACAACCAGAGATCCCAGTTTGGAAATGGGAAAACATTACTATGGATCTCGTTACCAAACTCCCGCGCACAAAGAAAGGTCATGATGCCATCTGGGTAGTCGTTGATCGTCTTACAAAGTCAGCACATTTCTTGCCAATCCGCGAGGATTTTCCTACTGACAGACTTGCTCAAATCTATGTAGATGAAATTGTGGCTCGACATGGTGTTCCTTTGAACATCATTTCTGACAGAGATGCTCGTTTCACTTCTCACTTTTGGAGAACCATGCAATCTGCTATGGGGACCCAACTTAATCTGAGCACAGCTTATCATCCGCAAACGGATGGTCAATCTGAGAGAACAATCCAGACTCTGGAGGATATGCTTAGAGCTTGTGTGATCGATTTTGGTGGTAGCTGGGATTCACATCTTAAATTGATTGAATTCTCCTACAACAACAGTTATCACACTAGCATCAAAATGGCTCCTTTCGAAGCTCTCTATGGTCGAAAATGTCGTTCACCAGTCTGCTGGAATGAGATTGGCGAGGCTCAACTTACTGGACCTGCCCTCATTTTAGAGACAACTGACAAGGTCAAGAAAGTTCGTGATAACCTTCAGGCAGCTAGAAGCCGTCAGAAGATTTACGCGGACCCAAAACGCAAAGCCTTGGAATTCCAAGTCGGTGATCGAGTATTACTTAAGGTCTCACCTTGGAAAGGTGTGATCAGATTTGGAAAGAAAGGAAAACTTGCACCTAGATACGTTGGACCATTCAAGATCGTCGAAAGAATCGGAAAGGTAGCCTACAGACTTGAGTTACCTCCTGAACTTGGAAATGTTCATCCAACTTTTCACATATCAAATCTCAAGAAGTGTACAGCTGATGAGAACTACTCCATACCGCTTGACGAAATTCGTATTGGCAAAACACTGAAATTTGTTGAGAAACCAGTGGAAATCATGGAACGTGAAGTCAAGTGGCTTAAACGCAAGCGCATTCCTTTGGTCAAAGTTCGCTGGGAAGCTAAACGTGGACCTGAGTTTACTTGGGAACGCGAAGATCAAATGAAGGCGAAATACCCACATCTTTTTCCTCGAGTTTCCTCTAAATAAATTTCGGGACGAAATTTCCACAAGTAGGGGAGACTGTAACAACTGTGCTTGTAATCACTATGAACAGTTCTATTATCAATAAAACAATGTTATTTGATCCCAATGTTTGTTTTGTTATGTTATACATTTTTCATGTTTTGACTTTTATGTAATTTCAAACTCTACATCGCTTTCTGGAGAGTTATACGCAAACTAGTGCGTAAACGCACTCAGTTTTATGCGAGAAATACTCTGGAACATCAACATATACTCAACATACCTTGAATAACCTTTACATAACTTAGAAATAAGTTTTGAAGGCTTTGGTATGGCAATAACAAGTTAATTCGCTTACAGGGACTAAATATGACAAACTGCGAAAGTATGTCAATTTGAACTGTAACGAACATTCCGGAACATGACCATAAGTTAAACACACCTTAAATATCCTTTACATAGCTTAGAAATAGGCTTTGAGGGGTTCGGTGTGCTAAAATAAACTTTTGAAACATTCAGGGACTAAAAGTGTCAAAAAGTGCACAAGTTTGCATTTTCGCGCATAACTTACGTTCTGAATACATCTGGACATCCAAAAATTTATGTAAGCATGACTACATTATTTTCTAGTATTCGCCTTAAGAAAAATCCATTCGTTTCGTCGTTTGGTTCGTTTTTCACGCTTATGCGCATACCGTCGTAATTAAGCGAACATCGCGATCGTACGACCAAACGAACCGACATCCGAGATATTTTTGAGCATGTTTCATGTTTCCTATACTTTAACATCCTTGTGAAGCTTAAAAATGGGCTTGACGGGTGTTAGAAGTGCCAAAACACGACGATACGCGCACAGGAACCAAAACTGCAAAACTGCTAAATTAATAAAAAAAAAAAAAAATGCATAAACTCATTTATTCAGCCCTTAACACCTCCCAAAGGCCAAATGACATTTGTTAAACTCCTATGGTGTCCATTTTTAGCCACCACAACTTTGTGACAAGTGTACGGGCTAGATCTTTTCCCCTTTTCCAAGAAACAATCTCAACGGTTACCCGAATTCTATAAATACCCATGCCATTCTAACCTCATTACTTACTAGAATCTTATTAGTTGTGTTCTAAGTTGAAACTTTGTTTCATACCTGAACTATACTGATTTAGATTAGCATTCGGGGACCCTTCGTAAGTATTCTTTCGTTCTTTTCCTTATTTTTACTGCTTTTCGAGTCAGGATTTGTTTGACTTTCAGCGTTGACCAGTAATGGTCAATGCGAAGTTCGTTCGAACTTCGCAACGTGAGTGTAATCACGTTGGTTATAGTCCCTTGGGACTATGCCTACTGATTACCACGTTGTCTAGGGTCGTAGGGTAGGCGATCTAATAAATCGCCTATACCTTCGAACCCGACCCAGTTTGGTCGATCATTAGGATCCGACCAAATACATTAGGTGACCATAGTGTAGGGAATAACCTTCCGAGGTTATACCTTATGGTCACGACGTTTAAATAGTTGTATGATAGGTAGTTTATATGCCTTAAGTAAATTACCAGAATACCCTTTTCATGTATAATTGGTAATTAAGCATATGTAACCTAAACCTTTGTCACTTAACTGATTATTTAACATGTTTAGGCATATAATACTTGTCATAGGACTAGTTAGGCGGTCCGAACGCGTTTCACGCGCACGACGCGTTAAAGTAGCATAAGCTTCCTAAACGGGTCGAAATGGGTCGTATACAATTATGTTAAGTTTCATTTAGCATGTAGGCTTTGTTAAACCATATCACGTGAGTTCCGACACTCATTTGGTTTACAAACCCTAATGCTACCCAGTCTTCCGAGATAGGTCCGGTTTATTAACATAGTTACCTATACTAGGTGCCGTTTGATTCCGAGATCTCTAGCATTGCTTGGTGGTTATCTTTATACAACTGAGCAATCCCAAGTGAGTACATAGACCCCTCTTTTACTGTTTTCCAAACTGTTTTGGGGTGGAACACATGTGCCTACTTGTTACTTTCAAGCTTTCCTGTTTTAACATCATATACATGCTACGTTCGTTAGTACATTATAGTACATGATTTCATTACATCTTATGCTAGGTATGCCCATCGTGTGCATTACTTGGTACATTGTTTTACATGACATTTCATGCTAGGTATGCCCATTGTGTGCATTACTTGGTACATTGTTTTACATGACATTTCATGCTAGGTATGCCCATTGTGTGCATTACTTAGTACATCGTTTTACACGACATTTCACGCTATGTATGTTCATTTGATTACATACTTAGTGCATTGTTTTCACATGCTCACATTTTGTTATGACATTTGGTTTGTTTACATGGGACAATATATCCATTAACATTAGCTACGCCGTTCGTTAGTAGGTAGTGGTACCATAGGAATTGACAACTCCCGTTCCGGACATCCCAGGGTAAGGGGACAGAAAGGAATGACCGAATTCGTTGACATTAAGACAGATAGACCTTTAATTTGTTTAAAGGGTTATCACCACAGTCGCCAGGCTTGGATGTATGCATATTCACAATACCGCATAAATGTTCATATTAAAGAGTTGCATGCATTTACACAAAACATAGCGTTGATTTAAACCATGTTTTACTTCAATACTTTGTTTTTGTGCATATGGTTTAGTTGAGACATTTCACTTGCCATACATGACATTTTGACATAGACATTTGACATGGATATTTGACATAGACATTTGACATGGATATTTGACATAGACATTTGACATGGATATTTGACATAGACATTTGACATGGATATTTGACATAGACATTTTGATATGATTTACATCTTGACATAAACACTTTGACATATCTTTCAATACATTTGACAATTGGTTTGGTTTGATTAAGTTAACGATGCGTGTGTAATATGATACAAGCATGGTGGATACGCCGCTGGTACTTCCTATATATAAGTGTTTGTATGGTATTACATGGCGTAACGTTATTTGAATCATTTCAGTTTGAGACATAGAACATTTTATACAAATAACATACTTTTCACAAGACATTGATTTACAAAACAACTTATCTTATACAAACACATCTTTTTTTACATGGCCTTTTATTTAAACTGACATTTACTTATACATATCATCTGATCTTATTGTTTTCAAATGATTTACAAGACAAAGCAAATTACAAGGTTCATGACTAAACATTTTTCTTAAACATAAGTCATGAATCTTATTTTCACAAACCTATGTATCTCACAGGCATTTTTATGCTGACGTACCTATTTTTCACATGTGTTTTCAGGTGCTTTTCCATAGGATGTTGATCATGATACTAGGGCGGACCTGTGCCTTAGAGACTTTAAAAGATGATAGACTATGTTTAATTATGTTCTGAACTCGTTAATTTCCTGTTTGAAACAATGTAACACTCTTGTTTAATAAATAAAATACACTTTGTGTGCCATGGTTATGAAACAATTAATTCTGTCGCAACACGCCCCGATGTTTCCGCCGCGGTTTGTTGTTTTACGCGGTCGGGGTGTGACACTTCATCTTTCAAAATCATGTTGTGTAAAATAATACACCTGTACACAACACTCCTAATTTTTTTAACGGATCTTGCTCGCATCGGTCGACTCAATATGTTGGTGCATTACGTCTGTCGACTTTGTCTTGTGTCGAGTCTTGTATTAGAATTGTTAGATCAGGGCACGTAGTACGAGAAAAACAGGGTTTGTGTGTAATTGGTTAATTTCGCACGAAATTACATTAAGGCAATTTCGTACGAAATAGCAATATGCTATTTCGCACGAAATAGCACAGTGTAATTCCATGCGAAATTACCACTCTTATAAATACCTGATGTGTGATTTCATTTGTAAGATTCATGTTTCCGGTACCGAAGTGCTGCCGACGTGTCTACTGATCTGTAAACGTGTTATATCAATAAATCAAGACTATTAAGTGTGAATTGAGCTATTACAAAGTCTAATCAATGAATTCCGCCTCTGATTAGACCGAGAACTCTTCTGATAGACTCGTTTGGGTCACAGAACGATCCTACAAGTGGTATCAGAGCTCAGGAGGAAGAGTTCTTACCATAACAGCCATAATTTCTGACTTATACACCTTCTTTTTCAAAAGTAACAAGTTTTTACGATCAAAATGACTTGAATTTCTCATATTAAGTGCAAAACAGTGTTTTAATAAATCCTTGAAAGAACTGGACTTAAATTTGATCTAAAAGTGATAAAATTGATAATTTCGCTTGAAAATGGTTTCGGATTAAGTGACGTCAGCAGTATTTCGCATGGAATAGCATCTTAATTTCGCACGAAATTACAATTTGTGACTAATTTCATTTGAAATTGCTATTAATTTCGCAGAAATCAGATTTCGTTTCAGATATTTCATACGAAATTACTATTCTGTTCCAAAGAGGCTATTTTCGTTTGAATTCAAGTTAATTTCGTACGAAATCATATTTCGTTTGGTGATTTCGCACGAAAACATATTTCGTGTGAAAATTTCTGATTTCGTTTGTGTTGTTATTTCGTTTGAAGGTCTTTTGCAGATTACTGAATCATGGAAGAGGAATTCTACAATGCGTTTGCTACACCAGTTGCTCCTGTTACAGCTGCTGAAACTCTTTACAGTGAGAATGAGACGGGAACTTATCAAAAACCGCCGAAGCTTATGTACATTGAAGATTTTAGAGGATGGCAAAATCGGTTTGAAAACTGGGTGCAAGCTTATAAGTTTGACGCGTGGTGTTCATTAGAGAAAGATTACGAGAAACCGAAAAATGAACGTGGGCTTGAAAAAGCTTTCTGTGACTTTTCCGATGTTGAAAAATTGAAATATACAAGTGAAAAAATAATGATCAGTATTCTTCAACAAGCAGTTAAAGAAGATATCTTTGTTTTACTTCAACATGAGGGTACTGCAAGATCAATTTGGACTGCATTGATTCAAAAGTTTAAAGGAAGTGCAGATATGATCAAGAACAAAAAGGCTTTACTAAAGAAATCGTTTGATATGTTTGTAGCTTTTGAGAATGAAACAACAAAAATGACCATTGATAGATATTGTCATTTGGTTTTGGAAATGGGAAGATTGGACATAAAGAAAGACGACGATGAATGGGTTGATAAACTAGCCTATGCATTACCACAGCAGAAATGTGGAACTTATTTGTTGATCCTAAAACACATGAGAAAATCTGAAAATATGAATTTGGCACAGTTTATTCAGAAGATTGAAGAGCATGAGTTGGATATCCAGAAAACGGCAATCATGACTAATCCAAATGCTCAACAAGATGTCAGTTTATACTACAGAGGAAACAAATTTGAAGTTACTCCAAGCCCAAAGATTCAAACTGGTTTCAGTGCTGATAGTTCTTCTGGAACAAAGGGAAGTACTGTGACTCAAAGTGGTGGACCTTCATCTTCGTATTCAAGCTTTGATCCAAATTTTACAACAACAAGTCCTCAATGACAGAATTCTACGAATCGGCAGTGCAACGTTACCTTGAACATCCAAAATGGTCAAAATATGTCTCCAGAAATAGCTAAGCAACACATGGCATCACTTGTTAGTATGTTGGAGTCATATGAAAGCCTGCTTGCTGGCAAATTGGAAATCCGATGCTTACCAAAGAGGATTATGACCAGATTGATGCTGAGGAACTTGAGTTGATGGATGTAAAGTGGTGTTTAGCCAGTGCTGTTCGAAGGGCAGAAAAGTTTCAACAAATTATCAGTAGAGATGAGTTTAGTGAGATGTCTAAATCTCCGATAGGGTTTGACAAATCAAAGGTTACGTGTTTTTGTTGTCGAGAAAAAGGTCATTTTAAGCGTGAGTGCAAAAACAAAGAAGCAAATGGAAGACAAGATCAGTCTGAAAAAAAAACAATTATTATCAAAAATCAATTTTTCATCAGATTGCTCAACAACCACAAACTGCACATGCACGTGCCATTGAAGAAAAAGAAAAAAGAGCTTGTTATGGTATAATTGACCAAGACGATGAAAAGGTTGCAGAGGGATTTAGCTGGGATAAATACATTCCACCTGGTTCTGGTCTTGTTGCCAGAATTATGGAAGCAGAATCAGTCAAATCTCAGTCGAAAAGAATACCGATTTTTCCAGATTTTGGAAGTGATGTAGATACTGATGATGAAGAAGAATACATTAATAAAGCTAGAAAAGGTCTAGATCCTGATAGTTTTAATTTTTTTTTGCAGATAAAGTTGAAATGCTGAATGAGAAGAAGATTGCCAGATTAAAGAGAGAACTGGAAATAAGAAAAATAGCTGATGAAAAGGCAAAGATGGAAGCTAAAGAAACAAATGTTGAACCAGTAGTGGAGAAAGTGGTAGAGAAAATTGTTGAGGTTGAAAAAATAGTCGAAGTTGAGAAAATCGTCGAGGTAGAAAAAATTATTGAAGTTCAGAAGATTGTCGAGGTTGAAAAGATAGTTGAGGTCATTAAACCTTGTCAGAAATGTTTAGAATCTTGCAAAGATTGTGATGAGAAGGATAAGAATATCGTTGAATTAGAAAAGATGAAAGAAAATTTGTTGTCTGATGTGAAGTATGTGAAGGAATCTTATGACGTGCTGAACAGAACAGTTGATGGTTTGAAAAAGACAAATACATAAGTTGATGCTACTATGATAATGATGAGCTCAACATTAATGACAAAGCAGAAGGTCATCAATGAGTATATTGAAGACTGTGCAAAGCTAAAGCAGGATTTGGAACTTGAAAAGATTGAAAGTGAAAGAATCAAACATTTGTTGTTGAGTTATACAACTTGTGATTATTTGATTGATAGAGTTTATCCTACTGTTGCAGGTCTTGAAGCGTTTCAAGATAAAAAGACAGAAGATACGGATACTGGTAAGAAACAGAGTGTCAAATATAACAAGTGTCCGCCGCCGATTTGGAATAGATATTCTCCCAGAAAACCAAATGAGGAACGTTTAAATAAGGCTCTCAACATCAAGTTAAAGTCTAAAACCATTGATGAGTTACCAGATAACATTGATGTCACATTCACAGCGTCTGACACTGATCATGAGTCTCAGTTGTTAAAGAAAGTGGTCGATCAGGTGTTGGATATGGATGAAGAGTCAAAGTCGGAGTCTAAATCTGAAAGTTCGAGTTCATCAGAAAAGAGTCCGAGTTCACCGGTTAAAAGGGTTTACAATAAAGAATTCATGTTATCAAAATCTAGTTTGAATGATGGATCAATCAAAGTGGCATATACTTTGAATGATTCAGACAAATTATATTCTGATGAGGAATTTCCAATAAGAAGTGTCAAATCTGAAATGATCAAACAGGTTTTCAAATTAATAGAAATTAATATTTCTGAAATAAAAGATTTAAATCTTCATGACAAACCTAAAAAATACACTTCAAGAGTTCAACAGAGATTGAACAAGAAAAAAGGTTACGGTTCTGGTTCAGGTTATCGAAAGAAACCAAACCATAATGGTAATTTCAAAAAGCAAGGATTAGGTTTCATTTCTCTAGAAAATTATAAATCAAAAACAAAATTTGTTTCAGGAACAAGTTCAGTAGAAGAAAAGAAGAAATCATTCTGGAGACAGTCAAATCAAGAGTTTTTCGCTGAGAAGAAAAAGAATATAATGATGAGAACTGAGCAAAGATTTGAGAGAAGAAAATGTTTCAAATGTCACAAGATTGGACACATTGCTTGGAATTGCCAACAGTCCAATAACACAAAACAGGGAGTTTCTTCTAACTCTGAATTAAGAAAGAAATTTGTTGATAAAACAGAACAATTTTTGAAAAAGGATAAAGTGTTTGATAATTCGAATTTTGAAACTGGTGAAAGTTCAAAACATTTTTACAAACGAAAAGTTGATTTGAACAAACAGAGATGGGTTGTAAAATCTGAGAGTAGTTCTGACAATGAATCTGATTCCGTAAAATCAGAGGAGTCATCTGTTGAGAAAAAGAATGAAAATTTCGTTCCTGAGTTGAACGATGAAAACTTTCCACCATTACGGGCAGAAAATTTGAAATCAAAAGGTAGGTTTGAAATTTCAGGTCAATTCTTCTCTGGTAAAGAAGAATTTGATACTGAAAAGGCTTTCAATGGGAAAGTTAAACATATTTTTGGAAAGATGGTAGATGGGAAGGTAAAAAGTGTTAAAGATTTTTACAGATCAAAAGGAGGTTGGGATAGAGTTGAATCAAAATCACCCAAGGCTGGTCAGGCTTGGGTGACTGCTTTTTCTACTTTAAATTCTGACTTGCCGGAGCTTCCAAGTTGGTAATCGTGGAGCAGGAATCGGCATCATTCTTGAAAATGTTTGATTGGTAAACTTACAAGTGGTAGTTTTTCTTGAAATTGTTATATTTCGAATTTACAAGTGGTTTTGGTTTATAAGTGAACCTGCATGTGGTTGAAAAAGGTTTTCATTTACAAGTGGTAAATCAGTGACATTAAGTTGTACTTGATTTTCTACAAGTGGTATTATTGATAGAACCTAAAAATGTTAAAATTTTCAAATGGTCGAGAAAAACAAAGTGATGAATGAATCCCCGATCTTACAAATGGTAAAATCAACAAAACTTATTTTCCGGAAAAACCATTTTTGATTAAAACAAACTTAAATGTTTTTGAAATCATAATGGGAAAATAGTTTGTTGTAAGGGGGAGTTCTGATTGTTTGTGCCAAGTGGATGGCGATTTGAAGCGATTTGATATCAGTTGTCACTTTATTTTGTAAAATTTGTTTTCAAATTTCTTTTAAATGATTTTGCAAAAACATTTGAAAATTTGAAAAAGTAAAAAACATAATAAAATCAAAAATGAGTTTTGTTGTGAAAAAGAGGAAATGATAGTACATCAGTGGACTATCACAGCATGCTAAAGAAATAGAAAGTTAAATTGTGATAAACGGTCTCACTGATGATGTGCCAGTAGGTTTTTGCACATTTAGTAGATTATGTTGAAATATAAACCAAAATTTCAAACTTGCTTATATCGTGGGGAACATCTCTCGGATATATGGGTAACCCCCGAAATCTTGTTTGAAAGGTCCCTCTTTCTGATATACTAGGTCTTTATACTTAGTGATATTTGGGGTATTATCCCGGGACTTCTGATTTTGTGGAAGCAATGGCCTAGTCCCCGTATAATACATTTCGCTTGCTTGAAATATAGCACCACCCTCAGCATAAAAAATGATGAAACATTGCAAAATGCTAATCATGTGCTGTTGAAGAAAAGATTCTCTAAAGGGAACACACCATAAGTCGAAGCCATCATCTCTCTGATTTTGCGGAAGCAATAGCCTGAGCTCTCATGGCCCTCGCATTTAACCCTTTACAGATATCATCTAGGTATACTCACCTGTAAGACTGAATATTGGGATCTGGATACGGGGGTATATTCTGAGTTGGATACACGAATAAGTTTAAGTGCTTAAAACATTAATCTCGTATCTTGAAACAGTTGAACTTTGTGTGATAATTTAAGTGGATCAGTATACTGACAATCTAAGTGAATCGTTTAGAACTTAAAATGTTTAAAGCTTAATGGTGTTAGTGATTTGTCTCATAAACTGATATGATCCTCTTACACAAACTCACAAAAATATTGTTTGTAAATATTTCTTTACTGTATTTCTTTAAATTCAAAAATCCAAAAAGATTTTCGGAGTGTTTTAGCATAAATTCTGAAAAATGCAAAAAGATTTTCGACAACTGATGTTGAAGAGCTGATTTTCAAAATTCCGAGTGCTAAACATGATGAACAAAATGTTTGGGAGAAGTTGTTTGAAATGTTTTGTTTGAAAAGAAAAAATGGTATTTCTACAAGTGGTTCATCAGAGATTAATATTGTTAAATAACTTTGAATGATGTTTTCAAGTGATAGTTTGTAATTGGTTCTACAAATGGTTAGCAGAAAGAATAAAATTTGTCAAATTGTTTAATTTGTAAATCTTATTTTGTGGTAGAGAATGTGCAGGTTATGGCTATGAGAGAGACAGGTTGCGATTCTAAAAATCTGTGAAAGCAAGACTACGATCCCATCACAATTTAAGGGGGAGTCTGCTAAAAAAAGAAGTCGTTAGAGCCAGTGTATGATCCTGAATCTGATTAAGAGAATGTGAAGAAAATTAGAGTGAGATAAGAGCCAGGTGGAGATCCTGGAGACGAAAAGAAGAGAGGAAAAGATAAAGGATGCTTACTCTGTCAGATACTTTGAAGAGCCCAAAGACTGATCAAGGCTGAAGATTGTGAAGACTCGACACTTCAGACTCGTCAACATCCGAGGGGGAGTCTGTTGGTGCATTACGTCTGTCGACTTTGTCTTGTATCGAGTCTTGTATTAGAATTGTTAGATCAGGGCACGTAGTACGAGAAAAACAGGGTTTGTGTGTAATTGGTTAATTTCGCACGAAATTACATTAAGGCAATTTCGTACGAAATAGCAATCTGCTATTTCGCACGAAATAGCACTGTGTAATTCCATGCGAAATTACCACTCCTATAAATACCTGATGTGTGATTTCATTTGTAAGATTCATGTTTCCGGTACCGAAGTGCTGCCGACGTGTCTACTGATCTGTAAACGTGTCATATCAATAAATCAAGACTATTAAGTGTGAATTGAGCTGTTACAAAGTCTAATCAATGAATTCCGCCTCTGATTAGACCGCGAACTCTTCTGATAGACTCGTTTGGGTCACAGAATGATCCTACACAATACACCCCATTTCGCCTTCAAAACACCAAAAGCCCATTCGACGTCTTTTCTTGCCGCCTTATGTTGCCTCTTGAATTTCTTTTGGTCTACTTCGTGAGGGTAAGGGATCGACTACACAAACACAGACCACAGAGGGTAGATTCCATCCGCGAGCAAATAACCACGTTTGTATAAATGGTTGTTAACGTAAAATGGACATTTTGGCACGGTCCCATTTCGTTCCGTTAAAAAATAACGGAGATTGTTGTAGCACATTGATATCGTTTTGAGAACCCGGTGGACCGGCAAAAGCATGCCAAAACCATAAGTCTTGAGATGCAACCGCTTCGAGCATAACAGTCGGGTATCGGTGATCTCCTCGCATATATTGGCCTCGATACTCTGTCGGACAAAATCGCCAAACGAAATGGGTGCAATCAAGGCTACCGAACATACCTGGAAGGTGATGTTTTTCCTCATGGGCTTCGTATAAAAGTGCCATGTCATGGCTTGTCGGTCTACGTAAGAACTCAGGAGCGTATATTTTGCAAACCGTGTCGCAAAAATATTCTAGGTACACTCGGGAAGTTCTTTCGGCCATATGCAAGTACTCGTCGTTCTCGTCTGGAGTGTTACCAGTTGCGAGCTGTTTAATAGCCGATGTCACCTTTTGCAACGGCGTAAAGCTCTTCCTACCTCACGCAGCGAGGGCCTCTTGAAACCACGAGTCGTTCTCTTCCACGTCGGCCACAATTTTTAGAAACAAACATTTCGACATACGGAACCTATGCCGAAAAATATCTTCGTTGTACTTCGGGTCTTCTACAAAATAATCCGCCATAAGTGTCTCATGCCCCTCCTCACGTTGACGTTCAATATATCTCCTTCGGTTAGATGTGCCCGTGTCTTGAAGTTCGGCTTCTTCGATGAGATTTTGAAAAAAAAGAATGCTACTATCGGATGAATCGTCGCTACTCATGGGTGGGAACAATAATGGGAGTTCATCCGCCATTTTGTTTTGTAAATGTTTGGGAAGAGTTGGTGGTATTTTTTGGTTTGGTTGAGGTATAAATTTTGATGGTATTTGGCTATGGTTTAGTTTGGTATTTATAGTTTAATTTTTTAAAGAAAAAATAGTTTTTTATTTTATTTTAAACGACATTACAGCCGTTATACTCGTCACCCAACGTTCAAAATTTGGCTTTTCCCGAGCGGTGTGCGGTCACCGATTGATCAACGAAACCGAGCGGCAAAGGGGTCGGCGGCGGTGTTGCCGCGCGGCAAAACCCTTTGCCGCACCACTCCTTACTCCCTTAAACCTTTTTAAATATTTAAAGTGATGGGATGAGTTAGAGTGATAAAAAAATCAATGTTAAATAATAAAAAAATATAAGTGGTATTAACAGAAATCCAAGTTTTAGCTCTTAATCTTTTATATGCAAAAAGGATATATATATATATATATATATATATATATATAAATAAAGTATATCGTACATTACGGCTTAACGTACTTCACATACAACAACGTGCGTGATTTGTTCTATAACATGCGTGATAAATGCTTTCAATATGCGTGACTATTGTGTTTTAACATGCGTGATTTTGGATTTTTGAGTTATAACGTGCGTGATTTTAAAATGAACGTGCTTAATTACCTATCGTACGTGATGTACGTTAAGCCGTAATTTACGTTAACCTTTCTCTATATATATATATATATGTATATATATATTTATATTTATATTTATATTTATTTATAATTGTAACATAGGCTAACTTAACTTTACTAAGATGATATTTAAAGAAACGAATACAATATAATTGAATTAACATTTATCAGTTACATTTATTATTGTTATTTTCAAGTAGACCTAATATAACAAAAAATATTTTATATAATTTTTAAAAACATTAAGGTTTCTATTTATATCTTCAAATATTACCAAATTCAAAATTATGTTCGTTAAATATAATGAAATGAAGAATAATGATAATAATTTGTTTCTTATGAGTGATTTCTTAAACCTATTTAAATATTTAAAGTGATTGGATGAGTTAGAGTGATAAAAAATCAATGTTAAATAATAGAAAAGATAAGCGGTATTAACAGAAATCCAAGTTTTAGCTCATAATGTTTTATATGCAAAAAAGATATATATATATTTATTTATAATTGTAACATAGGCTAACTTAACTTTACTAAAATGATATTTAAAAAACGAATACAATAAAATTGAATTAACATTTATCAGTTACATACAAAAATTGATACAGTTGAAATAAAATGATTGAAAAACTAGCTTAACTGAATTTATAATTGTCAAGTTAAAGTTCATTTAAAGATATATCTTGACAATTGTATTATTAAACATATTACATTATATTTTATTCACCCCGTATAATACACTGGTTTTTTCAACCTGTGAAATACACGTGTTCTTTAAACCCGACTTTAATATGGGAAAAAAAAAACCCTTGAATTATGTTTATATACAAGCGAAAATATAAACTATCAACCTACCGTAAGCCACAAACCACCTGAAAGCTCTTATATATGATTGGATTATGATGTGCATGTTTTAAAGGTGACTTTAAGCCTATGGACTAGTGCGTTGAACTCAATATTTCATAGAATAGCATGTTCTGTTGAACTTTCAGCATCATGCTAAGGACAGTTTATTTTCCTTAATAAACAAAAAGTTACACTTACATTTGCTTAGAATGCTGGCTGTTACGTTTAGAAAATATAATCTTCTTTAACCATTATTGTAGGAAGGAAACTTAACACAATCAATTCAATTTATGTCTTATAAATTTCTTACTGTGAGTTGTACTTTGATGCTTGTAAGGGCAAAATACCCAGCGCACGAGGAGCGGGTTGTTGAGCCAAACTTGGCCTGATGTACGCATCTTTACTTTGCATTTTTGCCAGAGTGTGTTTTCATGACTTGAACTTGCAACCTTCGGAGGATCATATGACAACAACCCTAGGGTTGCTCCAAAGTTGCATTTTAAATTCTATGCATAAGATTCCCATTTTGAAAAGTAAAATTTTAGTAAAGGAAATCGGTGAATTAAGTTATAAGATAGTTTTAACACACATATACATATATATGGTGCACATACACAAGAAACCCTAAATATTAAATACATATATAGCGTTGGTAATCAAGAACAAATTCCTACACCAAGAAAATCTATAAAAGGCACATCATTTTTCTTCTTGACTGCTTCTTCCTCTACTATATCTTGCTCAATTAATGTCAGTGTCGTCTTAACCGGCTTCGGAAGTTGGTTCTCGGGATGAACCACCTCCTTAGGCACTATATGCTCATTGCACTGATATCTGTATCTTCCACTAGAACTTAGATGGTTTTGTAACCCAAAATGGTCTAATAAGTTTTGACGACTTGAAGTAGATGAATTTTTAATCTGTCCTTGTGCGGTCTTGTGCAAATATTTATGGTCTAACATGGTATTAGGATCCCTAAAACTCCAAGCTGAAGAAATGTCATCATTCTGTAACTGCAAACCAGCTGCGAAAGAGATTGAGGTAGAATACTTGTTGGAGTTCAAGAAGTCCCTTCCATGATTCATTTTCAGTTTACTACTACTTTGTAAATCATCTTCGTACCTTGTTTTTTCACAAAGTTTTGATTTTTCCCTTTGCTTTCTAGCCATAATAACGTGCCAGTGATTCTTGACTGCATTATCAGTTCGACCAGGAAATAACCGTGATATGATAGCCCATCGGTTTCCATGTACGCGATGAGCTGCCAAAAGCTTTTCCTCTTCCTCATCTGTAAATGGCCTTCTGTTTATTCTAGGATCAAGCTGATTAAACCATCTTAGTCTACAACTCTTTCCTGCAAAATATCAAATTATATGTTTATTATTATTATATCAGCAAATGCTATAATTTTATAATATTAGTACCCAAAAAATGACTTTTAGAGCAAATTCTGTAGGGTTTTGATCTGGAATCGGTTTGTAGTCGAAGAGAGTAAATAAATAGATGAATTAACTTTTTGATAATATACAGCCTTCCACTTAAT
The DNA here is from genome assembly GCA_030545235.1 of Helianthus tuberosus. Classification (NCBI taxonomy): domain Eukaryota; kingdom Viridiplantae; phylum Streptophyta; class Magnoliopsida; order Asterales; family Asteraceae; genus Helianthus; species Helianthus tuberosus. The sequence goes on from CM060357.1 coordinate 109,623,410, forward strand.
TGTTCAAGAAACTATGAAAATATATTAGCTAGCTAGGTTTCGTAAAAACAAGAAAAAAGTAATCACGTACTCAAGTTAACAACACCTAGAAAATAATAATAATAATAATAATAATAATAATAATAATAATAATAATAATAATAATAATAATAATAATAATAATAATAATAATAATTTGAAAGGATCAATACACTTTATTTTGGTGATTCGGATGAGAATACATATCTTGATTAAACACGTACTATATGTTTAGTTAAGTTGTTGTAATCAATCAGAAGTTTTATTGAAACAAGCTGATCGATCGGATATTTGGTCATGTGTACAAACAATAAGATAAAAGTAAAAAGAAGCTAGATCCCACAAACGTAAACTGACACCTGATCTTCCTTGAAGTTTTTCAGCGATGGAATTCCAATTCTGAGGTCCGTAAAGTTGAACGAGCTGCCTCAGCTTCTCGTCTTCGGCTGGCCTCCAGTGTCCTCTAGGACACATCCTCGAATCATCGCTTCTGGTTTCCTCCATAAATAACTGAAAACTATGATTGATAATGGAAGAAACAATACCCAGTTTTACTTGTTGGTTAAAAATTACTAAATGAAGATTTTTATAGGAAGAAAAATGAGATTTGTTGAGATGAGAATAATAAAGTAGGTTGGTTTAGGGTTATGGATGGGCGGTCACTTTTGTTGGTTTTGCACGAAACTGTCTATCAACTAGTTTTTAGGCTAAAAGAGAGAATTGCGTATGAAAATACACACAAAGAAAGAGCCGTTTCTTGTTTTCCTTTGGAATTTTATTTCTACTTGAAACAGTGCAATTCCCAACTATTTCTACAATCTCTTTTTCAACTTTAAGTTTAAGGTAGTTTTGACCTTTGTAATTGGTTTTTCTGCAAAGGAATTTAAAGGTCAAACAAATACAAAATTACTAGAAAATATAGATACCTTAGTTTCTCCTATAGGGTTTTGGTTTGGCTGAGAAACAAGTAAAAATTAGAATGCTAATTTTAGCATCAAACGTATCCGTTAGAAATATCTCACAAGGTTTGGTCGGTAATTAGTCCCTTACTAGTAAGAATTTACTTATGTGTACCAAGCAGGATCACTAGCTGAGTATTTCGTCAATGATATTTTTCTTATTAAAGATAATTAAACATGTCTTTTAAAAGAATTCTTGTTACGACAAAAGATAAAATACAAATAATATTAACATACAAAACGTACAAATTGGGTGAAAATTAAAAAAAGGGCGGTGGCAATTTTGTAATTATGCGAATATCTTTTTTCTCATGCTAAAATCGTACAAACCTACAATTAACGTCCCTGATTCTGTTTTAAATTCTTCTATGATTTAATCAGATTGAGTAGCCCCATTTTATATCTAGGGTTTATTACGATTCTCTATCATCTCAAATCATACAAACCTACAAATCAACGTCCCTAATTCTGTTCTATTGATCGCTTCGTTGTTTTATCATCAATGGCTGAAGAACATCTGAACTCTAATTTGGAAGGTTTGTGTTGTTTTTATTGTAGGAATCGATATAATTTTTACATCAGCTGATTGTTTTTTATCAGCTACAAATCAACGTCCCTGATGTAGAGTAATTTAACACTATGCATATAAACATGATTGTTTTTAGAATATGTAGAGTAATTTTTCTTTGTATACCTACATTCATATACGTATTGCAATCTTACATCTGTAGGGTAATTTTTATAGAGTAATTTGTTTAGTTCTTCTTTTTATATAAGTAGAGTACTTATGTCTAAAGTTTGGGTTAACATCATGAATATCAATAGAGTAATTATGTCTAGAGTAATTTTATGTGGACATTTTTTTCAACTATGTAGAGTAATTTTTACAGGGAACACTTGTGTTTATATAGTCAGAGGAATATACCATCAGTAGAGCAATTTATATAGAGTAATTTATATAGTATAGGATTGTTGCATCAGTAGAGTAATTTATGTAGAGTTATTTTAGTTTTATGCATACCGTTAGCATAATTATACATAAGTATAGTAATTTTTATTGATAAATTTATGTAGCGTTATTTTATACCTGTAGATTAATTTCTAATTTATAGTGTAATTGTTTATTTGTTTTAATTTCGGATGTTGGAATAGAAGGTATAATTTCAGGTTTTCAACGTTTGTCGCCTTCTGTTTAAAGGGCTTTCAAACCTAGTGTATCTTCTTCTATAACACCGGTTGTTGGCATGGTTTTCTCATCTTTGGATGCTGCATATGAGTTTTATCAAATTTATGCATATAAGTATTATACAGGTTCCAAGGAGGGTCAGAAGCTATTTAAGAAGTTTGATGAAGCTCTAGAAGTTGCTAAAGATGGAAAAAAAAAAAAACCAAGAAAAGGTATGAATAGGCCCTCTATCTATACGGGTTGTGACACACATATTGCATTTTCTTCTGATGATGGCGAATCGTATAATGTATACAGGTTTGTAGAAGAACATAATCATACTTTGATTTCTCAAGAGGATATGCAATTTGTTCCTTCATAAAGAAATTTAACGGTTATGAAACAAAAGAGGATATATTCTTTGTCAACGTTAAACCTAGGTCCTGTAAATCATTTAACATTATGAGGACATAATATGATGGTTTTGAAGAGGTTGGTGCAACTGCTGTGTACTGCAAGAATTTTAAAAGAGATTTAAACTGTTTTATTGGAGAATACGATATTGAAATGATTGTTCAAAGATTGACCAATAAGAAAGAATATCTGTGGGGTTTTTCATTTGAATATACTGTAGATTCAAGTGGTTGTTTGACAGGGTTATTTTGGGCAGACGAAGTTTCTAAACATAATTATTTGGCTTTTGATGATGTAATATCATTTGATGGAACTTTCAAAATGAACAAGTAAGTTTCTACTCTATTTTTTTTTATCATTTTTAATGTTATTATTAGTTTTTTACTTATTTATTATTTATTTTTTTAGCAGATACAAAATGGTTTTGTACCGTTCACTAGTATTGAAAATCATTTTCATAATGTCAATATTAGAGCTGGTCTAATTGCAAAAGAAACTACCGAATCTTATGTATGGTTATTAACATGTTTTTTGAATGCATTTGGTCATCAACCAAAGGTTGTAGTTACGGATCAAGATGTCGCTATGAAGGCAACAATTGAAACTGTTTTGACGGACAGTAGACATCGATTATGTATGTGGCATATTATGAAGAAGGTAGCGGATAATGTTAGTTTGAGCAACTTATTTAGAGTAATTACATTTATTATTATAGAGTAATTAAGTAATTTTTTTCTAGTAGAATTAACTGTAGAGTAATTATGTTCATAGGGTAATTATGTAGTTCTTGTTTTATATAAGTAGAGTAATTATGTCTAAAGTTTTGGTTTAATATCATGAATATCAGTAGGGTAATTATGTAGTTCTTTTTTTATATAAGTAGAGTAATTATGTCTAAAGTTTTGGTTTAATATCATGAATATCAGTAGAGTAATTAAGTAGTTCTTGTTTTTATATAAGTAGAGTAATTATGTCTAATGTTTTGGTTTAATATCATGAGTATCAGTAGAATAATTATATCTAGAGTAATTTTATGTAGATCTTTGTTCAACTATGTAGAGTAATTTTTATGGGGACACTTGTGTTCATATCTTTATAGACATATAACATCAATAGAGTAAATTTTATAGAGTAATTTATCTAGTTCTTATTTTATATCAATAGAGTAATTATTTATTATTGTAGAGTAATTATGTAATTGTTGTAGTAGAATGAAGTGTTGAGTAGTTATGTTTATAGGGTAATTATTAAGTAATGTAGAGTAATTAAGTAACTGTTGTAGTAAAATTAAGTAAGTGTGCAGTAATTAATTGATCATTTATTTCTTTACAGGTTGGGTCAGTATTGTGCAATGATGATACTTTTAAACGACGTGTTTGCAATATTGTGTGGACAGATGCAATTGAACCTGAAACGTTTGAGAAGGAATGACAAGAAATAATCCATGACTTTGGTCTTTTACAGAATATTTGGTTAGAAACTATGTTTGACTTAAGATCAATGTGGATTCCAGCGTTTTATCGTGATGAGCCTATGTCAGGGCTTATGCGTACTACTTCAAGGTCTGAAAGTGAAAATCAATTTTTTGGTCTTGTTTCAAACTCGCAATTGACTCCTGTAGAATTTGTTACTCATTTTGATACGGCAATTGAAGTTCAAAGATATAATCATTGGAAAAACGATCATGATACGCGTAATGCTGAACCTTATTTTTCGACCGATTCTCTTCTTAAGCGACATGCTGCTAAGTTGTATACTAGGGCCATATTTTTTGACGTTCAAGAAGAAATCCTTGCTAGTTTTGAGAAATGTTTTTCAGTTAACGTCAAAGAAGAAGGAGAGTATGCAAGGTTCTTTATTAGAGATATTTCGGCTTTTGGAAATGGTTTCTTTGAGGAAATTTTTTTTTGTTGATTTCTTATGCATAGAATAATTTTATATATATGTAGAGTAATTATATGAAGTATAACAGCCAACAGTTGATCTATTAGTTGAGTAATTTTATTTAAATTTATGGTAATTATCTGAAATTTAGAAATACCAACAACTGATGTATTAGTAGAGTAATTATATCTATATGCAGGGTAATTATACGAAATCTCATAATAATACCAACTGTGATTCTATCAGTAGAGTAATTGTAAATATGTGTAGGGTAATTTTAAGAAATACAATAACACCAACAGAGAATATACCAGTAGATTAATTGTTTTCATATGTAGGGTAATTATCCTTTTTTTTAATTTTGACAGGTATTAGCTAAAGTTGATGATGAATTTTCTACTTCGTGTTCTTGTAAAAGATTTGAGCAGTATGGGTTATTATGTCGACATGTTTTCCTTGTCATTAGAATGTTTGAAATTGAGGAAATTCCTGAAAAGTACATTTTGAGTCATTGGAGAAGGGAAGCAGTTACAATAGAGCCAATTGTTCTTTTCTTACTGAAGGTAGTTTGAATGTCAACATTGATATGGCAAATCAGGTTGTTCGTGAGAGTATGTTTGCTAGCGAATGCCTTTGTAATTGTTATTTTACAAATAATGAAGAATTGATCAAAATTAGAGATCAACTGAAAGGAATGATTGAAAAGGCAGATGAGAGTAGTAACACGGGTCCAGTTTTGAAGAAAAAAGATATGACGGCTTCTCTTCTTGGATATAATCAACCATCAACATCATCTGTTAAACTTCCTCCTTGTATTAGAAACAAGGGACGTGACTCACATAGGAGAACTAAATCCAAAAAAGAAAAAGCAACTAGTCGTATGGGGAAAAGACGTTGAGGATGTAAGGTATGTGGGAAGATTGGTGATGATATTCGAACTTGCAAGGAACTTGTTCGTCCGGTTGTAGAGGGTGCAGTATCTACGGATAAAAAGCTTATTATATTTTTGAAATTTTATAAACTATAATCAATCTTAAGGATTTTTGGATTCATAGTTTTTTTAATTAAATAGTTTTATTATAGATTAATATTCTTCTTCAATGTGTAGGGTAATTATTGGATTATAACAAATACCAACAGTTGATGTTGTCTGTAGAGTAATTATATCAATGTGTATCGTAATTATCAGAATTATTACATATAACAAGTTCTTCCCAGCCATAGAGTAATTATATCAATGTGTAGTGTAATTATCAGAATTATAACAATACCTGTTGGACTCTGTATGCCCAAGACACATATTAAATTGATGTGGCTAGTATGTTATGATCTAAGTCGGATCATACCCAATAACAAGCTAGACAAACACCTATAATATCTATTTATGATATGATCGAACAAATAAAAGCATGAGTAATCAAATGAAATAAAGCACTACGATAAGAACCCATACCTAGAGCTAACATCAAACCCCTTCCCAAACTGTACAAGCTTCTTCCAAAGCATACGGCTTTCTGGATGTAGATGGTGATCATTAAATTCCTCCTGATTTATTAGAACTAAAAGAATTCCATTTAAGCATCTCATTGCTTTAGTTGAAAGATTCCATTTGTATTAACACTTAGAATATTTAGAAATTGGTTTTCTAAATAATTGCACTTAAGAAACTAATAAATTATATGGATAATTTATTTTGAGAGAATATTTTGTTTTGTTATTTAATAGGTTAAATAACATTATAAATGGTTGTGAAATGTTGCATAAGTCTTGTAACATGATTATGTTATATTTTATAAAAGGTATAAAATAAATACAAGACATAAAATTTAAAAGAAAATTTTTCATTGGCTGAAAATGGAGGCCCTATGGGTGGCCCCTTGTGGCTTCCCAAGGTAGCTTTCCACCACTTTTAATGCATGCACCATCTCTTCCAAGACACACAATTGAATGCTTCTTCTCTCACGCACTTTCTCTAACTAAGTTTTCAAGTGCAAGAACTTTGTTTCTCTCTCTAAATTTTCGGCCAAGAGGTGCTGTTCAAGAGAGTTTTACAAGTGAAAATCCTAGCAACATAAGGTGTTCGTTGGAGACTTGGGGTATACATGCTTGAGGCTTTCTTGTTTGGAGGCTACCATTCAAGAATCATCACCTTCTTCCATCTCCTTGCTCCTTCAAAGGTTGTTTCTTAAAACACCCTATGGTTGTGTTTTGATAGCATGCATGTTCATATATGGATCCGGGTTATTGGGTTTTGCATATAAAAAGGGTTTTATATCTAATAAGTATCATGTTTTAAATAATTATTCCGTTGCGTTTTCACTTTATTTGGATAAAATGACTTTGATAAACATGTGAGAAACCCAACAATACCAACAGTTGATCTAATCCATAGAGTAATTATATCAATGTGTAGGGTAATTATCACGATTATAACAAATAACAATAGTTGTTCTTATCCGTAGAGTAATTATAACAATGTGTAGGGTAATTATCAGAATTATAACAATACCAACAGTTCATCTTATCAGTAGAGTAATTATATCAAATATGTAAGGTAGTTATCAGAATTATAACAAATAACAACATATGAACAATCTGTAGAGTAATTTTATCAATCTATAGGGTAATTATCAAAATTATAACTATACCAACAGTTTAATTATGCATAAAGTGAAACAAACCATATTCTAAAATAAAGTTCAACAGTATATAACCATATTCAAAAGTTGACAATTCTAGAAGTTAAATCCAAACATTAAACATGAGTTCAAACCACCAAATTAAAACAGCCATTCAAACAAACTGCTTTTGCCTTTGATCAATCTTTTTCTTCAAATCCTTTCGATGTTCCGCCTTAACTTTATCATCCATTTTTTTTATATTCTAGGGCATCCTTTATAAGATCAGCTTTCAAATTGTTGATTTCTAACAACAGTATTTTCGTCAAGAATTTTTTCCTCAATTCAGAAATTTGTTCTTTAAGAGATTTCTCATTTAATGAGAAGCCGCCATCCCAGTTTTCAACACCAAAATAAGTTTCCATATGGCGCATTGTATAAATGCCACAGTCAATGTAGTTTTCAGTTGTCCTCCATGGCCTTTCAAATCTTTTGATGTTTGCCCTTCTTAGTGTTTTTTTTTTTGGCGAAATTGATTTTCTTGAACTCGAGGTAGTCGCACAATGCATTTCTCTACAATATATCAAAAATAAAATATATTACTTTCTCAAAATTCTAAAATTAGTAAAATTCTAAAGTTATTATTAGTCATACCAACATATTAGGGATCCCATTATATCTATCATGGAATTTTTCACCCATTTTGCTGTTATCGAACAACACAATTTTTGAAGTCTTCAAATTAAAACACAAAAGGTAATAATGTTCTGAAGCTAAAATGGGAAAAAAAAACAGGAGGTCGAAATCTCTTATCGATTTGACTTTAAACTGTTCAAGCCATTGATCCATGTTTTGTGTGAACATCAAAAGTCGAATTTTATCAGTGCTTTTCAATGCATAATGATCCCTTAACTGTAAATTCACAATATCAATAGTAGATCAATTATTAGGGTAATTTTATCTATATGTAGAGCAATTATCTGAAATATAATAATCGCAACGGTTGACCTATCAATAGAGTAATTATAGCTATATGTAGAGTAATTTAGAAGTTATTCTTATACAAAATTTTATCCTTACAATACTACCATAGCAGAATATTTATTTGTAGAAATAATTATCAGTAGAGTAATTATATCAATGTGTAGGGTATTTATCAGAATTATTACAAATAACAACAGTTGTTCTTATCAGTAGAGTAATTATAGCTATATGTAGAGTAATTATATGAAATATAACAATAACAATGAATCTATCAATTTAGTAATTGTATCCAAATGTAGAGTAATTATCCATTTTCATACTCTAAAATCATTTTAACATAATGATTTAACAAGCTCTAAACACAAGATTCATCACTAATAAATCCTACGATACTCATCAAATTGGCAAACAACATTATTTTGAACCCATTCGTATACAAATGAGATTTCATGCTTAGAATTCTACCACAACAGAATATTCTTTGAAGAAATAACAAATAATGTACTTATATAGCAAAACAAAATCTAAGAGAGTAAATTCTGAAAATGTACCAATACAATCGATGAGTAAAAAATCTGCTCAGAGAGTATCGACTTTTCATTTTTTTCCTCATTGTTTAGCACTTCAGACCAATTGTCAATGATGTTTGATGTAATTTTTAGATAACCAAACATTGCTTCAAAAATCACTTTGATTGATTCTGTCCCATACACTGACTGGTACACAAACTTTCTGTTGTTTAAAAAAGGAAGATAAATTAATAAGATATATAAACAACATTTGCAAACAACTAAAACAGTACTTACAATTCATCCATTGGAGATAATATGTAATCTAGTATCAATTCTTCATCATCACTCAGCTTCGATCTAAGTTCAACATTCCGGTTAACATAAGGTGATTTATATGCAGAAGTTGGCTTAGATATTCTCTTTTCTTTTGTTTGTTCAGGGGTAGTGTGGGTTTCAGTTGTTTCTTGGTTGATGGGTACTTGAAGAAATGGAAATGTGTCGAGAAGTGACTGTATTTTGTTTTCGTTTTCATCTTTACGCTTTGTTGTAGAAGAATCACCTTCAATAAGATTTACATTCCATTGATCGTTTAAAGTAGAAAACTTATTGAATCCCATGGAAGCATCTTTAGCAACCAAATGTTGTATTTCTGTTTCATGACATTTGGCCTCGATTTCATTTAGTAATGTGTCCGTTGTCCCCTGTTCTAATTGATCTTTTCAGCTTCTCCTCCTTTATTTCCAGCATCAACACCACCTTCCTCACCAACTTCATTCCCACCATCATTTTTTTCACCAGCATTGTCACCTTCATCGTCACCTCCATTACCATCAAATATTTTCCCAGCATCATCACCTGTAACAGTTGATCTTATCAGTAGAGTAATTATTTTAATGTGTAGGGAAATTAAAATAAAACTCAAAATTACCCTACAAGTGCATTAGGCAACTACTCATTCAAAATTACTCTACAAATGCAACAAAATTACTCTACAACCTCATCAACAACACACTAAATCAAAATAAAAATCAAAATTACCATACAAGTGTAACAAAATTACCCTACAACCTCATCAAGAATACACTAAATCAAAATAACATTCAATGTGTAGGGTAATTATCAGAATTATAACAAATAACAATAGTTGATCTTATAAGTAGAGTAACTATTTCAATGTGTAGGGTAATTATCAGAATTATAACAAATAACAACATCTGATCTTATCAGTAGATTAATTATATCAATGTGTAGGGTAATTAACAGAATTATAACAAATAACAATATTTGATCTTATCAATAGAGTAAATATACCTTCTAGCCCACCATCTTCATGTTTATCATCATTTAGACTGCCTTCTTCATGATGTGTATTAATTGTTTGTTTGACCTCCTCTTCTTCGGTGATGTCACCTTGTCAAATAATACATATGTTAATTGTAGGTTAATTATTTTATAAAACTAGTGTAAATATATATCTTCTTGAACTGTCTCATCCACAACTTGTCTTTGTTCAACATCTTTTTCCTTTGTTTGAATCTTTTCAATAGGATCATTCAAACTGATGATGTTAGTATCATCATTTGTACTTTGACTCAACGGAAATTTCTTTTCCCATTCCTTACACATGTCTTGTAAATTTTGATTCCAAGGAAACTTTGATTTCCCTCCTTCACCATTTGATTAATTACTTCTCTTAACTTCTCATATTTTTCAATATGGTTTTCAAGAGTAATCAACCATTGCTACACATGACTAATAAATGAAAAAAATATATAAGTATAGTAACTATTTGAATTGATAGCGTAGTTTTTGTTTGTAGAGTAATTATTACCTTTTCATTTGATCTATAATCAGGGCCTAAGTAGGGTGTTAATCCCGATAACTGTTGTGGTGTAGCACAATAATCCAAAAGCTTTTGGATTGATGGTCCAATCCCCAAATTATCGATGTCTAAAGTTGAGTTGGACAGTCTCGTATAAGGCACTACATAGAACAAGTAAAACAACAAATGGTTAAAACATATTTTTGATTTATGATTGCATAATAGTGTAATTATATGAAATTACATACTCGATGTGATGATATAATCATTTGGTTCATTGCCACCTTCTTCAGCTGTATTATCACCAATAATAGGTGCTTCAACACTTGACACTTGAACATTCTTTTTTGCTTTTATCTTCAACATTACATTCAACATTCTTTGGATTTTCATTCATTTCTACATCATCCTCAGTTTCTTTATCGTCTGTCATTGGGCCATTATTGTAGAAATGTTTTTGCAAGTTGTTGAGTAGCTACGTTGTGATGTATTTTACTGCTGGGTTTTTGTGACATTTGTGCCCTTTCAGCCGTTGTACAAATACGAACAATTTCGAATCCAATGAAATCTTGTGTTTCATTCCCGGGATGACATTTACACATTTCAATCCTTGAACAATTTTGAACTCTCAAAAAGCTCCTCTAGAAGCTATACGTAAACTGTTACGCAAACGTAATTAGTTTAATGCAACGTACACTCTGGAACAAGAACATAAGCTAAACATACCCTAAACACCCTTTACATAACTTAGAAATAAGTTTTGAGGGGCTCGAAATGGCAATAACATTCTTATTCAAGCTCAGGGACTATTTGCGACAAACTGCGAAAGTCTGCCGATTCTTGTATTTTTGAATACGGAACACGTACACACATCCAAAAAATTTTTGTAATCATTAAAATATTTTATTTTATTGATAAGAATGCAAAAATATCATTCGTTGCGAAATTTCGGTCGTTTTCGTGTTCGTTAAAGCGTTCGTCGTAGTTAAGCAAAAAACTCGACCGTACAACCGAACGCACCGACATCCACGACATTTTTGGGCATCATTCAAGTTACTTATGCCTTAACGCCTTTATGTAACCTAAAAAGTGGGTTAAAAGCGTCAAAACACAACAAATCATGTGCAAGGGCCTGTTCTGCTAATTCTCAAAACTTCAGGATGGGCTTGGCGGGGCGCGACGCCCTGGGGGCTTTCCTGTCATGGGGCGCGACCCCCTTGTCTGGTCAAAAAGTTTGTTTCAGCAGCAGCAGTTTGCAACCATGGTTTCTCCATTCTTGGAGCCCAAGTATGTGTGATCACCAAGTATTAAACAGATTTTGACACTTGTTATCATCCTCTATGATCCTTGCCACTTCTTAGGACACTTGGCATGATCATAACACCTTCCAATTGCTATAAATAGCAAGCAATTCATTCACCATTTCTGTCACACCCTGACCGTGTTAAAACAACAAAACCGCGGCGGAAATGTCGGGGAGTGTCGTAACAGAATCATTGTTTCACAACACATGGATATTGAAGTTATGTTTTATTGAATTAATAACTGTTTAACATTGTCTTGAAACAAAAGCAAAGTATAAACAAAATTGTCTTTCGTGTTTTATGTCACTAAGGCCCACGCCCAATCCTATGTTTTGCATCATGATCATCATAATCGTCAAACAACTGCACCTGAAACATATGTGAAAAATAAAGTCAGCATAAAAATGTCGGCGAGTACATAGGTTTTGTGAGTGTGTCAGACTCATGGCCTGTATACACATTGCAATACCTCGTATGACTACCAGAGTCGATAATTAAAAACCATGTATCGAAAAGTGTTTTGTATTGCAATATAATTAACCAACTAAAACAAGTTGGTTATATGTTTAAGAAAACCTCGTTGCCATGAATCTTGATTAAAACCTTTGTTTTCGTAAACCAATAGTAAATCGTCTCGTAAGTAAACTTGTATGGTATATATCATTTTGTAAACATCGTAGCATGACATCATTTGAAATCATTCATACAAGTGAACTAAATAACGCCACGGAATGTAATATGATAAAAGCACTTATATATAAGAAGTACCCGTGGCGTATCTACCATGCTTTTATCATATTACACCCATCCCGTTATCTAATCATTTACCATAAACCAATCATTCAAAAATTGTTCAATTCGTCCGTGTTATCAATCGTTCGTGTCATCAAAACCAATCATTCAAATCGTTCAATTCATTCGTGTTATAAATCATCGTCCAATCGTTCGTGTTAAAAACCATCGTCCAATCGTTCGTGTTATAAACCATCGTTCAATTGTTTGTGTCATAAATCATCGTTCAATCGTCCGTGTTTTAATTGTGAAAACTAACTTTTGGTCGTTCAAGTTGAACACATTCAAACCTGTGTGACTCGTTTATACCACCAAAGGGTATCTTTAATCAACTAACAAACCACCAAAGGGTTTGTTAAGATAACAAGTTCTGTCGTTACCCACATTACCCCCATAATCATGGTGATAGTCCGATAACGGGATTTATCAGATCCTATGGTACCATAACATACTACTGGTCGTCTTGGCCAAAGCTAATGAATGTAATTCCTGTTATGTCTTAACGCACCAACAAGTTCGTCCACATTATTGAAATATTTATGTTTAATATAAACATAGCATTTGTTTTGAAAACTCGAAATCGTTTAGCACATATGAATCACCCCGAAACAATTGAAAGCAGTAAAAGAGGGGAACTATGTACTCACTTGAGATTGCAAGTATCCTTGATCTAGTGAACTAACAAAGCTCGGGGAGTCAAGGAATCAAGTGGCACCACGTATCGGATCACTATGTTAATAAACGGGACCTAAATCAGGAGATCGGGTTGAATGAGGTCTTGTAAACCAAATGAGTGTTGGAACTCATATGATATGGTTTAACAAAAACCTACATTCTGATTTGAACCTATCCTAAGTGCTTTTGACCCGTTATGACCCGTTAAGGTAGTTTACGCTACTTTAACGCGTCATTTGCGTAATGCGCGTTCAGATGGTCTAACTAGCCCTATGATAAGTTTATATGCCTAAACATGTTTATTTTTTTGTTGCATAATCAGTTTAAGCGTCAAAATTTTGGTTACATATGCTTAAATTAAAATTATGCGCAGAAAAAGCATTTTGATCATTTTCCTAAGGCATATAAACTACCTATCATACAACTAATCAAATGAAGTAACCATAAGGTATAACCTCGGAAGGTTATTCCCTATTTAACTATGGTCACAAAATATGTTTGGTCAGATCCTAATGATCGACCAAATGGGTCAGGTTCGAAATTCTAAGCGGTTGTCGAGACTGCTTGACTTACGACCCTAAATTGTCACATCCCGACCACGTAGAACATACAAAACGTGGCGGAAATGTCGGGGAGTGTTGTAACAGAATTAATTGTTTCAAATCCATGGCAATTTAAGTTTTGTTTTATTGATTAAAAGGGTTACAATGTCTTAACAAACAAGAAATACAACATAATTAACTAGTCTTGCATCTTTTATTGTCACTAAAGCCCAAGTCTGCCTATGTGTATCTTGATCATCTTATGCAACAGCTCCTGAAAAACACATGTGAAAATAGGTACGTCAGCATAAAAATGCCTGTGAGATACATAGGTTTTTGTGAAAATAGGATTCATGACTTAAGTTTAAGAAAATGTTTAGTCATGAACCTTGTAATTTGCTTTGTCTAGTAAATCATTTGAAAAACAATGAGTTCAGATGATATGTATAAATAAGTGAATAATGTATGGTTAAATGAATAACCATGTAAACTGAGTTTGTATAAGATAAGTTGCTTGTAAAACAATGTATTATGAAAAGTATGTTATTTGTATAAAATGTTATATGTATCAAACTGAAATGATTCAAATAACGCTACGATATGTAATACCATACAAACACTTATATATAGGAAGTACCAGCGGCGTATCCACCATGCTTGTATCATATTACACACGCATCGTTACTTAATCATTTAATCAAACCAAACCACCAAAGTAATGTTTAACAGTAGTAGAAATGTTTATGTATGGTCAAATACGGTTCACACGGTTCACAGATACAAACGGTTCACAGATACAAATGATTACAACGGTTCACATAGGCAAATAGTTATAAACGGTTCAAAATGTAATATAATGTGTTCATATACTGGATGAGCATATGCAACAAAATGTAATGTAAAACAATGTACTAAGTATGCACACAATGGACATACATAGCATAAAATGTAATGAAATCATGTACTATAATGTACTAACGAACATAGCAGGTATATGATGTGAAAACGGGAAAGCATGAAAGTAACAAGTAGGCACATGTGTTTCACCCCAAAACAGTTTGGAAAACAGTAAAAGAGGGGTCTATGTACTCACTTGAGATTGCTCAGAAGTCCTTGAGTAACAACCAAACAATGCTAGAGATCGCGGATATCAAACGGCACCTAATATAGGTAACTATGTTAATTAACCGGACCTAGATCGGAAGATCGGGTAGCATTAGGGTTTGTAAACCAAACGAGTGTAGAGACTCGTGTCATTTGGTTTAACAAATCCTACATACTAAATGAAACTTAACCTAAGTGCTTTCGACCCATTACAACCCGTTTAGGTAGCTTATGCTACTTTAACGCGTCGTGCGCGTAGAACGCGTACGGACCGCCTAACTAGTCCTATGACAAGTGTTATATGCCTAAACATGTTACATAATCAGTTATGTGACAAAAGTTTAGGTTACATAAGCTTAATTACCAATTATACATGAAAAGGGTATTCTGGTAATTTACCTAAGGCATATAAACTACCTATCATACAACTACTCAAACGATGTGACCATAGGGTATAACCTCGGAAGGTTATTCCCTACCTACTATGGTCACCTAATGTGTTTGGTCGGATCCTAATGATCGACCAAATGGGTCGGGTTCGAAGGTATAGGCGATTTATTAGATCGCCTACCCTACGACCCTAGACAACGTGGTAATCAGTGGGTATAGTCCCAAGGGACTATGACTAACGTGATTACACTCACGTTGCGAAGTTCAAACGAACTTCGCATTGACCATTATTGGTCAACGCTGAAAGTCAAACAAAGTTTGACTTTCGGACTCAAAAAGCAATAAAATAAGGAAAAGAACGAAATAATACTTACGAAGGGTCCCCGAATGCTAACCTCGATCCAAGAACTCAGGTATGAAACAATGGTTTCAACTTAGAGCTCTCAAATCAAGATTCTAGTGCAAAATGAGGTTGTGTGGGTTGGGTATTTATAGGAATACCCGAACCGTTAGGATCGTTTCATGGAAAACGTGCCATGAATCCAACCCGTACACTTGTTGCAAAGTTATGGTGCCTAAATTCCATCCTTATCAGCTGACTAGACGATTGAGAATGTGTGGATGTGGATCGAACAGGTGGGACCTGCTATTAAAAACATTGAATCTGGTCTGGGAGTTGCCTTACGGACCGTAAGGTCAATGGTGTTGAGGTCCGTAAGCTTACTTTGGCAGAATTACAGTTTTGGTCCCTGCAATGCAATCAGTCCATTTTTGACACGTTTAAGGCCCGTTAACCCCATTTCAAAGCTCTAAAATGAAGTTAAAGTATAGGGAACTTAAAATGTGTTCAAAAATATGACGGATGTCGGTTCGTTTGGCCGTACGAACGCGATGTTCGCTTAATTACGACGGAATGCGCATAAGCGCGAAAAACGAACCAAATGACGCGACGAATGGATTTTTCTTATGGCGAACACTAAAATAAAATATTTTAGTGCTTACATAAATTTTTGGAAGTCCGGATGTATTCAGAACGTAAGTTATGCGTAAAAATGCAAACTTGTGCACTTTTTGACGCTTTTAGTCCCTGAATGACACAAAAGTTTATTTTAGCATACCGAACACCTCAAAGCCTATTTCTAAGCTATGTAAAGGATATTTATGGTATGTTTAACTTATGGTCATGTTCCGGAAGGTCTGTTACAGTTCAAATTGGCATACTTTCGCAGTTTGTCAACTTTAGTCCCTGTAAGCGATTAAACTTTGATTTCACCACACCAAACCTTCCAAAACTTATATCTAAGTTATGTAAAGGTTATTTAAGGTATGTTAAGCCTATTTCACTATTCCGGAGTGTTCGTTGGATTAAACTGGTTATATCTACACATCAGTGCGCGTATAACCTTCCAGAAAGCGATTTAGAGCTTGAAATCGAACAAGAATTGATATGTGTAAACGATACACATATTTTTACAAATCCCAAGTATGAAATACTATATTTCATTGGTTTGGCATTTGTTTGATGGTTGGAGTGACACAGGTGTTACAGTCTCCCCTACTTTAGGAAATTTCGTCCCGGAATTAATTCGTAGGAGTCTATCTGTGACTTTGTGTCAAATAACCACCAGAGATATGTAAGGAAAAATCCTGTATTTTCTCTTTAACGGACATTTTTCAGAAAAGAAAAATGAACGGAGTTATTTTCAACAGGCATTCTTTAGAAAATGGAACATGAAGGAATAAACAAAGATATTCATTTCCCTCGATGGATATTCTTCAGCAACGAAAATGAACAGAAATGAGTTACCGAAAATGAACGAAACGAGTCATTTTCCACGATTTCTTTTAGAAACGAAAATGAACAGAATGAGTCATTTTCCACAACATCTTCAGAAACAAAAATGAACAGAATGAGTCATTTTTCACAACATCTTCAGAAACAAAAATGAACAGAATGAGTCATTTTTCACCATTTCTTCAGAAACAAAAATGAACAGAATGAGTCATTTTTCACAACATCTTCAGAAACAAAAATGAACAGAATGAGTCATTTTTCACCATTTCTTCAGAAACAAAAAAAAAATGAACAGAATGAGTCATTTTTCACCATTTCTTCAGAAACAAAAATGAACAGAATGAGTCATTTTTCACCATTTCTTCAGAAACAAAAATGAACAGAATGAGTCATTTTTCACAACATCTTCAGAAACAAAAATGAACAGAAGGAGTCATTTTTCACCATTTCTTCAGAAACAAAAATGAACAGAATGAGTCATTTTTCACCATTTCTTCAGAAACAAAAATGAACAGAATGAGTCATTTTTCACCATTTCTTCAGAAACAAAAATGAACAGAATGAGTCATTTTTCACAACATCTTCAGAAACAAAAATGAACAGAATGAGTCATTTTTCACCATTTCTTCAGAAACAAAAATGAACAGAATGAGTCATTTTTCACCATTTCTTCAGAAACAAAAATGAACAGAATGAGTCATTTTTCACAACATCTTCAGAAACAAAAATGAACAGAATAAGTCATTTTTCACCATTTCTTCAGAAACAAAAATGAACAGAATGAGTCATTTTTCACCATTTCTTCAGAAACAAAAATGAACAGAATGAGTCATTTTTCACCATTTCTTCAGAAACAAAAATGAACATGGTTAACTTCAGATACACGACAGAACTTGCTGTGGTTTCTGTGCACTGAATTTCATAATTATGTATGCATCCATAATTACGTAATTCCTTGCATAGTCCGCACAGTTTGTCTTGAAATGTTTTAGGGGAGGAAAATCAAACCTATGATGAGTGTGACTGGACTACCATAGGGTCCTTTTAATTAGATCGACAAAGGATCCTTTTTAATTAGGGCACCAAGGAGTCCTTTCAGCTATCTCATCACATGATATCCCTAACCAGATTTTTGGATCAATCTGTTTAACTAGACCACTCAGGGGTCTAATTATGGAATAGTACAATATAATCCAAGGATCTTTACTATTACGTAAAAGCCCATTGAGGATTTAATATAGTACTTTTGGATATCCTACTACAAATTCCTTATACAAAGGTATGGAAGATTCTTCGAGGATTTGGATAACAAGAATTTGGATCACACGAAAACATAAAAGGAAACACATAAGCACATAATCACATAGTTGTTTAACTTGGTTATTGATTTGTTATCTTTGGACGCGGATACTTAAAGCACACCAGGAATCCAATCCGTGGATTTCATTTGGCACTTTAATCATTTCAAGAATCTATCTATGAAGATAGGATAATCTTAATAAGAATTCGGCTTTGTCCTTATTGAATCATAATGTACGTATTAAGGCATACGAATAATTCAATTAAGGGCTCCGATGAATGATACCCATCCACAAGGATCTAATTATGAGGATAGAAAGATCCTACATGGATTTTTGGAGTTTGTGTAACGGGAGGTGTTCCGACACCTTGCACTAGGCGTGCTTACGTCGATACACAAGGTAGAAAGTTCATGAGGTTGAGGCGCCAGATATGCCAAGCGACATATGAAGCAGAGTTTGAAGGTTGAGCAGCAGCAGGATTTGTAACAGCTTTGCTTTGGATTGCAAGGCGGCACATGTTAACCAAATGTCTCCATCGTCCACCGTGGGTACATTTGAAACAAGGTATTTGGTTCGGATAATGGCAGTGGTATTAATTGCACCAAGGAACAGTTCCCTTTATACAGCTTCATCCCTGAGACAAGTCATGGTGATAGCTAAGTCAACGGTCCTCTGGAGTACGACGCCTATTCACTGGGTAATTGCAGCACCTGGTTCGGACATTGTTGTTGCGATGAAGAAGCATCTTGAAGATAACGAAAGGCATAGGAGGAAACAAGCGAAAGATAGTCAAAAGAAAATGATAAGGTATGTAGATTGTGACCATTTGTTTGTTACCAAAGGCAAACAAATGAGACAGTGACTAATCAAAGTAAGCGGGTCAATATAATGTATCGCGAAGACATGCTCGCCTATAAGTGAACACTCATCCCAAGAATTCCCAGGTAAGCACAACTGGTCTCGCGTCTGATGAGATGTATACGAAGTGCTTGCCTAGACAGAAAACCCAGAATACAGGCATTCACCCTTCCAGTTTGCACGTGTTCACATTATTTAAAACCCAAAACCTTGACGAGATTTTGAAAATTCAAAGGGGTTCAAAACCATATAACAGAGGGTTCAAAACCTTACAATAGAGGGTTAAAAACCTTGTAATAAATCAACCTAGAACAGATGATTAGTTTTCAAAGCGGTTTTAAAATTTATGTTCTTGTTGTGGTCGTCGCCTAAGGATAGGTGACGGTATTGTTTTATGACTAAACGCAAGTAAACTCGCGTTAGGGTCCTAGAAAGGTTATAGACTAGGTCAAAGCATTACTAATAACCTAATTCCCTATAACCATTGGCTCTGATACCATCTTTTCTGTCACACCCCGACCACGTAGAACATACAAAACGTGGCGGAATTGTCGGGGAGTGTTGTAACAGAATTAATTGTTTCAAATCCATGGCAATTTAAGTTTTGTTTTATTGATTAAAAGGGTTACAATGTCTTAACAAACAAGAAATACAACATAATTAACTAGTCTTGCATCTTTTATTGTCACTAAAGCCCAAGTCTGCCTATGTGTATCTTGATCATCTTATGCAACAGCTCCTGAAAAACACATGTGAAAATAGGTACGTCAGCATAAAAATGCCTGTGAGATACATAGGTTTTTGTGAAAATAGGATTCATGACTTAAGTTTAAGAAAATGTTTAGTCATGAACCTTGTAATTTGCTTTGTCTAGTAAATCATTTGAAAAACAATGAGTTCAGATGATATGTATAAATAAGTGAATAATGTATGGTTAAATGAATAACCATGTAAACTGAGTTTGTATAAGATAAGTTGCTTGTAAAACAATGTATTATGAAAAGTATGTTATTTGTATAAAATGTTATATGTATCAAACTGAAATGATTCAAATAACGCTACGATATGTAATACCATACAAACACTTATATATAGGAAGTACCAGCGGCGTATCCACCATGCTTGTATCATATTACACACGCATCGTTACTTAATCATTTAATCAAACCAAACCACCAAAGTAATGTTTAACAGTAGTAGAAATGTTTATGTATGGTCAAATACGGTTCACACGGTTCACAGATACAAACGGTTCACAGATACAAATGATTACAACGGTTCACATAGGCAAATAGTTATAAACGGTTCAAAATGTAATATAATGTGTTCATATACTGGATGAGCATATGCAACAAAATGTAATGTAAAACAATGTACTAAGTATGCACACAATGGACATACATAGCATAAAATGTAATGAAATCATGTACTATAATGTACTAACGAACATAGCAGGTATATGATGTGAAAACGGGAAAGCATGAAAGTAACAAGTAGGCACATGTGTTTCACCCCAAAACAGTTTGGAAAACAGTAAAAGAGGGGTCTATGTACTCACTTGAGATTGCTCAGAAGTCCTTGAGTAACAACCAAACAATGCTAGAGATCGCGGATATCAAACGGCACCTAATATAGGTAACTATGTTAATTAACCGGACCTAGATCGGAAGATCGGGTAGCATTAGGGTTTGTAAACCAAACGAGTGTAGAGACTCGTGTCATTTGGTTTAACAAATCCTACATACTAAATGAAACTTAACCTAAGTGCTTTCGACCCATTACAACCCGTTTAGGTAGCTTATGCTACTTTAACGCGTCGTGCGCGTAGAACGCGTACGGACCGCCTAACTAGTCCTATGACAAGTGTTATATGCCTAAACATGTTACATAATCAGTTATGTGACAAAAGTTTAGGTTACATAA
The DNA here is from genome assembly GCA_030545235.1 of Helianthus tuberosus. Taxonomy (NCBI): domain Eukaryota; kingdom Viridiplantae; phylum Streptophyta; class Magnoliopsida; order Asterales; family Asteraceae; genus Helianthus; species Helianthus tuberosus. The sequence continues at coordinate 109,644,470 of CM060357.1, forward strand.
GCTTAATTACCAATTATACATGAAAAGGGTATTCTGGTAATTTACCTAAGGCATATAAACTACCTATCATACAACTACTCAAACGATGTGACCATAGGGTATAACCTCGGAAGGTTATTCCCTACCTACTATGGTCACCTAATGTGTTTGGTCGGATCCTAATGATCGACCAAATGGGTCGGGTTCGAAGGTATAGGCGATTTATTAGATCGCCTACCCTACGACCCTAGACAACGTGGTAATCAGTGGGTATAGTCCCAAGGGACTATGACTAACGTGATTACACTCACGTAGCGAAGTTCAAACGAACTTCGCATTGACCATTATTGGTCAACGCTGAAAGTCAAACAAAGTTTGACTTTCGGACTCAAAAAGCAATAAAATAAGGAAAAGAACGAAATAATACTTACGAAGGGTCCCCGAATGCTAACCTCGATCCAAGAACTCAGGTATGAAACAATGGTTTCAACTTAGAGCTCTCAAATCAAGATTCTAGTGCAAAATGAGGTTGTGTGGGTTGGGTATTTATAGGAATACCCGAACCGTTAGGATCGTTTCATGGAAAACGTGCCATGAATCCAACCCGTACACTTGTTGCAAAGTTATGGTGCCTAAATTCCATCCTTATCAGCTGACTAGACGATTGAGAATGTGTGGATGTGGATCGAACAGGTGGGACCTGCTATTAAAAACATTGAATCTGGTCTGGGAGTTGCCTTACGGACCGTAAGGTCAATGGTGTTGAGGTCCGTAAGCTTACTTTGGCAGAATTACAGTTTTGGTCCCTGCAATGCAATCAGTCCATTTTTGACACGTTTAAGGCCCGTTAACCCCATTTCAAAGCTCTAAAATGAAGTTAAAGTATAGGGAACTTAAAATGTGTTCAAAAATATGACGGATGTCGGTTCGTTTGGCCGTACGAACGCGATGTTCGCTTAATTACGACGGAATGCGCATAAGCGCGAAAAACGAACCAAATGACGCGACGAATGGATTTTTCTTATGGCGAACACTAAAATAAAATATTTTAGTGCTTACATAAATTTTTGGAAGTCCGGATGTATTCAGAACGTAAGTTATGCGTAAAAATGCAAACTTGTGCACTTTTTGACGCTTTTAGTCCCTGAATGACACAAAAGTTTATTTTAGCATACCGAACACCTCAAAGCCTATTTCTAAGCTATGTAAAGGATATTTATGGTATGTTTAACTTATGGTCATGTTCCGGAAGGTCTGTTACAGTTCAAATTGGCATACTTTCGCAGTTTGTCAACTTTAGTCCCTGTAAGCGATTAAACTTTGATTTCACCACACCAAACCTTCCAAAACTTATATCTAAGTTATGTAAAGGTTATTTAAGGTATGTTAAGCCTATTTCACTATTCCGGAGTGTTCGTTGGATTAAACTGGTTATATCTACACATCAGTGCGCGTATAACCTTCCAGAAAGCGATTTAGAGCTTGAAATCGAACAAGAATTGATATGTGTAAACGATACACATATTTTTACAAATCCCAAGTATGAAATACTATATTTCATTGGTTTGGCATTTGTTTGATGGTTGGAGTGACACAGGTGTTACATAAATAAGCACTAAACTAGAAGTGACGAGTTAAATATGTTAAAACATGTTTAACTAAGTTAGAAAACTGATTTGATATCAAAACAAAGTGTTTTGATACCCGGAAATAGTTTCGTCGCAAAATGCACATAATCGTGCATTTTGACCGAAACTTTAACTCATCACTTCGACTAGTCAATGTGGTAATCAGTAGGTATAGTCGCAAGAGACTATAACCATCGTGATTACGCTCACGTTGCAAAGTTCAACCGAACTTTGACTTGACCAAATCATGGTCAAAGCTGAAATTTAAACACTATTTGACTTTCTAGCTTGAAAAAATAAACAAGACATGAAAGAACACTTGCAAGTGCTCTAGGCTGGAAAATAAGACTAAGAATACTCAGGTATGAGGCCTCCAACAAGTGTGGTAGCCTCAACTTAGAGCTTTAGAGAGAAGAGAATGAAATGAGCAAGTTGGAGTGTTGAAGATCATGGGTATTTATAGGAATTCTTGAACCATTAGATCATGACATGTGTTTTGTGTGATGATCAAGGAATAATCCACACCTTACACTTGTTAGGACCTGATTAGGGGACTTGGAGAACACACAAAAAGCACACAATATTCAGAAACTTGGATTGAAAACAAGTGTAGCAGGTTGTTTTGCTAAAAAACTGTTTTCTGCCAGCACCAGGCCTCGCGGCCCACGACCAAGTAGGTCTCATTCTTCGTGGCCCGCGACCTAGTATAGTCCAGAAGTTTTAGTTTTTGTCAAAACAGGTCCCTGCAACTCGCTGTTAACCCATTTTTAAGGCTCTATAAGGATGTTAAAGCATAGGGGACTTGAAATATGCTTAGAAATATCACGGATGTCGGTTCGTTTGGTGGCACAATTGCGTTTTTCAGATAATTATGACGAAACTCGAACGGACGTGAAAACGATCCAAATTACGCGACGAATAGTATTTTTGCATTCCCATCACTAAATACAATATTCTAGTGAATACAAAAATTTTTGGATGTCCGAATATGGTCAGAACACAAGATATGCACGCATTTGCATACTTTCGCAGTTATGACGCTTTTAGTCCCTATGATCAAATAAGCGTATTTTCGCATATCGAACCCCTCGCTTTTAGGGTATTTTTAGCTTATGATTTGTTCCAGAGTTTATGTTGTTATATGAATTGGCAGACTTTTGTAGTTTGTCGCAAATAGTCCCTGTGATCAAATAAGCCTGTTTTTGCCATACCAAACCCTCCAAAACTTATTTCTAAGTTATGTAAAGGTTATTTAAGGTATGTTAAGCTTATGTCACTATTCCAGAGTGTATGTCGCAATAAACTGATTACGTTTACATAACAGTTTGCGTATAACTTTACAGAAAGTGTTTAAAAGCTTGAAATCGAACAAGAATTAATATGTGTAAATGTCACATGAAACTGTACAAATCCTGAGAATGAAACACAAGATTTCATTGGATTCGTATTTGTATGATGGTCGTAGAGGCACAAATGTCATAGTTATCAAATTTTCTTTAAATGTTTTGAATTTTAGGGGGAGTAAGAATTTTGAAAATACAAAAATATTTGAAAATTTGAAAAAGCTAAAAACAATAGAAAACTTAAAATGAGTTTTTGTGTAAAAAGAGGAAATAATAGTACATTAGTAGAGAATCACAGTATGCTAAAGAAATGGAAAGTCAAATGTGATAAACGGTTTCACTAATGATATGCCAGTAGGTTTTTACACACTTAGTAGATTGTTTTCGAGATATAAACCTAAATATCAATATCTTACTTATTTCATGGGGAACATCTCTCGGATATATGGATAACCTCCGAAATCTCGTTTGAGAGGTTGCCTAATTCTGAGATACTAGGTCTTTATACTGTTTGCTATCTGAGGTATTATCCTTAATCTTCTGATTTTGCGTCAGCAATGGCCTAGAACACGTATAATACTTTACGTGCTTAAAAAGCTTTCTCTCTGCAAAAAAATTGAGAAAATATCGAAAGATATAAATCAAGTGCAGTTATAAAGAAGATCCCTAAGTGGGACACACCTAAAGTCGAGCCTTCATCTCTTTGACTGAACGGTAGTTCATACCTGAGCTCTCAAGGTCTCGCACTAACCCAGAGTGTAGATATCAATATAGTATACTCACCTGTGAGACTGAATCTAGCGAATCTTGATACGGGAGTATATTATAAGGTGGGACACTATGACAGTTGTGCTTTGAAAACACTGTACAATGTAGAACAATATCAATTATCAATGAAACAATGTGTTTTGGTCCCAATATTTGTGTAATTATGTTTTACAATTTCACCTTTCAATTCTTGTTCGATTTCGAGCTCTTAATCAATTTCTTGAAAGTTATACGCAAACTATTACCTAAACGTAATCACTTTAACGCAACAAACACTCTGGAATAGTGACATATGCTTAACATACCTTAAATAACCTTTATATAACTTAGAAATAAGTTTTGAAGGGTTTGGTATGGCAAAAACAAGTTTATACGATCATAGGGACTATTTGCGACAAACTGCAAAAGTCTGCCAATTCGTATAGCAACATACACTCTGGAACAAGATCATAAGCTAAACATACCCTAAATACCCTTAACATAGCTTAGAAATAAGTTCTGAGGGGTTCGGTATGCGAAAATACGCTTATTTGATCATAGGGACTAAAAGCGTCAAAACTGCAAAAGTTTACATATACGTGCATATCTTGCGTTCTGACCATATCCGGACATCCAAAAAATTTTGTAATCACTAGAATATTGTTTTTTAGTGATAGGAATGCAAAAATACCATTCGTCGCTTAATCTGGATCGTTTTCGCATCCGTTCGAGTTTCGTCGTAATTAACCGAAAAACGCGATTGTATGACCAAACGAACCTATATCTGTGATATTTCCAATCATTTTCCAAGTCCCCTATGATTTAACATCCTTGTAGAGCCTTGAAAGTGGGTTAACGGGGGTTAAACGCGTAAAAAAACAAGTTTCGGGGTTGCAGATGCCTGTTTTGACAAAAACTGAAACTTCTGGCCTGAGTACTAGGCGGGGCGCGATAGCCAGACCATGTATTGGTCGCGGGCCATGAGGAACCATGCTAGGAAGAATCCTGTTTCAGCAAAACAGCCTGCTAAACCTGATTTTAAACTTGGTTTTTGAATATTGTGGACTGGTTTATGTGTTTTCTAAGTCCCGAAATCAGAGCCTAACATGTGTATGACAAGGATCATGCCTTGAACAACTCATTTACACTTGGCAATGATCTAATGGTTCATGATTTCATATATAAATCCAAGAACACCAGCATTTCAACTTGCTCATTCCTCTTCTCTTTCACTCTTGCTCTGAATTGAGGCTACCACACTTAGTTGGAGGCCTCATACCTGAGCATTCTAGTCATTTTTCCAGCCTAGAACACTTGTAAGTGTTCTTTCATGCTTTGTTTATTTATTTCAAGGAAGAAAGTCAAAGAGCGTTTGACTTTCAACTTTGACCATGATTTGGTCAAGACAAAGTTCGTTTGAACTTTGCAACGTGAGCGTAATCACGATGGTTATAGTCCCTTGCGACTATACCTACTGATTACCATGTTGACTAGTCGAAGTGACGAGTCAAAGTTTCGGTCAAAATGCACGATTATGTGCATTTTGTGACGAAACTATTTTCGGGTATCAAAACACTTTGCTTTGATATCAAATCAGTTTTCTAACTTAGTTAAACATGTTTTAACATGTTTAACTCGTCACCTTTAAGTTTAGTGCTTGTTTAGGGTCATAAGTCAAGTAGGTCTCGACAACCGCTTAGACTTTCGAACCCAACCCGTTTGGTCGATCATTAGGATCCAACCAAACGTATTTTGTGACCATAGTTGTATAGGGAATAACCTTCCGAGGTTATATCTTATGGCCACTTCCTTTAATTAGTTGTATGATAGGTAGTTTATATGCCTCAGGAAAATGACCAAAATGCCCTTTTTGTGCATAATTTGAATTTAAGCATATGTAACCTAATTTTGGCACTTAAACTGATTATGCAACATTATTAAACATGTTAGGGCATATAATACTTATCATAGGACTAGTTAGGCCATCCGAACGCGCGTTTGTGCAAATGACGCGTTAAAGTAGCATAAACTACCTTAACGGATCAGAACAGGTCAAAAGCACTTAGGATAGGTTTCAAATTAGAATGTAGGCTTTGTTAAACCATATCATATGAGTTCCAACACTGATTTGGTTTACAAGACTTCATTCTACCCAATCTCCCAATTTTGGTCCCGATTATTAACATAGTGATCAGATACTAGGTGCCACATGATTCCTTGATTGCCCGAGCATTGTTAGTTCACTTAATCGAGGATACCTTGCAAATCTCAAGTGAGTACATAGTTCCCCTATTTTATTGCTTTCATTGTTTCGGGGTGATTTATATGTGCTAAACGATTTCGAGTTTTCAAAACAAAACAAATGCTATGGTTTATATTAAACACAACGATTTCAATAATGTGAACGAACTTGTTGGTTCGTTGATACATAACACGAATGACATTCATTAGCTTTGGCCGAGCCGACCGGTAGTATGTTATGGTACCATAGGATCTGACAAATCCCGTTATCGCACTATCGCCATGGTTATGGGGTAATGTGGGTAACGACAGAACCTGATGAATTTAACAAACCCTTTGGTGGTTTTTTAGTCGATTAAAGATACCCTTTGGTGGTATAGACGAGTCAAAACACAGGTTTGAATGTGTTCAACGAGAACGACCAAAAGTTAGTTTTCACAACTAAAACACGGACGATTGAACAAATGGTTTTATAACACGAACGCTTGAACGATGGTTTATAACACGAACACTTGAATGATGGTTTATGACACGAATGATTGAACGATTGGTTTTGATAACATGAACAATTGATAACACGGATGAATTTAACGATTTTGAACAATTTTGGACGAATGATTTCAAATGATGACACGCAACGATGTTTACTAAATGATATAAACCATACAAGTTTTCTTACTAGAATGATTTACTACTTGGTTTACAAAAGAAAATGTTTTTAGTCAAGATTCATGGCAACGAGGTTTTCTTAAACATATAACCAACTTGTTTTAGTTGGTTAATCATACTTCAATACAAAACACTTTTCAACATAAGGATTTCAATTATCGACTCTAGCACTCATACGAGGTATTGCAATATGTATACAAGCCAAGAATTTGACACACTTACAAAACCTATGTACTCGCCGACATTTTATGATGACTTATTTTCACATATGTTTCAGGTGCTATTGTTTGATGATGATTATGCATGCTCACGTAGGAATGGACGAGGCATTTGTGACTTAAAACAAGAAAGACAATTTGTCGAACTCGTTTGTTTTTCTTTAAGACAATGTTAAACACTTAATAATTCAATAAAACATAACTTCAATATCCATGTGTTGTGAAACAATGATTCTGTTACGACACTCCTCGACGTTTCCGCCGCGGTTTTGTTGTTTTAATGCGGTCGGGGTGTGACAGAAGAGTTGGTATCAGAGCTCATGGTTATAGGGAATTAGGTTATTAGTAATGCTTTTGTCACACCCCAACCGCGTAAAACAAAAAATTGCGGTGGAATCGTCGGGGAGTGTTGTAACAGAATCATTGTTTCATAACAAACGAAAATTTGAAGTTTCGTTTTATTTAAAGATTAACCATTTACATTGTCTTGAAATTTAAACAAACAAGTTAAACATAGTCTATCATTGTTATTAAGTCACTAAGGCCTCGTCCAGTCCTATGTGAACATGCATCCTAGCATTCAACATCATTCAACAACACCTGAAACATATGTAACAAAGTCAGCAAAGAAATGCTGGCGAGCACATAGGTTTATGAGAGTGTCGGATTCATGGCTAGTTTACATGTTGCAATACTTAATTAAAAACCATGTTTTGAAAAGTATAGTATTGCGACATAGTTAACCATCTCAAATCAAGTTGGTTATAATTTATAAAATCTCGTAGCCATGATTCTTAACCCAAAACATTTATTTAATTAAATCAAATTGTAAAACATCTCGTTAATAAAACTCGTATGGTTTATATTATTCAGAAAACATCATTGTGTGACATCGTTTCAGAATCGTTTACCCAAGTGAAGTAAATAACGCCACGGTATGTAATATGATGAAAACACTTATATATAAGAAGTACCAGTGGTGTATCTACCATGTTTTCATCACATTACACCCGTCCCGTTATCTAAACACTAACCAAAAACCAATCGTTTACCCAAATCATTTAACTCGTTAAAAATCACTTCAGTCGTTTAAATCATTCTCGTTTTAAATTGTGAAAACTACTTTTGGTCGTCTCGATAATAACATCCAAACCTTCGTGACTCGACTATCTCGAAACTCGCATTAATAAACCACCAAAGGGTAAATTAACAATCACAGATTCAGTCGTTACCCACCTAACCCACACATAACCATGTGTGCAGTCTGATAACGGGATTTGTCAGATCCTATGGTACCATAACCTAATGCTGGTCGGTTCGGCCAAAACTAATGAATGTTATTCGTTATGTAATTACAACCAACAAGTTTATCCACATTATCGAAATCGTTATTAATTTAATATAAACCATTTTAATCATTTTCGAAAACATCGTTAAAAACATCGAAATCATTTAACACATATGAATCACCCCAAAACAATTGAAAACAGTAACATAGGGGAACTATGTACTCACTTGAGAATGCTTAGAAGTCTTGAACAACAACCAAGCAAAGCTAGAGGGAGCACGGAATCATTCGGCAAACTAATAACTATATAAATAAACCGGACCTAAGTCGGAAGATCGGGTAGGATGAGGTTTCGTAAACCAAATAAGTATTGGAACTCATATAATATGGTTTAACAAAGCCTACATACTAAATCGAAACCTAACCTAAGTGCTTACGACCCATTACGACTCGTTTAGGTAGCTTACGCTACTTTAGTGCGTCGCTCGCGTAAAACGCGTTTGGACCGCCTAACTAGTCCTATGACAAGTATTATATGCCTTAACATGTCTAATAATGTTACCTAATCAGTTTAGATATAAAAATTTAGGTTACATATGCTTCAAATGAATTTATGCGTAAAAAGGGCATTTTGGTCAATTTCCTAAGACATATAAACTACTTATCATACAACTAACTAAACAAAGTGACCATAAGGTATAACCTCGGAAGGTTATTCCCTATACAACTATGGTCACTAAACATGTTTGGTCGGATCCTAATGATCGACCAAACGGGTCGGGTTCGAAAGTCTAAGCGGTTGTTTAGACCGCTTATCTCACGACCCTATATAAGCACTAAACTAAAGGTGACGAGCTAAACATGTTAAAATATGTTTAACGAAGTCAAAAAACAAGTTTGATATCAAAACAAACGGTTTTGATACCCAAGAATAGTTTGGTTGAAAAATACGCATGAATACGCACTTTGACCGAAACTATGACTCGTCACTACGCCTAATCAACGTGGTAATCAATAGGTATAGTCACACGGGACTATAACCATCGTGATTACGCTCACGTTGCGAAGTTCAACGAACTTCTTGTTGACCATAACCTGGTCAAAGTAGAAAGTCAAACACTGTTTGACTTTCGTGCTTAAAAACGCATAAAAGCATGAAAGAAACTTACAACGGGTCCAAGCTAGGAAGAACTTGATCTAAATACTCAGGTATGAAGCATAAAGATTCAACTTATAGCATAAAATTAGATCGAGGTGTAAGGAAAATGGAATGGGAGCTTGGGTATTTATAGATTTCGGAGAACCGTTAGGATCGTTTCTCGCATTTCGTGCCTTGATCTTGGCCCTCCACTTGGGCACATGGTTTTCAAAACCATGGGAATACTTAAAACCATCAAATTCCAGCCCATAGAGTGCAAAACCATGGGTTAAAACCATCAAAACCTCAAAAATGGAGCAAGTTCAATGTATCTGCCAGAAATTTCAAAAATGGTCCCTGCACTTGTAAAACTTGATTCTTTTGGCACTTTTAAGCCCTGTTAACCCTGTTTCAAGGCTCTAAAATGAAGTTAATGTATAGGAAACTTGAAATGTGCTCAAAAATATCTCAGATGTCGGTTCGTTTGGTCGTACGGTTGCGTTGTTCGGTTAATTACGACAGAAATCGTAACAAACGCAAAAACGATCCAAATTACGCGTCCAATGGAATTTTATCATGCCAATCACTAAAATAAAATATTTTAATGATTACATAAATTTTTGGATGTCCGGATATATTCAGAACGTAACATATGCTCGAAAATGCAAAATTATGCACTTTTTGATGCTTTTAATCCCTGTTGATCAAATAAGTTTATTTTTGCACACCAATCTCCTCAAAGCCTATTTCTAAGCTATGTAAGGGATATTTAGGGCATGTTTAACTTATGATCATATTCTGTAATGTTCGTTACAGTTCGAATCGTTATATTTTCACAGTTTGTCGAAATTAGTCCCTGTAAGCGAATAAACTTGATTTCAACACACCAAACCCTCCAAAACTTATTTCCAAGTTATGTACAGGTTATTTAAGGTATGTTAAGCCTATGTCACTGTTCCAGAGTGTTTTTTGCATTAAACTGATTACGTTTACGCATCAGTTCACGTATAACTTTCCAGAAAGCGATTTAGAGCTCGAAATCGAACGAGAATTGATATGTGCAAATGATACACATATTTATACAAATCCCAAATATGAAACACAATATTTCATTGATTTGGTATTTTTTGATGGCCGTGGAGGCGCAGATGTCACACTCTCCCCTACTTCAGGAAATTTCTACCGAAATTTATTCAGAAGAAACTTGTGAGAGCTCGAAACATAAAGTCGAAAAGATAAAACAACACTGGTTAGGGTTCTAAACTTATAGTAACTTTAAATAACATTATGCTTGCAATGTAAGAGGGACACTTATATACAAGTTGTGACAACCCGCACAAAACCAGGTATCCGTACAACTTAATTAATGATTAATTATTACTTGATTACTGTGCTTGATTGAACTAGCTGATAAACTGCTACCTGCATATTGATACATGCACTTACTTGCATCACACTTTAATTTCTGTCACTACATTGATTACATACTGAACCCTAGTGACAAACATGATGCACAAAAAGCACAGTAGCACTAAACGGATACAAAGTGAACATGCTGATATAACCAGCATCAGGCAAATACTGCCTCAAGGCCTGTTAAGAGCCTCATATATTTTGGCTACACTGGTAGTGAGTGTAGGATATAAGGGTTGTGTTACCGCGTCTCTAGGGGATAAGATACACTGATACGGATGTGCCCAAAACGTACTTTAAGTACCAAACACAGCACTTTAACAATTTAACCAGCTTCTAGCTGACTAGTAAAGTGCCAGAAAATGAGAAAATATCACTAGACACTTTCTAAAGTGTCGGGAAAATAAAATGTGTCACTAAAATGTAATAACGACACTTTAAAGTCTTTTGTAACACTTTAACGGATTACTATCCAACCGAACACCCGGACTTTACCCGGAACATGAAAACTTTACTATTTTTATTATTACTCTTTTTCTGAGCCAGTTAGGGTCCCTGGTTACCCTAACACCCGTCATAACACGCTGCTTATAACTAACGGAGTTTAAAACCTAAACTAACTTATTTAACCTAAACTAAACACTAACTAAACTACTTAAAATCGAACCATGGACCCCCCCCCCCCAAACCGATTCGGTTGCCTAGGGGGCAACACCTTGTACCTTGTAATCTTGGATGATCATGTTGTCTAGTATCTAGTGAACATACTAACCAATGGGTAATGGACCTTGAACTTGCCTATATATATACACACTAACCACAAGAGCTTATTCACTAAACACCACAACACAAAGTTACTCTCTCCCTCCCTTACCCACTCTCGGCCGAACACCCTACACACCACCATCACACTTTCGGTTCTTGTCTCTTGCATTCCAACATCATACAAGCCACACAAGACACGTTTTAGGAGCTTTGGTGCAAGTGGAACGCGAAGGACCTCGTTTGTTAGCTTTTATCCACCCGTTTTTTCGTCACGATTCTTCCCTAGCCCCGAGCTAGAGGTATAACCTTTAAAACTTGTTTTTACACATATCTAAAGTGGATAAAAGGATTTTTGTCGGTTGAATCTCGTTATGTTAAAAGATGATGCATTAAAGTCTAGTAAAACTATAAAAATGGAGGTTAATAGCACATGTCTTGTGTAAAAGTCGTAGGACTTGAAATTTGTGTTTATCTAGACCCGATCTATAATGTGGTAGCTCGAAACTTCGTTTAACCCGACTTTGTAAAATCACGTATCATCACATAAGCTTGTTTTTGATAGATACAAGGGTTAAAGGTGAAACACTACCACATTTTAGAAACATGAACTTGTGTGAAATATTATACTTGTGTAAAAGTGATTTAACCGGTAAAATGGTGTTTAAAACTAACGGATCTACGTATCCGCAAGTGGTATTTTTGAAAGACCACACTTTAAAGAAATCATGTTTTTCTAAAAGATGGATCTTGCACTAATAAATATGATTTTATAAACCACAAGTGAGTAGACACTTGTGAGATGGAAAGATCCGACAAAGAAGTATATTTGTCACTTGTTACTAGAAGTTGTAAAGACGGTCTTCTCTAAACACGAGGTTTTTACAAGATTAAAGCTACTTTGTATAAAGATCTACGTATATAGATGGGATTTATAATATAGATTCGGAAAAACTACAAGTTCATGCGATTATGCAAATATACATACTTGTTGACTAGTTTGATGTGTCGGAAATTGTTGATTAAGTAAAGAAGTTGATTGAGTTGATTTGTTAAAAGAAAATGATACGCTTGAAAGCGTGGCCACCTCCAGTTACAGAGGAAACTCTGGCGAAATTTTCTAAAAACCTAACACTTAGACTTTTTACACAACAAGTGTTAGAACTATCTTTGGACATGTTTTCAAAACATAAATTTCGCCAGCACTATATTTTACTAAATATTCGGAGGTGGGATTTTCACAAAGATTAACGTGATAAATATATTTGTCACAACACTGTTTATGATTATTTTGTGAAATACATAAATATTATTTTAGAATGAAAATAATATTCACAAGCGTTAATGATTCCAAAACTTTGCGAACGCTTACACAAACATATAAGTTACACCGGTAATTACATTACCACAAGATTGATAAAACGTAACTTACGCACATGTATTGTATCCCCCATCCTTGGGAAGAAGAATAACTATCAAGCATATACAAAATGTAACACGAAATAGTTGTCTAACTATTTCCCGCAAACATAAACTGTAAAGCTAAAGCACGGCCGTCCGTCTAATAGAATTAGCACTTGTAGGTCGTTGCACAGCTTACTGCTTCAGAGACGCTTGATAGAGTTTACGCATCCACTGTGAGTTCATGTCCCCCTTTTCTCTAACTGTTTTCAGTTTTCTTAACTGCGGGGGTGAAATACATGTTACTTTGTTTACAAGTACTTTATACACGGTATGAATAACGTAAGGAGGTTTAGATCATGTGAATGGGTAGTTAGAACACCGAGGGACTCGAGCGGTAGATCTATTTGGGTGTAGCGAGCCCAGCTTCAGGCCAAACGGACCTCTCGGAGGCTAACCACAACGGACCTGGAGTGACTTGGTTGCCCAACGCAAAAATCAGCTAGGGTTGTGTCTACTTACTTGCATTTCACAACATGCTAATGGCCTTGCAAACCATTGGTGATCACAAGTCCTCTTACACTGCTACATACCAGGAAACTTTTATACTTACAAGTGTTTTACTTACTCACTTGCACATGAACTCGCTCAACATTATTGTTGATTTTTCAACTCACATGTATTTCAGGAAATTAAACGAGATCTGGCACGGTATGGAACGTTTTCCGCTGCATTTGTCATGGAGTCATCAGGGTTTAGGGGATGTGTCTCTTTCCTGGACAAGACACAGTCCTTAAACCAAGTTTATGTTATGTTGTAGTGGTTATGTCTTTTGAACAAGGTTATTGTTGTTGGAGTATGTTCTCGTCAAACAATGGTATTGTATGATATTTTCAAACTTAATTGATGACTTGCATGGTTTTTAAACTCATATAGCTTGTTATGATTAAGCTATGGTATTAAGAAGTCACACCAAAATATACCACGCTTCCGCAAAGCCAGGGTGTGACAGCTTGGTATCAGAGCTCTGATCATAGCGAACTAGGATTCTGTCTCGAGTCTAGACTATGATCACTAGGGCTCTCACGAAAACATTTTTCTGCATACCACTTAAGTCCAGATCCACACTTTTTACAAACAAATGTTGAGCACATTTTATTAATTATAAGTTCAGCTTGGAGGGCTGAGGATCGATCTGGAGGATCGAGATGGTTAAGGTAGTTGAGCACGTTGGTTTGATATAGGATCGATCTGGAGGATCGAGGTGATTAAGGAAGATTGAGCACGTTGATTTGTTATAAGGTTCGATCTGGAGGATCGAGGTTTGGGTTGAGTAAAGGATAGAGCAGTCTTGTAGACTAGATGGTATTGGCTAGTAAGACTAGGAGGATAATTTGAATGCTTACTTGGTGATTTACGTGATTATTTGATTATATGATTGACAGTTTGTGCATACTTATGTTTGCGTTACAGGTACATGGACTCGTCAGATTCAGGTGGTTCAGGCACCACCGGACCCAGACCCATAGTGTCAGATGATTTAGAGTCCTCGGAGCGCGAGGTGTACACGTCAGACTTTACCAGTACCGACGATGACAACTTCCAGCCATTCGCCCTACCTGATGGCGACGATGAGCTCCCTGTTGATATTCCGGCCGGGGATTTGCCACTAGCGGTGATCCCTGCACCCATACCCCTCGCTTCTTACCCTGTTCAGGAGTTACCATTCGACGACAACGAGGACGACGTCGACTTGTTTGAGGTGGAGCCTATGGAGGACGTTCAGGGCGAGGCCCTACCTGCTGTTGCCCCATTACTGATTGCAGATGCTCCGGCTGCGGAGGCACCTGCACATTCCCCAGCCCAGGACTCCTCTGAGTCTGTGGCTTCTGCACCGACACATACCCTTAGTGTGCAGCACTATTCCCATGGGTCTGATTCGGACCAGGCTCTTTCTGTTGCTCCCGTACCTGGACTTGTTTATGATCCTGACGATGAGGGGGATTCAGACCCTATGTTTCCCCCAGGCTATGATCCTGACCGCGATTTGGAGTTTGTCCCTATGGACGAGATGATGGAGGATCCTGCTGATCCTATTGATCCTTTTGATCCGATCGATCCTGACTTTGACTTTGATATGGCGTTTGATGACTTGGAGCCTGCCCTTGCCCCTGAGCAGGCAGCTGCTCTTGACCCGTTACCAGAGCATGACCCTATGCATGCTGATGTACCTCTTGAGCCCATTGCTGTTGATCACCACCTAGATGTTCCTTTGATTGCAGACGATCAAGACGATCATGTCCCTGTTGATCCCATTGATCCTCTACCCATAGTTGCTGTACCTGTTGACCCACCATTTGAGCACCTGGCACCCGTTGACCCTGTTGTGGCTCCCTTATTTGATCCTGTTCCCTTAGAGCCTGAGCATGCTCTGTTTGCTGCCCATATGGATCCACCGGACGAGCCGGCACAGCACGGGTGGATCCCGGCTGATGAGGACGTCCCACCACTACCCCCACAGATTCCAGACGCTAGACACGCTGACTTTTCGTTTCAGGTTCCCACGTACATACCTCCAGCGGGGCCTGGAGAGGGCTCTTCAGCACACCCTGATGGGCATGTACCGATGCCCATGCCTTTCACGTCTCAGATTCCTTTTACTACAGCTCCTTTTGGGATGGCACCCTTTGACCCCACACGTGAGCCCCTGCTGTGGTCACCGTTTTCCCCTATGCCACCCACCGATCCATACCACAGATTCCACGTGGGCCACACCATTGAGGATGTACTGATGTCTTTTGTTTACCAGCATGAGTCGCACGAGCAGCGACTACAGGAGCTCGAGAGAGCTCGGCCATGTCAGTGCCATGGTCAGGCACCCTCTCCGTTACAGCCGTTTCGACCATTACCCCCTGACTATGCTGCTCGTCTTACTACTTTGGAGCAGCAGATTGCTTCCGTTATTCGCACGCAGCAGGCGATGGAGGCAGATTGGTTAGAGATGCGCCGTTTGTTTTATACCCGTTTTCCTCCCCCTCCTCCACCAGCTATTTAGAGCTCATCGGTGCCACATGGGTAGGCGAGGTGAGAAGTCAGCGATTGCTTTTACTTGCACAGCATTTTGGGGAGACTACGTTATGATTTGACTTTTGTTATGTACTTGGTGTTGTATTGATACTGATGTAGCTTTTGACAGGGGTGATGTAGCCCCGGTGATTGATGATTGTATGTACACATTACGATGTGGTCTCATTATTATGGCAATCGCAGTTTTCTCACCATATTTTGATTCGCTTGATTACTTGTTTATATTTTATGGCATGGGATGTTGTGTGATTGATATTTGTGATATGTGATAACATGAGATGTTATGTGATTATACTATTATTATTACTATATACGTACACTGTACTATGTCCTGACCAACGTGAACACATCTTTTAGAAAGATGCCACCAAGACGACAACAGCAGCCTATGCCTACCACTCAGGAAGAGCTACAACAAGTCATTGCTGCTGCCATAGCGCAATACGCAGCTTCTCAGCCAGGAGGGAGCGGAAGTGTTAATCAAGGCAATAACAATCCACCTCACGGTAATACCACGCCATTCGAACCTACCATGAACTAGTTGGAGATTTTAGCGGTGATGCTAATGCCAACCACATGTTTTAACATACGTGCGGGATGCACCTACAAGCAGTTCTTAGACTGCAAACCAGTTAACTTCAATGGCACAGGAGGTGCAGTTGCCTTTACCCGCTGGGCTGAGAAAACCGATTCCGTCTTACGCATGAGCAAGTGTGCTGAGGATCAACAAGTCACGTACATTTCAGGGCTGTTTCTAGACGGAGCCCTGTCATGGTGGAACCTACAAGTACAAACTCTAGGCGAAGCTGCCGCCTACGCCCTGACTTGGGCCGAATTGAAAGAACTGATGCGCCGAAAGTACTGTTCACGCGCAGAAATTCAAAGGTTGGAGACTGAATTTTGGCACCTAAAGATGGATGGTCCGAAAGTAGCAGAGTACGTCCAGAGGTTTCACGACTTATCTCAAGTGGTTCCTTACATGGTTACGCCGGAATACAAGCGTATTGAGCGCTTCATTTGGGGTTTGGCTCCCCAAATCATTAGCATGGTAACCTCCTCCAAACCAGCAACTATTACTGAAGCCATTGATTTGAGCGTGGCTCTCACAGAAGAGGCGATTCGTCTGAACAAGTTTGGTGATGTCAAGGCAAAGGAGAGAGAGACTCATGTTGAGTCGTCAGGAAGTAACAAAAGAAAGTTTTCGAACTTCAAACAAAGTGTTAGCGGTGATGGTAGGAGAGGAGCACCAAACCCGCCAGCTCAGGGTACGACTGGCAGTGGAAGGAAAGGAAGAGGATATATGGGCACCCATCCCAGGTGTAATGCCTGCCAGCGTCACCATTCTGGTCATTGTGGGCTAAAAGTATGTGAAGCATGTGGGAAACGTGGTCACTCTAAGGACACCTGTTGGGTTGGCACTGGCCGGGGAGGCCAGGGAGGATATGGAAATAGAAATAACAACCGTGGTGGTTCTAGTAGTCACCAACAGGGGAATAATCGAGGCTGCAATGCCAATCAAGCCGGAAATGCTAACCAGAATAACCCGCCAGTTATGGATGGTGCGGGAAGTGGTAAAAGACTTGGATGTTTCAATTGCGGTGACATTGGGCACTTCAAAAAGGATTGCCCGGGATTGAACCAAGCCCGTGGAAGGGTATTTCAGATTGGAGCAAAGGAAGCACGCCAGGATCCCAACGTTGTTACCGGTACGTTCCCTGTAAATCAACGCTATGCATCTGTTCTGTTTGATACTGGTGCCGACTATAGCTTCGTATCACTAGAATTTAAGAATATGCTTGGGTTAGCTGCTAATAAGTTAGACATACCCTACTCGATCGAATTGGCTAATGGAAAGTTAGTTGGAGCCGACGAAGTAATCAGAGGTTGTGTGATAGAATTGGGAGAACGCGAGTTTACTCTGGATCTACTACCAGTCCAATTGGGGAGCTTCGACGTGGTAGTAGGAATGGATTGGTTATCCGGAAACAAGGCGGAGATAGTATGTCACGAGAAAGTTGTTCGCATCCCAACTGATGATGGTGAGACGATTGTGGTCCACGGAGAGAAGCGTGACACGCCGCTAAGATTTATCAGCTGCTTGAAGGCAAGGAAGTGTTTACAAAAAGGATGTGTTGCTTTTCTGGCACACATCATAGATAAGAAGGCTGCTGAGCCAACAATCGAAGACATCCCTGTCGTAAGGGAGTATCCCGAAGTCTTCCCAGAAGACTTACCCGGACTGCCACCTCAGAGGCAAGTGGAGTTTCACATTGACTTAGTTCCAGGCGCAGCGCCTGTAGCTAAGGCACCTTACAGACTTGCTCCATCTGAGATGCAGGAATTGTCAACGCAACTTCAAGAGTTGTTAGACAAGGGTTTTATCCGACCAAGCTTCTCGCCTTGGGGAGCTCCGGTCTTGTTTGTCAAGAAGAAGGACGGAAGTTTCCGCATGTGTATTGACTACAGAGAATTGAACAAGCTGACGATCAAGAACAGGTATCCACTGCCAAGAATCGACGATCTGTTCGATCAACTTCAAGGTTCAAGCTGTTACTCTAAGATCGATCTTCGATCTGGATACCATCAACTGAGGATACAGGAGGAAAGTATCCCGAAAACAGCCTTCCGAACTCGTTATGGACACTACGAGTTCCTCGTGATGCCATTCGGTTTAACAAACGCGCCGGCAGTATTTATGGACTTGATGAATAGAGTTTGCAAGCCATACTTAGACAAGTTCGTGATTGTATTCATCGACGACATCCTGATTTACTCAAAGACGAAGGCTGAACACGAACAACATCTTAGAACCATCTTGGAGCTGCTAAAGAAGGAACAACTGTACGCCAAATTCTCCAAGTGCGAGTTTTGGCTACGCGAAGTCCAGTTTCTTGGACATGTGGTTAATGGGGATGGAATTCATGTTGATCCCACAAAGATCGAGGCAATCAAGAATTGGGAGACGCCTACAACGCCAACCGAGATTCGACAATTCTTGGGTTTGGCTGGCTACTATCGAAGGTTCATCGAGGATTTTTCGAAAATCGCTCAACCATTGACGCTCCTGACCCAGAAGGATAAGACGTTTGATTGGGGAATCAAACAGGATGAAGCGTTTCAGATATTGAAAGATAAGCTCTGCAACGCGCCAATCTTAGCTCTACCGGAAGGTACCGACGATTTTGTGGTATACTGCGACGCATCGCGTCAGGGATTGGGATGTGTGTTGATGCAACGCCAAAAGGTCATTGCTTACGCATCACGCCAACTGAAAGTGCACGAAAAGAATTATACCACACATGATTTAGAGCTTGGCGCAGTGGTTTTTGCACTAAAGATCTGGAGACACTACCTGTATGGTACGAAGTGCACAATTTTCACAGATCACAAAAGCCTACAACACATATTCAACCAGAAGGAGTTGAATATGAGGCAAAGACGTTGGGTCGAATTATTGAATGATTACGACTGCGAGATAAAGTATCACCCAGGGAAGGCGAATGTAGTCGCCGATGCCCTAAGTCGTAAAGAAAGAATCAAGCCTATAAGGGTTAGGGCTTTGGAAATGATCATACGAACCGATCTTTCCTTGCGCATTCGCGCTGCACAAAAGGAAGCTCTCAAGGAGGGAAACCTTGAGGAAGAATGTCTCCGTGGAATGGAGAAGCTTTTGGTACCGAACGAGGAAGGAACGTTATGTTTTGAGAAAAGGATTTGGGTTCCTCTGTTTGGTGGATTAAGGGAAGTTATTTTCAACGAAGCGCACAAGTCACGGTACTCTATCCACCCTGGATCGGATAAGATGTACCAGGATCTTAAAGATTACTATTGGTGGCCTAGGATGAAAGGCGACGTTGCTGTTTACGTGAGCAAATGTTTAACGTGCGCTAAGGTCAAGGCAGAATACCAGAAGCCTTCGGGACTTCTGCAACAACCTGAGATTCCCAAGTGGAAATGGGAACAAATCTCAATGGATTTCGTTACAAAACTGCCAAGAACGCCAAGAGGCCATGATATGATCTGGGTAATTGTTGACCGCCTAACAAAGTCCGCACACTTTCTGCCAATCAGGGAGAAAGACAGTACTAGTAAACTTGCGGAAATTTACATGAGAGAGATCGTAGCACGACATGGAGTACCACTCTCGATCATCTCTGATAGAGACGGGAGATTTGTGTCAAGAATATGGCAATCTTTCCAAGAATCTTTTGGCTCACAATTGAATCTGAGCACTGCATTCCATCCGCAAACTGATGGCCAGAGCGAGCGAACAATACAAACGTTGGAAGACATGCTGAGGGCATGTGTTATGGATTTAGGAGGTAGCTGGGATAAACACTTACCCTTGGTCGAATTTTCATATAACAACAGCTACCACACCAGTATTGGTGTTGCGCCTTTTGAGGCCCTATACGGACGCAAGTGCCGATCCCCACTATGTTGGTCTGACGCAGGTGATAGGCAGCTTGCTGGTCCCGAGATCGTCCAAGAGACGACTGATAAGATCGCGCAAATTCTTAAACGCATCGAAGCCGCTCGCCACAGGCAAGAGGCCTACGCGGATCCAAACCGGAAGCATGTGGACTTCCAAGTCGGAGAGATGGTATTATTGAAGGTTTCACCCTGGAAAGGGGTAGCGCGCTTTGGAAAGCGAGGAAAGTTAAATCCACGCTACATTGGTCCCTTTAGAATTCTAGAAAGAATCGGGACGGTAGCATACAAGTTGGACCTGCCCGCTGAACTAAATGGTGTTCACGATACATTTCACGTATCCAATTTAAAGAAGAGTCCAACTCAAGTTGACGTTGCCATTCCTATCGACGAGATTCATATTGACGACACGCTCCACTTCGTTGAAGAACCTGTTGAGGTCACGGATTGGAAAGTTAACAAGACCCGCCGGAGCAGTGTCAAACTCGTCAAGGTACGTTGGAATGCCAGACATGGTCCTGAATTTACCTGGGAACGTGAGGACCGGATGAAAGAGAAATACCCCCACTTATTTCCTAAGAACCCTGCTTCTACAAGCAGAACTTAAATTTCGGGACGAAATTTATTTAACGGGGGGAGAATGTGACAACCCGCACAAAACCAGGTATCCGTACAACTTAATTAATGATTAATTATTACTTGATTACTGTGCTTGATTGAACTAGCTGATAAACTGCTACCTGCATATTGATACATGCACTTACTTGCATCACACTTTAATTTCTGTCACTACATTGATTACATACTGAACCCTAGTGACAAACATGATGCACAAAAAGCACAGTAGCACTAAACGGATACAAAGTGAACATGCTGATATAACCAGCATCAGGCAAATACTGCCTCAAGGCCTGTTAAGAGCCTCATATATTTTGGCTACACTGGTAGTGAGTGTAGGATATAAGGGTTGTGTTACCGCGTCTCTAGGGGATAAGATACACTGATACGGATGTGCCCAAAACGTACTTTAAGTACCAAACACAGCACTTTAACAATTTAACCAGCTTCTAGCTGACTAGTAAAGTGCCAGAAAATGAGAAAATATCACTAGACACTTTCTAAAGTGTCGGGAAAATAAAATGTGTCACTAAAATGTAATAACGACACTTTAAAGTCTTTTGTAACACTTTAACGGATTACTATCCAACCGAACACCCGGACTTTACCCGGAACATGAAAACTTTACTATTTTTATTATTACTCTTTTTCTGAGCCAGTTAGGGTCCCTGGTTACCCTAACACCCGTCATAACACGCTGCTTATAACTAACGGAGTTTAAAACCTAAACTAACTTATTTAACCTAAACTAAACACTAACTAAACTACTTAAAATCGAACCATGGACCCCCCCCCCCCAAACCGATTCGGTTGCCTAGGGGGCAACACCTTGTACCTTGTAATCTTGGATGATCATGTTGTCTAGTATCTAGTGAACATACTAACCAATGGGTAATGGACCTTGAACTTGCCTATATATATACACACTAACCACAAGAGCTTATTCACTAAACACCACAACACAAAGTTACTCTCTCCCTCCCTTACCCACTCTCGGCCGAACACCCTACACACCACCATCACACTTTCGGTTCTTGTCTCTTGCATTCCAACATCATACAAGCCACACAAGACACGTTTTAGGAGCTTTGGTGCAAGTGGAACGCGAAGGACCTCGTTTGTTAGCTTTTATCCACCCGTTTTTTCGTCACGATTCTTCCCTAGCCCCGAGCTAGAGGTATAACCTTTAAAACTTGTTTTTACACATATCTAAAGTGGATAAAAGGATTTTTGTCGGTTGAATCTCGTTATGTTAAAAGATGATGCATTAAAGTCTAGTAAAACTATAAAAATGGAGGTTAATAGCACATGTCTTGTGTAAAAGTCGTAGGACTTGAAATTTGTGTTTATCTAGACCCGATCTATAATGTGGTAGCTCGAAACTTCGTTTAACCCGACTTTGTAAAATCACGTATCATCACATAAGCTTGTTTTTGATAGATACAAGGGTTAAAGGTGAAACACTACCACATTTTAGAAACATGAACTTGTGTGAAATATTATACTTGTGTAAAAGTGATTTAACCGGTAAAATGGTGTTTAAAACTAACGGATCTACGTATCCGCAAGTGGTATTTTTGAAAGACCACACTTTAAAGAAATCATGTTTTTCTAAAAGATGGATCTTGCACTAATAAATATGATTTTATAAACCACAAGTGAGTAGACACTTGTGAGATGGAAAGATCCGACAAAGAAGTATATTTGTCACTTGTTACTAGAAGTTGTAAAGACGGTCTTCTCTAAACACGAGGTTTTTACAAGATTAAAGCTACTTTGTATAAAGATCTACGTATATAGATGGGATTTATAATATAGATTCGGAAAAACTACAAGTTCACGCGATTATGCAAATATACATACTTGTTGACTAGTTTGATGTGTCGGAAATTGTTGATTAAGTAAAGAAGTTGATTGAGTTGATTTGTTAAAAGAAAATGATACGCTTGAAAGCGTGGCCACCTCCAGTTACAGAGGAAACTCTGGCGAAATTTTCTAAAAACCTAACACTTAGACTTTTTACACAACAAGTGTTAGAACTATCTTTGGACATGTTTTCAAAACATAAATTTCGCCAGCACTATATTTTACTAAATATTCGGAGGTGGGATTTTCACAAAGATTAACGTGATAAATATATTTGTCACAACACTGTTTATGATTATTTTGTGAAATACATAAATATTATTTTAGAATGAAAATAATATTCACAAGCGTTAATGATTCCAAAACTTTGCGAACGCTTACACAAACATATAAGTTACACCGGTAATTACATTACCACAAGATTGATAAAACGTAACTTA
Organism: Helianthus tuberosus; assembly: GCA_030545235.1. Classification (NCBI taxonomy): domain Eukaryota; kingdom Viridiplantae; phylum Streptophyta; class Magnoliopsida; order Asterales; family Asteraceae; genus Helianthus; species Helianthus tuberosus. The sequence continues at coordinate 109,667,739 of CM060357.1, forward strand.
CGCACATGTATTGTATCCCCCATCCTTGGGAAGAAGAATAACTATCAAGCATATACAAAATGTAACACGAAATAGTTGTCTAACTATTTCCCGCAAACATAAACTGTAAAGCTAAAGCACGGCCGTCCGTCTAATAGAATTAGCACTTGTAGGTCGTTGCACAGCTTACTGCTTCAGAGACGCTTGATAGAGTTTACGCATCCACTGTGAGTTCATGTCCCCCTTTTCTCTAACTGTTTTCAGTTTTCTTAACTGCGGGGGTGAAATACATGTTACTTTGTTTACAAGTACTTTATACACGGTATGAATAACGTAAGGAGGTTTAGATCATGTGAATGGGTAGTTAGAACACCGAGGGACTCGAGCGGTAGATCTATTTGGGTGTAGCGAGCCCAGCTTCAGGCCAAACGGACCTCTCGGAGGCTAACCACAACGGACCTGGAGTGACTTGGTTGCCCAACGCAAAAATCAGCTAGGGTTGTGTCTACTTACTTGCATTTCACAACATGCTAATGGCCTTGCAAACCATTGGTGATCACAAGTCCTCTTACACTGCTACATACCAGGAAACTTTTATACTTACAAGTGTTTTACTTACTCACTTGCACATGAACTCGCTCAACATTATTGTTGATTTTTCAACTCACATGTATTTCAGGAAATTAAACGAGATCTGGCACGGTATGGAACGTTTTCCGCTGCATTTGTCATGGAGTCATCAGGGTTTAGGGGATGTGTCTCTTTCCTGGACAAGACACAGTCCTTAAACCAAGTTTATGTTATGTTGTAGTGGTTATGTCTTTTGAACAAGGTTATTGTTGTTGGAGTATGTTCTCGTCAAACAATGGTATTGTATGATATTTTCAAACTTAATTGATGACTTGCATGGTTTTTAAACTCATATAGCTTGTTATGATTAAGCTATGGTATTAAGAAGTCACACCAAAATATACCACGCTTCCGCAAAGCCAGGGTGTGACACAAGTATATGAAGCACCATTGGTGCGTCCACCGTACCTCCATTACATTGTTCACGTTTTGTTATTGTTGCCACTATAGGTTCTTACACATGATAATCTTACTGGGGTTCCTGTGCACTGAATTTCATAATTATGTACGCATCCATAATTACGTAATTCCTTGCATAGTCCGCACAATGCATTTTATAATGTGTAGGGGAAAACCAAATGAACAAACTTGTGATGAGTGTGACTAGACCATCCTAGGGTCCTTTTTAATTAAATCAATAAATGATCTCTTTAAATAGACCACCAAGGAGTCTTTTCAGCTATATCATCACATGACATTCTCAACCAGATTTCGAATCAATCTTTTTAACTAGACCACTCAAGGGGTCTCTTTCGAATTATGGAATGGTACTATATAATCCAAGGGTCTTAACTATTACGTAGAAGCCCATTAAGGATTTAAGGTAGTACCTTTGGATATCCTACTATGAATCCCTCATATGAAGATATGGAAGATTCTACGAGGATTTGGATAACGAAAATTTTGATCACACAAAACATAAAAGAAAACACATAATCACATAATTGTTTAACTTGACCTTTAATTTGTTATCTTTGGACACGGGTATTTAAAGCACACCAGGAATCAAATCCGTGGATTTCATTTGGCACTTTAAACATTTTCAAGAATCTAACTATGAAGATAGGAAGATCTTAATAGGAATTCGGCTTTGTCCTTATTGAATTGTAATGTACGTATTAAGGCGTACAAGGAATCCAATCAAGGGCTCCGATTTAAGCGATAACCATCCACAAGGATCTAATTGTGAAGACAAGAAGATCCTATATGGATTTTGGAATTTGAAAAGCGGGAGAGGCTTCGAAACCTTGCACTAGACGTGCTTAAGTCGATACACGAGGTAGAATGCTCATGAAGTGGAGGTGCTAGATATGCCAAGGCGACATATGAAGCAGAATTTGAAGGTTGGGAAATACGAGCAGAATGCTTTTTGAAAACTATGCATGGGGTTCTTTAGAAATATGCTTAATGTTTTTGAAATCTTACATAATACTTTTGAAATCATAAGGTAGATATATTAGGTAAATATGTTTATAAAAATCATGGGGGATGAATTTTGAAATTATGTATAAGGTTTTTGAAAACATGAATAATGCTTTTCGAAATCATGCACTTGATATACTAAGTAAATATACTGGGTTAAAACCGTTTTCAAACTATATGAAATATTTTGAAATCATGAAGGTTGTTTTGAAAACCTATACTATGTATGTTATGAAAACCAGAGTGTAATGATACGGGTACGAGATTGAAGAAAATATCCTTAGTTATCTAACCAAGGATTTAAAGTGATTACTCAAAATGTCACTTATTTTCTGTACTTCGTTTCTTAGAATGAAATGAGCACTTAGAATTTTCAAGGAAATCATGAGCGATCACATGAACGAGAGAACTACAATTATGGTTCTTTGGTGTAGGTATCGTAGGGGTATGCCATACACACATGTAACTACACTTGTACATCAGAATTGCAAACAACGATTTTATTTATAAACAAAACCGATTGTTTTCAGAGTTCAAAGAAAAACACAAGAAACATAAGCATAAGATTCAGATCATTCAAAGCGGCAGCTTCTTCTAATCAGCCAAATGCTCATCCGTGGGTCAGATTTGCATTGACAATCTTTGGGTATTTGTCCCTGACATAACCTGCCTCGCCATAGGTGTAGCAAGTATTAGGAGGAAAATGAGCTCGTGCTGGATTCGCTTGTGCAGCAGTAGGATCTGCAACAATTTTGCTTTGGATAATAAAATGACACTCATTAACCAGATGTCCCCATCGTCCACAGTTGGAACATCTTTGACATTTGACACTGGCATGGTGATGGAGGCTACACTGATTGCACAAAGGAGCAGTTCCCAAGTACGGCTTCTTGGCTGGTGGTGCTGCCACCTGGCTAGGTTCTGCTTGATTTGGTGTAACGGCTACGGGATCCTTTGGAGCTTTTCGCTTCTTTGACTTTTTCAAAGGTTCGGCTTCTGCTTCTTTTGATGCATCTTGGGTGGCTTCATTGTTGAGACGAGACATGGCGACACCTAAATCAACAGACTTTAGGATTACTTCTCCTATTCGCTGGGCAAATTTGGCAGTTTGCTCGGACATTTGAGTGTCGCTGCGATGAAGAGACATTCTGGAGGAAATGAAAGACATAGGAGGAAACAAGTGAAATGTTATCAGAAAATCAAAACAGAATGACAACGCATAGAAACTGCAATCGTTGTTTGTTACCTAAGGCAAACAAATGAGACGGTGACTAATCAAAGTAAACGGGTCATATTAATGTATCACTGAAGACATGCTTGCCTATAAGTGAACACTCACCCCAAGAGTTCCCAGGTAAGAGTGACTGGTCCGATTATGTGGATTTGTACGAACACTCTAGCCTTAGACAGAAAACTTAGAGTACAGGCATCCACCCTTCCAGATTGCACTCATTCACATTATAAGACCCAAAATTTGACGAGATTTTGAAAACTTAGAGGGTTCAAAACCTAGTAATCAATCATCCTAGAACAGATGATTGGTTTTCGAAGCGGATTTGAAATTTGTGTTCTTGTTGTGGTTGTCACCTAAGGATAAGTGACGGTATTGTTTTAAGATCTAAACACAAGAATCTTGTGTTAGGGTCCTAGGAAGGTTATAGACTAGATCAAAGCATTACTAATAACCTAATTCCCTATAACCATGAGCTCTGATACCAACTTTTCTGTCACACCCCGATCGCGTAAAACAACAAATCGCGGCGGAATCGTCGGGAAGTGTTGTAACAGAATCATTTTTTCATAACACATGGAAATTTAAAGTTTCGTTTTATTTAAAGATTAACCATTTGCATTGTCTTGAAATTTAAATAAACATAGTCTATCATTGTTATTAAGTCACTAAGGCCTCGTCCAGTCCTATGTGAGCATGCATCCTAGCATTCAACATCATTCAACAACACCTGAAACATATGTAAAAACAAAGTCAGCAAAGAAATGCTGGAGAGCACATAGGTTTATGAGAGTGTCGGATTCATGGCTAGTTTACATGTTGCAATAATTAATTAAAAACCTTGTTTTGAAAAGTATAGTATTGCGACATAATTAACCATCTCAAATCAAGTTGGTTATAATTTATAAAATCTCGTAGCCATGATTCTTAACCCAAAACATTTATTTAATTAAATCAAATTGTAAAACATCTCGTAAAAACTCGTTAATAAAACTCGTATGGTTAATATTATTCAGAAAACATCACTGTGTGACATCGTTTCTGAATCGTTTACCCAAGTGAACTAAATAACGCCACGGTATGTAATATGATGAAAACACTTATATATAAGAAGTACCAACGGCGTATCTACCATGTTTTCATCACATTACACCCGTCCTGTTATCTAAACACTAACAAAAAACAAATCGTTTACCCAAATCGTTTAACTCGTTAAAAATCGCTTCAGTCGTTAAAATCATTCTCGTTTTAAATTGTGAAAACTACTTTTGGTCGTCTCGATAATAACATCCAAACCTTCGTGACTTGAATATCTCAAAACTCACATTGATAAACCACCAAAGGGTAAATTAACAATCACAGATTTAGTCGTTACCCACCTAACCCACACATAACCATGGGTGCAGTCTGATAACGGGATTTGTCAGATCCTATGGTACCATAACCTAATACTAGTCGGTTCGGCCAAAACTAATGAATGTTATTCGTTATGTAATTACAACCAACAAGTTTATCCACATTATCGAAATCGTTATTAATTTAATATAAACCATTTTAATCATTTTTGAAAACATCATTAAAAACATCGAAATCATTTAACACATATGAATCACCCCAAAACAATTAAAAACAGTAAAATAGGGGAACTATGTACTCACTTGAAAATGCTTAGAAGTCTTGAACAACAACCAAGCAAAGCTAGAGGGAGCACAGAATCAGTCGGCAACCTAATAACTATATAAATAAACTGGACCTAAGTCGGAAGATCGGATAGGATGAGGTTTCGTAAACCAAATGAGTATTGAAACTCATATAATATGGTTTAACAAAGCCTACATACTAAATCGAAACCTAACCTAAGTGCTTACGACCCATTACGACTCGTTTAGGTAGCTTACGCTACTTTAGTGCGTCGCTCGCGTAAAACGCGTTTGGACCGCCTAACTAGTCCTATGACAAGTATTATATGCCTTAACATGTCTAATAATGTTACCTAATCAGTTTAGATATAAAAAATTTAGGATACATATGCTTCAAATGAATTTATGCGTAAAAAGGGCATTTTGGTCATTTTCCTAAGGCATATAAACTACTTATCATACAACTAACTAAACGAAGTGACCATAAGGTATAACCTTGGAAGGTTATTCCCTATACAACTATGGTCACAAAACATGTTTGGTCGGATCCTAATGATCGACCAAACGGGTCGGGTTCGAAAGTCTAAGCGGTTGTTTAGACCGCTTATCTCACGACCCTATATAAGGACTAAACTAAAAGTGACGAGATAAACATGTTAAAACATGTTTAACAAAGTTAGAAAACAAGTTTGATATCAAAACAAACGGTTTTGATACCCAAGAATAGTTTGGTTGAAAAATACGCATGAATACGCATTTTGACCGAAACTATGACTCGTCACTACGCCTAATCAACGTGGTAATCAATAGGTATAGTCACACGGGACTACAACCATCATAATTATACTCACGTTGCGAAGTTCAACAAACTTCATGTTGACCATAACCTGGTCAAAGCAGAAAGAAAAACACTGTTTGACTTTCGTGCTTAAAAACGCATAAAAGCATGAAAGAAACTTACAACGGGTCCAAGCTAGGAAGAACTTGATCGAAATACTCAGGTATGAAGCATAAAGATTCAAATTAGAGCATAAAATTAGATCAAGGTGTGAGGAAAATGAAATGGGAGCTTGGGTATTTATAGATTTCGGAGAACCGTTAGGATCGTTTCTCGCATTTCGTGCCTTGATCTTGGCCCTCCACTTGGGCACATGGTTTTCAAAACCATGGGAATACTTAAAACCATCAAATTCCAGCCCATAGAGTGCAAAACCATGGGTTAAAACCATCAAAACCTCAAAAATGGACCAAGTTCAATGTATCTGCCAGAAATTTCAAAAATGGTCCCTACACTTGTAAAACTTGATTTTTTTGGCACTTTTAAGCCCCGTTAACCCCGTTTCAAGGCTCTAAAATAAAGTTAAAGTATAGGGAACTTGAAATGTGCTAAAAAATATCTCGGATGTCGGTTCGTTTGGTCGTACGGTTACATTGTTCGGTTAATTACGACGGAAATCGTAACAAACGCAAAAACGATCCAAATTACGTGACGAATGGAATTTTATCATGCCAATCACTAAAATAAAATACTTTAATGATTACATAAATTTTTGGATGTCCGGATATATTCAGAACGTAACATATGCGCAAAAATGCAAACTTATGCACTGTTTGATGCTTTTAGTCCCTGATGATCAAATAAGTTTATTTTTGCGCACCAATCACCTCAAAGCCTATTTCTAAGCTATGTAAGGGATATTTAGGGCATGTTGAACTTATGATCATATTCCGTAATGTTCGTTACAGTTCGAATTGGCATATTTTTGCAGTTTGTCGAAATTAGTCCCTGTAAGCGAATAAACTTGATTTCGACACACCAAACCCTCCAAAACTTATTTCCAAGTTATGTACAGGTTATTTAAGGTATGTTAAGCCTAAGTCACTATTCCAGAGTGTTTTTCGTGTTAAACTGATTATGTTTACGTATCAGTTCGCGTATAACTTTCCAGAAAACTATTTAGAGCTCGAAATCGAACGAGAATTGATATGTGCAAATGATACACATATTTATACAAATCCCAAATATGAAACACAATATTTCATTGATTTGGTATTTGTTTGATGGTTGTGGAGGCACATATGTCACAACTTTGACCTAGACTATAACCTTTCTAGGACCCTAACACAAGTTATCTTGTGTTTAGATGTTAAAACAATACCGTCACCTATCTTAGGTGACAACCAAAACAAGAACAAAATTACAAATCTGTTTTGAAAATCAATAATCTATTCTTAGATAATTTGTTTTAAGGCTTTGCCTTCAAAGTTTTCAAAATCTCATCAAAGTTTGGGTCTTTATAATGTGAACACGTGCAATCTGGAAGGGTGGGTGCCTGTATCCCGAGTTTTCTTTCTAAGGCTAGAGTGTTCGTTCAAATCCGCAGTATCGGACCAGTCACTCTTACCTGGTAACTCTTGGGGTGAGTGTCAACTTACAGGCTAAAGTATGTCTTCACGATATATTATTATGACCCATTTACTTTGATAAGTCACTGTGTGTCATTTGTTTGTTCGTGGTAACGAAAAAATGATCACCTTCCTTATGTTTCGTCGATATTTTCAATACCTCTTTTGTTTATCCAAATGTCAATCTCACTCGTTTCTCATGTTTCCTCGTTCTTTTTAGAAAATGCCTCCTAGACGCGATCAAACTCAGGATGCTGCACTTGCAGCCTTAGTCGCTCAGCAGATTGCTGCTGTGATTCCGAACCTTATTACTCAGATAAATCAAGCGAATAACAATAACAATAACAATGCTTAGTGTAGTTTTAAGACATTCAATTCGGCTAAACCACTGAAATTTTCTGGGTCTCAAGGAGCAATTGCACTCCTACAATGGTTCGAGAGTCTAGAAAGCACATTCTGACATGTTCAGTGTCCAAATAGCGAAAGGTTGAGTTCGCATCTATTGTTTTTGAGAAACGAGCTTTAACATGGTGGAATGGTGTGATGAGAGATAGGGGTGCCGATGTGGCGATGGCACAGACTTGGGAAGAGCTTCGGGCTCTCATGATGAGAGAGTTCGGCCCCCGACATGATCTAAGGGCATTAGAAAGGTAATTTGATGATCTTAAATAGGATGGGGGAGAACACCGTGCTTACACGGATCGTTATGAGGAGTTGAGCTTACTGTGTCCCACAATGGTTACCCCACTGGATAAGGCGATTGAGAGGTATATCGATGGTTTTCCTGACCCTGTGCAAGACATTGTCACTGGTAGTAACCTTACCACTCTTCGTCAGGCCATCGAGTTAGCTGCAACCTAACTGAATCCCAAGTCAGGAAGGGTAAACTTTCTTGTAAGGGTGATAAGAAACAAGCAGCCACTCAAGACATAGGGAAAGAGAAAAAGAAGGGTGAGTCGTTGAAGAGGTCAAGGAAGTGTAAGGCTTCCCAGAACTTTGCTGTCACCGCACAACCTAACCAGAACACACAGAACCAATGAACACAGCCTTACTGTAATCGGTGCAATGGTTATCATTCGGCACAGCTAGTATGTCGATAGTGTACCTCTTGTGGGAGACTTGGCCACACGACCAATATTTGTCGATCTGTTCCAAACCAAGTTGCACAGAACCTGGCTCAAGCTCAGGGAAACACTGCTAGACCTCCATTCCCACCTTGTTCATGCTATAACTGTGGCGAAACGGGTCACTTCAAGAACAATTGTCCGAATCTTTTGAACGTTAATCAGCACATGGACGTACCTTCAACATAAACGCTAACGAGGCTCGTGCTGATAACAAAGTCGTTAACGGTACGTTCCATGTTAACCATCAAACTTGCATCTGTTCTTTTCGATTCTGGTGCCGATAAGAGCTTTGTATCATTAGCCTTTGAGCCTTTATTTGTGATGACTAGAACTAAACAAGGAAAGCCCTTATCTGTCGAGATTACTACTGGCGAACCTCTCATACTTGATTCTGTCATTCGCGATTGTCAATTGAACCTCGATAACCATCTTTTTCCTATTGACCTCATGACAATGCAACTTGGAAGTATCGATATTATCATAGGAATGGATTGGTTAACCAAACATCATGCTGAGGTGGTTTGTTTCGATAAGATTATTCGTATCTCTCTTTCATCTGGCGAAGTCTTAGAAGTTCGTGGTGAGAAACCTTTGAATGGTCTAAAACTCATGTCGTGTACTAATGCCCAAAAATACTTACGAAAAGGATATGTGGCCTTTCTGGCACATGTCGTAGAGGAGAAAAGCAAGAGCAAGAGTATTCAAGATATTCCGATTGTTCGAGATTATCCAGAGGTGTTTTCTGATGAACTGACTGGTTTACCTCCAGTTCGTCAAGTCGAGTTTCATATTGATCTTGTACCTAATGCCAACCCGATTGCTAAAGCACCTTACCGTCTTGCACTGTCTGAGATGCAAGAATTTTTAAAACAATTACAAGAGTTATCTGACAAAGGATTCATCCATCCGAGTTATTCACCTTGGGGCGCTCCAGTCCTGTTTGACAAAGATGGATCTTTCCGTATGTGTATTAATTATCATGAGCTCAATAAGCTCACCATCAAGAATCAATATCCCCTACCATGAATTGATGATTTCTTTGATCAGCTGCAATGTGCTACATGTTTTTCCAAGATCGATCTGCGTTCTGGGTATCATCAGCTTCGTGTACTCGAAGAAGATATTCCCAAAACTGCTTTCCGCATGAGAAACGGTCACTATGAGTTCACTGTCATGCCTTTTGGTTTGACAAATGCTCCAGCTGTCTTCATGGACTTAATGAATAGGGTTTGTAAACCTTATTTAGACAAGTTCATCATCGTATTCATTAATGATATTCTTATTTATTCTAAGTCTCAAGCCGATCATGAACAACACCTTCGTCTAACAATGGAACTCCTGAAGAAGGAACAACTTTTTGCCAAATTTTTCAAGTGTGAATTTTGGCTTAAGGAAGTTCAATTTTTGGGTCATATTGTCAACGAGCAGGGTATTCATGTGGATCCTTCCAAAACCGCAGCGATTAAGGATTGGAACACACCTACGCGATTAAGGATTGGAACACACCTACTGCACCCATAGAAGTTCGCTCTTTTCTTGGTCTTGCTGGATACTATCGACGATTTATCGTGAACTTCTCGAAGATCGCAGTTCCCTCACTTCTTTGACTCAGAAGAATAAGCCATGTGTGTGGGGACCCAAACAAGGGGAAGCTTTCCAAACACTAAAATGAAAACTCTATGATGCTCCTGTCGTATCTTTACCTGATGGCAATGATGATTTCGTTGTCTATTGTGACGCATCGAATTTAGGCCTTGGTTGTGTTCTCATGCAACGAGGTAAAGTCATAACTTATGCGTCGAGACAATTGAAAATTCACGAGAAGAACTACACAACTCATGATCTTGAGTTAGGCACTGTAGTTTTTTCTCTGAAAATCTGGAGACACTATCTTTATGGCACGAAATGTGTGGTTTTCACAGACCACAAAAGTCTCCAACATATTTTCAATCAGAAGGAGCTAAACATGAGACAACGACGCTGGGTTGAACTCTTTAACGATTACGACTGCGAGATTCGCTAGCATCCTAGTAAGGTGAAGGTTGTAGCTGATGCACTTAGTCGAAAGGAATGTGTCAAACTTCATTTTGTTTGAACTCAATCTAATATTCAAACTTGCGTCTCTCAAGCTCAACGTACTTGTGCTACACAAGACTTGATGGGTAAGGAATTAATACGTCAACTAAAGCTTAAACTCGAAATGAAAGACAATGGATTACTTTATTTCAAGAACCGATTATGGATTCCGAAACAAGTAAATCTCCGCACTTTAGTGATGGATGAATCTCATAAGTCTCATTATTCTATCCATCCTGGTGGTGACAAAATGTATAAGGATCTTCGTACTCGGTACTGGTGGCGTGGTATGAAGAAGGATGTTGCCTTGTATGTGTCTAAATGCCTAACTTGTCTCAAAGTCATGGCTGAACATCAACGTCCATCTGGTTTGCTTGTACAACCAGAGATACCGGTATGGAAGTGAGAGAACATTGCGATGGATCTCGTCACTAAGTTACCGCGCACATCTAGAGGTCATGATGCCATTTGGGTAGTCATTGATCGTCTTACAAAATCAGCACACTTTTTGCCGATTCGCGAGGATCTATCTGCTGATAAACTCGCCAAGATCGATGTTGATGAGATCGTGTCTCGACATGGTGTTCCTTTGAACATCATATCTGACCGTGATGCTCGATTCTCATCTCACTTTTGGAAGACCATGAAATCTGCTATGGGAACCCAACTAAATTTGAGCACTACTTATCATCCCCAAACGGATGGACAATCCGAGATGACGATACAAACATTGGAGGATATGCTTAGAGCATGTGTGATAGACTTTGGTGGTAATTTGGATTCGCATCTACCGTTGATCGAGTTCTCTTACAACAATAGTTATCATGCTAGCATCAATATGACACCTTTTGAAGCTTTATATGGTCAAAAATGTCGTTCACCTATCTTTTGGAATGAGGTCGGTGAAGCTCAGCTTACTGGACCTGAACTCATTCTGGAAACAACGGACAAAGTCAAGAAAATTCGCGAAAATCTTCTGACAGCTTGAAGCCGTCAAAAGAGTTATGCGGACATGCGACGCAAGCCCTTGGAATTTCAAGTCGGAGACCATGTCCTACATAAGGTATCCCCTTGGAAGGGAGTGGTGAGATTTGGAAAGAAAGGAAAACTTGCACCATGATACGTTGGACCATTCAAGATTGCTGAAAGAATCGGAAAGGTTGCCTATCGACTTGAGCTACCTCCTAAACTTGGGAATATTCACCCAACATTCCACGTGTCCAATTTAAGAAAATGTTTAGCCGATACTAATCATCATATTCCCCTCGATGAAATTTAAGTTGATGACACAATGCACTTTATCGAGAAACCTGTGGAGATAATGGACTGTGAAGTCAATAGACTAAAGAACAAACGAATACCAATAGTAAAAGTTCGCTGGGAGTCCAAACGTAGCCCAGAGTTTACTTGGGAGCCTGAGGATCAAATGAATTCGAAATATCCACATTTGTTTTCACAAGTTTCCTGTAGTTAAAATTTCGGGACGAACTTTCCTAAAGTAGGGGAGAGTGTGACAATTATGCTCTGAAAAAACTGTACAATGTAGAAAAATATTGATTATCAATGAAACAATGTGTTTTGGTCCCAATATTTGTGTAATTATGTTTGACAATTTCACGTTTCAATTCTTGTTCGATTTCGAGCTCTTAATCACTTTCTGGAAAGTTATACGCAAACTATTACGTAAACGTAATCATTTTAACACAACAAACACTCCGGAATAGTGACATATGCTTAACACACCTTAAAAAACCTTTACATAACTTATAAATCAGTTTTGAAGGATTTGGTATGGCAAAAACAAGTTTATACGATCACAGGGACTATTTGCGACAAACTGCAAAAGTCTGCCAATTCGTATAGCAACGTACACTCTGGAACAAGATCATAAGCTAAACATACCCTAAATACCCTTAACATAGCTTAGAAATAAGTTTTGAGGGGTTTGGTGTGCGAAAATACGCTTATTTGATCATAGGGACTAAAAGTGTCAAAACTGTGAAAGTTTGCATATACGTGCATATCTTGCGTTCTGACCATATCCGGACATCCAAAAATTTTTGTAATCACTAGAATATTGTATTTTAGTGATAGGAATGCAAAAATACCATCCGTCGCTTAAACTGGACCGTTTTCGCGTCCGTTCGAGTTTCGTCGTAATTAACTAAAAAACGCGATCGTACGACCAAACGAACCGACATCCGTGATATTTCCAAGCATTTTCCAAGTCCCCTATGCATTAACATCCTTGTAGAGCCTTGAAATTGGGTTAACGAGGGTTAAACGCGTCGAAAAACAAGTTTCGGGGTTGCAGGGGTCTGTTTTGACAAAAACTGAAACTTCTGGCCTGAGTACTAGGCGGGGCGCGACAGCCAGGCCATGTATTGGTCACGGGCCATGAGGAACCATGCTGGGCAGAATCCTGTTTTAGCAAAACAGCCTGCTGAACCTGAATTTAAACTTGGTTTTTGCATATTGTGGGTTGGTTTAGGTGTTCTCCAAGTCCCCAAATCAGAGCCTAACATGTGTATGATGAGGATCATGCCTTGAACAACTCATTTACACTTGGAAATGATCTAATGGTTCATGATTTCCTATATAAACCCAAGAACACCAACACTTCAACTTGCTCATTCCACTTCTCTTTCACTCTTGCTCTGAATTGAGACTACCACACTTAGTTGGAGGCCTCATACCTGAGCATTCTAGTCATTTTTCCAGCCTAGAACACTTGTAAGTGTTCTTTCATGCTTTATTTATTTATTTCAAGAAAGAAAGTCAAACAGTGTTTGACTTTCAGCTTTGATCATGATTTGGTCAAGACAAAGTTCGTTTGAACTTTGCAACGTGAGCATAATCACAATGGTTATAGTCCCTTGCGACTATACCTACTGATTACCACGTTGACTAGTCGAAGTAACGAGTCAAAGTTTCGGTCAAAATGCACGATTATGTGCATTTTGCGACGAAACTATTTTCAGGTATCAAAACACTTTGCTTTGATATCAAATCAATTTTCTAACTTAGTTAAACATGTTTTAACATGTTTAACTCGTCACCTTTAAGTTTAGTGCTTGTTTAGGGTCGTAAGTCAAGCGGTCTCGACAACCGCTTAGACTTTCAAACCCGACCCGTTTGGTCGATCATTAGGATCCGACCAAACATATTTTGTGACCGTAGTTGTATTGGAAATAACCTTCCGAGGTTATATCTTATGGTCACTTCGTTTAATTAGTTATATGATAGGTAGATTATATGCCTTAGGAAAATGACCAAAATGTCACACCCCGAAATTATCAGAGCTGGCGTGACTGGACTGGTATCTTCATTGCACAGCGGAAGCAAATAAGCTAAGACTTATAGAAAAACGAACGACCACTAAGTACTCGAATCTCCAATGGTTCTCTTATTCCAACCGTGCCATAATTTTTGATATGCAACCTGAGAAAGAAACATGCGAAAAATCAACATAAAGTTGAGCGAGTTCATAGTTTGTTTGTAAAAGATTTGAAATAAATCTTTTTGAATAACCGGTTTATGAAGTATTGTTGAGAAAACGAATTTAAAATCATTTTCTTGTCATGTTATATGGAAATTCTGTATTTATAACGCATTATATTCGCAAAAACCTTGCTTTTGTAAACTCTTGTGTTTGTAAAACTTGTATAACCGTCAATGTCCACCCCGACATCAACAACATGCATGCATAATCCTGTGCTTTGAATTTATATAGAACATGGTATGTAATTTGTAAAGACGTATTGAAACTGAGTTCTGTATATGTAAGGAATACGAGATCGCTAATGGTTCGCGAGGCCACTAACATATGTAACGACATAGGAAGCATCCAAACCATAGGCATTTTTAACTGTGGACTGTCGATTCACAACTAGAGACACAAAAGCACTGCTTGGTACTAGTTATGACCAAGAGTGTGGCTACCTGAAACCCATTAGATCTTACCTTTTGTTCCGCGGTCTTAGTATGTACACGATTAATGGTGCTTATGTTACCCTATTCATGACATGATCTATTGTGTCATTCCTTAGTTTAATGTACCCTTTTGTACTTGTATTTTCCCGTAGTTTAGAAAACTAGAATACGTATGTATGCACACTTCGAAAAATATGCTTGTTTGAAAACCGGTATAGAACATAAGCTTTTCGTAAACCATTTATGTCAGTTAAAACTTGTTTGTAAAATGGTTTAGAAATATGTAATTCATGTTTATTAAAAACCTTGTGTGCTTTGCAAAAAGTGCATGTCTTTCCACCCCGAAAACATTTATAAAAATGTAAAACCGTAAGAAAAAGGTGGGGTTATGAACTCACCTGAATTGTCTTGTGCAAAGCTAGCTAAATACGACTTCGTGATGTCGTTTCCAAGACTTGACTTGTTAGCGTGCATTCTACAATATTCCTAACATGGAATATCTTATAAGTTTCTAACCAAAAGTGGTAACTAAACTACGTGTCACCGAGCTCTACTGAATCGTTGACCGAACGATTCGACGGTTTGTTGTTAACTTAATGAAAATGACTAAGTTAAACTTTGTTGCCCCACGAAGTCGTATGCTGATATATAGAGCATGCCGTTTAGGAGTTTAAAATAAATATATAAACTATATTTATTTATAAAAGAATCGTGGTGTCGTTGGGTATTCGAAATAATATATATAACTATATTTATTCATAAAAGGATTCATTTCGTTAGTTATCGAAAATAAATATATATCTATATTTATTTTTATTAAACGAATTCGCGTTTGATATTTGAAATAAATATATAAATTATATTTATTTTTATAAAAGAGTTGTCGAGTCTTTAATGTTTAAACTAAACATAAACAGTTATAGTTCTTTTATAAAGATATCCGAATTGTTGTTGTTTGGAAATAAATATCACTAAATATATTTATTTTATAAAAGTATCTAGTTTAGTTATCTCGTAAAACGGTTTTGTCGAAATGTTATAACCATACTTCGTAAGTTATGTAATGTCGTCGAAAGTAAATATATGTATTTATTGATCGTCATAAAAGTCGCTTGATGTCGTTAGTTGCCATTTTTTAGTAAAACACATTTGTTTCGTAATTTAATTTGAATCCGTAACGTTCGCTTTATTATAAAATACTTTCCATTTACGGTTTTTCTCAAAAAACGGGCAGAGTTTCCTTTGTTTTTGGACGGCCCCGACAACACCAGTTGTCGTTATTTTTTCAAAATTCAACAATATAAGCAATAACTATGTAAATATTTTCATCAAAAGTATCGAAATGGAAGCTATAATCAAATTGGTTCGAGCTTGTTTGTTACGTAAGTTTAAACTAGAAATATAACGTAACGAAATCATTTCTTTAATCAAATACCGAAACTCTCGCGTCGCTTAGTCGAGTAGGCTGACCGAGTTGACTCGGTTTGACCGAGTCAACCCGAACCACGGACTTATGTTGACCGGACCAAAACTGTTGATTCAGAAACCCGAACCCGCTGGTGCGAACCGTGACCCGAACCGTTGACCTTTGACCGACTTTGACCGATACCCGAACCACTGAATCTGAACCCGAACCCGCTGACCCGAACAATAATCTGGACCGTAACTCGATTCACCACCAAACTTGAAGCCCATCCATATTTGAATCTGAACCGAGCCATGAACAACACCCGATCCAAACATCATCAGCCAACATACTAAAAGAAATGAAGAAAATCGGGAGGGGTTTGGTCCTTACCGGAAATCATGCCAGAACGAAAGCATCACCACCGCCGCTGACGGTGGTTCGTCGCCGGAGACGGTACTTCTCCGTCGATATCTTCCTCTCTCTACTCTCTCTCTCATCGCCATTCTCTGTCTCTCTCGTCTCTTATCTCCGTCGTAGTCACACCCCCAAAATCCACCATGCGGAGTACCACCGCTTGGAGGCGTGACGTGACCAAGATCGAGCCACCAATCATATTGAACAACGTAATTAAGTAAATAAAACCAATCACAATACAATTGGTGACCATAAGACAGTAACCAGTTTTAAGTTAACAGCGGAAGCATAAAACGTAAGTTCAAAACACAAGTTCATAGTTCATAAGTTTAACGACCAAACATAAGTTCCATAAGTTCATAAAGTTTATTTATTAGGCACGGGACATAACAGTCCCTATTCCACAACGACCTCCTCCTCGCGCAAGCTCCATAAGTACCTAACGACCTGCAAGGCATGTAACAACAAATCAACAACAAAGTTGAGCGAGTTCCCAGTTGATTGTTCAGTTAATGAGTTCGTATCAGAAATCGTAAGTTCGCTTCATAACCATGTATTACCCATTATCTTTGATTCCCAAACCCTTACGATATTTAGTGGGGGCTTCCCATTTTATATGTTACTAGACTAGTCGTATCCATAAGTGTCCTTCCCAAATCCGAGGACAGTGTTAAGTATGAGTGTACGTAGGTTTTACGTACGTGCCCTTCCCAATCCGAGGACAGTAGTAAGTATGAGTGTACGTAGGTTTTATGTACGTGCCCTTCTCAATCCGAGGACAGTAACAAGTATGAGTGTACGTAGGTTTTACGTATGTGCCCTTCTCAATCCGAGGACAGTAGAAAGTATGAGTGTACGTAGGTTTTACGTATGTGCCCTTCTCAATCTGAGGACAGTGGCAAGTAGTCTAGTAGTGTTGATAGTATAAGTAGTTATTCAATCCCATTCCCAACCCACCAGGAATCCCATGCCTTAGGAGTGTGAACTCACCTCGGTTGCTCGGTTTGACTCTCAAAAATAGCTAACAGTCAAGGTCGGTCAATCACGTCGTAGTATAATTTACCAGTTAGTCATTTAGTGGTTTACAAATAGAGCACAAAGTTCCAACACGTATCTATCACATAACATGCATCACTTTAACGGTTCATGCCCATATAAACTTCCCATCCATTCCCTACTCATAAACAAACATACGATAATGCACATAACACATATAACATGTTAGATCATTCTCAGATAACCTACCCGACATTTAGACATGCAAATTACTACTTATGTCGTTTCAGCTTTTATATTCAACACTGGGCTGTTTTCGGGCATTTTAATAAAATAGTTAACTTATTCCAAAAATTCCTAATTTTTTACAGAATATCTTAAACGATCTAAATATTATTGTGTAAAAATATCGGGGTCCAGTTCGTTACCAATATTTTATAAAAAATCATTTTCCGGACTGCACTCAGATTTACCTTTTTCAGACTGCAGTCAACGGAAGAATTTATTTAAAATTCATCGTGAGTCCGTTTTACGAAATTCTAGTGAGAGAATTACAAAAACATCGGTGGTCATCTACAGTACAAATTTCATGATCTTACTCTACACAGAATTCAAGTTATGACTGAAAATATAACGCATATTTTTAGCAGCAAAAATGCAGCTTTAGCTGCTGTTACAAAACGACACTTTAAAAATAGTAAACGAAGTCCAAAAATTATGATTCTAGTGCCATTAGAACCGTATTTCATAATACATAAATCAAGACTTCAGAAAATACATTTTTCGTTAGGTTACGGTATGGTTACAGCCAACTGAAGTTGGCTGTAAACACCAACCAGCTTTCTGTTTTAGTTCCCTACCTTCTAACGCATGTTCGATTGATTCCGTTAACATGTTTAGTGATCACAACAACATCAAACATCAATATTAACCAGCAAATCATCAGGAAATCAACAAGAATCATAACAACACAAGATCAACATGATTTAACCATATAACTTCTCTTTATCCACTCTTTACCCTTTATGTTCAAGACTTAGTTCATGTTCTTTAGTGTTTCTTAATATTTCACCATTCAATCATCTATTAACCACTAAAAATAAGAACAAGATGAAGTTTTTAAGCACTTACTACTA
The DNA here is from genome assembly GCA_030545235.1 of Helianthus tuberosus. Classification (NCBI taxonomy): domain Eukaryota; kingdom Viridiplantae; phylum Streptophyta; class Magnoliopsida; order Asterales; family Asteraceae; genus Helianthus; species Helianthus tuberosus. Next base: position 109,686,137 of record CM060357.1, read on the forward strand.
GCTCAAGGCTAGGGGAGAAACAAGGCATAAAAGTGGTGGATAAAAGAAAACTAGAGCGGTCCTTGAGCTTCCTAGTGCACCAAGCTTACTTGTCGGTCTTCTTGCACCTTTGAGTGTATGGAAAATGTTTGAATGGAAAGTTGATGGTGGTGGTATGATGGATGGAGGTGGCGGCCGATCCAAGGGAAGAAGGAAGGAGATGAGTTTGTTTGGTGTGAGTTTTATGAGAGAAGGTGGATGTCTCTTGTGCATATTTATAAACCAATTCTTATGTTTATCCAACATATAAAATGCTCCTCATCATCCAACATCTACCATTAAAATAATAGAAAGAATTGTGTGGGGGGGGGGGGGTACCCCCATGCAACCGTTAATTAGGGGGGAGGGGGTATGGGGTTGGGTTTCAATTGATCTTGTTACTAATTTAGTTAGGATTTAAGGGTTAAGTTAGTAGTTTATTGGGTGTTATATAATATAAAGTGTGTTAGGGTGTTCGGGGACCCTAACTAGCTCAGAGAAATAAAAACAATCTGTTTGACAATATTTTTGTGTTCCGGGTAAAGTCCGGTTGTTCGGTTCGGTGTTGTTCCGTTAAAGTGCTTAATTAATCCGTAAGGTGTCCTATATATATATATTTTTGTAACGTTTTTAATTTTCAACACTCAGGATAGCATACCGGACTATTTAGTAAATTTTTCTGCATACTACTAGTATAACACAGAAAGCACATGTAAGTATAACACAGAAATCAGAAAGCAGTTAAATGATTCAGCACAGTCATCAAGCACTTTATTTATCCTTAATAAATTGTACGGATACAAGGAATTATGAGGGTTGTCACATTCTCCCCCTGTTAAGAAAATTTCATCCCGAAATTTAGTTCGTGGTTACTGAGGAAGCTAGTTAAGTTGCGTTGGTTTCCTGGTTTTCCTGGGGTGTCACATCATCCCCCCGTTGATTTGGAATTTCGTCCCGAAATTCTGCAGTAGCTTCAGCCTCAGTAGTGGTTGCACTTTTCTTAAACAGCTGGGGATACTTGAGTTTCATTTGGTCTTCTCATTCACAGGTATACTCTAGGCCACGACGGGAATCCCAACGGACTCGGACGAGGAGTATTCTCGTACGCTTGAGAATCTTAACATCTCGATCAGTAATCTCTACTGGTTCCTCGATGAATCACAGCTGGTCGTCGATAGTGAGTTCCTTGAGAGGAACTATGAGGGTCTCATCTGACAGACACTTCTTCAGATTTGACACATGGAAAACAATGTGAACTCCGCTGAGTTCTTCAGGTAGATTCAACCTGTAGGCGACCTTGCCAATCTTCTCAATGATTTCAAAGGGTCCAACGTATCGCGGGTTGAGTTTGCCTCGTTTGCCAAAACGAACTACACTTTTCCAAGGTGAGACTTTGAGTAGCACTCGATCCCCAACCTGGAACTCGAGTGGTTTCCTTCGCTTATTCGCATAGCTTTTCTGACGGTCACGAGCTGCCACCATTCGTTGTCGTATCTGAGCAATCCTTTCGGTTGTATCTACTACAAGTTCTGGGCCAGTGATTTGACTGTCGCCAACTTCTGCCCAACAGAGAGGTGATCGGCACTTCCGTCCGTACAATGCCTCGAATGGAGCGGCCTGGATACTGGTGTGGTAACTGTTGTTATATGAAAACTCCACTAGCGGGAGGTGCTTTTCCCAGCCGTTACCAAAATCGATTACACATGCCCTAAGCATGTCTTCAAGGGTTTGGATGGTGCGTTCAGATTGTCCATCCGTCTGTGGGTGATAAGCGGTGCTCATATCTAGACGTGAGCCAAAAGACTTATGCATGGCTTGCCACAGTTCCGAAGTAAAACGCGCGTCACGATCAGAAATGATGGAGGTTGGCACTCCATGCCTTGATACCACTTCTTTTAGGTAGATGTCTGCTAAAGTAGAAAACTTATCTGTTTCCTTGATTGCCAGAAAATGTGCAGACTTGGTCAGTCGATCCACGATTACCCAAATGGTATCGTTTCCGCGTTGAGATTTGGGCAGGCCAGTAACGAAATCCATGAAAATTTGCTCCCATTTCCATTTAGGTATCTCTGGTTGTTGAAGTAGGCCTGATGGTTTCTGATATTCAGTCTTGAGTCTCGCACAAGTCAAGCACTTACTGATGTAGGTTGCTATGTGGGCTTTCATGCCAGGCCACCAATACGTAGTCTTGAGGTCGTGGTTCATTTTATCCGAACTAGGATGTACCGAATAGCAAGACTTATGTGCTTCATCCATCACAAGCTCGCGTAGGTCTCCATACAGTGGAACCCAGATGCGTCCGTTTACATAGTAGGCGCCGTTTTCCTTTTGTTCTAGCCATTGTCTCGATCCTCGTAAGGACTCAGCCCTGATGTTCGCTGCTTTCAATGCTTCAACCTGAGCATCGCGAATCTGAGCGGGAAGGTTAGATTGGATGGTAAGCTGTAACGCACGTACACACTTAGGTATAGTATCCTTTCGACTGAGGGCGTCGGCCACAACATTGGCTTTGACCAGATGGTATTTGATAGCGCATTCATAATCATTCAATAGCTCGACCCATCAGCGTTGTCGCATGTTTAACTCCTTTTGCTTAAAGATATGCTCGAGACTCCTGTGATCAGTGTAAATGGTGCACTTGGTACCGTACAGGTAATGTCTCCATATCTTAAGGGTGAAAACAACTGCTCCCAATTCCAAATCGTGCGTAGTGTAGTTCCTTTCATGAACTTTAAGTTGACGTGATGCGTAGGCAATGTCCTTGTCACGTTGCATCAACACGCAACCAAGTCCTTGGATGGAAGCGTCGCAATAAACCACAAAATCATCTGTGCCTTCAGGCAATGAGAGGATAGACGCGCTATAAAGTCTATCTTTTAAGTACTGGAATGCGGACTCCTGTGCATCACCCCAACGATAGGTGACACCCTTCTGAGTCAATGAAGTGAGCGGTTACGCAATCTTTGAGAAGTCCTTGATAAACCTTCTGTAATACCCTACCAGACCCAAGAATTGGCGGATTTCTGTGGGTGTACGGGGTGCAGGCCAGTTCTTGATCGAGTCAACCTTGGATGGATCAACATGAATCCCATCCTTGTTTACCACGTGGCCTAGAAAGTGGACTTCACGAAGCTAGAAGTCACATTTCGAAAATTTAGCATACAGTTGCTCTGCTCGAAGAAGTTTCAGCATAAGTCGTAGATGTTGCTCGTGTTCCTCCTGACTCTTAGAATGGATCAGGATGTCGTCGATGAAAACAATAACGAACTTATCCAAGTAAGGCTTGCACACTCGGTTCATGAGATCCATGAAGACCGCAGGTGCATTCGTCAATCCGAAAGGCATAACCAGAAACTCGTAATGCCCATAACGAGTCCTGAATGCCGTTTTAGAGATATCCTCATCTCGGACTCTCAGCTGATGGTATCCCGATCTCAAATCAATCTTAGAGTAATAGCTCGACCCTTGCAACTGGTCGAATAAGTCATCAATGCATGGAAGAGGATAACGATTCTTTATTGTCACTTTGTTGAGTTCGCGGTAGTCAATACACATTCTGAAGGTACCATCTTTCTTCTTTACAAATAACACTGGAGCTCCCCATGGCGAAGAGCTAGGACGTATGAAACCCTTTTCCAGGAGTTCTTGTAGTTGCGTAGACAGTTCTTCGAGTTCTGATGGAGCTAGACGATATGGTGCTCGAGCTATGGGCGCTGCTCCAAGAGCTAGCTCGATTTGAAACTCAACTTGGCGATAAGGCGAAAGACAAGGTAATTCCTCAGGAAATTCGCGCACAATAGGAATGTCTTCAATTCTTTTCTCTTCCGTTTATGTGTCAGTAACGAGTGCTAGAATGGCAGTGTGGCCCTTTCGCAAACACTTCTGGGCCTTAAGGAAAGAGATAATGCCTACGACAGCACCACTCTTGTCGCCATGAATCACGAGGGGTTCTTCACCAGGACGAGGGATGCGGACAATCTTCTCGTTGCAAAGAATTTCCGCTTGGTGTTGAGATAACCAATCCATCCTAATAACAACGTCGAAACTACCCAGAACGATAGGAATAAGATCGATAGAGAAGGTCTGACCAGCTAAGACGAGGTTACAACCCTTGCCTACATGCGTGGCCTCGAGACTTTTACCGTTTGCTAGCTCTACTGTGTGTTTGGTGGTCAAAAGTGTTGGGATGCGCTTAAGCATTTGACTAACTTTTAGAGACACATAACTGGTATCGGCACCCGAATCAAATAAAACAGTAACATAAAAGTCGTCGAGAAGGAACTTACCCATCACGACGTTGGGATCATTCCTAGCATCTCCCTGACCAATCACGAACACACGGCCCCGGGCGCCATTGTCTCCATTGTTTCCCCCGTTGTTACCCCCCATTGTTGTTTCCGTTCCCTTGGTTATTGTTCTGATTCTGATTTAACTGTGGGCAGTGTCTCTTGAAGTGACCTTCAGCGCCACACTGAAAGCATCCTCTATTGCCCTGTTGCTGATTCTGTGGTGCTTGCTGTTGCTGCTGACGATTCTGATTTGCAGGCCATGAGCTCCTGCAATCCTTGGCTTCATGACCCATCTTGAGACACCTCTGACAACGTCCCTTGTTGCACTGGCCACTGTGGTGTCTGTTGCATTTGTTGCACTTTGGGTGGTTTCCTCAATAACCACCCTGCCCTTGACTACCAGAAGATTGCTGACCAGGACTCTGGTAGTCATCAATCTTTCGCTGTTGCACCTGGGACTGAACTATAGTCGAACCCTTGCTGGAGGCTCCATCCCATTTTCATTTGTTGTCGCTGGGAATAGCAGAAGTAGTAGTAGCAGTAGCACCTATACGCTTAGGCAGCTTGTTCTGTTCCACTGCCTGGTCTGTGAGACGATGAGCAAGACGAGTAACATCCTGGATGGTAGCAAGGTTAGCAGAAGTCACATGGCTTTGAATCTCTGGAACTAAGCCTTTGAGGTACAGCTCGATACGTTTGATGGGAGGATCCACCATAGTTGGACATAACACTGCTAGTTCATTGGATCGCTTCGTATACGCCTCTATCTCTGACCCCGTCATCTTCAGGTTAAAGAACTCCACTTCCATCTTGTGGATGTCATCACGATTACAGTATTCTCGCTTGATCAGTTCCTTGAAGTCGTTCCATGGGGTGGCATTAGCAGCTGCCAGCCCTAACATTTGAACTTGCACGTTCCACCAAGTCAGCGCAATGCCTTCGAGGGTACCAGTGGCATACTTCACCCTACGAGCCTCAGGGAATTCATACATTTCGAAGACCAACTCGAGCATCTCGAACCAGTGGAGGAGTCCAACGGCCCCTTCAGTGCCACTGAAAGTACTAGGACGACAGTCCATAAAAGTCTTGAATGTGCACATAGGCGGCTGGGCATGCTGGCCTCCTACTTGAGCGGCTGCAAGTGCCGCAGTAACTTGTTCGTTGATCAAAGCCGTCAGCTGGGCTTGTGTGAGGTTGATTCATCCACTCATGATCTTCACCGTACAGAGAACACAAGTAACAAGTGGTGTCGCGAAAGTGCGTAAGTGTGGAGTGACAGAAGAGGGCAAACACACATGGTTTCAAGCAATAGTTGTTACGCTAACTAAGCATATCATGATTAAATGCGATACTAGCAGGTAGGCAATACAAACATAAACCATATTACCTATAGTGTTGAGTCTTGCGCGTGGAGCTAAGCATCGTTGTGGATCGTTGAGCACTGTACAGGTTATAGTCTGGTTTTATCAAAAAGCTTTCCCCCTTTTTTTTAAAAACCAAGTTCACTAGAACCAATGGCTCTGATACCAATCTGTCACACCCCCAAAATCCACCATGCGGAGTACCACCGCTTGGAGGAGTGACGTGACCAGGATCGAGCCACCAATCATATTGAACAACGTAATTAAGTAAATAAAACCAATCACAATACAATTGGTGACCATAAGACAGTATCCAGTTTTAAGTTAACAGCGGAAGCATAAAACGTAAGTTCAAAACACAAGTTCATAGTTCATAAGTTTAACGACCAAACATAAGTTCCATAAGTTCATAAAGTTTATTTATTAGGCACGGGACATAACAGTCCCTATTCCACACCGACCTCCTCCTCGCGCAAGCTCCATAAGTACCTAACGACCTGCAAGGCATGTAACAACAAATCAACAACAAAGTTGAGCGAGTTCACAGTTGATTGTTCAGTTAATGAGTTCGTATCAGAAATCGTAAGTTCGTTTCATAACCATGTATTACCCATTATCCTTGATTCCCAAACCCTTGCGATATTTAGTGGGGGCTTCCCATTTTATATGTTACTAGACTAGTCGTATCCATAAGTGTCCTTCCCAAATCCGAGGACAGTGTTAAGTATGAGTATACGTAGGTTTTACGTACGTGCCCTTCCCAATCCGAGGACAGTAGTAAGTATGAGTGTACGTAGGTTTTACGTACGTGCCCTTCTCAATCCGAGGACAGTAACAAGTATGAGTGTACGTAGGTTTTACGTTCGTGCCCTTCTCAATCCGAGGACAGTAGCAAGTATGAGTGTACATAGGTTTTACGTACGTGCCCTTCTCAATTTGAGGACAGTGGCAAGTAGTCTAGTAGTGTTGATAGTATAAGTAGTTATTCAATCCCATTCACCACCCACCGGGAATCCCATGCCTTAGGAGTGTGAACTCACCTCGGTTGCTCGGTTTGACTCTCAAAAATAGCTAACAGTCAAGGTCGGTCAATCACGTCCTAGTATAATTTACCAGTTAGTCATTTAGTGGTTTACAAATAGAGCACAAAATTCCTACACGTATCTATCACATAACATGCATCACTTTAACGGTTCATGCCCATATAAACTTCCCATCCATTCCCCACTCATAAACAAAGATAAGATAATGCACATAACACATATAACATGTTAGATCATTCTTAGATAACCTACCCGACATTTAGACACGCAAATTACTACTTATGTCGTTTCAGCTTTTATATTCAACACTGGGCTGTTTTCGGGCATTTTAATAAAATAGTTAACTTATTCCAAAAATTCCCAATTTTATACAGAATATCTTAAGCGATCCAAATACTAATGTGTAAAAATATCGGGGTCCAGTTCATTACCAATATTTTACAAAAAATCATTTTCCGGACTGCACCCAGATTTATCTTTTTCAGACTGCAGTACACGGAAGAATTTATTTAAAATTCACCGTGAGTCCGTTTTACGAAATTCCAGTTGGAGAATTACAAATACATCGGTGGTCATCTACAGTACAAATTTCATGATCTTACTCTACACAGAATTCAAGTTATGACTGAAAATAGAACGCATATTTTTAGCAGCAAAAATGCAGCTTTAGCTGCTGTTACAAAACGACACTTTAAAAATAGTAAACGAAGTCTAAAAATTATGATTCTAGTACCATTAGAACCGTATTTCATAATACATAAATCTAGACTTCAGAAAATACATTTTTCGTTAGGTTACGGTCTGGTTACAGCCAACTGAAGTTGGCTGTAAACACCAACCAGCTTTCTGTTTTAGTTCCCTACCTTCTAACGCATGTTCGATTGATTCCGTTAACATGTTTAGTGATCACAACAACATCAAACATCAATATTAACCAGCAAATCATCAGGAAATCAACAAGAATCATAACAACACAAGATCAACATGATTTAACCATATATCTTCTCTTTATCCACTCTTTACCCTTTATGTTCATGACTTAGTTCATGTTCTTTAGTGTTTCTTAATATTTCACCATTCAATCATCTATTAACCACTAAAAATAAGAACAAGATGAAGTTTTTAAGCACTTACTACTAGCTCAAGGCTAGGGGAGAAACAAGGCGTGAAAGTGGTGGATAAAAGAAAACTAGAGCGGTCCTTGAGCTTCCGAGTGTACCAAGCTTACTTGTCGGTCTTCTTGCACCTTTGAGTGTATGGAAAATGTTTGAATGGAAAGTTGATGGTGGTGGTATGATGGATGGAGGTGGCGGCCGATCCAAGGGAAGAAGGAAGGAGATGAGTTTGTTTGGTGTGAGTTTTATGAGAGAAGGTGGATGTCTCTTGTGCATATTTATAAACCAATTCTTATGTTTATCCAACATATAAAATGCTCCTCATCATCCAACATCTACCATTAAAATAATAGAAAGAATTGTGGGGGGGGGGGGTGTACCCCCATGCAACCGTCAATTAGGGGGGGTATGGGTTTGGGTTTCAATTGATCTAGTTACTAATTTAGTTAGGATTTAAGGGTTAAGTTAGTAGTTTATTGGGTGTTATATAATATAAAGTGTGTTAGGGTGTTCGGGGACCCTAACTAGCTCAGAGAAATAAAAACAATGTGTTTGACAATATTTTTGTGTTCCGGGTAAAGTCCGGTTGTTCGGTTCGGTGTTGTTCCGTTAAAGTGCTTAATTAATCCGTAAGGTGTCCTATATATATATATTTGTAACGCTTTTAATTTTCAACACTCAGGAAATGTCACACCCCGACCACGTAGAACATACCAAACGTGGCGGAAACGTCGGGGAGTGTTGTAACAGAATTAATTGTTTCAAATCCATGGTAATTGAAGTTTCGTTTTATTGATTAAAGGTGTTACAATGTCTTAACAAACAAAGAAATACAACATAATTAACTAGTCTGCATCTTTTATTGTCACTAAAGCCCAAGTCTGCCTATATGTATCTTGATCATCTTATGCAACAGTTCCTGAAAAACACATGTGAAAATAGGTACGTCAGCATAAAAATGCCGGTGAGATACATAGGTTTTGTGAAAATAGGTTTCATGACTTATGTTTGAGAAAATGTTTAGTCATGAACCTTGTAATTTGCTTTGTCTTGTAAATCGTTTGAAAATCAATAAGTTCAAATGATATGTATAGATAAAAGAATAATGTATGGTTAAATGATTAACCATGTAGACTGAGTTTGTATAAGATAAGTTGTTTGTAAAACAATGTCTTGTGAAAAGTATGTTATTTGTATAAAATGTTATATGTATCAAACTGAAATGATTCAAATAACGCTACGATATGTAATACCATACAAACACTTATATATAGGAAGTACCAGCGGGAAAATAGGTACGTCAGCATAAAAATGCCGGTGAGATACATAGGTTTTGTGAAAATAGGTTTCATGACTTATGTTTGAGAAAATGTTTAGTCATGAACCTTGTAATTTGCTTTGTCTTGTAAATCGTTTGAAAATCAATAAGTTCAAATGATATGTATAGATAAAAGAATAATGTATGGTTAAATGATTAACCATGTAGACTGAGTTTGTATAAGATAAGTTGTTTGTAAAACAATGTCTTGTGAAAAGTATGTTATTTGTATAAAATGTTATATGTATCAAACTGAAATGATTCAAATAACGCTACGATATGTAATACCATACAAACACTTATATATAGGAAGTACCAGCGGCGTATCCACCATGTTTGTATCATATTACACACGCATCGTTACTTAATCACTTAATCAAACCAAACCACCAAAGTAATGTTCATGTCTTATGTAAATCATGTAATGGATACAAACGGTTCAATAGTTACAAACGGTTCACATGGTTCAACGGTTACAAACGGTTCACATGGTTCAACGGTTACAAACGGTTCACATGGTTCAACGGTTACAAATACAAACGGTTCACAGATATCAACGGATCACATAGTCAAATGATTACAACGGTTCAAAATGTAGTATAATGTGTTCATACGCTGGATAAGCATATGCAACAGAAAGGCAATGTAAAACAATGTACTAAGTAATGCACACAATGGGCACACCTAGCATGAGATGAAATGTAAAACGATGTACTAAGTAATGCACACAATGGGCACACCTAGCATGAAATGTAATGTAAAACGATGTACTAAGTAATGCACACAATGGGCACACCTAGCATAAGATGTAATGAAATCATGTACTATAATGTACTAACGAACATAGCATGTATATGATGTGAAAACAGGAAAGCATGAAAGTAACAAGTAGGCACATGTGTTCCACCCCAAAACAGTTTGGAAAACAGTAAAAGAGGGGTCTATGTACTCACTTGAGATTGCTCAGATGTCTAAAGATAATCACCAAGCGAAGCTAGAGATCACGGAAATCAAACGGCACCTAATATAGGTAACTATGTTAATAAACCGGACCTAAATCGGAAGACTGGGTAGTATTAGGGTTTGTAAACCAAATGAGTGTAGGAACTCATATGATATGGTTTAACAAAGCCTACATACTAAATGAAACTTAACCTAAGTGATTTCGACCCATTACGACCCGTTTAGGTAGCTTATGCTACTTTAACGCGACGTTTGCGTGGAACGCGTTCGGATCGCCTAACTAGTCCTATGACAAGTGTTATATGCCTAAACATGTTACAAAATTAGTTATGTGACAAAAGTTTAGGTTACATATGCTTAATTACCAATTATACATGAAAAGGGTATTCTGGTAATTTACCTAAGGCATATAAACTACCTATCATACAACTACTTAAACGATGTGACCATAGGGTATAACCTCGGAAGGTTATGCCCTATACTAGGGTCACCTAATGTATTTGGTCGGATCCTAATGATCGACCAAACTGGGTCGGGTTCGAGGTATAAGCGATTTATCAGATCGCTTACCCTACGACCCTAGACAACGTGGTAATCAGTAGGCATAGTCCCAAGGGACTATAACCAACGTGATTACACTCACGTTGCGAAGTTCAAACGAACTTCGCATTGACCATTACTGGTCAACGCTGAAAGTCAAACAAAGTTTGACTTTCGGACTCGAAAAGCAATAAAATAAGGAAAAGAACGAAAGAATACTTACGAAGGGTCCCCGAATGCTAATCCCGATTCAAGAATCTCAGGTATGAAACAATGGTTTCAACTTAGAGGTTCTCAATTCAGAATTCTAGTGCAAAATGAGGTTGTGTGGGTTGGGTATTTATAGGAATACCCGAACCGTTAGGATCGTTTGTCGAATATTGTGCCTTAATCGTATCCGTACAAGTGTCGGAAGGTTATGGTGCCTAACAATGATCCTTATCAGCTGAGTATGCAAGTGGTGAACTTGTGGTTGTGGTTAAAACAGTTGCAAACAGGCTGTTAGAAACTCTGAATCTGGTCTGAACTTGGCTAGCGCACCGCTACGCTAAAAGTGTAGCGCACCGCTAGGCCATAGTTTGGCAGATTTACACTTTTGGTCCCTGAACTGTATTTAGGCCATTTTCGACACGTTTAAGGCCCGTTAACCCCATTTCAAAGCTCTAAAATGAAGTTAAAGTATAGGGAACTTAAAATGTGCTCAAAAATATCTCGGATGTCGGTTCGTTTAACCGTACGAACGCGATGTTCGCTTAATTACGACGGAATGCGCACAAGCGCGAAAAACGATCCAAATGACGCGACGAATGGATTTTTCTTAAGGCGAACCATAAAATATAATGTAGTCATGCTTACATAAATTTTTGGATGTCCGGATGTATTCAGAACGTAAGTTATGCGCGAAAATGCAAACTTGTGCACTTTTTGACGCTTTTAGTCCCTGAATGACACAAAAGTTTATTTTAGCATACCGAACACCTCAAAGCCTATTTCTAAGCTATGTAAAGGATATTTATGGTATGTTTAACTTATGGTCATGTTCCGGAAGGTCTGTTACAGTTCAAATTGGCATACTTTCGCAGTTTGTCAACTTTAGTCCCTGTAAGCGATTAAACTTTGATTTCACCACACCAAACCTTTCAAAACTTATATCTAAGTTATGTAAAGGTTATTTAAGGTATGTTAAGCCTATTTCACTATTCCGGAGTGTTCGTTGGATTAAACTGGTTATATCTACTCATCAGAGCGCGTATAACCCTCCAGAAAGCGATTTAAAGCTTGAAATCGAACAAGAATTGATATGTGTAAACGATACACATATTTATACAAGTCCAAAGTATGAAATACAATATTTCATTCGCTTGGTATTTGTTTGATGGCCGTGGAGACACAGGTGTTACAGTCTCCCCTACTTTAGGAAATTTCGTCCCGAAATTTATTCGTAGGAGTCTGTCTATGACTTTGTGTCAAATAGTCATCAAAGATATGTAAAGCATAATCTGGTTATTTTCCTCAACGGATAATTTTTCAGAAGCGAAAATGAATAACAGAGTCATTTTCTTCAACGGTTTCTTCGGAAATGGAAAATAAAGGAGTTATTTAAACTGATATACATTTCCCCTCAACGGATATCTTCCGAAGTGAAAATGAATGGATGATTCATTCTTCCTCAACGGGTTCTTCGTTAGAAACGGGAATGAAGGAATAATCCACGGATATTCATTTCTCTCAACGGATATTCTTTAGAACGAAAATGAAAAAACGGGGTCATTTTCCTCAACGGTTTATTCTTTAGAATTTGAAATGAAAGAATAATCAACGGATATTCATTTCCTCAACGGATAATCTTCAGAAACGAAAATGAAATAACGGAGTCATTTTCAACGGTTGTTTCCTCAGGTACGGAAATGAAGGACTACACAACGGATATTCATCTCCTCAACGGATAAATCTTCAGAAACGAAAATGAACTAACGAAGTCATTTTCAACGGTTATTTCCTCAGAGTTGGAAATGAAGGATTACACAACGGATATTCATCTCCTCATCGGATAAATCTTCAGAAACGAAAATGAACTAACGGAGTCATTTTCAACGGTTATTTCCTCAGAGTTGGAAATGAAGGATTACACAACGGATATTCATTTCCTCAACGGATATTCTTCAGAACGAAAATGAATGGATAATTCATTTTCCTCAACGGTTATTCTTCAGAATGGAAATGAAAAGATAAACAACGGGTATTCATTTCCTCAACGGATATTCTTCAGAACAAAAATGAATGGATAATTCATTTTTTTTTTCAACGGTTATTCTTCAGAATGGAAATGAAAAGATAAACAACGGATATTCATTTCCTCAACGGATATTCTTCAGAATGAAAATGAATGGATAATTCATTTTTCTCAACGGTTATTCTTCAGAATGGAAATGAAAAGATAAACAACGGATATTCATTTCCTCAACGGATATTCTTCAGAAGTGAAAAATGAATAGCTAGTTCATTTTTCCTCAACGGATGCTTCATCAGAATTGGAAATGAATAGGGTTAACTCTAGATACATGATAGAACTTGCTGTGATTTTCTGTGCACTAAATTCCATAATTATGTATGCATCCATAATTACGTAATTCCTTGCACAGTCCGCACAGTTCGTTTTGTAATGTTGTGGGGAAAGATATCAAACTTGAGATGAGAGTGACTAGACTACCATAGGGTCCTTTTAATTAGATCAACAGAGGATCTTCTTAATTAGGCCACTAAGGAGTCCTTTCAGCTATATCATCACATGATATCCCTAACCAGATTTTTGGATCAATCTGTTTAACTAGACCACTAAAGGGGTCTAATTATGAAGTAGTACATTAAAATCCAAGGGACTTTAACTACAACGTAGAAGTCCATTAAGGATTTTAGGTAGTACCTTTGGGTATCCTACTAGGAATCTCTTGCACAAGGATATGTAAGATTTTACGAGGATTTGGATAACATAATTTGAATTACATGACACATAAAAGGGAACACATAAGCACATAACCACATAATTGTTTAATTGTTATCATCTTGTTATTGATTGCTATTAACTTGGCACCTCGTACTTTGTTTCTCTTGGAAGAAACGGGTACTTAGGATTTTCGTGAAAAACGCAAGAGATCATAAAATGGAAGAAATTTGGGGGTAGTCTGTTCTTCAAGGAATGCGGTTCCTTGATTGTCGGTATTGTAGAGGATATGTTGTTTATACATACAATCACATAAATACATTGCGATGTAAATAAAAGATTTATTTATAAACAATGATAACAACAACCGTTTCATGGATCGTGACAACAAAAGAAAATAATACATAAGACGTGATTATTTCTAAACGATGTTGTCTTCTGGTTGGTCATATGCTCATCCCTATGCTGGATTTGCATTAGCAAGTCTTGGGCAATTCCTACTAAAATGGCCCATCTCGCCACAGTTGTAGCAAGATCCCGGTGGAAAACGAGCTTGAGCAGGATTGTTGTTAATCTGATTTGGTGCTGCTGCTATTGGGCAAACCCTCGCTGTATGACCTATAAGTCCGCAAACTTGGCATGTGCGGCACTTCACACCAGCATGATGATGTAGGCCACATTGGTTGCACAAGGGTGCAGTTCCGTTGTAAGGTTTCCTGGCAAGGGGTTGAGCTAGTTGGTTGGGGACGGCTTGATCATTGTGAGCGACCACGGCGAAGTTCTGAGAAGCCTTTCGCTTCTTTGACTTCTTAGAGGATCCAGTCTGTTCATCCATGGTCTTTGATTCCTCGATTAGTTTCTTGTCACCCTTTCGGAAAAGCTTACGTTTCCTGATCTGCGATTCAGTCAAGGTTGCAGATAGCTCAATGGCCTGCCTAACAGTAGTAGGGTTGCTACCAGTCAAAATGTCTTGTATTGAGTCGGGAAGGCCATCAATATACTTTTCGATTGCCTTATCCAAAGGCGTGACCATGTTTGGGCATAACAGACTTAACTCCTCATAACGGTCCGTGTAGGCTCGATGCTCACCGCTATCTTGCTTAAGATCATCAAATTCCCTTTCCAAAGCCCTGATCTCGTGACGAGGACAGAATTCCTTCATCATAAGGGCCCTAAGTTCAGCCCATGTCTGTGCTAGAGAAACTTCTGCACCTCGATCTCTCATAACCCCGTTCCACCACGTAAGGGCTCTCTTCTGGAACACACTCGAAGCAAACTCGACCTTGCGATTGTCAGGACACTGCACGTGGCGGAAAGTATTCTCAATGCTCTCGAACCATTGAAGAAGCCCAGTCGCTCACTCAGAACCACTAAACTTGAGTGGTTTCGCCGAGTTAAAACTCTTGAAATTGCATGGACCATTGTTGTTGTTGTTGGCTTGATTCCATTGAGCAAAGAGGTTTGGGAATTGAGCAGCCATTTGCTGCGCAATAATTTCTGCCAGTTCGGCAGTCGCTATCTGGTTTTCGCGTCGAGGAGGCATTCTAAAAGAGGAAACATGAAAGGAAACGAGTGAGAGAATTAGACGAAAAGAATGAGATGAAACAAATCTGAAGAAAGCAAGGATAGTGGTCATTTGTTTGTTACTACAAAGCAACAAACGACACACAGTGACCAATCAAAGTAAATAGGTCAAAAATAATGTATCGCGAAGACATGCTCGCCTATAAGTGAACACTCATCCCAAGAATTCCCAGGTAAGCACAACTGGTCTCGCGTCTGATGAGATGTATACGAAGTGCTTGCCTAGACAGAAAACCCAGAATACAGGCATTCACCCTTCCAGTTTGCACGTGTTCACATTATTTAAAACCCAAAACCTTGACGAGATTTTGAAAATTCAAAGGGGTTCAAAACCATATAACAGAGGGTTCAAAACCTTACAATAGAGGGTTCAAAACCTAGTAAACAATCATCCTAGAACAGATGATTAGTTTTCAAAGCGGTTTTGAAATTTATGTTCTTGTTGTGGTCGTCGCCTAAGGATAGGTGACGGTATTGTTTTATGACTAAACGCAAGTAAACTCGCGTTAGGGTCCTAGAAAGGTTATAGACTAGGTCAAAGCATTACTAATAACCTAATTCCCTATAACCATTGGCTCTGATACCATCTTTTCTGTCACACCCCGACCACGTAGAACATACCAAACGTGGCGGAAACGTCGGGGAGTGTTGTAACAGAATTAATTGTTTCAAATCCATGGTAATTGAAGTTTCGTTTTATTGATTAAAGGTGTTACAATGTCTTAACAAACAAAGAAATACAACATAATTAACTAGTCTGCATCTTTTATTGTCACTAAAGCCCAAGTCTGCCTATATGTATCTTGATCATCTTATGCAACAGTTCCTGAAAAACACATGTGAAAATAGGTACGTCAGCATAAAAATGCCGGTGAGATACATAGGTTTTGTGAAAATAGGTTTCATGACTTATGTTTGAGAAAATGTTTAGTCATGAACCTTGTAATTTGCTTTGTCTTGTAAATCGTTTGAAAATCAATAAGTTCAAATGATATGTATAGATAAAAGAATAATGTATGGTTAAATGATTAACCATGTAGACTGAGTTTGTATAAGATAAGTTGTTTGTAAAACAATGTCTTGTGAAAAGTATGTTATTTGTATAAAATGTTATATGTATCAAACTGAAATGATTCAAATAACGCTACGATATGTAATACCATACAAACACTTATATATAGGAAGTACCAGCGGGAAAATAGGTACGTCAGCATAAAAATGCCGGTGAGATACATAGGTTTTGTGAAAATAGGTTTCATGACTTATGTTTGAGAAAATGTTTAGTCATGAACCTTGTAATTTGCTTTGTCTTGTAAATCGTTTGAAAATCAATAAGTTCAAATGATATGTATAGATAAAAGAATAATGTATGGTTAAATGATTAACCATGTAGACTGAGTTTGTATAAGATAAGTTGTTTGTAAAACAATGTCTTGTGAAAAGTATGTTATTTGTATAAAATGTTATATGTATCAAACTGAAATGATTCAAATAACGCTACGATATGTAATACCATACAAACACTTATATATAGGAAGTACCAGCGGCGTATCCACCATGTTTGTATCATATTACACACGCATCGTTACTTAATCACTTAATCAAACCAAACCACCAAAGTAATGTTCATGTCTTATGTAAATCATGTAATGGATACAAACGGTTCAATAGTTACAAACGGTTCACATGGTTCAACGGTTACAAACGGTTCACATGGTTCAACGGTTACAAACGGTTCACATGGTTCAACGGTTACAAATACAAACGGTTCACAGATATCAACGGATCACATAGTCAAATGATTACAACGGTTCAAAATGTAGTATAATGTGTTCATACGCTGGATAAGCATATGCAACAGAAAGGCAATGTAAAACAATGTACTAAGTAATGCACACAATGGGCACACCTAGCATGAGATGAAATGTAAAACGATGTACTAAGTAATGCACACAATGGGCACACCTAGCATTAAATGTAATGTAAAACGATGTACTAAGTAATGCACACAATAAATGCCGGTGAGATACATAGGTTTTGTGAAAATAGGTTTCATGACTTATGTTTGAGAAAATGTTTAGTCATGAACCTTGTAATTTGCTTTGTCTTGTAAATCGTTTGAAAATCAATAAGTTCAAATGATATGTATAGATAAAAGAATAATGTATGGTTAAATGATTAACCATGTAGACTGAGTTTGTATAAGATAAGTTGTTTGTAAAACAATGTCTTGTGAAAAGTATGTTATTTGTATAAAATGTTATATGTATCAAACTGAAATGATTCAAATAACGCTACGATATGTAATACCATACAAACACTTATATATAGGAAGTACCAGCGGCGTATCCACCATGTTTGTATCATATTACACACGCATCGTTACTTAATCACTTAATCAAACCAAACCACCAAAGTAATGTTCATGTCTTATGTAAATCATGTAATGGATACAAACGGTTCAATAGTTACAAACGGTTCACATGGTTCAACGGTTACAAACGGTTCACATGGTTCAACGGTTACAAACGGTTCACATGGTTCAACGGTTACAAACGGTTCACATGGTTCAACGGTTACAAATACAAACGGTTCACAGATATCAACGGATCACATAGTCAAATGATTACAACGGTTCAAAATGTAGTATAATGTGTTCATACGCTGGATAAGCATATGCAACAGAAAGGCAATGTAAAACAATGTACTAAGTAATGCACACAATGGGCACACCTAGCATGAGATGAAATGTAAAACGATGTACTAAGTAATGCACACAATGGGCACACCTAGCATGAAATGTAATGTAAAACGATGTACTAAGTAATGCACACAATGGGCACACCTAGCATAAGATGTAATGAAATCATGTACTATAATGTACTAACGAACATAGCATGTATATGATGTGAAAACAGGAAAGCATGAAAGTAACAAGTAGGCACATGTGTTCCACCCAAAAACAGTTTGGAAAACAGTAAAAGAGGGGTCTATGTACTCACTTGAGATTGCTCAGATGTCTAAAGATAATCACCAAGCGAAGCTAGAGATCACGGAAATCAAACGGCACCTAATATAGGTAACTATGTTAATAAACCGGACCTAAATCGGAAGACTGGGTAGTATTAGGGTTTGTAAACCAAATGAGTGTAGGAACTCATATGATATGGTTTAACAAAGCCTACATACTAAATGAAACTTAACCTAAGTGATTTCGACCCATTACGACCCGTTTAGGTAGCTTATGCTACTTTAACGCGTCGTTTGCGTGGAACGCGTTCGGATCGCCTAACTAGTCCTATGACAAGTGTTATATGCCTAAACATGTTACAAAATTAGTTATGTGACAAAAGTTTAGGTTACATATGCTTAATTACCAATTATACATGAAAAGGGTATTCTGGTAATTTACCTAAGGCATATAAACTACCTATCATACAACTACTTAAACGATGTGACCATAGGGTATAACCTCGGAAGGTTATGCCCTATACTAGGGTCACCTAATGTATTTGGTCGGATCCTAATGATCGACCAAACTGGGTCGGGTTCGAGGTATAAGCGATTTATCAGATCGCTTACCCTACGACCCTAGACAACGTGGTAATCAGTAGGCATAGTCCCAAGGGACTATAACCAACGTGATTACACTCACGTTGCGAAGTTCAAACGAACTTCGCATTGACCATTACTGGTCAACGCTGAAAGTCAAACAAAGTTTGACTTTCGGACTTGAAAAGCAATAAAATAAGGAAAAGAACGAAAGAATACTTACGAAGGGTCCCCGAATGCTAATCCCGATTCAAGAATCTCAGGTATGAAACAATGGTTTCAACTTAGAGGTTCTCAATTCAGAATTCTAGTGCAAAATGAGGTTGTGTGGGTTGGGTATTTATAGGAATACCCGAACCGTTAGGATCGTTTGTCGAATATTGTGCCTTAATCGTATCCGTACAAGTGTCGGAAGGTTATGGTGCCTAACAATGATCCTTATCAGCTGAGTATGCAAGTGGTGAACTTGTGGTTGTGGTTAAAACAGCTGCAAACAGGCTGTTAGAAACTCTGAATCTGGTCTGAACTTGGCTAGCGCACCGCTACGCTAAAAGTGTAGCGCACCGCTAGGCCATAGTTTGGCAGATTTACACTTTTGGTCCCTGAACTGTATTTAGGCCATTTTCGACACGTTTAAGGCCCGTTAACCCCATTTCAAAGCTCTAAAATGAAGTTAAAGTATAGGGAACTTAAAATGTGCTCAAAAATATCTCGGATGTCGGTTCGTTTAACCGTACGAACGCGATGTTCGCTTAATTACGACGGAATGCGCACAAGCGCGAAAAACGATCCAAATGACGCGACGAATGGATTTTTCTTAAGGCGAACCATAAAATATAATGTAGTCATGCTTACATAAATTTTTGGATGTCCGGATGTATTCAGAACGTAAGTTATGCACGAAAATGCAAACTTGTGCACTTTTTGACGCTTTTAGTCCCTGAATGACACAAAAGTTTATTTTAGCATACCGAACACCTCAAAGCCTATTTCTAAGCTATGTAAAGGATATTTATGGTATGTTTAACTTATGGTCATGTTCCGGAAGGTCTGTTACAGTTCAAATTGGCATACTTTCGCAGTTTGTCAACTTTAGTCCCTGTAAGCGATTAAACTTTGATTTCACCACACCAAACCTTTCAAAACTTATATCTAAGTTATGTAAAGGTTATTTAAGGTATGTTAAGCCTATTTCACTATTCCGGAGTGTTCGTTGGATTAAACTGGTTATATCTACTCATCAGAGCGCGTATAACCCTCCAGAAAGCGATTTAAAGCTTGAAATCGAACAAGAATTGATATGTGTAAATGATACACATATTTATACAAGTCCAAAGTATGAAATACAATATTTCATTCGCTTGGTATTTGTTTGATGGCCGTGGAGACACAGGTGTTACAGGAAAGCATACCGGACTATTTAGTAAATTTTTCTGCATACGACTAGTATGTTAACAAGCACATGTAAGTATAACACAGAAATCAGAAAGCAGTTAAATGATTCACCATAGTCATCAAGCACTTTATTTATCCTTAATAAATTATACGGATACAAGGAATTATGAGGGTTGTCACACCGTTTAACCTCGTGCAACAGAAGGGGGGTGTGGTTGGTGGTTATCGGGTTATAGGGGAACCGAGAAGGGGGAGGGGCTGCCAGGCGAGGTGCGGCCATGGTTTGTTGTTTGCATTAGGGTTTCTCCACAATAAAGTGCAGAGGTGGAAGAAATTGTGTGTGCTTAAAGTGTTTGCAGTAAAGATCGAGATGTAGATGGTAAGAGATCAAAGTACTGTGCTTTTGTTTTGAGTTTAGAAAGAAAGAAGTGGGGTATGGGTCTTTATAGAGAGGTTGAGATCTTTGAAGAGATCTTGTGTTCCAAATCTTTAAGACAAAATCTTTAGTATAGATTTTAATAAGATTTGTAGAGATTTGGTAATATTTTGTAGAGATTTGATAATATTTTGTAGAGATCTTATGAGATCTAATATATTATGTGCAGGTTTAGGCTTGTGGGTTTTGGGCTTGGGCCCAGGGCCCACAAGCCCATCTGATGTGTAAGTGGCCTGAGACACGTTTTTAAAACCGAAATCACCGTAGTCTAGTAAAATAATATTTCAGAGTTAAAAACGTGTAAAAATAATGTCGGTATCCGTCGTAGTCGCGTTCGTGCGTTGATAACGGTAATAATCGCAAAAAATTACATCGTCGCCGTCTTTAATTCGTATTTGTCGGCGTTGTCAGTATTTCGTACGGTTTTGTTCGTTGCCATTTAATATTTCGCAGATTTCCCGCAGACCGTCATACGCGTATTCTAGAACCGCATAGGCATTCCTAAGCTTACTGAGGGACTAATTAAGTTAATTTGCATCTTAAACACTATTTAATTTCGCGTAAATCGCCTGTTAATGACATAATTAAGGGCGTAAACTACCGGTTGTCACATTCTCCACCTGTTAATAAAATTTCGTCCTCGAAATTTAGACTACGTTAACTCCTTAGAGTTACGTTATGCATAAGTAAATACGAATAATGTCAAAGGAAATGAGATATACTGATACAGTCACCAATGTGACCAAGTTAACAGGGGTCCAATAAAAGAGGAATTTCAACTAATAGAATTCCAAGTGGACGTTTACAATATGCAAATGAATTCTAGAAATGATAACATCTACTAAATGGAACTTAGAATCAACAAGTTCAATGAAATAGTTTTGCATGAAAAGCTCAATCATGATCAGCCCAAGCTGCAAGTTCTACCGACGCCAAGGTGTCGTAGTGAATGAAACAATTCAAATATAGCAGTGATCGAACAAGTATCACCTGTGTTTTGCATAAAATGCTCAATCATGATTAGCCCAAGCTGCAAGTTTGTACTGACACCACAAGGTGTCGTAGTGATTTAAATAATTCAATAATAGCGGTGATCAAACAAATTCACCATGTTTGAAGTCAAATGAAAGCGTAATAAAGTTAATCTGAAAGTTTGTTTCAAATGACAACATAGGATTTTCAATTGGAAATGGAACATCAAAGAAATAATGTTTTTGATCGAAGATGAAGAAGCAATGGATATCACAAAACTTTCGATTGATAATGAAAGAACCGTTAGTAGGTACACCGTAATATAAAATGAATTTTGTTCCATTGTCTTAACACACTATTGTATTAAGACTGCTGTAATATGATAAATCAAAGCGGATTTAAAGCAAATCAATAAATAAATAATTTAAATCCGTGCATGAGATGTGTAAACGAGATTAGCGCAAGCTTCAATTAGTGAAAACACCATCACAAGGTGTTGAAATCAACAAACAACTTAATGGAGTCATAGACCAAACAAGTCCACTACGACTCGGAACAAATGAAATGCTTATTCGAAACGAAACCACATGCGTAACAAACGATGCATGCGCAACATATGAATTCCTCAAGGAATGAAGCAATTGAATATTCACTATACTGAAAGAAATGATCATGATACAATGACCATCAAGAGGAGTAGAGAAGTATAAAATCTACTCATTAGATGCAAAAGTCAGAATTTCAATAAAAGAAATTTAAGGACTTTACCTGGGGTTGCATGTGATAACCAGTTGTTAGGTGACATTACCATGGAATGTCGAACATAGCGTATTCGTCGTTATTGAGATAGGGGGGAATACAGAGACATGCATCTTTTCTTTGGCGTGATTCGTGTCGTTGCAGGACCGTGTGACAAGTTTCCGCTTCCTGATCGTTAGTTCTCCTGCTGAAAGGAATCTAGCGTCGTCGTTGAATTGCGCCATCGTGTCTTTTCAAAGGCCTCGCCTCGATAGTATATGTTGTGACAACCGTCACTTTTCCGTACATTCCGTACACAAATTGAACAGTAATATGTGCTTAAATAATAGTGCATGATCTAGTTTACAAGACAAATGAATTATTGATTACTGTTATATACATACAATGGCATTTCATATTCGTTGCTACATGCAACACGATTGTGACACCTGTGTCACTGCGACCATCAAACAAATACCAAACCAATGAAATATTGTATTTCATACTTTGGACTTGTATAAATATGTGTATCTTTTGCACATATCAACTGTTGTTCGATTTCAAGCTCTAAATCGCTTTATGGAAGGTTATACGCGCGCTGATGCGTAAATATAACCAGTTTAATGCAACAAACACTCCAGAATAGTGACATAGGCTTAACATACCTTAAATAACCTCTACATAACTTAGAAATAAGTTTTGGATGGTTTGGTATGCTGAAATCAAGTTAATTCGTCTACAGGGACTAAATTTGACAAACTGCGAAAGTATGCCAATTTAAACTGTAACAGACATTCTGGAACATGACCATAAGTTAAACATACCCTAAATATCCTTCACATAGCTTAGAAATAGGTTTTGAGGTGTTCGGTGTGCTAAAATAAACTTTTGGGTCATTCAGGGACTAAAAGTGTCAAAAAGTGCACAAGTTTGCACTTTCGCGCATAACTTACGTTCTGAATACATCCGGACATCCAAAAATTTATGTAAGCACTAAAATACTTTATTTTAGTGTTTGGCATAAGAAAAATCCATTCGTCACGCCATTTGGATCGTTTTTCGCGCTTATGCGCATTCCGTCGTAATTAACCGAACAACGCGATTGTACGGCCAAACGAACCGACATCTGAGATATTTTTGAGCACATTTTAAGTTCCCTATACTTTAACTTCATTTTAGAGCTTTGAAATGGGGTTAACGGGCCTTAAACGTGTCAGAAATGGCTCAAATGCATGACAGAGACCAAAACTGCCATTCTGCCAAACTTGATGGCTTGCGCACCGTAAGCCATGACCCTTACGGTGCGTAAGCAGTGCCCAGACAGCAGAATGTCAGAAACATTGCATCTGGTCCATTCCTCTTGTTTCACATGGTTTTGGGGCAAATCTATGGGCTCAAATGGTTTTAGAAAACCAGGGTCTTTAGGTGTATGGCCAAGATCAAAGCACGGTTAATGAGGAACGATCTTAATGGCTCTACGAATCCTATAAATACCCCCTAAAGTCTTGAGCAAAACCCACAAGAATCTAATTTGAGAAGCTCTAAGTTGAAACCATTGTTTCATACCTGAGCTACTTGGATCGAGATTAGCTTTCGGGGACCCTTTGTAAGTGTTCCTTCGTTCTTTTATTGCTTTCCGAGTCCGAAAGTCAAACTTTGTTTGACTTTCTACATTGACCAGCTTATGGTCAATGCGAAGTTCGTTTGAACTTCGCAACCTGAGCGTAATCACGATGGTTATAGTCCTTTGTGACTATGCCTACTGATTACCACGTTTTCTAGGCTCAGTGACGAGCCGTAGTTTCGGTCAAAATGCGCATTCGTGCGTCTTTTGTAACCAAACTACTCTTAGGTATCAAAACCGTTTGTTTTGATACCAAACTTGTTTTCAAACTTAGTTAAGCATGTTTTAACATGCTTAGCTCGTCACTTTTAGTTTTGTGCTTGTCTAGGGTCGTAAGGGTAAGCGATCTGATAAATCGCTTATACCTTCAAACCCGACCCATTTGGTCGATCATTAGGATCCGACCAAACACTTTAGGTGACCATAGCATATAGGGAATAACCTTCCGATGTTATACCCTATGGTCACATTGTTTAAGTAGTTGTATGATAGGTAGTTTATATGCCTTAGGTAAATTACCAGAATACCCTTTTCATGTATAATTGGTAATTAAGCCTATGTAACCTAAACTTTTTTCAGATAACTGATTATGTAACATGTTTAGGCATATAACACTTGTCATAGGGCTAGTTAGATGTCTCGAGTGCGCTTTGCGCGCACGACGCGTTAAAGTGGGATAAGCTACCTTAATGGGTCGCGATGGGTCGAAAGCACTTAGGTTAGGTTTCATTTAGTATGTAGGCTTTGTTAAACCATATTACATGAGTTTCATACTCAGTTGGTTTACGAACCCTCATCCTATCCGATCCTCCGATTTAGGTCCGGTTTATTAACATAGTTACGTATATTAGGTGCCGTTTGATTCCGTGATCTCTAGCATTGCTTGGTGGTTATCTTAGGACTTCTGAGCAATCTCAAGTGAGTACATAGACCCCTCTTTTACTGTTTTCCAAACGTTTTGGGGTGAAACACATGTGCCTACTTGTTACTTTCATGCATTCCTGTTTTCACATCATATACTTGCTATGTTCATTAGTACATTTATAGTACATGATTTCATACATTTCATGCTATGTATGCCCATTGTGTGCATTCTTAGTACATTGTTATACATTACATTTCATGCTATGTATGTCCATTGTGTGCATACTTAGTACATTGTTTTACATTACATTTCATGCTATGTATGCCCATTGTGTGCATAATTAGTACATTGTTTTACATTACATTTCATGCTATGTATGTCCATTGTGTGCATACTTAGTACATTGATTTACATTACATCTTGTTGCATGTGCTCATCCAGCATATGAACACATTATATTACATTTTGAACCGTTTGTAACTAATTGACTATGTGAACTGTTTGTAACCGTTGAACCGTGTGAACCGTTTGTAACTGTTGAACCGTTTGTATCCATTGACATGATTTATATTTGACAATAGACAATTGACTATACATAAACATTACATCTTGGTGGTTGTTTGAGTAAGTGATTTAAGTAACGAGGCGTGTGTAATATGATACAAGCATGGTGGATACGCCGCTGGTACTTCCTATATATAAGTGCTTGTATGGTATTACATATCGTAGCGTTATTTAAACCATTTCAGTTTAGACATTTTACATCTACAATACATATACACATAAACATCGTTTTACAAAGAACTTAACTTATACAAACTAATTTCACATGGTTATTCACTTAACCATGCACTATTCTTTTATACATATATATCATTTGGTTTATTTATCACTTTTCAAACGATTTATGAAAGCAAACACTCAACAACATTCATGGCTACTTTTTATCAAACAGTTTCTTTAAACTCAAGTCATGAATCCTATTTTCACAAAACCTATGTATCTCACAGGCATTTTTATGCTGACGTACCTATTTTCACATGTGTTTTTCAGGAGCTGTTGCATAAGATGATCAAGATACACATAGGCAGACTTGGGCTTTAGTGACAATAAAAGATGCAAGACTAGTTAATTATGTTGTATTTCTTTGTTTGTTAAGACATTGTAACACTTTTATTCAATAAAACAATATTTCATTTTCCATGTGTTTTGAAACAATGATTCTGTTACAACACTCCCCAACGTTTCCGCCACGTTTGGTTGTTCCACGTGGTCGGGGTGTGACAGAAAAGTTGGTATCAGAGCTCATGGTTATAGGGAATTAGGTTATTAGTAATACTTTGACCTAGTCTATAACCTTTCTAGGACCCTAACGCGAGTTTACTTGCGTTTAGTCATAAAACAATACCGTTGCCTATCTTTAGGCAGCAACCACAACGAGAACATCAATTCCGAATCCGCTTTGAAAATTAATCATCTGTTCTAGGATGATTGATTACTAGGTTTTGAACCCTCTGTTGTAAGGTTTTGAACCCCTTTGAATTTTCAAAATCTCGTCAAAGTTTGGGTCTAAATAATGTGAACACGTGCAAATTGGAAGAGTGAATGCCTGTACCCTGAGTTTTCTGTCTAAGGCTAGAGTGTTCGTACAAATCCACATAATCGTACCAGTCACTCTTACCCGGGGACTCTTGGGGTGAGTGTTCACTTATAGGCGAGCATGTCTTCGCGATACATTATGAGGACCTATCTGCTTTGATTCAGCCTTTGAGTGTCGTTTGTTTGCTTCATGGTCCAAACAAATGACCATCACCCATGATTTTGGTCGGTAATTATAACATCCTATTCTTACCCAATGCCATTTCATTTGTTTTCTCTCTTGTTCCCCTTTTAGAATGCCTCCACGACGCGACAATCAGGTATCTATTGAAGAGCTGGCAACTGTCATTACACAGCAAATGACTGCTGCAATCCCGAACATCGTCGCTCAATGTAACCAAGCTCTCAACAACAATAATGCCCCCTGCAACTTCAAGACGTTCAACTCGGCTAAGCCATCAAAGTTTTCTGGGTCTCAAGGAGCGACTGCACTTCTGCAATGGTTCGAGAGTCTAGAGAGCACCTTCCGACATGTTCAATGTCCAAACGAGCGAAAGGTAGATTTCGCATCTAGTGTCTTGAGAAACGAGCTTTGACGTGGTGGAACAGTGTGGTGAGAGATAGGGGTGCCGAAGTGGCACTGGCTTAAACGTGGGAAGAGCTTAGAGCACTGATGATGAAGGAATTCTGTCCTCGTCACGAGATCAGGGCCTTGGAAAGGGAATTCGACGATCTTAAGCAAGACAGCGGTGAACATCGAGCATACACTGATCGATATGAGGAGCTGAGCCTGTTGTGTCCTACCATGGTTACGCCTTTGGATAAGGCGATCGAAAAATACATTGATGGTCTCCCTGACTCAGTTCAAGACATTGTGACTGGTAGCAACCCTACTACAGTTAGACAGGCCATTGAGCTAGCTGCAACCTTGACTGAATCTCAGATCAGAAAGGGCAAACTTTCTCAGAAAGGCGACAAGAAACAAGCAGCTAATGTTCAGGAGAAAACCAAGGAATCAAAGACCATTGATGAACAGACTGGATCTCCTAAGAAGTCAAAGAAGCGAAAGGCTTCTCAGAACTTCGCCGTGGTCGCTCACAATGATCAAGCCGTCCCCAACCAACCAGCTCAACCCCCTGCTAGGAAGCCCTACAACGGAACTGCACCCTTGTGCAACCAATGTAGCCTCCATCATCATGCCAATGTAAAGTGCCGCAAATGCCAAACTTGTGGACTTATAGGCCATACAGCAAGAGTCTGCCCAGCTGCAGCTGCACCAAACCAAGCTGGCAACAATCCTGCTCAAGGTCGTTTTCTACCAGGTTCTTGCTTCAACTGTGGCGAGATGGGCCATTTCCAAAGAAGCTGCCCAAAGCTTGCTAATGCGAATCCAGCGCAGGGATGAGCATCTGACCGAATGGAAGACAACGCTGTTTAGAAATAATCAAGCCTTATATATTATTTTCTTTTGTTGTCAAGGTCCATGAAACAGTTGTTATCATTGTTAATAAATAAATCCTTTTATTTACATTGCAATGTATTTATGTGGTTGTATGTATAAACAACCTATCCCCTACAATACCGACAATCAAGGAATCGTATTCCTTGAAAAGCAAACTACGCCCCCAAAATTTTTCTATTTTATGGTCTCTAGCGTTTTCCACGAAATTCCTAAGTACCCGTTTCTTCCAAGGAAACGAAGTACAAGGCGCAAGTTACAACACTGGACGAATACCCAAAGTACCACTATAAATCCTTAATAGGGTACCTAAGGGTATTTCCGTTAATCCAAAAATTGTTGTGTTCCTTAATTCGAATATTACGTTTCTTTGAAAAAACAAAAATCAAATTTTTGGGAGATCTTCCTATCTTTTCAGATAGATCCCAAAGGACATTGAAGTCCATCGACTAGTTTCCATATCCATATTCAATCGATAACAAGTTAATAACAAATTGATAATCAAGATTAAACAACTATGTGATTATGTGCTTATGTGTTCCCTTTTGTGTTTTTGTAATCCAAGTTTTGTTATCCAAATCCTCGTAGAATCTTCCATATCCTTGTACAAGAGATTCATAGTAGGATACCCAAAGGTACTACTTAAAATCCTTAATGGACTTCTACGCTGTAGTTAAAGTCCCTTGGATTATAAAAGCACTACTTCATAATTAGACCCCTTGGGTGGTCTAGTTAAACAGATTGATCCAAAAATCTGGTTAGGGATATCATGTGATGATATAGCTGAAAGGACTCCTTGGTGGCCTAACTAAGAAGATCCTCTGTCGATCTAATTAAAAGGACCCTATGGTAGTCTAGTCACCCTCATCACAAGTTTGATATCCTTCCCCAAAACATTACAAAACAAACTGTGCGGACTGTGCAAGGAATTACGTAATTATGGATGCATACATAATTATGGAATTTAGTGCACAGAAACCACAGCAAGTTTTGTCATGTGTCTAGAGTTAACCTTATTCATTTCCGTTTTTGAGGAAGCAACCGTTGAAAATGACTCCGTAAGTTCATTTTTCGTTTCTGAAGATTGTCCGTTGAGGAAATGAATATCCGTTTGTTTATCCTTTTCATTTCCGTTTCTGAGGAAGCAACCGTTGAAAATGACTCCGTAAGTTCATTTTTCGTTTCTGAAGATTGTCCGTTGAGGAAATGAATACCCGTTTGTTTATCCTTTTCATTTCCGTTTCTGAGGAAGCAACCGTTGAAAATGACTCCGTAAGTTCATTTTTCGTTTCTGAAGATTGTCCGTTGAGGAAATGAATACCCGTTTGTTTATCCTTTTCATTTCCGTTTCTGAGGAAGCAACCGTTGAAAATGACTCCGTAAGTTCATTTTTCGTTTCTGAAGATTGTCCGTTGAGGAAATGAATATCCGTATGTTTATCCTTTTCATTTCCATTTCTGATGAAGCCTCCGTTGAAAATGACTCCGTCAGCTCATTTTCGTTTCTGAAGATTGTCCGTTGAGGAAATGAATATCCGTATGTTTACCCTTTTCATTTCCATTTCTGATGAAGCCTCCGTTGAAAATGACTCCGTCAGCTCATTTTCGTTTCTGAAGATTGTCCGTTGAGGAAATGAATCCTCGTCTGTTATTCCTTTTCATTTCCATTTCTGATAAAGCACCCGTTAAAAATGACTTCGTCTGTTCATTTTTCATTTCTGAAGATTGTCCGTTGAGGAAATGAATCCCCGCTGATTTAATTATCCTTTTCATTTTCCATTACTGGGGAACACCTGTTGAAAATGACTCCGTGAGTTCATTTTCGTTTCTGAAGAATGTTCATTCAAGGAAACGATATGATTATACCTTGCTTATCTTTGATGGTTATTTAACACAAAGTCACAGATAGACTCCGACGAATAAATTTCGGGACGAAATTTCCTAAAGTAGGGGAGACTGTGACACCTGTGTCACTGCGACCATCAAACAAATACCAAACCAATGAAATATTGTATTTCATACTTTGGACTTGTATAAATATGTGTATCTTTTGCACATATCAACTCTTGTTCGATTTCAAGCTCTAAATCGCTTTATGGAAGGTTATA
Organism: Helianthus tuberosus; assembly: GCA_030545235.1. Taxonomy (NCBI): domain Eukaryota; kingdom Viridiplantae; phylum Streptophyta; class Magnoliopsida; order Asterales; family Asteraceae; genus Helianthus; species Helianthus tuberosus. The sequence continues at coordinate 109,716,056 of CM060357.1, forward strand.
CGCGCGCTGATGCGTAAATATAACCAGTTTAATGCAACAAACACTCCGGAATAGTGACATAGGCTTAACATACCTTAAATAATCTCTACATAACTTAGAAATAAGTTTTGGATGGTTTGGTATGCCGAAATCAAGTTAATTCGTCTACAGGGACTAAATTTGACAAACTGCGAAAGTATGCCAATTTAAACTGTAACAGACATTCCGGAACATGACCATAAGTTAAACATACCCTAAATATCCTTCACATAGCTTAGAAATAGGCTTTGAGGTGTTCGGTGTGCTAAAATAAACTTTTGGGTCATTCAGGGACTAAAAGTGTTAAAAAGTGCACAAGTTTGCACTTTCGCGCATAACTTACGTTCTGAATACATCCAGACATCCAAAAATTTATGTAAGCACTAAAATACTTTATTTTAGTTTTTGGAATAAGAAAAATCCATTCGTCACGCCATTTGGATCATTTTTCGCGCTTATGCGCATTCCGTCGTAATTAACCGAACAACGCGATTGTACTGCCAAACGAACCGACATCCGAGATATTTTTGAGCACATTTTAAGTTCCCTATACTTTAACTTCATTTTAGAGGTTTGAAATGGGGTTAACGGGCCTTAAACATGTCAGAAATGGCTCAAATGCATGACAGGGACCAAAACTGCCATTCTGCCAAACTTGATGGCTTGCGCACCGTAAGCCATGACCCTTACGGTGCGTAAGCAGTGCCCAGACAGCAGAATGTCAGAAACATTGCATCTGGTCCATTCCTCTTGTTGCACATGGTTTTGGGGCAAATCTATGGGCTCAAATGGTTTTAGAAAACCAGGGTCTTTAGGTGTATGGCCAAGATCAAAGCACAGTTAACGAGGAACGATCTTAATGGCTCTACGAATCCTATAAGTACCCCCTCAAGTCTTGAGCAAAACCCACAAGAATCTGATTTGAGACGCTCTAAGTTGAAACCATTGTTTCATACCTGAGCTACTTGGATCGAGATTAGCTTTCGGGGACCCTTTGTAAGTGTTCCTTCGTTCTTTTATTGATTTCCGAGTCCGAAAGTCAAACTTTGTTTGACTTTCTGCATTGACCATCTTATGGTCAATGCGAAGTTCGTTTGAACTTCGCAACGTGAGCGTAATCATGATGGTTATAGTCCTTTGTGACTATTCCTACTGATTACCACGTTTTCTAGACTCAGTGACGAGCCGTAGTTTCGGTCAAAATGCGCATTCGTGCGTATTTTGTAACCAAACTACTCTTAGGTATCAAAACCGTTTGTTTTGATACCAAACTTGTTTTCAAACTTAGTTAAGCATGTTTTAACATGCTTAGCTCGTCACTTTTAGTTTTGTGCTTGTCTAGGGTCGTAAGGGTAAGCGATCTGATAAATCGCTTATACCTTCGAACCCAACCCATTTGGTCGATCATTAGGATCTGACCAAACACTTTAGGTAACCATAGCATATAGGGAATAACCTTCTGAGGTTATACCCTATGGTCACATCGTTTAAGTAGTTGTATGATAGGTAGTTTATATGCCTTACGTAAATTACCAGAATACCCTTTTCATGTATAATTGGTAATTAAGCATATGTAACCTAAACTTTTGTGACATAACTGATTATGTAACATGTTTAGGCATATAACACTTGTCATAGGGCTAGTTAGACGTCTCGAGTGCGCTTTACGCGCATCACGCGTTAGAGTGGCATAAGCTACCTTAATGGGTCGCGATGGGTCAAAAGCACTTAGGTTAGGTTTCATTTAGTATGTAGGCTTTGTTAAACCATATTACATGAGTTTTCATACTCAGTTGGTTTACGAACCCTCATCCTATCCGATCCTCCGATTTAGGTCCGGTTTATTAACATAGTTACCTATATTAGGTGCCGTTTGATTCCGTGATCTCTAGCATTGCTTGGTGGTTATCTTAGGACTTCTGAGCAATCTCAAGTGAGTACATAGACCCCTCTTTTACTGTTTTCCAAACGTTTTGGGGTGAAACACATGTGCCTACTTGTTACTTTCATGCATTCCTGTTTTCACATCATATACTTGCTATGTTCATTAGTACATTTATAGTACATGATTTCATACATTTCATGCTATGTATGCCCATTGTGTGCATTCTTAGTACATTGTTATACATTACATTTCATGCTATGTATGTCCATTGTGTGCATACTTAGTACATTGTTTTACATTACATTTCATGCTATGTATGCCCATTGTGTGCATAATTAGTACATTGTTTTACATTACATTTCATGCTATGTATGTCCATTGTGTGCATACTTAGTACATTGATTTACATTACATCTTGTTGCATGTGCTCATCCAGCATATGAACACATTATATTACATTTTGAACCGTTTGTAACTAATTGACTATGTGAACTGTTTGTAACCGTTGAACCGTGTGAACCGTTTGTAACTGTTGAACCGTTTGTATCCATTGACATGATTTATATTTGACAATAGACAATTGACTATACATAAACATTACATCTTGGTGGTTGTTTGAGTAAGTGATTTAAGTAACGAGGCGTGTGTAATATGATACAAGCATGGTGGATACGCCGCTGGTACTTCCTATATATAAGTGCTTGTATGGTATTACATATCGTAGCGTTATTTAAACCATTTCAGTTTAGACATTTTACATCTACAATACATATACACATAAACATCGTTTTACAAAGAACTTAACTTATACAAACTAATTTCACATGGTTATTCACTTAACCATGCACTATTCTTTTATACATATATATCATTTGGTTTATTTATCACTTTTCAAACGATTTATGAAAGCAAACACTCAACAACATTCATGGCTACTTTTTATCAAACAGTTTCTTTAAACTCAAGTCATGAATCCTATTTTCACAAAACCTATGTATCTCACAGGCATTTTTATGCTGACGTACCTATTTTCACATGTGTTTTTCAGGAGCTGTTGCATAAGATGATCAAGATACACATAGGCAGACTTGGGCTTTATTGACAATAAAAGATGCAAGACTAGTTAATTATGTTGTATTTCTTTGTTTGTTAAGACATTGTAACACTTTTATTCAATAAAACAATATTTCATTTTCCATGTGTTTTGAAACAATGATTATGTTACAACACTCCCCAACGTTTCCGCCACGTTTGGTTGTTCCACGTGGTCGGGGTGTGACAACGATATAGTGCTAATGATGCACAGAACAGAATTGGCACCGTTACCAGATAAATAAATTCCTGAATTCCATACATGTGAATTCATGCACGCTTTATATTACAATAATTACTTTATGATAGCATTGCGTCAAAAATATTAGTAAACTCACCGGTAAGACACCTTGTGTCAACAAATCTGCAGAAAGCAGTTAGACAATAGTATTGGAACCTAGGTGTAGGTCCAACGTCAAGAATGCATTAAAACCCAAGAGTACATACAAGGGTTTACATATAGACATTACGAAAGCTAAAATACGCACTAAAAAGCACCCGAAACGCACTTAAGTGCAGAAATTTATAAAATTCAGCTATAAATCAGCTATTAACACATAAATTCCATGCAGAATTTATGTTTCATCATCCAGAATACTTCCCTAAGTGTTGGGAATTGAAAGTGTTACAAAAGGATACTTGAAAAACACTAAACGGTGCAATTTAGAACTTAAACGAACCGGTATTTAACCGAACAACCGGACAATACCCGGAATATCAAAATATTATTAGAGGCATTGTTTTTATTTTTCTGAACTAGTTATGGTGCCCAAACATCATAACGCACTATATAATGACATAAAACACAAAACACCTAACTTAGTCACTTAACTCCTAACTAAGTTAGTTAACTACCATTTCATTGTAACTAAACCAACCCCCCCCCCCATAACCGGTTAGGGACATGAGATCCCACCCATGGATTTCTTTTAAATTAATTAATAGATATGCTAGAAGATTTAGAGACATATTACCCATTATGTAAAGCCTATGTTGGTGGATCTTTATAAAGACCATGGGACTAGCATCCTAACTCATTTTTACCATCTTCACCAACACCTCACACTCCCTTCTCCTTCCTCTTACCTACGGCCCCCACACACACATATACAACCTCCATTTTCATTCCATCTTCAAGTGTTCTAAGGTGAACATGAGGTGTAAGAAGCATAGTTAGGAAGCTTGGAGGCATTGAAACTTGAAGGACCCCTCTCAAGTGCTTTTATCCACCACTTTTATACTCTTGAACTCCCCTAGCCTTGTGCTAGTAGTAAGTGCCTTAGATCTTCATCTTCTTCATATTTTTGATGGTTAATAGTTAAAAGAATGGTGAAATCTTAAGAAACACTAAGAACATAAACAAAGTCTTGAAACATAAACTAACAAAGTGATGAAGAATGGTTAAAATGATGAAGAAATCATGATATTTTTGTGTTGTTATGCTTGTTGTTTGTTGTTTGCTAGTGAAATGATATAGTTCATCACACGGACTTGCTAGATCATGTTTAAAAACATGAACTAGCAAGATGAGAAAGCAAAAATGTGTAGGATGATGGAACTATCCACACATAAACTATGAACTTGAATAAATAAATGTTTTCTTGAAAAACAAAGAACAAAAGTAGGTTATAATCTCATAGATCTAAAGATCTATGAGTGGTTTTTCAAAAGAACCAAGTAAAAAGTATGAGTTTTGTTAAAACTGGAATCTTACATAAACTCAACGCATTTTTAGTGAATAAACAAGTGTAGAAACACTTGTGTAATAAGAAAATTTCACAAAGAAATATTTTTAGAAAATATGACTAGAAGTTGTGAAAATACAAACTCTTTAAAAATGAAGTTTTTGAAGAACTAATCACATTTTTAAAGGTAACAAGACTTACAAAGTATGCTAGTAAGTTACTACATACTTTTATAAACTTTCAAGTTCATAAGTTTATAGTTTATGCTTGTTTTTGACTAGTTTGGTAAATAAAGATGGTATGTTGTTGATTGTTGATGATGTTTTAAAAGAAAATAAACACATGTTTTGAAAACATGGGAAACCTCAATTTTTAGGGGAAACTCTGTCAAAATTTCTATAAATTTTGACACTTAGAAAAATATAAGTTTTGAGAAACTTATTCCCTAAAAATGTGTCTAAAAACATTTACCAAGGTTTCCCTAATTTTTGTGTTAAGAAATGATGATTTCTTCAAAGTTAAAATTTATATTAAATAAGTATATTTTTGAGAAAAATATATATATTATTTGATCACCAAATTTTGTGCTAAGTATATGAAGTATGTGCTATACTTCTTTGGGGATGGTGAGGACAGATGGGAGTGGAAGCCGGAGTCTTCAAGGCAGTTTACGGTTAGAGGTTTCCGAAAGCTTATTGAACAGGTTTCCTTTACGAATTTAGAGACCGATTTTTTTGTGGAATACATGGGTTCCGTTAAAGGTTAATTTCTTATGATGGAGGGTTGTGTTAAATCGGCTACCAACGGCGTCGGATCTGGCCCATCGAAACATTCAGATTCCAAATATGGGTTGCAAATTGTGTGGACAAGAGTGAAGCCCAAACCATTGAACCAAATCCAATCCAGCAAACCCCAGCTTATTAAGGCTGGGAAAAGAAATAGAGTGAACCCCATAATAGAAAGTGACTTTTCTTATTGAAGTTGAAGTTAATTAATTTTAGACCCTGATATTTGCCCATGTAGATTTTGACCAACTTACCATTTTAAATTTAAAACAAAAGCATAAAAAATCATAACTCCATTTTTATATAATCTGATTATGGAGTACACAATTGTAATGATAGAATTTATGGGTTTATAGAAGTAATGGCTATAGCCGGAGTTGGTTGTGATGGCATGTGAATATTGTCTATACTTTTTAAATGTTTTGGTGGGTCAAGCGAATCGTGTCTTTTCATAAAAAAAAGGTTTTGCTTCACATCCAGTCTTTTTTTCTCTAATAAACCGATCCATGAACTGTTAGCGCCTTACAATTGTCGACTGCGCGGCAACGCGCGGGTTTCCCACTAGTATTAAATAGGTATATTTTTGAGAAAAATATATATATTATTTGATCACCAAATTTTGTGCTAAGTATATGAAGTATGTGCTATACTTGATAGTGTATTAGGACTTGAAAATACACTAAGTACTCTTAAGAAGTAAAAATACAAAAATACACATACAACATACTTAGACAACTACAAGAGAATATATTTATGAAAATATATTACTTGATAGAATAAATAACTTGGAAAAGTTATGAACGTGAAATGATGATTTAGACAAATACATAATTCGGGTGCAAAGTGCAAAATACATGAGACTTATATTTATTTTTGAGAAAATAATATAAGTAAGACACTTAGTTAAAAATATAGATTATTTTTAACACAAGAATACGTACACAAAAGATAGTGACTTGTACTTGTGCGATATAAGTCTAGTGACTAACGTTAATAAAACACGTTTAGGTCACGACGCTAGATAAGCAAATCCGGTGAAGTTTACGACGCAGGAACGCAAAGTTGTGAGTTCATGCTTCCCCTTTTTTTAACTGTTTTCGGTTTTATAACTCTCGGGGGTGAAATACATGTTACAAATATTACAATTTTTACAAATGTTAAAAATACAAGAAGCACACTTGGTGAGGACGAGTACCGAGTGTGATACGATTTGAGAATACAAAAATACGAGAAGCACACTTGGTGAGAACGAGTACCGAGTATGTTGTGCTTTAAGAAATGCCTAGAAAATACTAGATCATGTGAGCATAGACAAGATATTGAGATGCCATTAATAATTAATTAGGGACAAGGGTTAGATCTAACGGGTACGGCCGAACCCCACTCATGGTCACAATTAGTACCTAGTAGTGCTTAAGAGTCCCAGTCGAGGGTAATCGATACAGTCGAGGGTAATCGACACAGTCAAGGGAAATTGACACAGTCGAGGTTAATCGACACAGTCGAGGAAAATCGACAAGGGTATGAGCCAATACTAGTGCTCTCTATGTTCTCACATGCCTTAATGTCCTTGTACAAACATTCAATTAGTACGTGGTGTACACAAGAAAACTTGAATTATACAAGAATATTTTATTTAAACAAGATACATACCATGTTTTCATACATGGTATGCAAAGCGCATGAACTCGCTCAACTTTATGTTGATGTTTTCAAAATTACATGTATTTCAGGTGACAGGATGGATCTTGGGCGCAAATGTCGTAACTAGAAGTAGACTACAAGCTTAGATGTCATCCACATTTATTGAATTGTAACCTAGATGAAGGTTGTGTTTTAAAACTTAAGTAACTAAGTGTTTGTAATACTCCAAATTTTCTGAATGAATGAACATCATTTTAATCATGTAGTTGTTTATTATGATTGAATGCAATGATAACAAACTAGTCACACATCGTACGCTTTCGCAAAAGACAGGGTGTGACAGTTTGGTATCAGAGCTTCGATTGTAGTGAACTAGGATTCTTTCTCGAGTCTAGACTACAATCACTAGAGTTCTCTCACAAAAACATTTTACAAAAAGGTTTTCATTGCATTCACGAAAGCGCCAAGATCCACGAGTCAGACACTTTTCAAAAGGACAAGGCAAGTACATTAGTAGGGAACACCCTCAAGATAAGATGCCAATTAAGGCATAGTCTGCACGAGTTAGACTTGCCAAAGACAAAATGACCCCCCCAAAACGAGAGTTATACGTAATATAATGCATTAAATTGCTTGATTATACTAAGTAGCATATTTGTTATTGATATACATACATATGAATAAGTGTACGAAATAAATATTGACGTGTATACATACAAATAAGTGTACGGAATGATTATTGACGTGAATAAGATACTTTCGACTCCGACTCCTAATACTGTACGTAACTCGCACGATGAAGCTACCGACCTCGCATCCTTTGCAAAGCTCATGGCTGGGAGTGATTACCAAACAAGATTCTGAGCTTACTTCCGTAGGAGATGGCTGATCTTCCCTCTCGAACGTGAAGATGCCAGACTACGGTGATGATGACGAGGCAGAGGCGGCAACCTTGAACGAATTCTTAATCAACGGGATGAGATCCCTGTGGCTTATGTGAAGCAAGATTGACGACATACTTGGCCAGAAAAAGAAGATGAAGTATTCATCACGAAGGTGCCCCTCCAACTACTAGGAATTCTCTCTATTCCTATTCCATCTAATCATCGTGCCTATACGCGCATAACGATAATGAGTGTTAGCGCGTGGACCACCGCAATGGTCCTTTCCATGATAGAGGTATAAGGATAGTAGTGTCCCCTCCTTGATTGATCATCTGCTTGGACGAGAGAAAATTGGGGTAACTGTGCAAGACAATTTATTATTACGGGGGCCCACGTAATAACGACTTGTAGTGCACAGAAATCCTGGTGGACTCTACGGGTCGAGCTAATGAAAACCACAAAAAATTAATCTATAGGTGTCCTCACCTTCATCTGGTAGAACAACACATAGATCAGTGCTTTAGCATGTTAGAAAGTAGGAAGCCAATCTTAGCCTACGTGACTGACACTTCTACCTGCATACGAGACGTTTGAGAAAAAGACATTTAAGCGAGTGAAGATGGGTAACATTCAAGAAGATTCAGCGACGTCACGCACTCTATCACCTCTACATGAACAACCCCCATCTAAGGTAAAATATACGCACCAGTAAAGCTAAAGACCTAAGAAAACCAATGTAGCAGGAAATAACTAAAACTTGAATGACTAAGGCGATGTAGCCTCGAGTTCATTGCAAACAATAAGCCAAGTTGGCAAGCCTATGTGAAGGCTCAGTAACTGTTTCCTCGCTCATACATTGATTATATATACATGTGAAATTGGATGATTACATGATGGCTTATGGTGCTATGTATCTCATAGACAATTGGAATGTTGTCTAACCTACTTCATACCATTTTGGCAGAAGAGAATGCTGCCCAGGCGAGACACAAACACCAGTACGCTACCAAGAACAGAAGCCGAGCTGCAAGTCGCATCTCACAGGCAATTGCACGACATGAAGCCCTCCGCTCTAAGCACAGCGATGGCACTACTGGAAATAACCCTCCAACTGGCTGCACCTATAAATAGTTCCTGGACTGCAAGCCTTTGAATTTTGATGGCACAGGAGGTGCCGTTGCATTTGTTTGTTGGACAGAAAAGACTGACTCAGTTCTAAGAATGAGTAACTGTTCACCCCAACAGAGTGTTACCTATATCTTAGGGTTATTTCTAGATGGCGCACTCTCCTGGTGGAACCTTCAGGTTCAAACCCTTGGTGCAGATGCTGCTTATGCACTGAGCTGGGACGAGCTAAAGGAAATGATGGAAAAGAAATACTGTTCTAGGGCAGAAATCCAGAAGCTTGAGGTGGAGTTCTGGAACTTGAAAATGGATGGACCGAAGATTCCTGAATACGTCCAGCGATTTCACGACTTGTCTAGAGTCGTCCCCTACTTAGTCAAACCGGAATTCAAAAGGATTGAACGATTCATTTGGGGACTTGCACCCCAGATCAGGGGCATGGTTACTACCTCAAAGCCCTCAACCATTGCAGAGGCTATCGATATGAGTGTCACTCTTACTGAAGAGGCTCTACGTGCGGGAAAATTTTCAGAGTTTGAAGATAACAAGAAAGAGACTCATGTGGAGTCATCAAGCAACAAAAAGAGGAAGCCCTCAAACCTCAAGATGAGCACCCAAGTCAACTATGGAAGCTCTAAAGCAAACAAAAGAAAGAAAGTGAATCCGCCGCATGGCAGGAAAACTGTTGGAGCCACTAATAAAGCTGGTAGTAAAATTTACTCGGGGACTAAGCCAAGGTGCATAGAATGCAATTTTCACCATGAAGGTCGATGTTTGAGGCCTAAGTGCGGAAAGTGTGGAAAAGAAGGGCACAACAAGGACGTCTGTTGGACGAAGGACCCCGATGGAAGGAATAAGAGAATACCAGGTTGCTACAAATGTGGTGAAGCAGGGCACTTTAGGAAAGATTGCCCTAAGAAGAAACAAGCAAGGAAGGGTTTTCACGATCGGAGCTCGTGAAGCGCGCCAGGATCCAGATGCGGTTACGGGTATGTTCCCTATTAACCAACCTAATGCATCTACTTTTAATTAATACTGGCATCAACCTTAACCTTGCATACTTAGAACTTAAGAAACTGCTTGGCCTAGTTTCAAGTAAAATAGACGTCCTGTATTCTTTAGAAATGGGCATATAGAAGGCCAGTTTAAACAGTCGAAGCGATTAAGGATTGTATTTAGGGACTAAGAAGGCCGGAACCTTCTGTTACCATTAACTTAGGAAGTCATGATATGATAGTCAGAATGGATTGGAAATCCAAGTATAGAGCTGAAGTAGTTCGTTATAAGGAAAAATCAGTCGCACCCCTCTTGCGAATGATGAAACATTATAGTACACAACCTTCCTGCAATAGGTGCAAGGATGCTAGACCCCACAAGGCGGTAGATCTACGACATCCCTTATTGGTCGAAGAGGCATAGAAACACCTCCAAGTAGACTGCAGAGCCTGATAACTTCCCCGTGACGAAAGAAGTTTCAGAAGCCTTTTCTGAAGACTTGCCAGGAACGCCCCTCCGTAGCGAAAAGAGAGGTTTAAGATGAGCCTCGTGCCAGAAGCGGCACCAGTGACAAGATGACGCCTTACCAACTAGTTCGTCCAAGAAGCATAATCCTCCGGTATAACTGCAAGAGCTGCTAGACAGGGGAAATTAAGGACATAACATCTTTAGTTAAGGGCACAAGGAGAAAATTGATAGACTCCACTCTGCATAAATTCCAGAGACTTAAGAATCAGAATCCTTCGCCAAGGACTGATGACATGAAACAGACAAAATCGTAAGATCCTAGTTGCCACTCAAGGATCAACTTGAGGACAAGATGTCCTCCACTGTGAATACAAGAAGGAAATATCCCTAAAACGACCTTTAGGACTCGCTTCGAGCATTACGAGTTCCTTGTCATACCATTCGGCTTAACACATGCGTCGACAATATTCATGGACCTCATGAAACGAACGTGTAAGCCATACCTGGATGGATCACAATTATATTTATTAACTACATTCTTATATGGCCAACGACCAAGGAAGGTCGTGAGCAACAGCTGCAAATCTACCTTGCAACTCTTAGAGAAAAGAACAGTTATGTGCTATGATGACGAAAAGCGGATTTCGAATTCGCGAAGTGAGAACTTTAAGATACATGGTGGATGAGAACGAAATTCATGCCACCCCTGCAACCAGGAGCTAAGGAGCTAGAGTTGCAATTACGTGACGTTTCTCGACGACGTCTCGATTGCACGTCGATGCAACGAGACCACAACATTGCATACGCGGCACATTGATTGAGGAATCATAAGAAGAAACCTTGAGATAGATACAGTAATTGCGCGCCGCAAAATAGACGTCATTACCTGAAGGTAAACGTTGCACGATCTTTACTGATCACAAGGGCTGCAACACACCGATGATCGTAAGAACTCTAATATGAACTGAGCTGTTGAACGATGCAGACTGTATGAACACGATACGTGCTTGTGTGATAAACCTTGACAAAAAGTTGGAACACTCACTTGCCCTTAGTAGAGTTTTCCTACAACAGTATTTATCACACCGCCGTTTAAACCGCTTCGTGTGAAGCTCTAGATGGAACATAATAAGTCGATTCCCGTCATGTTGGACGAAGACCGGAGATAAACAATCTACTGACCCGCGTTGGTTCGGGAAAAACTAGAGGCAAACCATTTAGATATGTGAACATATCAAGTCAGCCCGCGGAATACAGAAAGATTACGCCGATGAGCGGCGGAAATCGTAAGAATTTGAAGTAAGAAGTATGGCTTTAATGAGAGCCTCACCTAGAGAAGGCGTAGTGTGATTTTGAAAACGAAAAGGTTGAATCCCCGGTGTAGGGATCAGAACCATTGTTCACAAGATGAAGCTCCCAGAAAAAGATCAGTAGTGATCGCGACACATTCTAGTGTCTAGTCTTTAGAGGAGTCTGACTCAAGGAACAGTCGTTGTTCCCACAAATAAGATTCACGTCAATGACAAATGACAAGAATTACTATAGAAACCTGTTAAGGTTTTGGACCAAGAGTCCACAATGCTATAGAAACCTGTTAAGGTTTTGGACCAAGAGTCCACAATGCTATAGAAACCTGTTAAGGTTACGGACCAAGAGTCCACAAGATACAGAAAAGACATAATTGATTTACTTGAGTACGATAAAATACATGACATGAGAACATGAAGACAAATCATGAATCTAAGTGACCATATTGGTTTCACAACTCCCCTGCGACCGATGGCATCGCTTGAATTTCGGGACGAAATTCTTTTAACCGGGGGGGGGGGGGGAGACTGTGACAACCGTCACTTTTCCGTACATTCCGTACACAAATTGAACAGTAATATGTGCTTAAATAATAGTGCATGATCTAGTTTACAAGACAAATGAATTATTAATTACTGTTATATACATACAATGACATTTCATATTCGTTGCTACATGCAACACGATATGGTGCTAATGATGCACAGAACAGAATTGGCACCATTACCAGATAAATAAATTTCTGAATTCCATACAAGTGAATTCATGCACGCTTTATATTACAGGAATTACTTTATGATAGCGTTGCGTCAAAAATATTAGTAAACTCACCGGTAAGACACCTTGTGTCAACAAATCTGCAGAAAGCAGTTAGACAATAGTATTGGAACCTAGGTGTAGGTCCAACGTCAAGAATGCATTAAAACCCAAGAGCACATACAAGGGTTTACATATAGACATTATGAAAGCTAAAATACGCACTAAAAAGCACCCGAAACGCACTTAAGTGCAGAAATTTATAAAATTCAGCTCTAAATCAGCTATTAACACATAAATTCCATGTAGAATTTATGTTTCATCATCCAGAATACTTCCCTGAGTGTTGGGAATTGAAAGTGTTACAAAAGGATACTTGAAAAACACTAAACGGTGCAATTTAGCACTTAAACGAACCGGTATTTAACCAAACAACCGGACAATACCCGGAACATCAAAATATTATTAGAGGCATTGTTTTTATTTTTTTGAACTAGTTATGGTGCCCGAACATCATAACGCACTATATAATGACATAAAACACAAAACACAAAACACAAAACACCTAACTTAGTCACTTAACTCCTAACTAAGTTAGTTAACTACCATTTCATTGTAACTAAACCAACCCCCCCCCCCCCCCCATAACCGGTTAGGGACATGGGATCCCACCCATGGATTTCTTTTAAATTAATTAATAGATATGCTAGAAGATTTAGAGACATATTACCCATTATGTAAAGCCTATGTTGGTGGATCTTTATAAAGACCATGGGACTAGCATCCTAACTCATTTTTACCATCTTCACCAACACCTCACACTCCCTTCTCCTTCCTCTTACCTACGGCCCAAACACACACATATACAACCTCCATTTTCATTCCATCTTCAAGTGTTCTAAGGTGAACATGAGGTGTAAGAAGCATAGTTAGGAAGCCTGGAGGCATTGAAACTTGAAGGACACCTCTCAAGTGCTTTTATCCACCACTTTTATACTCTTGAACTCCCTTAGCCTTGTGCTAGTAGTAAGTGCCTTAGATCTTCATCTTCTTCATATTTTTGATGGTTAATAGTTAAAAGAATGGTGAAATCTTAAGAAACACTAAGAACATAAACTAACAAAGTGATGAAGAATGGTTAAAATGATGAAGAAATCATGATATTTTTGTGTTGTTATGCTTGTTGTTTGTTGTTTGCTAGTGAAATGATATAGTTCATCACATGGACTTGCTAGATCATGTTTAAAAACATGAACTAGCAAGATGAGAAAGCAAAAATGTGTAGGATGATGGAACCATCCACACATAAACTATGAACTTGAATAAATAAATGTTTTCTTGAAAAACAAAGAACAAAAGTAGGTTATAATCTCATAGATCAAAAGATCTATGAGTGGTTTTTCGAAAGAACCAAGTAAAAAGTATGAGTTTTGTTAAAACCGGAATCTTACATAAACTCAACGCATTTTTAGTGAATAAACAAGTGTAGAAACACTTGTGTAATAAGAAAATTTCACAAAGAAATATTTTTAGAAAATATGACTAGAAGTTGTGAAAATACAAACTCTTTAAAATGAAGTTTTTGAAGAACTAATCACATTTTTAAAGGTAACAAGACTTACAAAGTATGCTAGTAAGTTACTACATACTTTTATAAACTTTCAAGTTCATAAGTTTATAGTTTATGCTTGTTTTTTGACTAGTTTGGTAAATAAAGATGGTATGTTGTTGATTGTTGATGATGTTTTAAAAGAAAATAAACACATGTTTTGAAAACATAGGAAACCTCCATTTTTAGGGAAACTCTGTCAAAATTTCTATAAATTTTGACACTTTGAAAAATATAAGTTTTGAGAAACTTATTCCCTAAAAATGTGTCTAAAAACATTTACCAAGGTTTCCCTAATTTTTGTGTTAAGAAATGATGATTTCTTCAAAGTTAAAATTTATATTAAATAAGTATATTTTTGAGAAAAATATATATATTATTTGATCACCAAATTTTGTGCTAAGTATATGAAGTATGTGCTATACTTGATAGTGTATTAGGACTTGAAAATACACTAAGTACTCTTAAGAAGTAAAAATACAAAAACACACATACAACATACTTAGACAACTACAAGAGAATATATTTATGAAAATATATTACTTGATAGAATAAATAACTTGGAAAAGTTATGAACGTGAAGTGATGATTTAGACAAATACATAATTCGGGTGCAAAGTGCAAAATACAAGAGACTTATATTTAGTTTTGAGAAAATAATATAAGTAAGACACTTAGTTAAAAATATTAGATTATTTTTAACACAAGAATACGTACACAAAAGATAGTGACTTGTACTTGTGCGATACAAGTCTAGTGACTAACGTTAATAAAACACGTTTAGGTCACGACGCTAGATAAGCAAATCCGGTGACGTTTACGACGTAGGAACGCAAAGTTGTGAGTTCATGCTTCCCCTTTTTTTTAACTGTTTTCGGTTTTATAACTCTCGGGGGTGAAATACATGTTACAAATATTACAATTTTTACAAATGTTAAAAATACAAGAAGCACACTTGGTGAGGACGAGTACCGAGTCTGATACGATTTGAGAATACAAAAATACGAGAAGCACACTTGGTGAGAACGAGTACCGAGTATGTTGCGCTTTAAGAAATGCCTAGAAAATACTAGATCATGTGAGCATAGACAAGATATTGAGATGCCATTAATAATTAATTAGGGACGAGGGTTAGATCTAACGGGTACGGCCGAACCCCACTCATGGTCACAATTAGTACCTAGTAGTGCTTCGGAGTCCCAGTCGAGGTTAATCGACACAGTCAAGGCTAATCGACACAATCGAGGGTAATCGATACAGTCGAGGGTAATCGACACAGTCAAGGGAAATGGACACAGTCGAGGTTAATCGACACAGTCGAGGAAAATCGACAAGGGTATGAGCCAATACTAGTGCTCCCTATGTCCTCACATGCCTTAATATCCTTGTACAAACATTCAATTAGTATGTGGTGTACACAAGAAAATTTGAATTATACAAGAATACTTTATTTAAACAAGATACATACCATGTTTTCATACATGGTATGCAAAGCGCATGAACTCGCTCAACTTTATGTTTATGTTTTCAAAATTACATGTATTTCAGGTGACAGGATGGATCTTGGGTGCAAGTGTCGTAACTAGAAGTAGACTACAAGCTTAGATGTCATCCACGTTTATTGAATTGTAACCTAGATGAAGGTTGTGTTTTAAAACTTAAGTAACTAAGTGTTTGTAATACTCCAAATTTTCTGAATGAATGAACATCATTTTAATCATGTAGTTGTTTATTATGATTGAATGCAATGATAACAAACTAGTCACACATCGTACGCTGCCGCAAAAGACAAGGTGTGACATATGCGACGTACCTTAACCTCCGTTGATGTATGGATTGAGTTTCGTGTACTCTTGCACGCCCGTGCTTCGTTTTGCGTAGGTCACCTGCTCGCTTACTAAAATAGCATAGACAACATAATACTAGCGGTTGCCCGAGTTAATGGACGTGGTACCTACGTGATGACCTTTAATGAACTTCAACATGAGTTTCCGAAGGTCTTAAATGCATGTTTCCTAAACTCTCAGAGTTTTATGCACTGTATGCGACTGTTTTGTGTACCGTGTATAAAACACCACAATAGCGTATGTTTGAAAACAAAATTTTGACTGTTTGTTTTTCGGCAATGGTTGGAGACCATATTCGAGTCTTAGGCATTCTGTATGTATTTAAAGTCTCAGTAGTCTAAGTCCCAGAGAAAATCGAGGTTAGAGCCTAGGTATTCCTACAGAAAACCCTATTCGCTGTAACCTATAGCTCTGATACCAATCTGTCACACCCCGAAATTATCAGAGCTGGCGTGACTGGACTGGTATCTTCATTGCACAGCGGAAGCAAATAAGCTAAGACTTCTAGAAAAACGAACGCCCACTAAGTACTCGAATCTCCAATGGTTCTCCTATTCCAACCGTGCCATAATTTTTTATATGCAACATGAGAAAGAAACATGCGAAAAATTAACATAAAGTTGAGCGAGTTCATAGTTTGTTTGTAAAAGATTTGAAATAAATCTTTTTGAATAACCGGTTTTTGAAGTATTGTTGAGAAAACGAATTTAAAATCATTTTCTTGTCATGTTATATGGAAATTCTGTATTTGTAACGCATTATATTCGCAAAAACCTTGCTTTTGTAAACTCTTGTGTTTGTAAAACTTGTATAACCGTCAATGTCCACCCCGACATCAACAACATGCATGCATAATCCTGTGCTTTGAATTTATATAGAACATGGTATTCAATTTGTAAAGACGTATTGAAACTGAGTTCTGTATATGTAAGGAATACGAGATCGCTAATGGTTCGCAAGGCCACTAACATATGTAACGACATAGGAAGCATCCAAACCATAGGCATTTTTAACTGGCGAATCCACGACTGTCGATTCACAACTAGAGACACAAAAGCACTGCTTGGTACTAGTTATGACCAAGAGTGTGGCTGCCTGAAACCCATTAGATCTAACCTTTTGTTTCGCGGTCTTAGTATGTACACGATTAATGGTGCTTATGTTACCCTATTCGTGACATGATCTATTGTGTCATTCCTTAGTTTAATGTACCCTTTTGTACTTGTATTTTCCCGTAGTTTAGAAAACTAGAATACGTATGTATGCACACTTTGAAAAATATGCTTGTTTGAAAACCGGTATAGAACATAAGCTTTTCGTAAACCATTTATGTCAGTTAAAACTTGTTTGTAAAATGGTTTAGAAATATGTAATTCATGTTTGTTAAAAACCTTGTATGCTTTGCAAAAAGTGCATGTCTTTCCACCCTGAAAACATTTATAAAAATGTAAAACCGTAAGAAAAAGATGGGGTTATGAACTCACCTGAATTGTCTTGTGCAAAGCTAGCTAAATACGACTTTGTGATGTCATTTCGAAGACTTGACTTGTTAGCGTGCATTCTACAATATTCCTAACACGGAATATCGTATAAGTTTCTATCCAAAAGCGGTAACTAAACTACGTGTCACCGAGCTCTACCGAATCGTTGACCGAACGATTCGACGGTTTGTTCTTAACTTAATGAAAATGACTAAGTTAAACTTTGTCGCCCCACGAAGTCGTATGCTGATATATAGAGCATGCCGTTTAGGCGTTTAAAATAAATATATAAACTATATTTATTTATAAAATAATCGTCGTGTTGTTGGGTATTCGAAATAGTATATATAACTATATTTATTCATAAAAGGATTCGTTTCGTTAGTTATCGAAAATAAATATATATCTATATTTGTTTTTATTAAATGAATTCGCGTTTGATATTTGAAATAAATATATAAATTATATTTATTTTTATAAAAGAGTTGTTGAGTCTTCAGTGTTTAAACTAAACATAAATAGTTATAGTTCTTTTATAAAGATATCCGAATTGTTGTTGTTTGGAAATAAATATCACTAAATATATTTATTTTATAAAACCATCTAGTTTAGTTATCTCGTAAATTGGTTTTGTCGAAATGTTATAACCATACTTCATAAGTTATGTAATGTCGTCGAAAGTAAATATATGTATTTATTGATCGTCATAAAAGTCGCTCGATGTCGTTAGTTGCCATTTTCAGTAAAACACATTTGTTTCGTAATTTAATTTGAATCCGTAGCGTTCGCTTTATTATAAAATACTTTCCGTTTACGGTTTTTCTCGAAAAACGGGCAGAGTTTCCTCTGTTTTTGGACGGCCCCGACAACAACAGTTGTCGTTATTTTTTTTCAAAATTCATCAATATAAGCAATAACTATGTAAATATTTTCATCAAAAGTATCGAAATGGAAGCTATAATCAAATTGGTTCGAGCTCGTCTGTCACGTAAGTTTAAACTAGAAATATAACGTAACGAAATCATTTCTTTAATCTATTACCGAAACTCTCACGTCGCTTAGTTGAGTAGGCTGACCGAGTTGACTCGGTTTGACCGAGTCAACCCGAACCACGAACCGAACCGCGGACTTATGTTGACCGGACCAAAACTGTTGATTCAGAAACCCGAACCCGCTGGCGTGAATCGTGACCCGAACCGTTGACCGACTTTGACCGATACCCGAACCACTGAATCTGAACCCGAACCCGCTGACCCGAACAATAATCTGGACTGTAACTCGATTCACCACCAAACTTGAAGCCAATCCATACTTGAATCTGACCCGAGCCATGAACAACACCCGATCCAAACATCATCAGCCAACATACTAAAAGAAATGAAGAAAATCGGCAGGGGTTTGGTCCTTACCGGAAATCACGCCAGAACGAAAGCATCACCATCGCCGCTGCGGCTCCGCCGCTGACGGTGGTTCGTCGCTGGAGACGGTACTTCGCCGTCGATATCTTCCTCTCTCTACTCTCTCTCTCTCATCGCCTCTCTCTCGTATCTTATCACCATCGTACGCCACCACCATCTGGTGGTGGCCGGCCGTTTAACCTCGTGCAACAGAAGGGGGGGTGTGGTTGGTGGTTATCGGGTTACAGGGGAACCGAGAAGGGGGAGGGGCTGCCAGGCGAGGTGCGGCCATGGTTTGTTGTTTGCATTAGGGTTTCTCCACAATAAAGTGAAAAGGAGGAAGAAATTGTGTGTGCTTAAAGTGTTTGCAGTAGAGATCAAGATGTAGATGGTAAGAGATCAAAGTTCTGTGCTTTTGTTTTGAGTGTAGAAAGAAAGAGGGGGGGGGGGTATAGAGAGGTTAATATCTTTGAAGAGATCTTGTGTTCCAAACCTTTAAGATAAAATCTTTAGTAGAGATTTTAGTAGGATTTGTAGAGATTTGGTAATATTTTTTAGAGATTTGATAATATTTTGTAGAGATCTTATGAGATCTAATATATTATGTGCAGGTTTAGGCTTGTGGGTTTTGGGCTTGGGCCCAGGGCCCACAAGCCCATCTCATGTGTAAGTGGCCCGAGACACGTTTTTAAAACCGAAATCACCGTAGTCTAGTAAAATAACGTTTCAGAGTTAAAAACGTGTAAAAATAATGTCGGTATCTGTCGTAGTCGCGTTCGTGCGTTGATAACGGTAATAATCTCGAAAAATTACATGGTCGCCGTCTTTAATCCGTATTTGTCGGCGTTGTCAGTATTTCATACGGTTTTGTTCGTTGCCGTTTAATATTCCGCAGATTTCCTGCAGACCGTCATACGCATACTGTAGAACCGCATAGGGGTTCCTAAGCTTACTGAGGGACTAATTAAGTTAATTTGCGTCGTAAACACTATTTAATGTCGCGTAAATCGCCCGTTAATCACGTAATTAAGGGCGTAAACTACCGGTTGTCACACAAAATGCTCTTTTTGCGCATAATTTGAAATTAGGCATATGTAACCTAAATTTTGACACTTAAACTGATTATGCAACATTAATAAACATGTTAGGGCATATAATACTTATCATAGGACTAGTTAGGTCATCTGAACGTGCGTTTGCGCAAATGACGCGTTAAAGTAGCATAAACTACCTTAACAGGTCATAATCGGTCAGAAGCACTTAGGATAGGTTTCAAATTAGAATGTAGGTTTTGTTAAACCATATAATATGAGTTCCAACACTCATTTGGTTTACAAGACCTCATTCTACCCGATCTCCCGATTTAGGTCCCGATTATTAACATAGTAATCTGATACTAGGTGCCACTTGATTCCTTGATTGCCCGAGCTTTGTTAGTTCACTTAATCGAGGATACCTTGCAAATCTCAAGTGAGTACATAGTTCCCCTATTTTATTGCTTTCAATTGTTTTGGGGTGATTCATATCTGCTAAACGATTTCGAGTTTTCAAAACAAAAAAAAATGCTATGGTTTATATTAAACACAACGATTTCAATAATGTGAACGAACTTGTTGGTGCGTTGATACATAAGACGAATGACATTCATTAGCTTTGGCTGAGCCGACCAGTAGTATGTTATGGTACCAAAGGATTTGACAAATCCTGTTATCGGACCATCGCCATGGTTATGGGGCAATGTGGTTAACGACAGAACCTGATGAATTTAACAAACCCTTTGGTGGTTTGTTAGTCGATTAAAGATACCATTTGGTGGTATAGATGAGTCAAAACACAGGTTTGAATGTGTTCAACGAGAACGACCAAAAGTTAGTTTTCACAATTAAAACACGGACAATTGAACGAATGGTTTTATGACATGAACGCTTGAATGATGGTTTATAACACGAACACTTAAACGATGGTTTATGACACAAATGATTGAATGATTGGTTTTGATAACATGAACGATTGATAACACAGACGAATTGAACGATTTTGAACGAATGATTTCAAATAATGACACGCAACGATGTTTACTAAATGATATGAACCATACAAGTTTTCTTACTAGAATGATTTACTACTTGGTTTAGAAAAGCAAATGTTTTTAGTCGAGATTCATGGCAACGAGGTTTTCTTAAACATATAACCAACTTGTTTTAGTTGGTTAATCATACTGCAATACAAAACACTTTTCAAGATAAGGATTTCAATTATCGACTCTAGTAGTCGTACGAGGTATTGCAATATGTATACAAGCCATGAATTTGACACACTCACAAAACCTATGTGCTCGCCGGCATTTTATGCTAACTTATTTTCACATATGTTTCAGGTGCTGTTGTTTGATGATGATTATGCATGCTCACATAGGAATGGATGAGGCCTTAATGACTTAAAACAAGAAAGACAATTTGTTGAACTCGTTTGTTTTGCTTTAAGACAATGTTAAACACTTAATAATTCAATAAAACATAACTTCAATATCCATGTGTTGTGAAACAATGATTCTGTTACGATACTCCCCGACGTTCCCACCGCGGTTTTGTTGTTTTAACGCGGCCGGGGTGTGACAGACACGCGAATAGGTTAAGTGCTTAAAACATTAAATCTCGTATCTTGGAACAATTGAAGTTTGTGTGAAAATTTAAGTGGATCAGTATACTGACAATCTAAGTGAATTGTTTAGAACTTAAAGTGTTTATAGCTCAACGGTGCTTGTGATTTGTCATAAATTGATATGATCCTCTGACATGAACTCAAATATAAATATTGTCTGTGAATATTTCTTTACTTCTTTATGTTACAGAAAAATTACAAAAAGATTTTAGGAGTGTTTTAGCATAAACTTTGAAAAAGACAAAAAGATTTTGTTTCTGCTTTATTTTCGACAACCGATGTTTGAAAGTTGAGTTTCAAAATCTGAGTATGCTGAACATGTCTCTGAAAATAAACGAGTTTATTTATTTGAAACTTGAAGTTTTACATAAAAAATCAAAAACAGTTTGTGAAATCTCCAAGGTCATTAATTTGGACTTGGATGATTATCTTGTAACACACCAAAATCCGAACTTTTATAATTTCTAGTATGTCTTCTATTATATAGCATGAAATAATAATAACTAGGAATACTAACATAGTTAGAATGTAAGTGACCTTTTGACTTAAGTTAAGAATGCATTATAACAAAGGATAGCCAATAAAGGTTAAATGCTCAAACTTGAGGGGTCGAAAATGAGCAAATGGAAAGATAAAATATAAAACAAAAACCAAAAATCCCAACACCCACTTGGGCGTATGTATATGTTCGAGCAAAGGAGAAGAAAAGAGGGAGAAACCCCTCTCAAACCGTAAATCAGAGAATTGGAATGGAAGTTAAGGCTAAATCTTATGCATGGACCTAAATACATGATCATCTAACCTTGCTAAACATATGGTAAGGTGTAATTTTGGATTTGATGATTTTTGTATGAAGTGGGTTATGATCGATCCACGAAATTGTATGAAATTGAGCATGAATATATGTTAGAATTATCATATGAAATGTGAATTATACAAGATTTTGATGTTTGAAGGCGAAAACCACTTGGGTTAGTGAAAATGGCGACATGGGTATAACATCCATGTCCAATCCTTGTTCAAAAATTGATGTAGCATGTTGTATGTGATGAATACTGGTTAGATAGGTTGAGTATGGTGTGGTATTAGGTTGATTTTAATTGTATTTGATTGATAAAGGCAATAGTAGGAAGATGAACATAAGATGCTTGTACAATAAGCTCTATTAATGCGAAACCCGCCAAGTGTTTGATGAAATGTCTAAGTGAAGTTAGGATGTGAGATTGTATGAAACATGTCACGCCCCGACCGCGTAAAACAACAAACCGCGGCGGAAACGTCGGGGAGTGTCATAACAGAATCACTGTTTCACAACACATGGTGATTAAAGTTTTGTTTTATTCCATTAATGAATTCATTGTTTTATTACAAATCAGATAAATACAAATAATTGTCTTTCAAGTTTTAAAGTCGCTAAGGCACGAGTCCATTCTATGTGTAGCATGTATCAACAATCATCACATAGTAGCACCTGAAACATATGTGAAAATAAAATGTCAGCATAAAAATGCCTGTGAGTACGTAACATAGGTTTTGTGAATTAGATTCATGGCTTTGGATAACATAAGGAAAAGATTTTATGTTTACAAAAGTAGCCATGAATCCTTGTAAAAGTTTTGTTTCTAACATGCATTGTTTTGATAAAAGGTTTGCAGTATATACAAAAATATACTTCGGTTTTGAGATAATCAGATAAGTAGTATATCAAATATACTTTAGTTTTGAAATAGTTAAACAGATAGTATATCAAAATATACTTTGGTTACTGAAATAATAGATTTTGTAGTATATCACAAGTATACTTTGGTTTAAGAATGAAAGCATCGGTAGTATATCAAATTATACTTTGGTTTTATAAATAACGTATCAAACTATGTTTACGTTTGAAAATAACATATCAACTATGCTATGGTAGTATATCAACATATACTTTAGTTTATGAAATAACAAAGTTGGTAGTATATCAAACTATACCTTAGTAAAATAGTATCACGTTGGTAGTATATTGAAATATACCTAAATCATGATTTGGTAGTATATCAAATTATACTTTGGTAAATAATAGCATGTCAAATTATGCTTTAGCAATAACAGTATCACGTTGGTAGTATATCGAAATATACCATATATCGCGATTTGGTAATACATTCAAACCTAGTGTATCAAACTACACTTTGGAGACTATAGAAATACCACAAAAGCAACTCTTTTTGGTTAAAACTTTGGTTTCTGACATTCCATACAACAGGAATGGGGTGTCTAGTCCTATAGCACTATATCGTACTACCAATAGGCTTGATCATTGTTAATGAATGTATAAGTAAGAATATGAACGAACAAATAGCCTAACAAACTTTGAAAATCAGTGTTTAAGCCATGGACAATAGTTCAATTCGTCAAAAGATAAGTACCATGCATGTGTAATCATATAGTTGAAATCATGAAAATAGTGTATCGACACATATGAATCACCCCAAAACATTGAAAACGTAAAAGAGGGGACTATGTACTCACTTGAAATTGCAAGTATCCTTGATTAAGTGTCCTAACGAAGCTCGGGAAATTAAGGAATCAAGTGGCACATAGTATTGGATCATTATGTTAATAATCGGGACCTAAATCGGGAGATCGGGTAGAATGAGGTCTCGTAAACCAAATGAGTATTGAAACTCATGTGATATGGTTTAACAAAGCCTACATTCTGATTCGGAACCTATCCTAAGTGCTTATGACCCGTTACGAGCCGTTAAGGTAGTCTACGCTACTTTAACGCGTCGTTCGCGCGAATGCGCGTTCGAGACACCAAACTAGTCCTATGACAAGTATTATATCCCCTAACATGTTTAAATATGTTGCATAATCAGTTTAAGTGTCAAAAATTAAGTTACATATGCTTAAATTCAAATTATGCATGAAAATGGCATTTTGGTCATTTTCCTAAGGCATATAAACTACCTATCATACAACTAATTAAACTAAGTGACCATAAGGTATAACCTCGGAAGGTTATTCCCTATACAACAATGGTCACAAAATATGCTTGGTCGGATCCTAGTGATCGACCAAACTGGTCGGGTTCGAAAGTCTAAGCGGTTGTCAAGACCGCTTGACTTACGACCCTATACAAGCACTAGACCAAAAGTGATGAGTTAAACATGTTAAAACATGTTTAACTAAGTTAGAAAACAGGTTTGATATCAAAACAAAGTGTTTTGATACCCGGAAATAGCTTCGTCGCAAAATGCACATAATCGGCATTTGACCGAAACTTTGACTCGTCACTTCGTCTAATCGACGTGGTAATCAGTAGGTATAGTCACAAAGGACTATAACCATCGTGATTACGCTCACATTGCAAAGTTCAAACGAACTTTGGTTTTGGGCAAGAGAAATTCAAACACTGTTTGACTTTCATGCTTAAACACATAAACAAGCATGAAAGAAGCTTACAAAGGGTCCAAGCTTGGAAAGAAACGAAGAAAACTGAAGATTTGAAGCCTTCAATAAGTGTGAGATCTTCAATGAGCAGATTTGAGGTGAATGAGCAAATGAAAATGGCAAACTTGATGGGTATTTATAGGAAACCTTGAATCATTAGGATGATTACATGTGTTTTTGAGCAAATCAAAGCTTGATCTTGGCCATACACATGTTACCCATAGTTTTAAATACTCGGGGAGCACAAAAACAAGCCCAATGTATGCTTAATCTATGGTAAAAATTAGTGGAAACAGGCTGTTGTACCGGATTAAATGTTTCTTCCAGCAACCTCTGTCGCTCCCCGCGTAAGAATAGGCTTCATCTTACGCGGCCCGTGAGGCATCTTTCAGAAAATGTCAAAAATGGTCCCTGCAAGTTTAAAACTCAGTTTTTTATGCATTTAAGCCCTGTTAACCCCTTTTCAAGGCTCTACAATGAAGTTAAAGCATAGGGAACATGAAATATGCTTGAAAATATCTCGGATGTTGGTTCGTTTGGTCGTACGACCATGTTATTCGGTTAATTACGACGAAAACTCGAACGGACGCGAAATCGATCCAAATTACGCGATGAATGGTATTTTTTCATTCCAATCACTAAAATAAAATATTTTAATGATTAAAAATTTTTTTGGATGTCCGGATATATTCAGAACGTAAGATATGCTCGTAAATGCAAACTTACGCACTTTTTGACGCTTTTAGTCCCTATTGATCAAATAAGCGCATTTTCGCATATCGAACCCCTCAAAGCCTATTTCTAAGCTATGTAAAGGATATTTAGGGTATGTTTAGTTTATGATCATGTTCCAGAATGTTCGTTGCTATACGAATCAGCATACTTTCACAGTTTGTCACAAATAGTCCCTGTGATCGAATAAACTTGTTTTTGGCACACCAAACCCTCCAAAACTTATTTCTAAGTTATGTAGGGGTTATTTAAGGTATGTTAAGCCTATGTCACTGTTTCGGAGTGTTTGTCGTGTTAAACTGATTGCGTTTACGCATCAGTTTGCGTATAACTTTCAAGAAAGCGATTTAAAGCTTGAAATCGAACTAGAATTGATATGTTTGAATGTCACATGAAATTGTACAAATCCCAAGAATAATGTCACACCCCGACCATGTAAAACAACAAAACGTGGTGGAAACATCGGAGAGTGTTGTAACAGAATTATTGTTTCATAACACATGGAAATTGACATATTGTTTTATTAGTTAAAAGAGTTACAAAGTCTTTACAAACAAAGAAATACAACATAATTAACTAGTCTTGCATCTTTTATTGTCACTAAAGCCCAAGTCCGCCTAAGTGTATCTTGATCAATCCTATGCATCGTTTCCTGAAACACATGTGAAAATAGGTACGTCAGCATAAAAATGCCTGTGAGATACATAGGTTTTATTGATTTAGGATTCATGACTTATAAGTTTGAAGAAAAATGTTTAACAAATAGTCATGAACCTTATAAAATGTTTTGTTTTGTATATCAGATGAAAAGCGATGATAAAGTAGATGACATGTAAAAGAGTAATGTAAGGTTAAATGAATAACCAAGTAATAATGAGTTTGTATAAAATAAGTTGTTTTGCAAAACAATGTCTTAAGAAAATATGTCATTTGTGTAAAATGTATATGTCCAAATTGAAATGATTTAAACAATGCTATAATATGTAATATAATACAAGCACTTATATATAGGAAGTACCAGCGGCGTATCCACCATGCTTGTATCATACTACACACGTCTCGTTACTTAAATCACTTACCAAAACAAACCATCGATGTAAAAATGTTTATGTATAGTCAAATGTCAAATGTTTATGTGAAAACCATGTCTAATGTCTATGTCTAATGTAAATCATGAATTGTGTATATCAATGTCAAAATGTCTATGTCTAATGTAAATCATGAATTGTGTATATCAATGTCAAAATGTCTATGTCTAATGTAAATCATGAATTGTGTATATCAATGTCAAAATATCTATGTCTAATGTAAATCATGAATTGTGTATATCAATGTCAAAATGTCTATTTCTAATGTAAATCATGAATTGTGTATATCAATGTCAAAATGTCTATGTCTAACGTAAATCATGAATTGTGTATATAAATATCAAAATGTCTATGTCTAATGTAAATCATGAATTGTGTATATCAATGTCAAAATGTCTATGTCTAATGTAAATCATGAATTGTGTATATCAATGTCAAAATGTCTATGTCTAATGTAAATCATGAATTGTGTATATCAATGTCAAAATGTCTATGTCTAATGTAAATCATGTAATGTGTATCCAAAATATCATGTATGGTAAGTGAAATATGTCAACTAAACCGTAGGTAAAATGCACAAAAACAAGATATTGAAGTAAAACATGGTTTAAATCAAAGTTATGTTTTGTGGAACAAATGCATGTTGTACTGATATAAACATCTATGCGGTATTGTTATAATGCATACATTCAAGCCTTGAGACTATGGTGATAGACCTTCAAACAAATTAAAAGTCTATCTGTGTTATGTTTTTCGAATTCGGTCATTCATTCCATCCAAACATACCTAGGATGTTAGGAACGGGAGTTGTCAATTCCTATGGTACCACTACCTACTAACGAATGGCGTGATCAATGTTAATGAATGTATATTGTCCCATTTGAACAAACCAAATGTCATACCAAAATGTAAGCATGATGATGAATAACAAAATGTACTAAGTATGCAACAAATGAACATACATAGCATGTGATGTTATGTAATGTAAAACAATGCACTAAGTATGCACTAAATGGACATACATAGTGTGAAACCTAATGAAATCATGTACTATAAATGTACTAATGAACATAACAAGTATATGATATGAAAACATGGAAAGCACGAAAGTAACAAGTAGGCACATGTGTTTCACCCCAAAATGTTTGAAAAACAGTAAAAGATGGGTCTATGTACTCACTTGAGATTGCATAGAAGTCCTTGAGTAACAACCAAACAATGCTAGAGATCACGGAAATCAACGGCACCTAATATAGGTAGCTTACGACCTAAGTGAAACCTAACCTAAGTGCTTACGACCCATTACGACCCGTTTAGGTAGCTTATGCTACTTTAACGCGTTGTTCGCGTAAAACGCGTTTGGACGGCCTAACTAGTCCTATGACAAGTAAAATATGCCTTAACATGTCTAATATTGTTGCCAAATCAGTTTAGATGTTAAAAGTTATGTTACATATGCTTAAAATGAATCTTGGCGTAAAAAGGGCATTTTGGTCATTTACCTAAGGCATATAAACTACCTATCATACAACTAACTAAACGTCGTGACCATAAGGTATAACCTCGGAAGGTTATTCCCTATATAACTATGGTCACCTAATGTGTTTGGTCGGATCCTAATGATCGACCAAGAGGGTCGGGTTCGAAAGCATAAGCGATTGATTAGATCGCTTACCCTTACGACCCTAGACAAGCATAAAACTAAAAGTGACGAGCTAAGCATGTTAAAACATGCTTAACTAAGTTAGAAAACAAGTTTGGTATCAAAACAAACGGTTTTGATACCTAAAAGTAGTTTGGTTACAAAATACGCATTAATACGTATTTTGGCCGAAACTACGACTCGTCACTGAGCCTTGATAACGTGGTAATCAGTAGGTATAGTCACTAGGGACTATAACCATCGTGATTACGCTCACGTTATGAAGTTCAAATGAACTTCGCATTGAACATAAACTGGTCAATGCAGAAAGTCAAAAAAAGTTTGACTTTAACGCTAAAACGAATAAAAGAACGAAGGAACACTTACAAAGGGTCCAAGAATGGAAGTTTTGAATCCGAATATTCTCAGGTATGAAGTGTTAAACACAACAACTTAGAGAACAATTGAGATTTCAAAGGTGTGGGTTTTTGGTTGTGATGTTGGTGGGTATTTATAGATGTGGTAGAACCGTTAGGATCGTTTATCGAAAACCGTGATTCAATCTCATCCCCACACTTGTTGTAATACCTTGGTACATCAAATTGGCCCCCCAACATCAGGGATTAACATGTGGCATTGGGTTTGGGAGTGCTTAACAGCTGTTTAAACACCTTTTGCTGATCTGAGAGGGCCTCACGTGACGCCTAGGGGTCCTGGCGTCACGCCTAGGCCTCTCTGATCAGCAAACAGTTTTTAAAGTGTCAGTTTCAGTCCCTGTTGTGTTTTAAGGCCATTTCTGACATGTTTAAGGCCCGTTAAGCCAATTTTAAGGCCCTAAAATGATGCCTAAACATTGTGGACATGAAACATGCTCAGAAATATGTCGGATGTTGGTTCGTTTGGTCGTACGATCGTGATATTCGCTTAATTACGACGAAATGCGCATAAGCGCGAAAAACGATCCAAATTGTGCGACGAATGGATTTTTCTTATGCCAATCACTAAAATTAAATATTTTAGTGCTTACATAAATTTTTGGATGTCCGGATGTATTCAGAACGTAAGTTATGCGCGAAAGTGAAAACTTATGCACTTTTTGACGCTTTTAGTCCCTGAATGACCCACAAGTTTATTTTAGCACACCGAACCCCTCAAAGCCTATTTCTAAGCTATGTAAAGGATATTTAAGGTATGTTTAACTTATGGTCATGTTCCGGAATGTCAGTTCTAGTACGAATCGTCATACTTTCGCAGTTTGTCGAATTTAGTCCCTGTAAGCGATTAAACTTGGTTTTGGCATACCAAACCTTCCAAAACTTATTTCTTAGTTATGTAAAGGTTATTTAGGGTTTGTTAAGCCTATGTCACTATTCCGGAGTGTTTGTTGCATTAAACTGGTTATATTTACGCATCGGTGCGCGTATAACCTTCCAGAAAGCGATTTAGAGCCCGAAATCGAACTAGAATTGATATGTGCAAATGTTACACATATTTATACAAATCCCAAGTATGAAATACAATATTTCATTAGTTTGGTATTTGTTTGATGGCCGTGGAGGCACAGGTGTCACAGTCTCCCCTACTTTAGGAAATTTCGTCCCGAAATTTATTTAGAGGAAACTTGTGAGAGCTTGAAACATGAAGTAGAAAAGATCGAACAACACTGGTTGGAGTTCTTGGGCTTCTAGTAACTTTAAATAACATCATGCTTACAATGTAGGAGGGACACTTATATATAAGTCTAATAAGCGTTATTGGTGCGTCCACCGTACCTCCATTACGTTGTTCACATTTTGTTATTGTTATCGCTATCGGTTCTTACACATAATAATTCTTACTGGGTTTCTGTGCACTGAATTTCATAATTATGTACGCGTCCATAATTACACAATTCCTT
This sequence comes from Helianthus tuberosus, assembly GCA_030545235.1. Taxonomy (NCBI): domain Eukaryota; kingdom Viridiplantae; phylum Streptophyta; class Magnoliopsida; order Asterales; family Asteraceae; genus Helianthus; species Helianthus tuberosus. The sequence continues at coordinate 109,746,494 of CM060357.1, forward strand.
GCATAGTTCACACAGTCTATTTTACAATGTGTAGGGGAAAACCAAATGAACGAGCCTGTGATGATTGTGACTAGTCCACCATAGGTTCCCTTTTATTAAATCAATAATGATTTTAATAGACAACCAAGGAGTCTTTTTAGCTTATATCATCACATGTCATTCTTAACCAGATTTTTTTTAATCAATCTTTTTGACTAGACCACTAAAAGGGTCTCTTATGAATCATGGAGTGGTACTATAAAATCCAAGGGTCTTGACTATCACGTAGAAGCCCAATAAAGATTTAAGGTAGTACCTTTTTGAATATCCTACTACGAATCCCTCATATGAAGATATGAAAGATTCTATGAGGATTTGGATAACGAACATCCAGAGTATACAAAAAAAACACAAAATGCATAAAAGAAAACGCAAAATGTATAAACACATAGTCATATAATTGTTTAACTTGATTTTAGATTTGTTATCATTTTGTTAATTTGTTCCGCTAACAGAGCACATGTATTTAAAGTACACTAGGAATCCATTCCGTGGATTTCATTTGGTACTTTAAACATCATCAAGAATCTAACTAGGAAGATAGAAAGAAGAAAATTCGATTTCGATTATAAGTAACCGAAATGTTCGAATTTAGGTACACAAGGAATCCAATTAAGGACTCTAATTTGAATGGTAATCATCCACAAGGGTCTAATGTGAAGATAAAAAGATCCCATGTGGATTTTCGAAGTTGAAGATGTTTTGAAACCTTGCACTGGATGTGCTTATGTCAAAACATGAAGTAAAAAAAAATGCTTATGAAGTTGAGATGCTAGATATGTCAAGGCGACATATGAAGCAAAATTTGAAAGTTAAGTCAATGTATAAGAAAAAAATTATTTTTGAAAACTATGCACGGAGTTCTTAAAAAAATGTGTTTAATGTTTCTGAAATCTTACATAATACTTTTGAAATCATAAGTAGGTGTATTAGATAAAAATGTTTTAAAATTACGCGAGATGAATTTTGAAATTTATGTATAAGGTTTTTGAAAGCATGAAAGATGCTTTTGAAATCATGCACTTGATATAAGTAATTATACGGTATTAATATTGTTTTCAAACTATATGAAACATTTTGAAATCATGAAGGTTGTTTTGAAAACTCATGTCATGCATGTTAAAAAAATCAGGATGTAATGGGTAAGAGATTTGAAAATATCCTCAGTTATATAAGCAGGGATTCAAAGGCACAGATGTGCGAAAAGCATGATTATTCATAATGTCACTTTATTTCTCGTACTTGGTCTCCTAGAATGAAACGAGTACTTAAATTTTTTTTTCGAGGAGATCATGAGCGATTACTTGAAAAAGATAATCACTAGAGTAGTTTGTAAGGAACATAGTTCCTTAATGTAGGTATTATAGGAAAATACCATACACACATGTAACTACACTTGTATATTAGGATTGTGAAAAACAATTTATTTATAAACAAAACAGATTGTTTCACATTACAAGAAAACAGAATAAACAAAAGCATAAGACAACAACATCTTCTAATCAGCCTACTGCTCAACCGTGGGTTGGATTTGCATTAGCAAGCTTTGGGCATTTATTCACAAAATGACCCATCTTGCCACAGTTGTAGCACGATCCAGGTGGAAAACGAGCTTGAGCAGGATTGTTGTCGGCTTGATTTGGTGCAACTGCAGCTCGACAAACTCTTGCTGTATGACCTATAAGTCCACAAATTTGGCATTTGCGGCACCTCACACTAGCATGATGATGAAGGTTACATTGGTTGCACAAGGGTGCAGTTCCATTGTATAGCTTCCTAGCAGGGGGTTGAGCTGGTTGGTTGGGGACGGCTTGACCATTGTGAGCGACCACGGTGAAGTTCTGAGAAGCCTTTCGCTTCTTTGACTTCTTAGGGGACCCAGTCTGTTCATCCATGGTCTTTGATTCCTTGATTGGTTTCTTGGCTGGTGGTGCTGTCACTTGGCTAGGTCTTGCCTGTTTTGGTGCAACCACTGCGGGATTCTTTGAAGCTTTACGTTTCTTTGGTTTTGGTGAAGGCTTGGCTTCTGTCTCCTTTGGTGATTCTTGAGTGGCTTCATCCTGGAGACGATACATGGCAGTAGCTAATTCAATAGTCTTCAGGATGACTTCGCCTATTCGCTGAGCGAATTTGGCAGTCTGCTCGGATATCTGGGCGTCATCGCGATGAAGAGACATTCAAGAAGAAAATGAAAGACATAGGAAGAAACAAGTGAAACGTTATCGGATAAACAAAACAGAATGGTAATGTATAAGAATTTGCGATCATTTGTTTGTTACCTAAGGCAAACAAATGAGACGGTGACAAATCAAAGTAAGCGGATCATATTAATGTATCACTGAAGACATGCTCGCCTATAAGTGAACACTCACCCTAAGAGTTCCCAGGTAAGAGTGACTGGTCCGATACTGCGGATTTGTACGAACACTCTAGCCTTTGACAGAAAACTCAGGGTACAGGCATTCACTCTTCCAGTTTGCACGCGTTCACATTATAAGACCCAAACTTTGATGAGGTTTTTGAATACTTAGAGGGTTAAAAACCTTATAATAAATCATCCTAGAACAGATGATTGGTTTTCAAGACGGTCTTGAAATTTATGTTCTCGTTGTGTTCGTCGCCTAAGGATAGGTGACGGTATTGTTTTATGACTAAACGCAAGTAGACTTGCGTTAGGGTCCTAGGAAGGTTATAAACTAGGTTAAAGTATTACTAATAACCTAATTCCCTATAACCATGAGCTCTGATACCAACTTTTCTGTCACACCCCGACCACGTAAAACAACAAAACGTGGCGGAAACGTCGGGGAGTGTTGTAACAGAATTATTGTTTCATAACACATGGAAATTGAAATATTGTTTTATTGGTTAAAAGAGTTACAAAGTCTTTACAAACAAAGAAATACAACATAATTAACTAGTCTTGCATCTTTCATTGTCACTAAAGCCCAAGTCCGCCTAAGTGTATCTTGATCAATCATATGCATCATTTCCTGAAACACATGTGAAAATAGGTACGTCAGCATAAAAATGCCTGTGAGATACATAGGTTTTATTGATTTAGGATTCATGACTTATAAGTTTGAAGAAAAATGTTTAACAAAATAGTCATGAACCTTATAAAATGTTTTGTTTTGTATATCAGATGAAAAGCGATGATAAAGTAGATGACATGTAAAAGAGTAATGTAAGGTTAAATGAATAACCAAGTAATAATGAGTTTGTATAAAATAAGTTGTTTTGTAAACAATGTCTTGAGAAAATATGTCATTTGTGTAAAATGTATATGTCCAAATTGAAATGATTTAAACAATGCTACAATATGTAATATAATACAAGCACTTATATATAGGAAGTACCAGCGGCGTATCCACCATGCTTGTATCATACTACACACGTCTCGTTACTTAAATCACTTACCAAAACAAACCATCGATGTAAAAATGTTTATGTATAGTCAAATGTCAAATGTTTATGTGAAAACCATGTCTAATGTCTGTGTCTAATGTAAATCATGAATTGTGTATATCAATGTCAAAATGTCTATGTCTAATGTAAATCATGAATTGTGTATATCAATGTCAAAATGTCTATGTCTAATGTAAATCATGAATTGTGTATATCAATGTCAAAATGTCTATGTCTAATGTAAATCATGAATTGTGTATATCAATGTCAAAATGTCTATGTCTAATGTAAATCATGAATTGTGTATATCAATGTCAAAATGTCTATGTCTAATGTAAATCATGAATTGTGTATATCAATGTCAAAATGTCTATGTCTAATGTAAATCATGTAATGTGTATCCAAAATATCATGTATGGTAAGTGAAATATGTCAACTAAACCATAGGTAAAATGCACAAAAACAAGGTATTGAAGTAAAACATGGTTTAAATCAAAGTTATGTTTTGTGGAACAAATGCATGCTGTACTGATATAAACATCTATGCGGTATTGTTATAATGCATACATTCAAGCCTTGAGACTGTGGTGATAGACCTTCAAACAAATTAAAGGTCTATATGTGTTATGTTTATCGAATTCGGTCATTCCTTCCATCCAAACATACCTAGGATGTTAGGAACGGGAGTTGTCAATTCCTATGGTACCACTACCTACTTACGAATGGCGTGATCAATGTTAATGAATGTATATTGTCCCATTTGAACAAACCAAATGTCATACCAAAATGTAAGCATGATGATGAATAACAAAATGTACTAAGTATGCAACAAATGAACATACATAGCATGTGATGTGATGTAATGTAAAACAATGCACTAAGTATGCACTAAATGGACATACATAGTGTGAAACATAATGAAATCATGTACTATAAATGTACTAATGAACATAACAAGTATATGATATGAAAACATGGAAAGCACGAAAGTAACAAGTAGGCACATGTGTTTCACCCCAAAATGTTTGGAAAACAGTAAAAGATGGGTCTATGTACTCACTTGAGATTGCTTAGAAGTCCTTGAGTAACAACCAAACAATGCTAGAGATCACCGAAATCAACGGCACCTAATATAGGTAACTATGTTAATAAACCGGACCTACCTCGGAGGATCGGATAGAATGGGGGTTCGTAAACCAACCGAGTATGGGAACTCGTGTAATATGGTTTAACAAAGCCCACATACTAAAATGAAACCTAACCTAAGTGCTTACGACCCATTACGACCCGTTTAGGTAGCTTATGCTACTTTAACGCGTTGTTCGCGTAAAACGTGTCACACCCCCAAAAATCCACCCGCGGAGTACCACCGCTTGGAGGCGTGACCTGACCAGGATCAAGCCACCAATCATATCAAACATAGTATTTAAGTGCAAAAGTAGGAAAAGGTAATTCATCTTGACATGACTGATGTTCAAAACCAAACATTGTTTAAGTAGCGGAAGCATAATAATGAAAACCCAAAATAAGTTATAAGTTCAAATATCGTCCACGATCCGTATCCCACAACGACCTGCTCCTTCCTGTGCAAGCTCCATATGTACCTAAGGTCCTGCAAGGCATGTAACAGAGAATCAACAACTAGTTGAGCGAGTTCACAGTAAATAAGTTCGTAATTGTAAGTTTGTTTCGTAACATGTGGCGCTACTAGGCCGATCGTATGTTCTATTAGTGGGGGCTTCCCATGTTGCATATACACTAGACTATTTGTAACCATAAGTGTTCTTCACAACCGAGAACAGTAGTACGTACATAGTTTGCGTAGGCTTTACGTAAGTGTCCTTCACAACCGAGGACAGTATTGAGTATAAGTTCACGTAGGTTTTACGTGAGTATCCTTCACAACCGAGGATAGTATTGAGTATAAGTTCACGTAGGTTTTACGTGAGTATCCTTCACAACCGAGGATAGTATTGAGTATAAGTTCACGTAGGTTTTACGTGAGTATCCTTCACAACCGAGGATAGTATTGAGTATAAGTTCACGTAGGTTTTACGTGAGTATCCTTCACAACCGAGGATAGTATTGAGTATAAGTTCACGTAGGTTTTACGTGAGTATCCTTCACAACCGAGGATAGCGAGTAGCATAAGTATACGTAGGTTTTACGTATGTGTCCTTCACAACCGAGGACAATGGTATGGTAGTCTAGTATCAGTGTATGTACGAATCTATTCAACCTTATTCCTTCCATCCCATTCCCCAAACCCTGGGAATCCCATGCCTTAGTAAGGGTGTGAACTCACCTTGTTTTGCTCGGTATGCTAAGTGTATGCTCACAAGTAATCAATCGCGTCCTAAAGTAGGCACGTATGTGAAATCAGTTTGAGTTCAAGTCGTTCACGTATAAGCATGCAACACGTAATCACAGTCATGTACAATATGGTTACACTTAACAGCAGTTAACTAACCCAGTTAACACTTAACAGAATATAAACATGTTACTGTGCAGATTGTGTATACGACGAAACACCCCTGTTTCGTCGTTCTTACCCTTCGACGAAACTGGTGTTTCGTCATTGCTCAGATTCGTCGCAGAGGTCTCGACGAAACAGATTCCTGTTTCGTCGTTACCTGCGTTTCGTCGATAGCGATCTGATTCGTCACAAGTCAGTTACGTCACATACAGAAACCCTAATCAACCTAACAGCCATCACAAATATCAGAAATCGTATGGAGATCAATGTGCACCCAAAATCATCATAACTCAATCATCAAAGTATAATCGTCTTAGCATAACCCTAGTTTATGTGAACAACGTATCGATTAATCAAACCACAAACATATCATCGAACCCTATCAAGATACTAACGTGTTACCAAAATCAGATCATATTAACAACATACAGAACCGAGTATCTGATCGTATTAAGTTTCGCTTATAATTACACATCCGATTAACCATGTATATCGACATCTATATCATCGTGCACATATATTCATAATCCGTTTCGTAAATCAGCAGGTACATATACACATAACAAGAAATCAGAAACATTAACGGAACCGAGTTAACGAACCCGTACTAACCGAGATGAAAGTTTGATCGCACCAAGGTTTCCGGTGGGTTCTAGTTCGCCGTCACACAGCAGAGAGTTCTCTAGGGTTTCTGGTTTGCTAAAATGTGTCAAATGGGATCATTCTACGCAATATAACGAGTCTAACAGTACTGGGCCCGAACTGGGCTTCGGCGTAATACTGGGCCGGCGAAACAGTCTGTTTCGTCGAGATGAGTTTGGCGAAACAGCCTTGTTTCGTCGAGTGTGCTCATGGCGAATCACAACTCTGTTTCGTCGAGTTGTTTCATATGTTCAGTAGTTTATGTTATTTCAAATACACTAAGTCTCATGCTATAATATCAACACATAACCAAGCAAACATAATACTTTTATTATCACACAAAGTGTATCGTTACAAATCAGACGAGTCAAACAACTAGACCGTCAAAGTCAACGTGCAATAAATGCGAAAAAAAAAGAAAGTCGGAAACTCGAGTTGTCACATTATCCCCAACTTGAAAGAAATTTCGTCCCGAAATTTAGCATGCGGTTACTGAGGAAGCTAGGTAAGTTATCGTTTACTGGTTTTCCTGGGGTGTCACATCATCCCCCCGTTGAGTTGGGATTTCATCCCGAACTTCTGTAGTAGCTTCAGCCTCAGTAGTAGTTGCATTGTTTTCGAACAACTGGGGATATTTGAGTTCCATTTGATCTTCGCGCTCCCAGGTGAACTCTGGGCCGCGACGGGAGTTCCAACGAACTCGTACAAGAGGTATTCTAGTGTTCTTGAGGACCTTAACATCCCGGTCCGTGATTTCAACTGGTTCCTCGACGAAATGCAATCGTTCGTCGATAGTGAGCTCCTTCAGAGGAACTATGTGGGTCTCATCTGACTGAAACTTCTTCAGATTCGACACGTGAAAGACGTTGTGAACTGCACTGAGTTCAGCAGGTAAGTTCAGTCTGTAGGCCACTTTGCCTATTTTCTCAATAACTTCGAAAGGTCCAACGTAACGCGGATTGAGCTTGCCTCGTTTGCCAAAACGAACCACACCCTTCCAGGGCGAAACTTTGAGTAGTGCTCGATCCCCAACCTGGAATTCGAGTAGTTTCCTGTCTTTATCAACGTATACTTTCTGACGGTCACGAGCTGCCGCCATGCGTTGTCGTATTTGAGCAATCTTTTCAGTAGTATCAACTACCATTTCTGGACCTGTGATTTGACTTTCCCCCACCTCTGCCCAACAGAGAGGTGACCGGCATCTACGCCCGTACAATGCCTCGAATGGTGCAGCTTTAATGCTGGTGTGGTAGTTGTTGTTATACGAAAATTCCACGAGTGGCAGATGTTTCTCCCAACCATTGCCAAAGTCAATTACGCACGCCCGAAGCATGTCTTCTAGAGTTTGAATAGTGCGCTCAGACTGCCCATCTGTCTGAGGATGATAAGCTGTGCTCATGTCTAAACGAGAGCCAAAAGATTTGTGCATTGCTTGCCACAGTTCTGAAGTAAAACGTGCGTCACGATCAGAGATGATGGAGGTGGGCACTCCGTGCCTCGAGACCACTTCTTTTAAGTAAATGTCTGCCAAGGTAGAGAACTTGTCTGTTTCTTTGATTGCTAAGAAGTGAGCAGACTTTGCGAGTCGATCTACGATCACCCAAATAGTATCATTTCCGCGCTGAGATCTAGGTAGGCCAGTAACAAAATCCATGGAAATTTGCTCCCATTTCCATTGTGGTATTTCAGGTTGTTGGAGTGGTCCTGACGGTTTCTGATATTCTGCCTTGACTCTCGCACAAGTCAAGCATTTGCTAACGTATGTGGCTATGTGGGCCTTCATGCTAGGCCACCAATATGTAGTTCTGAGGTCGTGGTACATCTTATCCGAACCAGGATGTACTGAGTAGCGAGACTTATGAGCTTCATCCATTACTAGCTCGCGTAGGTTGCCGTACAGTGGGACCCAAATGCGTCCTGTGACGTAGTAAGCACCATCTTCCTTCTGTTCTAAGCGTTGCCTTGAGCCGCATAGGGCTTCAGCCCTGACGTTGTCTGGTTTCAATGCTTCTATCTCTGATCCCGTCATCTTCATGTTAAAGAACTCCACTTCCAACTTGTGGATGGCATCATAACTACTGTATTCACGTTTGATCAGTTCCTTAAAATCATTCCATGGGGTGGCATTAGCAGCCGCCAGCCCCAGTATCGTAACTTGCGCGCTCCACCAAGTTTGCGCAGTACCTTCGAGAATATCAGTGGCATATTTCACCTTACGAGCCTCAGGTCATTCGCACATTTGAAGGCCGATTCGAGTGTCGCTGAAAGTAGTAGGACGACAGTCCATAAAAATCGTGTATGTGCACACAGGTGGCTGAGCGTGTTGGCTTGTCGTGTGCGTAAGAGTAATCAAAATTAAGCACAAGTGTTGAGTTACGAGAGTAGGATCTAAGGATCCTAGAGTAAGTGGTGATGGCAGGTTACACCTCCTGCCTGGGCAGCTGCGAGTGCTGCAGTAACTTGTTCAGTGATCGAAGCCGCCAACTGGGCTTGAGTTAGGTTAACGCGTCCACACATGATCTTGACATCAAGGAGAACATGTGGGTGAGAGGTTCGCGAATAGTGCGAAGAGAGTGAGCACACAAGTATCCTCATGCAATAACAAATAGTGAGCAATGTAATCTAAGCATACCACGAGCAAAGTTCTATGTAGTTCTAGCAAGTAGTAAGGTAACAGGAATAGTAGTACCTATGATGTTGAGCCTTGCACGTGGAGCGAAGCGTCGTTGTGGATCGTTGAGAGCACTGTTCTGGTTATAGTCTGGTTTTAATAAAAATCGTTTTCCCCATATTAAAACCGAGTTCTCTATAACCAATGGCTCTGATACCAATCTGTCACACCCCCAAAAATCCACCCGCGGAGTACCACCGCTTGGAGGCGTGACCTGACCAGGATCAAGCCACCAATCATATCAAACATAGTATTTAAGTGCAAAAGTAGGAAAAGGTAATTCATCTTGACATGACTGATGTTCAAAACCAAACATTGTTTAAGTAGCGGAAGCATAATAATGAAAACCCAAAATAAGTTGTAAGTTCAAATATCGTCCACGATCCGTATCCCACAACGACCTGCTCCTTCCTGTGCAAGCTCCATATGTACCTAAGGTCCTGCAAGGCATGTAACAGAGAATCAACAACTAGTTGAGCGAGTTCACAGTAAATAAGTTCGTAATTGTAAGTTTGTTTCGTAACATGTGGCGCTACTAGGCCGATCGTATGTTCTATTAGTGGGGGCTTCCCATGTTGCATATACACTAGACTATTTGTAACCATAAGTGTTCTTCACAACCGAGAACAGTAGTACGTACATAGTTTGCGTAGGCTTTACGTAAGTGTCCTTCACAACCGAGGACAGTATTGAGTATAAGTTCACGTAGGTTTTACGTGAGTATCCTTCACAACCGAGGATAGTATTGAGTATAAGTTCACGTAGGTTTTACGTGAGTATCCTTCACAACCGAGGATAGTATTGAGTATAAGTTCACGTAGGTTTTACGTGAGTATCCTTCACAACCGAGGATAGTATTGAGTATAAGTTCACGTAGGTTTTACGTGAGTATCCTTCACAACCGAGGATAGTATTGAGTATAAGTTCACGTAGGTTTTACGTGAGTATCCTTCACAACCGAGGATAGCGAGTAGCATAAGTATACGTAGGTTTTACGTATGTGTCCTTCACAACCGAGGACAATGGTATGGTAGTCTAGTATCAGTGTATGTACGAATCTATTCAACCTTATTCCTTCCATCCCATTCCCCAAACCCTGGGAATCCCATGCCTTAGTAAGGGTGTGAACTCACCTTGTTTTGCTCGGTATGCTAAGTGTATGCTCACAAGTAATCAATCGCGTCCTAAAGTAGGCACGTATGTGAAATCAGTTTGAGTTCAAGTCGTTCACGTATAAGCATGCAACACGTAATCACAGTCATGTACAATATGGTTACACTTAACAGCAGTTAACTAACCCAGTTAACACTTAACAGAATATAAACATGTTACTGTGCAGATTGTGTATACGACGAAACACCCCTGTTTCGTCGTTCTTACCCTTCGACGAAACACCAGTTTCGTCATTGCTCAGATTCGTCGCAGAGGTCTCGACGAAACAGATTCCTGTTTCGTCGTTACCTGCGTTTCGTCGATAGCGATCTGATTCGTCACAAGTCAGTTACGTCACATACAGAAACCCTAATCAACCTAACAGCCATCACAAATATCAGAAATTGTATGGAGATCAATGTGCACCCAAAATCATCATAACTCAATCATCAAAGTATAATCGTCTTAGCATAACCCTAGTTTATGTGAACAACGTATCGATTAATCAAACCACAAACATATCATCGAACCCTATCAAGATACTAACGTGTTACCAAAATCAGATCATATTAACAACATACAGAACCGAGTATCTGATCGTATTAAGTTTCGCTTATAATTACACATCCGATTAACCATGTATATCGACATCTATATCATCGTGCACATATATTCATAATCCGTTTCGTAAATCAGCAGGTACATATACACATAACAAGAAATCAGAAACATTAACGGAACCGAGTTAACGAACCCGTACTAACCGAGATGAAAGTTTGATCGCACCAAGGTTTCCGGTGGGTTCTAGTTCGCCGTCACACAGCAGAGAGTTCTCTAGGGTTTCTGGTTTGCTAAAATGTGTCAAATGGGATCATTCTACGCAATATAACGAGTCTAACAGTACTGGGCCCGAACTGGGCTTCGGCGTAATACTGGGCCGGCGAAACAGTCTGTTTCGTCGAGATGAGTTTGGCGAAACAGCCTTGTTTCGTCGAGTGTGCTCATGGCGAATCACAACTCTGTTTCGTCGAGTTGTTTCATATGTTCAGTAGTTTATGTTATTTCAAATACACTAAGTCTCATGCTATAATATCAACACATAACCAAGCAAACATAATACTTTTATTATCACACAAAGTGTATCGTTACAAATCAGACGAGTCAAACAACTAGACCGTCAAAGTCAACGTGCAATAAATGCGAAAAAAAAGAAAGTCGGAAACTCGAGTTGTCACAAAACGCGTTTGGACGGCCTAACTAGTCCTATGACAAGTAAAATATGCCTTAACATGTCTAATATTGTTGCCAAATCAGTTTAGATGTTAAAAGTTATGTTACATATGCTTAAAATGAATCTTGGCGTAAAAAGGGCATTTTGGTCATTTACCTAAGGCATATAAACTACCTATCATACAACTAACTAAACGTCGTGACCATAAGGTATAACCTCGGAAGGTTATTCCCTATATAACTATGGTCACCTAATGTGTTTGGTCGGATCCTAATGATCGACCAAGTGGGTCGGGTTCGAAAGCATAAGCGATTGATTAGATCGCTTACCCTTACGACCCTAGACAAGCATAAAACTAAAAGTGACGAGCTAAGCATGTTAAAACATGCTTACCTAAGTTAGAAAACAAGTTTGGTATCAAAACAAACGGTTTTAATACCTAAGAGTAGTTTGGTTACAAAATACGCATTAATACGTATTTTGGCCGAAACTACGACTCGTCACTGAGCCTTGATAACGTGGTAATCAGTAGGTATAGTCACTAGGGACTATAACCATCGTGATTACGCTCACGTTATGAAGTTCAAACGAACTTCGCATTGACCATAAACTGGTCAATGCAGAAAGTCAAACAAAGTTTGACTTTAACGCTAAAACGAATAAAAGAACGAAGGAACACTTACACAGGGTCCAAGAATGGAAGTTTTGAATCCGAATATTCTCAGGTATGAAGTGTTAAACACAACAACTTAGAGAGCAATTCAGATTTCAAAGGTGTGGGTTTTTGGTTGTGATGTTGGTGGGTATTTATAGATGTGGTAGAACCGTTAGGATCGTTTATCGAAAACCGTGATTCAATCTCATCCCTACACTTGTTGTAATACCTTGGTACATCAAATTGGCCCCCCAACATCAGGGATTAACATGTGGCATTGGGTTTGGGAGTGCTTAACAGCTGTTAACAGCTGTTTAAACACCTTTTTCTGATCTGAGAGGGCCTCGCGTGACGCCTAGGGGTCCTGGCGTCACGCCTAGGTCTCTCTGATCAGCAAACAGTTTTTAAAGTGTCAGTTTCAGTCCCTGTTGTGTTTTAAGGCCATTTCTGACTTGTTTAAGGCCCGTTAAGACAATTTTAAGGCCCTAAAATGATGCCTAAACATTGTGGACATGAAACATGCTCAGGAATATGTCGGATGTTGGTTCATTTGGTCGTACGATCGCGATATTCGCTTAATTACGACGAAATGCGCATAAGCGCGAAAAACGATCCAAATTGCGCGACGAATGGATTTTTCTTATGCCAATCACTAAAATTAAATATTTTAGTGCTTACATAAATTTTTGGATGTCCGGATGTATTCAGAACGTAAGTTATGCGCGAAAGTGAAAACTTATGCACTTTTTGACGCTTTTAGTCCCTGAATGACCCACAAGTTTATTTTAGCACACCGAACCCCTCAAAGCCTATTTCTAAGCTATGTAAAGGATATTTAAGGTATGTTTAACTTATGGTCATGTTTCGGAATGTCTGTTCTAGTATGAATCGTCATACTTTCGCAGTTTGTCGAATTTAGTCCCTGTAAGCGATTAAACTTGGTTTTGGCATACCAAACCTTCCAAAACTTATTTCTAAGTTAGGTAAAGGTTATTTAGGGTATGTTAAGCCTATGTCACTGTTCCAGAGTGTTTGTTGCATTAAACTGGTTATATTTACGCATCGGTGCACGTATAACCTTCCAGAAAGCGATTTAGAGCCCGAAATCGAACTAGAATTGATATGCGCAAATGATACACATATTTATACAAATCCCAAGTATGAAATACAATATTTCATTGGTTTAGTATTTGTTTGATGGCCATGGAGGCACAGGTGTCACAAATAAAACACAAGATTTCATTGGATTTGTATTTGTATGATGGCCGTAGAGGCACAGATGTCACAGTCTCCTCTACTTTAGGAAATTTCATCCCGAAATTTAATTTTAGAGGAAACCTATGAAAACAGATGTGATTATTTTGCTTTCGAATGAATCCTCCGTTTCCTAAATAAAAATCTGGGCCTTGTTTGGATTTTTAGCGAATTTGTTAATTGTATTAGTCTGTTGTTTATAAGGACGAGTTCAGATCCGAAGATTTAAACTTCATCCCAAAATAATAGATGTATGATCATACCGAAACTCAATAGCACCATGTTAATGTCAAAGGGATGTCGTTGTTGCAACAAAAATATGGAGTTTCAAAAAACGGATAGAAGAATGTTTCCCATGAAGACTATTATAGGAAACTTGTGTGTGCTCGAAATCGGAGTCGGAGATTGTAAGATAAAATAACATTGGTCAAGGTCCAGGACTTCTAGTAATTTAAATAACGTTACGCTCGCAATGTAATAAGGAACACTTATATATAGAAAGTACCAGCGGCGTATCCACCATGCCCTTTGTGACAACTGTTAAATTTGCATGCATTCGTACAATTATTAAATGACGATTAGTGCTTAATGACTGTGCTAAATTACAAATAATTTCTTTCTGATTACTGCATCATACATACATGTGCATCACATTTCATACTGTCACATGATTACTACATACAAACACTTAGTGACATAAACTATGCATAAAGCACAACTAGCACAGTTAGTGGATAACCCAGAAAAATGCTGACGGAGTTCAGTACATAGACAGACAGTGTTTTGAGGCCCAGTATGAGCCAGAGACCAAGTACTACACTAGTATGGTGTGTAGGGAAGTAAGGATCATAAAACTGCTTCACTAGGTGATAGTTTAAGTGTCGGAAAGTGCCTAAAACCCACTTAAAGTGCAGAATTATGCATTAATTAGCAAAAATATGATGAAATGGTCCTGAATGCTTTCCTAAGTGCCAGGAATTAAAAGTGTCACAAAAGGGTACATAAAGAACACTAAATGGTATAGTTTAGCACTTTAACAAACCGATATCTAACCGAACAACCGGACACTACCCGAAACACCAAAATTATACTAAAAGCATTGTTTTAATGTTTCTGAGCTAGTTATAACCCCCGAACATCATATTACATGCTTCAAACACTTAACATACTTAACCTTGGATTTTTAACACTTTTAACCTATTTAACTTAACTTAACCATGGTTAAGGCTTAACTATACCCCCCCCCCCTTAACCTATGGTTATGGTGGTGGCCCCCACACCATAATCTTTCTTGATTCATCTTGATTTTCCCTTGATTTCCTTGAATCTTATGATATTTAGTAAGAGATTTGTCTTGTACTTTGGCTACATATTACACATTGGATAACAAGGGTGTTGGAAGATTATAAGTATACCCATTAGAACCTTACCATTTCATCACTTCACCATTCACCAACTTCCTCTTCTCCTCTCTCTCCCTCCATGTTCACGGCCCAACACCCCCTTCCCACCTCCACCATTTTCATTCCACTAACAAGCAATCTAAGGTGATATTAAGGTGTAAGGAGTTAAGTTAGGAAGCTTGGAGCTTTCGGAAGTTGAAGGACCCTCATGGATTGCTTTTATCCACTACATTTCTTCACTTGATCATCCCTAGCCTTGAGCTAGTAGTAAGATCTTCTACTCTTCATTTTACATCATATTTTAGTGGTTAAAAGAAGATACATAATGATAATCTTGAAGAACACTAAGAAACAAGAAGATGAAACATGAACATAAGCTTAAAGTTATAAGGAATCATGAAGAAATCATGTTATTCATGTGTTGATGTGCTTGTTGAATATTGTTTGCTTATGTTAATGATGTAGATCATCATATGATCTTGCTAGATCATGATTGAAAACATAATCTAGCAAGATAAGAGGATGAACATGTTAGAGATTCATAAATCATCCACACAGAAAGCATGAACTTGAAAGAATAAAGTTGTTTCTTGTTAAGTAATGATCAAAGTGAGTTGTTAATCATATAGATTTAAAAGTTTCATGGATGATTTCTAAAGAAACCAAGTAAAAATATAAGTTTTACTAAATCTTGGTTCTTACATAAACAAACCTTGTTTTTGGTGGTTAATAAAGTAGAAGTACATGTGTAACAAGAAAAATTCAAGAAGAAATACTTTTAGAAAATAAGATTGTAAGTTGTAAAGATCTAAATTCTTTAAAAATAAAATTTTGAAAGAATCACTCACACTTTAAAGGATAACAAGGCTTACTAAAAACACTAGTAAGTTACTAGAAGTTTTTATAAAAGTTCAAGTTCATGTTGTTATGTACAAAGCATTGTTATGGCACTTGGTAAGGGTAGGTTAAGTTGTTGATTGTTGTGATGATTTTAAAAAGAAAATGATATGCTTTGATAGCATGGACACCTCCATTTTTAGGGGAAACTATGGCAAAATTTTCTAAAAATACAAACACTTAGAAAATATTTTCTAAACAAATATATACAAGTGAGTTTTAAACTATGGTTTTCAATATAAACTTTGCCATAGATATTGTTACAAAAATATAAGTATCGGAGGTTGGTTTTTATAAATAAAAATGGATAAATATGTATTTAGAATATATATTTACATTAATAACACATTGTGTGTGATTATTTGTATACTTGGTGTAATAGTTATGTTATTTTAGGATTTAAAGTAATATAACTTAACAAAACACCAAGAATTTGCAATCCAAAATAATACCAAAAATCACGAGGAATAAATATATAAGTTACACACACAATATTGGTAAACCGAACGAAAGAATGTAACTTACAAAATATTCCGGAAAAATACATTTATAAGTATATTTTTGGTAAATAATATTTTGGACACAAGAAATGAAAATATGATTTTTGTAAGTATTACCAAGTCGTATCATATTTTCGACAAGGAGAAAATATATTATTTTTGGGAAGTAAAAATACATTTTCTTAGAATATTTGAAAGATATATGATTTTTGAGAAATATATATATATATATATATATATATATAAATTCTTGAAATACATTACTCTTGGACAAAATGAGTTATATATTTTCAAAAGTGAGACTTGGGAATATATTGTTTTGGAAATATGCATTGGATGTTTATTAAGAAAATACGTACGCACCGGAATACGACGCCAATGCATGGCAAGATTCAAATACAAGAATACGAATATACATGTATGAGATACCCCCATCCTTGGGAAGGAAATATGGATATAAATACTTGAGAAGTATCATTACGAAATTATTGTTTAACAATTATTCCGAAATTTAATAAATATAATTTTAGTTAAAATATTAATTATTTTAACAAATAATTATATGCTTGGAATAATAACGAAGACACTTTAAAACGTAACTCAAAGGCACTAATTAATACCAAGTCAAGGCACGACCTGCTCGTCTAATGGACCGTAGTACGCATGTAGGTAGTCGTGCGTTCTAGAGGAAGCTTTGAGTTACATCGGATACAAGGAACGCAAAACAGTGAGTTCATGTCCCCCTTTTCTCTTAACTGTTTTCTGTTTTATAACTTCGGGGGTGAAATACATGTTACATACTGCTTACAAACAATTACAATGGTATGATTAGCTAAGGAAAGGTACTGCTAGTGTTGGTGTATAGATGTCTGTTAACTTCGTCTTTATAGAGTCTTGTGTTTAGATAGGATAAACCAGTGCTCAGCAGGTTAGAAAATAGGTTTTGCATGTTAATAGGGTATTTCGCACAAAATAGCAACAGGTATTTCAAGCGAAATATCACATAGTATTTCGCACGAAATTAGCTGATGCTATTTCGTACGAAATTACAACCCCTATATATACCTGAGCCTGTGTTGTCATTTGTAACGATCCGATTTCAGAGCCGAGGTGCTGCCGGTTTGTCAAACGATCTGTAAAGCTTTGAAATCAGTAATAAAAAGATAATTAGGGAAAATCAAGCTGTTACACCGTCTATTTCACTGATTCCGCCTTTGATATGGACCATGTACTCTTCTGATTGACTCATTCGGGTCACACATTAATCCAACAAGTGGTATCAGAGCTCAGGACGAAGAGTTCATACCAATTCAGCTTGATTTCATCAAATTTTCTCACTTCTACTCATTCTTTTCAAAATTTTCTGAAATTTGACGGTTTTCATGAATCAATTTTTCATTTTCTTTCCTGATTCGTTCTATATCACTTTTATCATTTTCAATTGTCTCAGTTAAATCTTTAACTCGATCATTTGAAGCTTTTAACATTTTGTCACGATTCAAGATCTGACTTTCAACTTCTCTGACTCTTGCTGTCAGTTCTTCAGTCTTCTTACCGTTGAGGTAAGCAAATGTACTACAAACCTTGCAGTTTTTCATGCAATTTTTGTAGTCGCTGTCAATATTAGCTTTCTTACCTGACTCTTTGGATGAATCATTTGGACTGACCTTGCTTTTAGACTCAGTTTCGGACTTAGAGTCTACCTCAAGTTCTTTCGCTGCAAGCACTTTGTCAGCCATCTTCTTCAAATTTTCAGCAGTAAACTCCTTTGACGTATCAATAATCCCGTCATCAACTTTCTGTGGCTGCGACTCTTTCTCTTTTACTTTTTCTTTTTCTACAGCTTCTCCTCCTCCCCACCACATTCTCTGTCTCGCTTCTTCTTCTTCGGCAATTTGCTCGGTGAGGGTTTCAACATTAACAGAATCTTGATCAATAGCTATGTTTCCATTGGGATCTAGATAACATTCTCGATCAGCATCCCATCTATTTGCCTTCTTTGCTTCTTTCCATGTGTGATAGATTCTACCTTTCATGTACTGAGCTTGCATCTTTCTGTTGATGTACTTCACTTCTTCTGTTCTTGTATCTTTGAATGGAACAATCTTCGTCACAAAAGCATATCCTACTGCATCTTCTTCCGGTAGCAGTTCACTCCAATCAAATCCCTCGTCATCATGAATAACAGCAAGTGCTCTGGACTTTTCTTTGGGATTTTCTTCTATCTGCTTCATCCAGGGGGGGGGGGGTTCATATTTGTTTTGATGATAAACTGCTCTTTTATAATAATCCTCTCTGAATGGATTTGCAGTATCATCAGCAAATGCGTTTCGACATTCATGTTTAAAATGTCCCTTTTGTTTACATTTAAAACATGTGACTTTTGATTTATCAAAACCAAGTTTTGTGGAAGGTCCGCCAATAGAATGTCTGCCTGTAATCTCCATAAACCTTTGAGCCCTTCTAACTGCACTAGCCATACACCACCTGATATATATCAACTCCATCTCTTCTGGGTCAATCTGATCATAATCCTCCTTGGTGAGGTTGGTGTTTCCGATTTTACCTGCAACAAGACTTTCATAAGATTCTAAAACAGATGCCAAAAACACCATTTGCTGTTTTGCGGATTCTTCACTGAAGTTTTGAGCATTCTTGAGATCCACATCAATGTTACATTGAAACAGATTCTTCAGAACTGATTGACTTGGAGTAGTTGATGATGAACCTCCATGATAACCACTGCTTGAATTTTCTTGATTTGATGTGTTAGAACTTTCTGCTGAGAAAGCTGTTTTGGGGGACACAGTCTTCGGAATCATACTTCCTCGATAATACAGCTCAACAATCTGCTGATATGAAGAGTTATTAACCTTGTTTGATTTCTTGATCTCCAATTCATGACTCTCCAATCTTTTAATTAACAGATCAACTGTCAGATCCTCCGACTTTACTGTGTTCTTCAGCATCAAAGCAAAATACTGCCAGTCTTTCTCATCAGGCAGTGAATCAAACAATTTGTCAACCAATTCTTCTCGAGTATACACGATTCCATGTCTTGCAAGTTCCCTCTTCAAATGCTCGAATCTTTCAATCATCTTTGACACAGATTCGTTTTTCAAACATCCAAACAAATCGAATTCTTTTCTTAACAGCTTCTTTTTGTTTTTAACAATTTCGGCACTACCCACACATTTTACTCTCAGTTTCTCCCATAGATCTTTGGCATTTATGTATTCGATTAGTGATATAATGTCATCCCTCACAGATTTATGAAGTAAAGCAATGCATTTTTGTTCAGCAGTAAATCTTTCTATTTGATTCTCATCTATATTTTCATAATCTGTTCTTCCCATATCAAAACCATTTTTCATGCTCTTCCAACTTGAATATGCAAAAGCTTTTAGCCATTCTTCAAACCGACTAGCCCATCTATTGTATTCCTCAATTGCCATCAGCTTCGGTGGTTTATTGTAAGTGCCATACGCACTATCAACACTCAAAGCATCAGAAAGGGTTTTCTTTGCACTCGAACTTGGAACATTTTCATTTGTGTTGTTTTTTGTATCATCTCCTGTGCTTCCTGTGAAAGCAAAACTAAACGGATTCAGAAAATCATCCATCTTTCAAGTACCTGAAACACTTAACAAACACTTAGAAAAATTTTGAGATTTTAAAATCAGTTTCAAACGAAATAGATTTCACACGAATAAGATTTCACGCGAAATAGAGCTTTCGCACGAAATACTGGTTTCAAACGAAATAGTTTTCACACGAAATACACTTTGGTGCGAAATATCAATTTTTCAAACGAAATTACTATTTCGTGCGAAATAGTCAAGCGAAATAACTCTCTTTAAGCGAAATAACAACTTTCAAGCGAAATTAATGTTGATTTCGTGCGAAATAAGGTTTCAGATGTTAATTTCGTGCGAAATAGCGAACAATATACTGATTTCGTGTGAAATAAGGTCCACAAGGTTAATTTCGTACGAAATAACGATGACAATTTCGTGCGAAATTATGATGACATCAGCATATCGGCCACCATTTTGTCAAATTGATTCAGTTTTTGTTCGAATTTTAGTCCAATTCTTTCAAGGATTAGTTAAAACTATGTTTTACGTGATATATGTGAAAATTAAGCCATTTCAACCGTAAAATCTCAGTTAAATGTTATATTCTTGAGAAACAGGTAACAAGATCCCCATGGCAAAGAAAGTGTAAAGATTGAACCAGAATTCAAGCTCCAGCATATTGAAAGGGGGAGTCTACATTCTGGATCAACATTCAAAGGGGAGTTTGAAGATAAAGTTTGAAGGAAGCTTACAGTGTCAGACAAACTGGAAAGAAGAGAAGATAGATCAAGACTAAAGACTGAAGATTTGATGCTAAAGACTTCGTTAACATCCAAGGGGGAGTCTGTTGGTGTATAGATGTCTGTTAACTTTGTCTTTATAGAGTCTTGTGTTTAGATAGGATAAACCAGTGCTCAGCAGGTTAGAAAATAGGTTTTGCATGTTAATAGGGTATTTCGCACGAAATAGCAACAGGTATTTCGTACGAAATAACACATGGTATTTTGCACGAAATTAGCTGATGCTATTTCGTACGAAATTACAACCCCTATACATACTCGACGATCGAAGATCGCTCGACGATCGCTCGAAAAATGCTCGAAAAATGCTCGAAAAATGCTCGAAAAATGCTCGTTCGATTCCTGCTCAGTTTGTAAATGAGCCGATCGGATCGGTTCGATTCAAATTCAATCCGAGCATGAGCAAAGCTCCGCTCGCTCGACGATCGCTCGGTTTCGCTCGAATTATTTTTTATTAATAATTAATATATATATATATATATATTATATTTTATAGATTAAAAACCCAAAAAATATAATAGCCCAAAATAATTAAAAGCCCAAATAATATTAGCCCATATTTAGTATAAAAATCTAACCCTAAATCTATTTCCTATAACGAATTCACTCATTCAGTCACCTCTCTCAAGTCTCAACTGCTCAGTGTCTCCGTCGACTCTCAGTCTCCCTCTTCGACTCAATTCATCGTCGGCTCAAGTGTCTCCGACTCAATTCATCGGACAATCATTGGCTCAAGTGTCTCCTAAAAGGTTAGTCGCTCCTGTTTCAGTTTCTGCAACATATCGTTAAATATCTGTTTCTGTTCGCTCCAGTCTTCATTCGTCGCCTCGTCGGACTTGTTTCAGGCTTCAATCGGTATGTTTTTTTGTTAATTAATCGTTAAAGATTGCATCTTCTGTTTGGTAACATACATACACAAATTGTTAATGTTTCTGCATATCTGTTTCTGTTTCTGCATATTTGTTTGCAACATATCGTTAAATCTGCTTCTGTTAACCATATTGTTTCTGTTTCTGCTTATGTTAACAATCTGTTTCTGCATATCTGTTTGCAACATATCGTTAAATCTGCTTCTGTTAACCATATTGTTTCTGTTTCTGCTTCTGTTAACAATCTGTTTCTGCATATCTGTTTGCAACATATCGTTAAATCTGCTTCTGTTAACCTTATTGTTTCTTTATATTGTTTCGTTTCTGTTTTGGTAGGATGTCTTCTTACAAAGAATCAAACGAGAATCCGGCTGCTCATGTTGATCTGACTGATGGAGAGGACGACCCGAATCCAATAATTGATGAATCGGGTGATACCGATGTAGCTGATACGGCGACCGGAGGTGCTTGTTCAAAAAAGAGAAAAAAAAATTCCGATGTGCATCTACATTTTGTAGATTTATAATCTACTTAAAATCATTGAAAGTAAGTTTTTATTACATTTATAATCTACTTATACTTTTGTAGTTTATGCATTAACATTTGTATTTTGTTTTTTTTTTTAATGTGTAGCAAGCTGCAAGAGATGAAGAAAAATTAGAAATTGATGTGTTGACTCCAGATGGGTCTGATAATAAAGGAAAGGTATTTTTATAATTAACAAAACCTAAAAGTTGTTTTGTAATGTGTAGAACTTAATGGTTTTGTTTAATGTTTGTGTTTATAGGTTATATGTTGATTTCAAGTTGAACAAGCTTAAAGAAGAAGTTTATTGCTTTTGAACAAAATGACAAGTTGTATTCGCACTTTATTTTGTGTTGCTTTTGTATTCGCACTTTATTTTGTGTTTATTTTGTATTCGCACTTTACTTTGTGCTGCTTTTGTATTCGCACTTTAAGTTAGAATTTTTTTTGAAAGAAGCCTTATTATTCAATCGAGCGAAAACGATCCGCTCGATTTTTTTTAGGATTTGATAAAAACCGAGCGAAACCGAGCCGATCGATTCAAATTCAATCCGAGCATGAGCATCACTTTTGCGCTCGGTTTTACAAATTTGATCCGCTCGGATCGGATCGGTTGTAATTCAATCCGAGCATGAGCAGACCCTCGATCGGATCGGATCGGATCGTGGACACCCCCTGAGCCTGTGTTGTCATTTGTAACGATCCGATTTCAGAGCCGAGGTGATGCCGGTTTGTTAAACGATCTGTAAAGCTTTGAAATCAGTAATAAGAAGATAATTAGGGAAAATCAAGTTGTTATACCATCTATTTCACTGATTCCGCCTTTGATATGGACCATGTACTCTTCTGATTGACTCATTCGGGTCACATGTCGATCCAACAGCTAGATCACGTGAATGGGTAGGCCATTATCTTAAGACCATTAATCCTTTTATAAGGACCGAGGGACATGAGTGATAGATCTATTGGGTGTTGCGAGGCCCACCCATGGGCCTGCAGTTGGCCGCATGTGGTGACTATGTCGTTCCGCCGGAGGGGCCGGTACGAAATACGCATACAGGTTTGAGTGCTTCCTATACCATGTCACATATATTAATATATTAGCTACACATTAATTGATCTGTTTTTCCTTATTGCTTCATACCAGTTTACAAGTACATACATACATACAAAGGTTTTCAAGGATGATTCGTGCACACATATTAAACACATGAACTCGCTCAACTTTTGTTGATGTTTTCAAACTGCATGTATTTCAGGGAACTAATAAGTGGATCTGGTGGGCGTTGGAAGTTTTTATGCTGCATTTGAAATAAAGATGTCATCCATGGTCTTTGGGTTTGGACGGTGTGTCTTATTCCTGGACGAAACACGTCTCCCAACCCTTGGTGCTATTTAATATCTTTCGATGAGTCCTTAGTGAACTCATAAACATTTTGGTATGATTGTAAAGCTCGAATTTGAAGTCTACGTTTTTAAACAATGTTGTTATGTTTTAAACTTATTTAATGGATGACAAACCAATGGTTTTATCATATAGCTATTGTTATGATTGAATGCAATGATATTAAGAAAGTCACACCATAATCACGCTTCCGCAAAAGTCAGGGTGTGACAGCTTGGTATCAGAGCTTCGATCGTAGCGAACTAGGATTCTTTCTCGAGTCTAGACTACGATCATTAGGGCTCTCACGAAAATGTTTTCACAACTTGTTTTTTTCATTGCATACACGAAACATCCAGATCCAGGGAACAAACATTTCTACAAACAAAAGGCACGAAACACATTTCAAAAGCTTATGTTCATAATGCAGTCTTAGTGTCACACCCGCTCATAGCGGAAGCGCGAGGTGTGATCTGATCGGTTCTCATTGCATAACAATATAAGTGAACATACTAAATGAATAAAAACAAGCTCCAATGCCATTGTCATAATCGTTTCAAAAGAACGCAACATAAGTTAAATGTATTGGTCACAAACCATCAAATGAAAATAAGTTGTCAATGTTTTATACATCAAAATGTAAGTCTTAAAATGTCAAGGCTTTGACCACTATATCACCGCAAAGAGGCGGTATATAACGGGCAAGCCCTTCAAATGGTGGCATGGAGTCTTGATACTTGCTTTCCTTGACTGAAATGTCCGCATGGTCCACTAATTTCCTGAAATACATGTTATGTTTGAAAACATCAACAAAAGTTGGCGAGTTCATGCAGTTTAGTTGTATAAGATGTATCTTACAAAATGTGAGTTGTATAAAATGTATCTGTAAAATGTGAGTTGTATAAAATGTATCTGTAAAATGTGAGTTGTATAAAATGTATCCATAAAATGTGAGTTGTATAAATGTATCCATAAAATGTGAGTTGTATAAAATGTATCTGTATGTAATGATGTAGTATGTAAAGCGTCAATGAAATCGTTGATCATTAATGTTTTGCGAGGACATTAATATGTGTGATGAATTAGGAAGCAATCCAAACCTAGACGATTTCGTGTCGACTACTATCGACTGGGACACAAATGCACTCTTCTGTATGGGTCCACGACCAAGAGTGGGGCTCGCCAAAACCCATTAGATCTAACCCTCTGTACCTAGGTCCAAACTGGATTAATGGTGCTTAGATGTATGACCCTAATCGCACATGATCTAAGGTGTTTCAATCCATGACTTAACATACAATAGAACATGTATTTTCCCCGATAGTTGTAAAGTTGTAAAGCATTTAAAATGAATAGGGGACATGAACTCACAGAATCGCGTCCGTGAATAGAAGTAACTATGATCTCACGTGCAGTCGTCCTGAATAGTGTTCCGACCTACAAATGTTCTTATATTTGTTAGACACTTCGGTCTTTATAAATGACTTGAGTACAAGTCTTGTGTCTTGAATGTGTGTAAGACTTGTATGTCTTTGTTTTTCGTTGAACTGTGTATTAGATGTATGATTTGTTAAACTGTTATATATATATATATATATAGGGTAAGGTTCATGCGAGAACCACCCTTATTGCGAGAACCGCGAGAACCAATGTGAACACAACCTAAAATAGCTAAAAAAACCTAAAAAAAAACCTAACCTAACCCCCACCCCCCCCCAAGCTAAATGCTAAAAACTAAAACCTCCAAAAAACCTAACCCCCCACCCCCAAGCTAAAATGCTAAAAACTAAACCCCCAAAAAACCTAAAAAAATCTAAAAAAAAAAAATATCTATTTTTTTTAATATTTTTTATGTTAAAATCGCTACTTTTCGAAGCCAAATTTTTTTTTTAAATTAAAAAATATTTTTTTTTAAAAACAAAATTAAAAAAAAAAATTTGGCTTCGAAAAGTAGCGATTTTTTTATAAAAAATATTAAAAAAAAAAATTTTGTGTGATTTTTAGCTATTTTTAGGCATTTTTTGTTGTGTTCACATTGGTTCTCGCGGTTCTCGCAATAAGAGGTGGTTGCTAACGGATCTTTGTCCTATATATATATATATTACCAAATATATATATGTAATCTTGTATCTTGTGAGTTGTATCATCGGGTCTTGTCCTCTTGATTTCATGTCTTGTATGAATAAATTGTATAATTGTATTTTCATCAATTATATGTCATTGGGCCGAGCCCATGTCTAAATGTTATTGGGCCTAGCCCATGAATTTATGTTACTGGGCCATAATATTATTGGGCCTAAATATTATTGGGCCCAAATGTTATTGGGCCTTAGCCCATATGTTTTGTCATTGGTTCGGATGATACCCGAAGGTATCCTCATATGAATTCTATGTTAAACATCATTTTTACGTGTTGTAAAAATATTAAAAATCTGATTTCTGCAGAATTTCTACGGAAAAGTGTTGAAATCGTCGCTTTTAGCGCTTTTCGGGCAATTTTTAGTGTTGTCGAACTTCGGAAAGGTTTTTAATCAAACCCTTGCATTCCTAGTTAGGGTTTAATATATATTAGATGTTGGACTTTCGTCTGAGTCCTAAAGATGTCGTTTAGATGGTTTCTGCGGATCCTGCGTTTTCGTCAGAATACTAGTTTACTAGGTGCTTTTCTAGTAGTTTCGATGCATTGTTTAAACTGTTTCAAATGTATTCAATAAAAATGAATCATGTGCATCCTAAGTAAGTATTCCATGAGTATTCTAAGTGTATGTTACGAAATACGCAGTTCGGGTGTTCAAAATGCATAAAAATGTAGCTAAAAATGAGTACTTTAAGTGTATGAATGTTGCCGGAAAGTGGCAATTGTCACATTTTTCCCCTGTTATTGAGAATTTCGTCCTGAAATTCAAGTTGAGTCATCCTTTGCAGGAGCATTCTCGAACAGGTGGGGGTATTTTGGTTTTGATTTGATCTGCACGTTCCCAAGTATATTCGGGTCTATGTCGAGAGTTCCAACGAATTTTTACTAATATGTTACGACTCCTTCATATTTTCTGGACCTTTCGGTCCATGACCTCAACAGGTGCTGTGGTGAATTGGAGTTTGTTGTCAATGTGAACCTCATCCTCCGGGATGAAAACTGTTTCTTGTGTTGGACTCTTCTTAAGATTCGACACATGAAATGTGCCATGTACACTACTTAGTTCTTCTAGTAACTTCTGTCTGTAGGAAACGGTGCCAATCTTCTCTAAGATTTCAAATGGTCCTACATATCGTGGGTTAAGCTTTCCACGCTTACCGAACCTTGCTACGCCCTTCCAAGTCGAGACTTTCAATAAGACTTTGTCTCCGACCTCGAAATATTATGGCTTCCGTCTCTTGTCTGCGTAGCTCTTTTGTCGATCGTGAGCCGTCTTGATACGGTCTCTAATCTAAAAAATTTTATCCGTAGTATCTTGGACTAATTCCGAACCACTTAGTTGTTTTTTGCCTGCTTCCGCCAACATAGTAGAGAGCGGTACTTTCGACCATAGAGAGCTTCAAACGGTACAGTTGGTATACTTGTATGGCAGTTGTTGTTGTAGGAAAACTCAACCAAAGGTAAATGAGTATCCCAGTTGCTACCCAAATCCAAAACACACGCACGAAGCATATCTTTGGGTGTTTGGATTGTCCGTTCGCTCTGGCCGTCAGTTTATGGATGAAAGGTCGTGCTTAGATTTAAATGAGATCCAAAGGTCTGTTGGAATGACTTCCAAATTCTTGAAATAAAGGGACTGTCTCGGTCTGAGATGATTGAAATAGGCACTCCATGACGAGCCACTATTTCTTTGAGATAGAGTTCTGCTAGTTTCTCTGTGCCATCCTTCTCCCGAATCGGCAAGAAGTGTGTGGATTTTGTTAATCTATCGACGATTACCCATATCATGTCGTGGCCTCTTGAGGTCCTGGGTAATTTCGTAATGAAGTCCATCGATATTCGTTCCCATTTCCAACCGGAAATCTCGGGTTGTTGTAGCAAGCCCGAGGGTTTCTGATATTCGGCCTTGCCCATCGCGCAAGTCAAGCATCTCAAAGGCTGCCAAAGAGTGGAACCCAAATTCTACCCATAAATTTTAAAGTTCCATCTTCTTTCGGCACTAATTGTTTTTATGTGACTCAAAGTGTTTCTGCTCGAATATGTTCTACCTTGAGCGCTTCTTGTTGTGCATCATGAATTCGTGTGGTAAGATCCGTGTGAATCGTCATCTCTAATGCTCGAACTCTCAAAGTTCTAACTCGTTCCTTGTGGCTCAAGGCGTCCGCTACAACGTTCGCCTTGCCCGGATGGTACTTTATTTCACAATCATAGTCGTTCAACAATTCAATCCAACGTCGTTGACGCATATTTAATTCTCTTTGATTGAATATATGTTGAAGAGTTTTATGATCCATGAAAATTGTACATTGAGTACCATATAAGTAGCGTCGCCATATTTTCAAAGCGAATACCACCGTACCTAACTCGAGGTCGTGAGTGGTATAGTTCTTTTCATGAACTTTCAGTTGACGTGATGCGTACGCGATAACTTTCTCCTGTTGCATAAGTACGCAACCCAATCCTTGATGCGAAGCATCACAGTAAAATACGAAGTCATCGGTACCATCGGGTAGTGATAAGATTGGTGCATTGCACAACTTATCCTTGAGAAGTTGAAATGATTCTTCTTGTTTCCCGATTAGGTGAGGGAGGTTAGCGGTTGAGAAAATTTTAGAAAAATTCTCTATAAATCTCCGATAGTACCCTGCTAATCCCAAGAATTGTCGGACTTCAGTTGGAGTCTTGGGCGCTTCCCAGTTCTTAATTGCTTCGATCTTCGAGGTGTCTACTTGAATGCCTTTCTCGTTCACTATCTGCCCGAGAAATTGTACTTCACGAATCTAAAACTCGCATTAGTGTCTCCTTCTTGAGTAGTTCTAAAATGGTTCTCAAATGTTGTTCGTGCTCGTCTGTCGATTGTGAGTATATCAAAATGCGGTCAATGAACACTATGACGAATTTGTCGAAGTATGGATTGCACACGCGGTTCATTAAGTCCATGAAGACCGCAGGCGTGTTCGTTAAACTAAAAGGTATAACGAGAAACTCGTAATGACCATAACGAGTCTGAAAAGCCGTTTTAGGTACGCCTTCCTCTTAAATTCGTAATTGGTGATACCCCGATCGTAAGTCTATCTTGGAGTAGAAGCTTGAACCTTGCAATTGATCGAATAAATCACAAATCCTCGATAATACCGATTCTTGATGGTGAGTTTATTCAACTCTCTATAGTCGATGCACATTCTCAGTGTTTCATCCTTCTTCTTTACAAACAAAGCTGGAGCTCCCCAAGGCGAGAAGCTTGGTCTAATGAATCCTTTATCCAACAACTCTTGAAGTTGTGTGGATAACTCTTGCATTTCAAAAGGTGCTAATCGATATGGAGATTTGGTTATGGGTGCTGTTCACGATACCAAGTTGATATGAAACTCGACTTGTCGATATGGTTATAGTTCCGGCAAGTATTCAGGAAATAGTTCAAGAAACTCTTTTACCACTGGAATATCTGTCAGTTGTGGCCCAACGGCCTTCTTGTCGACAACATGTGCTAGAAAGGCAATACAACCTTTCCGTAAGCACTTTTGTGCCTTCTTGTAAATAATGATCCGCAATGGTGTGTCGTGCTTCTCTCCATAAATAACAAGTGTCTCTTTGTTCAGTAGTGGTAGGCGAATGACCTTCTCATGACAAAAGGCTTCGGCTTAGTTATCAGATAACCAATCCATGCCAACCGCTACGTTGAAACTACCCACTCAACGGGTAAGAAATCGATATTGAATTTTTCGCTCGCCAAGTTCCAAGGAACATTCTCTAATGACTTCCCTAACTTGAGTAGTTTACCGTTTGCCAATTCTATAGAATGAGGGGACGTCTAGTTTACTTGACTCTAGGCCAAGTACATTTTGAATTCTATGTGGCGAGGACTTCATTGTATATTTTTAGGAATCCCTATGTTTAAATGTAGGATAACCCAATCCATATGTTTAGATGTAGGATAACCCAATCCCTATGTTTAGATGTAGGATAGCCTAATCCCTATGTTTAGATGTAGGATAGCCCAATCCCTATGTTTAGGTGTAGGATAATCCAGTCCCTAATTGTAGCTAGGACAATCCCGTCACTAGCCATGAAACTCATTTCACATGCATGAGTTTGATTGGTAAGAAATGTGTCGAGTAACTATTGTTTGAGTGATCGAGGTAGGGTGGGATAATGCGGTCATGCCTCGGATCTCCGGGGCTAAATCCCATATGTAACGCGCAATGCGTTTGAATTTTGGTGTTACATAGTATGGAAACAACCCTTGAGATATCGTGAAAGCCTCGAGTGTAACCAACAACATTGGCTCTAATCATGATCGAGTTCTAGAATTTGTTTCTAACCTTTGAATTTCAATTAGCGAGCAATACTCTTCTCGCATAAGCTCCTTGAGTTCTTCCCCCAACAGTCTCTTCACTATATCCCTTCCTAGCGTTTGTACCTGGAGATTCCACCAAGTTAAGGTTGCATTCAGTAGGAGTGCGTTTCCTAGTATGACTAACCGACTTCATTGTCTTTACGTGGCAGACAGAACCTACCGCACCTCTCGTATTAACAAGGTCTTGCCGCTTACAGTCCAAAAAGTCTTAAAATTAAGGCCTTGTGTGGTCGCATCTTCTGGTGTGGCATTGCTACTCATTCCCGATCCATCGGGATTTGAATCACTTGAACTACCAGTACCACCAGTACCGTCACTAGTGTCGTCCTGATTAACCTCATGTTGTGCAATTTCTGCACCCTCGTGTTGTTCCATAAGAACTTTAGTTTGACTGTGAGATGTTGATTAGTTAACCCCTTTTTGGGTGTAGACCATCCTGCTGGCGTCATGATCTTTTTAATATACAACATTAAAAGAATCTAGACATATATTTTGGATAAATATAATCTATCATGTGCCCAAGAATGAAGAAGGAAATTGGTCATAAAATCCTCAAGATCGTATTGTTCATACATGTTTGAATAAATGATAATGTGGATAACCACAACCAAAATGCATAGCACCTCTTGCGTGTAATGGTCATATGTCTAAGTGGAAAATGAAATAATTCGTTGAGGAGGGGAAACCAACCAGTGGCCTCCATCCATATAGTATGCAATCTATACTCCATAGGCTTTGATCATCCGAAGTAGATAAATTCGCTTGTCGTACTTGTCCATGTGACGAATATGGTAATAGTGTTTGAGCTTCACGAGCTCCAACAAGATCATTAAGATCTTCATAGATGTCGAATAGAATGTAATGAGGGAGTTGTAGCATGGCTCATGCCATACTATCCCTTTGGATAGGACAAATGTCAAATGACGGAATTTATTGTATTCATTTCCAATAAGTAAGATAAGGTGCCATAGACACCAAGGAACCAACTCATGTACAAGAATTCTAGAATGTTGAGGAAAGATCCTCCATGAGTGGTTAACAAGTTTTGTTTGTTTAGATGACTAGTCTCGAACAGCTCATGTTGTAGATAGAATGCTAGGTGCGTACAATCCGTATCGTCTTCTTGTATTGTATTGTAGGGTGTTATAGTAATCATCTTGGATAGTGTTCTATTGGATAGAAAAGACTAAATTTTAAGTAACAGCTTAAAATTCTTGAATGAATAGTGATCATCCGCTTGACCCGCAGAGTCCACTAGGATTTCCATGCACTACAAGTTGTTATTACGTGGGCCCCCGTAATAATAATATGTCTTGCATGGTCACCCTAGCATTCTCTCATTCAAAGCAGACGATCAGTCAGAGAGAGGACACTATTATCTATGTTTAACACAGGAGGGAACTTCATGATAGTTCATGTGTCAACGTCCGTTGTCATTAGTCGTGGAATGGCACGTCGTTAGATGAAATAAAAATAGAGAGAATTTGTAAAAAAATAACAACTGGAGGGGCACCTTTACGAAGAGTACTTCATCTTCCTTGTCTGGACAAGTGTGTCGTCAATCATGATTTGAATGAGCCACAGGGACCTCGTCCCACTAATGGAGTTGTTGTCCAAGGCTACCACCTCCACCTCATTGTCACTACCGAAGTCAGGCATCTCAGCATCTGCGAGAAAGCAACCATCTTCCACGGGATCAATGCTTTATGGTCTCACTTAGGAACCACGTTTGCCATAAGCTCCGCAATAAACGTGA
Source organism: Helianthus tuberosus (assembly GCA_030545235.1). NCBI lineage: Eukaryota > Viridiplantae > Streptophyta > Magnoliopsida > Asterales > Asteraceae > Helianthus > Helianthus tuberosus. The sequence goes on from CM060357.1 coordinate 109,778,228, forward strand.
GGTCGATATTCTCATGGAAGATGTATTGTATAAAATATGTTATGTTTGAAAATAGAGTATCATATCTTGTGTAAAAGATGTCGTGTCTTAACCATGTTATGTGTGTTAAGGATGAAAATGGAATTCGAAGTCGAAGGCATTTTGTTCTTGCCACAATATTCCTTAGAACACATATATAAATCATTTATATATAATCACAGAAAATCCTATCTAACAAGGATTTCTATCTTACATAAGCTGAACTTGTAAACCGTTTATAATGCGTAAACTGATAATGTAATGTATTGTAGGCACATAGTCTGTTAATGTAATGTGTCTATTTCTCATAGACTTCACCCATGGAAATGTCCTCATTGATTTATGTGAAGTGAATTTTTGTTGTAGTGGACCTTGAAAAATGTTTATGCAATGAAAACCTTTTGACCTGTCCAATTTTATTTATAATCTGTTCAACATGAACAAGTGGTTTTCGTGAGAGGTCCCTAGTGATTGTAGACTTAGACTCGAGAAAAAATCATGGTTCACTACAATCGATGCTCTGATACCAACCTGTCACACCCGCTGATAGCGGAAGCGCGAGGTGTGATCTGATCGGTTCTCATTGCATAACAATATAAGTGAACATATTAAATGATTAAAAACAAGCTCCAATGCCATTGTCATAATCGTTTCAAAAGAACGCAACATAAGTTAAATGTATTGGTTACAAACCATCAAATGAAAATAAGTTGTCATTGTTTTATACATCAAAATGTAAGTCTTAAAATGTCAAGGCTTTGACCACTATATCACCGCAAAGAGGCGGTATATAACGGGCAAGCCCTTCAAATGGTGGCATGGAGTCTTGATACTTGCTTTCCTTGACTGAAATGTCCGCATGGTCCACTAATTTCCTAAAATACATGTTAAGTTTGAAAACATCAACAAAAGTTGGCGAGTTCATCCAGTTAAGTTGTATAAGATGTATCTTACAAAATGTGAGTTGTATAAAATGTATCTGTAAAATGTGAGTTGTATAAAATGTATCTGTAAAATGTGAGTTGTATAAAATGTATCCATAAAATGTGAGTTGTATAAAATGTATCCATAGAATGTGAGTTGTATAAAATGTATCTGTATGTAATGATGTAGTATGTAAAGCGTCAATGAAATCGTTGATCATTAATGTTTCGTGAGGACATTAATATGTGTGACGAATTAGGAAGCAATCCAAACCTAGACGATTTCGTGTCGACTACTATCGACTGCGACACAAACGCACTCTTCTGTATGGGTCCACGACTAAGTGTGGGGCTTGCCAAAACCCATTAGATCTAACCCTCTGTACCTAGGTCCAAACTGGATTAATGGTGCTTAGATGTATGACCCTAATCGCACATGATCTAAGGTGTTTCATTCCATGACTTAACATACAATTGAACATGTATTTTCCCCGATAGTTGTAAAGTTGTAAAGCATTTAAAATGAATAGGGGACATGAACTCACAGAATCGCGTCCGTGAATAGAAGTAACTATGATCTCACGTGCGGTCGTCCTGAATAGTGTTCCGACCTACAAATGTTCTTATATTTGTTAGACACTTCGGTCTTTATAAATGACTTGAGTACAAGTCTTGTGTCTTGAATGTGTGTAAGACTTGTATGTCTTTGTTTTTCGTTGAACTGTGTATTAGATGTATGATTTGTTATATATATATATATATTTCATTAAATATATATATGTAATCTTGTATCTTGTGAGTTGTATCATCGGATCTTGTCCTCTTGATTTCATGTCTTGTATGAATAAATTGTATAATTTATTTTCATCAATTATATGTCATTGGGCTGAGCCCATGAATTTATGTTATTGGGCCATAATATTATTGGGCCTAAATATTATTGGGCCCAAATGTTATTGGGCCTTAACCCATATGTTTTGTCATTGGTTCGGATGATACCCGAATGTATCCTCCTATGAATTCTATGTTAAACATCATTTTTACGTGTTGTAAAAATATTAAAAAGGTGATTTCTGCATAATTTATGCGGAAAAGTGTTGAAATCGTTGCTTTTAGTGCTTTTCGGGCAATTTTTAGTGTTGTCGGACTTCGGAAAGGTTTTAAATCAAACCCTTGCATTCCTAGTTAGGGTTTAATATATATTAGATGTTGGACTTTTGTCTGAGTCCTAAAGATGTCGTTTAGATGGTTTCTGCGGATCCTGCGTTTTCGTCAGAATACTAGTTTACTAGGTGCTTTTCTAGTAGTTTCGATGCATTATTTAAACTGTTTCAAATGTATTCAATAAAAATAAATCATGTGCATCCTAAGTAAGTATTCCATGAGTATTCTAAGTGTATGTTACGAAATACGCAGTTCGGGTGTTCAAAATGCATAAAAATGTAGTTAAAAATGAGTACTTTAAGTGTATGAATGTTGCCAGAAAGTGGCAGTTGTCACACTTAGAGACTGGGGAGGTTCAGTCTTAGAGACTGGGGAGGTTCAGTCTTAGAGACTGGGGAGGTTCAGTCTGAGAGACTAGGGAGTTCAGTCTAAGAGACTTGGAAGTTCAATCTGAGAGACTAGGAAGGATAGAAAGTTTCATAAAGAACAATGTGAATACACGATTATATGATAAATTGTCTTGGTTTGCAATGTACTAAGTGTTAGTGATTACTATGAATATACATGCTACGATTATTATGTACCGACACACATGTCACCCTCTTCCGAGAGTGAGGATCAGACATTGACGACCCTACGACCACCGCCACAGGTAATGAGATTGTACCTGCGCCGGAGATATTTACGTCAGACACTGAGAGTGATCCTGATATAATGACCAAGGACGAGGGAGACTTCCAACCGTCCGCGCTGCCAGACTTTGGTGATGATTTACCCTTGCTGATGGCTTCCGTGACGAGGATCCTTCCGTCATTCTTGTTTCGGCCCATGACCACCTTATCATTTGGACACCCCGACGGCGAGCACATCATGGCTCCGATCCTCGACGTCGTACCTCTCGTGGTCATTCCTTCCGAGGATATGTCTTTTGACGATTTGTTTAATGATGATTTATTTGTTAATGATCCTCCTGTTGACACCCAGGATGATGGAAAGATAACTGAGGATGTCATTACTATTCTACCTCCTGAGATTCCCACCATTGAAGTATCCTCTGCTTCCGTTTTGCACTCGATTTCAGACTCCTTTGAGTCTGTGACATTTCTAGCCTTACAGACGGTCAGGATACCATATTTTGCTACTGATTCAGACGACAACACCGCTATGACTGCTGCACTATCACCTGCTCGAGATCCCACACCTCCACACGACCCAGAGCCAGCCCCTGAGATAGCTTCTGTTCCTTTTGGGTCAGCCTGATGATGCGCCTATTGATTTGAGCCGATTCCTGATCCTGACCATGTCTCTTTTGGTTTACCAGACATTGCCCCCCCTTTGTATCTGACCCAGTACCTGCACTGGTTGATCTTCCTTTTGCAAAGACAATTACTACTGCACCTACACCCGCTGATGTTGCTCCTTTTCCCCTATGGGACTGACGCCTATTACCCCAACATAACTATCGCTTTCTTTCAGGACATACCCGCACCCCGGGAAGGTACTCCTGGTCAGCACCCGCGTGACGATCCTTTAGCTATAGCAGCATTTTCCCCAACTTCGCAGGCCGCACCATTTGCTCCTTTCAATACTTCACCGATGGATGAGCCATTCCGATGGTTCCTACCATATACTATGCTGATTTCAGACCCCTACCATCCCTCACGTTATGAAGGCTACACCCAAGATGAGTTGCTCCTGTCACATCAGCTACAGTTTGAGGATATGAGTCGCAAAATTCTAGAGCTTGAGCTGACACCACGTCCTCCACCCTGTCTACGCCAGTATACTTTGATCCTCCACGTTCATCACTGTCTCCTTCTGCACTCTCGCCTGCTGCTCTTGCACCTTTCTTAGGTGTTGACGCTCGTTTCCTTGCTATCCAACAGCAGACCAGTTAATTACTTTGACGTGTATACGAGCTCGAGGAGGAGCTCGCACATGCTAGCAGTTTGCTTTTCTCCACTCCTCCACACCAGTATAGTTGGCTTTTGGCTTTATGCGGGTTGCGTTACTTTTGGGTAAAGACCCTACTAATGAACCGAGATTGTAGAGACTTTCGAAGACCACTTTTGACCACGTGATTTTGGTATATTGATAGACTTATTGGACAAGGGTAGGGTGACCCTGTGTCCCTTGTGATGTGATACAGTTTGTAGACAATGTGATTGTGGTCGATAAATAATGAAAGCTCAGTCGCCATGTCCTCACTAAACACGTTGTTGGTCTGCATGATTGTGCTATAATTATGATGCTACGTGATTACCTGTTATGTTCTCATTAAACATGATCCTATCTACAAGTTGTGCTATAATTGTGATGTTATGTGAATGATTGTTATAAAGATTGTTTATATATGTGTATATACACACCTCCTGGTTCTTATTCGTTAAACAGAGGCTTGTGTGCTCGTATCCTTAATAAGATCTGACCTAACCGATCTTCTTCTAGGAAGATGTTGACTCAAAGGAACACCGAAACCAACACCCCTCTTCTGACGACAGAGGCGGAAATACAAGAGCGCATCTTACAGGCCATCGCGCAGTACGAGGCCCTTCGCTCCGAGCGCTGAGGAGGTACCTCAGGAAATAACCCACCCAGCGACTGCACCTACAAACAGTTCTTGGGCTGCAAGCCCCTAAATTTCGACGGCACTGGGGGTGCCTTAGCCTTCGTGCGCTGGGTTGAGAAGACGGATTCTGTTTTGCGGTTGAGCAAATGCGCCCCAGAGCATCAGGTCGCGTATATTTCTGGACTGCTTCAAGATGGGGCTCTGTCATGGTGGAACCTCCAGGTTCAGACGTTGGGCGAGACTGCTGTGTATGCTTTGACTTGGGATGAACTGAAAGAACTAATGCGTAGGAAGTTCTGCTCGAGAGCAGAAATCCAGAAATTGGAGACTGAATTCTAGAATCTCAAGATGGATGGTCCAAAGATTGCTGAATACGTGCAGAGATTTAATGACCTATCTCGCGTCGTTCCTTACATGGTTGATCCAGAATTCAAGCGCATTAGGCGTTTTATTTGGGGATTGGCACCCCAAATCATGAGCATTGTGACGACATCAAAGCCTGCAACGATCGCTGAGGCCATTGATCTAAGTGTGGCCTTGACTGAAGAGGCAATTAGGTTGAACAAATTTTCAATCTCTGAAGAGAAAAAGGAGACTCATGTGGAGTCATCTGGAGATAACAAGAGAAAGTTCGGAAACTTCAAGCAGGGTACTCAGATGAATAACAACAAGGCCAAAAGGGAAAAGAGTACATGGGTAAACTACCTAAATGCGACAAGTTTCGACGTCATCATACCGGGCGATGTAAAAATGGAAAGTGTGACAACTGTTGCAAAGTGGGCCACTGCAAGGAGACGTGTTGGCATGAGACGAAACGTTGAAAGAAAGGCCAAGGGTGTTATAACTGCGGTGACATGGGGCACTTTAGGAAAGATTGCCCACGGGAGATTAAACATGACCGTGTGAAGAATGTCTAGCACCAGAGCTAGGGAAGTACGCTAGGATCCAAACATGGCCATCGGTACGTCTCATAATAGTCAATGTTATGTGTCTGTACTACTTGACAGTGTTGTCAAATTTTAGCTTCAGAATATACTTGTTTTAATAGTAAGTAAGATATATGTCTAGTACTCGATAGAACTAGCTTAAGGGAAGCTTTGACGTGGTAATTGGGATAGATTGGTTGTCGAGCAATCAAACGGAGATTGTTATCCACATCCCGATGACAAACAGAGAAACAATCATAGTTCATGGAGCAGGATACGCCCCTACGGATTATAAGTCATTGAAGACACGAAAGTTTTGCGCAAAAGGATGCAACGCCTTCTTGGCTCATGTCGTGGATAGGAAACCGAAGAACCAAAACTCGAAGATATCCCTGTGATAAGGGAATACCCAAAGACTTGCCAGAATTATCTCCTCAACAACAAGTCGAATTTCGCATCGATTTGATTCCAGGCGCCGCGCCTGCAGTCAATGCCCCTTAGCAACTTACACTTTCGGAGATGCAAGGATTGTCAGTATAGCTTCAGTAGTTGATAGAAAAGGAAGATAACAGACCAAGTATCCCGCTTTGGGTAGCCCCAGTTTTGCTCGTCAAGGAGAAGGACGATAGCTTCCGTGCGAACGCCAAACTACCAAGAGCCGAACGAGCTAACCAACCAGAGTCGGTGACTCTTGCTGAGGATTAACGAATTTTTTACTTAACTAACTATGAGGATCCAACTACTATTACACGACTGATCGATGATCGAGTGTCATCAGTTGTGGATTCAGGAGGAAAGCATACCGGGAAAAATTATGGGACAATAACTTGTTTTAAACGTACACAAAAATGGTGTTTCCTACACGATGCACAAAACAGTTTTATATAGTATACGAAACTTTGAAAACCTAGAAAACATGTACTTAGGACCTTTGGGAACCCAAGTCCAAACTTGTAAAGGTTGCTTAGGAACCACACCTGTTAACTCAAGCAAACCCCATTATCCTGACATATATGCTATTTCAGTTAACTAAACAAAAAGTACTCAAATTTCTTTTGTTAAAATCTTCATTTTCGCTTCCAGCGAGTAGATGTTTGCATCTCTACTCCCCTTAATGGTAGTTGCATCGCGTTAATTTTTCTTCGCTAAGAGCGAACACACATTTGCTTCGATACTATCACACCCTGGCTTTTGCGAAAGCGTGGATTACTTTGGTGTGACTTCTTAATACCATAGCAACAATCATAACAATGCTATATGAAAATAAAACACATGATAATCATCCATTCATTAAGTTTAAATTTACCACAACATCATTGTTTAAAATGTCGACATCTAAAACAAGTTACAACCATGACAAGATTTAAAACGTGTTCACATGACACAACAAAAGTCTTAAATAAAACGTGGTTTAAGGACATGTAACCCGTCCAGGTAAGGGTTACACCTCCTAGACCTGGATAACATCGTTATTCCCTACGCAGCTTGACACAATTGCACACTTCGCCAGATCCATTAATTTCCTGAAATACATGTTGTTTGAAAAATCAACAAAAGTTGAGCGAGTTCAAGTAAAAGTGAGTATGTATAAACCTTTAAGTATGAATAAAAGTCCCTGGTATGTAGCAATAAGGAAAAAGAGATCACCAATGGGTTGCAAAGCCACTGGTATGTGTGAAAAGGTGCAGGAAGACTCAAACCTAGCAAATTTGTTACCGGGCTTCGGCTGTAAGACACAGTCACCTCTATAGGCCGCCCCGGCCTCACGGATGTGGGCTCGCTACACCCAAATAGATCTATCACTCTTGTGTCCCTCGGTCCTAACAACGAGGATTGATGGCCTTAAGTGTTGTACCCACCCCTCACATGATCTAGTAGTAAACCCTCCTTAAGATAATCATACCATGTATAAAATTGTCTGTAGTAATTGTAACTTGTATTCCACCCCTGAAGTATAAAACAGAAAACAGTTAAGAGAAAAGGGGGACATGAACTCACAGTAGTGCGTCTCCTGAATAGAATCGTCAATCCAAACTTGGTCTGCTGCACGACGACCTACACGTACTAATGTTTATTAGACGAACGGGCCGTTCCTTGGCTTTAGGGTTTAATGTTCTGAGTCGCGTTACTTTGACATTATTCCAAGTTTGTGACTACTTGTTAAAAAAATATTAATTATTTTAACTTACTTTTGTTTTTAGGAAAAATAGTTAGGCAACTATTTCGTATCCATAATTCTCAAGTATTTTATATGTGTATTTCCTTCCCAAGGATGGGGGTATTTATACATGTACATTTGTAATTCCGAAAGATATATTTTAAGTCCCACTTAGAAAAATATATTTAAATTATTTGTCTAAAACATCTTAATTCAAAATATGCATATTTTTCCCAAAAATATTATATTTTACTTCATAAATTTTCCAAAATAATATTTCACCAAAAATATACGTGTAGAAGTACTTTTCTGAAATATCACATAAGTCACGTTTTAGCGTTTCATATTGCGATAATAATTGCGTAACTTAAATATTTATTTCCTGAGAGTTTTGGTATTATTTTGGAGTCGTAATTTCATGATATTCATAAGTTATATTATTTTACCCTAAAAATAATATAACTAGTTCATAAAATAAACAAATAATCACACAAGAGTTTTAGTATAAAATATATATTCTAAATATATATTTATCAAATTTTATTTATGAAAATCAAACTCCGGCACTTAGTATTTTTTTTGTAATAAAAATCATGGCGAAGTTTATTTGAAAACAAGTTTAAAATATGTTTGTAAACACTTGCTAGAAAAATATTTTCGAAGTGTTGGAATTTTAGAAAAATTTCGCCAGAGTTTCCTTTGTAATTGGAGGTGTCCATGCTTATAGCATATCATTTTCTTTTAAAAATTCATTCAACAATCGTCAATCAACAATATACAACCTTTACTTACCAAACTTGTCAAAAACAAGCATAAACTATAAACTTATGAACTTGAAAATTTATAAAAGTATGTAGTAACTTACTAGCATACTATGTAAGTCTTGTTATCTTTAAAAATGTGATTAGTTCCTTAAAAACTTCATTTTCAAAGAGTTTGAATGTTCACAACTTCTAGTCATATTTTCCAAAAATATTTCTTTGTGAAATTTTCTAATTACACAAGTGTTTCTACACTTGTTTATCCACTAAAAATGTGTTAAGTTTATGTAAGATCCAAGTTTTAACGAAACTCATACTTTTCACTTGGTTCTTTCAAAAAACCACTCATGGATCTTTAAATCTACAAGATTATAACCTACCTTGATCTTTATTTTTCAAGAAAGCATTCATTTATTCAAGTTCATAGTTTATGTGTGGATGGTTCCATCATCGTACAACATTTTATCTTTCTCATCTTGCTAGTTCATGTTTTTAATCATGATCTAGCAAGTCCATATGATGATCCATATCATTTCTACTAGCAAACAATGATCAACAAGCATCACAACACAAGAATATTATGATTTCTTCATCTTTTAACCATACTTTATTACTAGGTTAGTTTATGTTCAAGACTTCTTCATAAGATTTATTAAAGTTCTTATCTTTTTGATCATTAAACATCATTAACCACTTAAACAAGGTGTAAAATGCAAGGATCTAAGTTCTTACCACTAGCTCAAGGCTAGGGGAGTTCAAGTGTAGAAAAGTGGTGGATAAAAGAAGATGAGAGAGGTCCTTGAGCTTCCGAACACACCGAGCTTGTTTGTATGATCACTAACACCTTTGGATGTATGTAGATTGCATGAAAGAAACTTGATGATGGTGAGGGTGGTTGTGGTGGTTCTCGGCCGAACACACAAGGAGAGAGGGAGAGAAGAGTTGAGTTTGAAAGTGTGTTGTGAAGTGAGAAGTCTATAACCCCTTGTGCCATTTTATAACGCATCACCACTCTTTAACCCTTGTGTATTATGTTTACTAATCACCAACATAATCTAATAAATTAATCAAACAAATACATGGGTGGGGACACCCATGGTAACCGGCTCCAAAGGGGGGGGGGGGTATAGGGTTGAGTTTCAATGTTTTAGTTACAATCTAGTTAGAAAATAATTAGAATAATTTGTGGTTTATGGTGTGTTATTAAATAGATAGTGTGTTAGGGTGTTCGGGGACCCTAACTAGCTTAGAAAAATAAAAACAATGTGTTTGACAATATTTTTGTGTTCCGGGTAATGTCCGGTTGTTCGGTTGGGTGTTGTTCCGTTAAAGTGCTTAATTAATCCGTAAGGTGTCTTTTATATTACTTTTTGTGTCACAATTAATTCCCGACACTTTGGAATGTATCTAGGACCATTTTGTCAAGTTTTTGCACATTACTAGCATAGTTAAATGCTGAATTTTGTTATTAAGTGCAGAATTCTGCATTTAGAGTGTGTTTTAGGCACTTCCCGGCACTATAACTATCACCTAGTGACGCAGTTTTATGGTCCTCATTTCCCTACACTCCCTACTAGTGTAGTATCCTGTCTCTGGCTCATACTGGCCTCAAAAACATTGTCTGTCTAGGTGCTGGCATTGTCAGCATGTTTTCTGGGTTATCCGCTCAGTGTGCTAACTGTGCTTTGTGCATCAAGTTTGTCACTAAGGTTTGTGTGAAATAAATGGTGTGACAGTGTGAAATGTGATGCATATGTATGTATGTATCAGAAATCAGAAAGCAGTTTAATCACAGTTGTAATCAAGCACAGTCATTAAGCACAAATTAAATATTAATTAATTGTACGGATACCTGTAATTGTGAGGGTTGTCACATTCTCCCCCTGTTAAGAAAATTTCGTCCCGAAATTTTAAGTTCTTCTTCTGGTTGCAGGGGTCTTGGGAAATAAATGTGGGTATTTCTCCTTCATACGATCCTCACATTCCTACATGAATTTTGGCCCGTGTCTTGCATTCCATTGAACTTTGACGAGTTTGACACTACTCCGGCGTGTCTTGTTAATCTTCCAATCAGTGACCTAAACTGGTTCTTCAACAAAGTGGAGCGTGTCGTCGATATGAACTTCGTCAGCAGGAACGACAACTGTCTCTTGTGTTGGACTCTTTTTCAAATTTGATACATGGAATGTATCATGAACACCATTAAGTTCAGCAGGTAGGTCCAACTTGTATGCCACAAGCCCAATCCTTTGTAGGATTCTGAATGGGCCAATGTAACATGGATTCAACTTCCCATGCTTCCCAAAGCGTGCCACACACTTCTAGGGTGAAACATTTAATAACACCATATCTCCCACCTCAAACTCTAGAGGTTTCCTTCTTAGGTTCGCATAACTCTTTTGTCTATCACGAGCCGCTTTGATGCGCTCTCTGATCTGTGCAATCTTGTCTGTCGTTTCTTGGACTAATTCCAGACCAACTAATTGTCTATCACCCGCATCAGCCCAACAAATCGATGATCGACATTTGCGTCCATAAAGAGCTTCGAACGGTGCGGCTTGAATACTTGCATGATAGCTGTTATTATATGAAAATTCAACCAATGGTAGGTGAGTGTCCCAACTTCCACCTAAATCCATTACGCAAGCTCGCAGCATGTCTTCTAATGTTTGAATTGTTCGTTCGCTCTGTCCATCTGTTTGCGGGTGAAATGCTGTACTCAGATTTAACTTAGAACCAAATGCTTCTTGAAAGGATTGCCAAATCCTGGACACGAATCTTCCATCTCTATCAGAGATGATCGAGAGAGGCACTCCATGTCGTGCAACAATCTCTCTCATGTATATCTCAGCAAGCTTACTCGTGTTGTCTTTTTCCTTGATCGGCAAAAAGTGCGTAGACTTTGTTAGACGGTCTACTATTACCCAAATCGTATCGTGGCCCTTGGGCGACCTTGGCAATTTCGTTATGAAGTCCATTGAAATATGTTCCCATTTCCATTTGGGTATTTCAGGTTGCTGCAAGAGACCTGAAGGCTTTTGGTATTCGGCTTTTACCTTGGCGCAAGTTAAACATTTGCCAACGTATACCGCAACATCGCCTTTCATCCTTGGCCACCAATAGAAATCCTTAAGGTCTTGGTACATCTTATCCGCTCCTGGATGAATCGAGTACCGTGATTTGTGAGCTTCATCAAAAATAACCTTTCTCAATCCACCAAACAAAGGAACCCAAATTCGTTTCATAAAGCATAAAGTTCCTTCCCCGTTTGGTACCAACTGCTTCTCCATCCCACGGAGATATTCATCCTCAATATTCCTTTCCTTGAGAGCTTCTCTCTGCACGGCACGAATGCGCAATGAGAGGTCTGTCTGGACAATCATCTCCAAATCCCTAACCCTTATGGGCTTGATCCTTTCTTTCCGACTTAAGGCATCGGCGACCACATTCGCCTTCCCTGGGTGATACTTGATCTCGCAATCATAATCGTTCAACAGTTCAACCCAGCGTCTTTGCCTCATGTTAAGCTCCTTTTGGTCAAATATGTGCTGCAGGCTCTTGTGATCAGTGAAGATTGTACATCGCGTGCCATACAAATAGTGTCGCCAGATCTTCAATGCAAATACCACCGCGCCTAACTCCAGGTCATGCGTGGTATAGTTTTTCTCGTGGACCTTCAACTGGCAAGAAGCATATGCTATAACTTTCTGTCACTGCATCAAAACGCAGCCTAAACCTTGACGCGAAGCATTACAATACAGCACGAAGTCGTCTGTGCCTTCGGGTAGAGATAAAATTGGCGCGTCGCAAAGCTTGTTTTTCAACAGCTGAAATGCCTCTTCCTGTTTGTCTCCCCAATCAAACTTCTTGTCTTTCTGTGTAAGGGAGGTCAAAGGTTGAGTGATTTTTGAGAAATTCTCAATGAACCTTCGATAATAACCAGTCAAACCTAAGAACTGTCGAATCTCGGTTGGCGTCTTTGTAGTCTCCCAGTTCTTGATCACCTCGATCTTTGTGGGATCCACATGAATTCCATTTCCGTTAACCACATGTCCAAGAAATTGGACTTCGCGTAACCAGAACTCGCACTTCGAGAACTTTGCGTACAACTTCTCCTTTTTAAGTAGTTCTAAAATAGCTCTTAAATGTTGCTCGTGTTCTTCCTTCGTCTTTGAGTAGATCAAGATGTCATCAATAAACACAATCACGAACTTGTCGAGGTACGGTTTACAAACTCTGTTCATCAAATCCATAAAAACAGCTGGCGCGTTTGTCAACCCAAACGGCATAACCAGGAACTCGTAATGTCCGTAACGAGTCCTAAAAGCAGTCTTGGGAATACTTTCCTCTTGAATTCTCAACTGATGGTAACCTGATCGCAAATCGATCTTTGAATAGAAACTTGAACCTTGCAATTGATCGAACAGGTCATCAATTCTCAGCAAAGGATATCTATTCTTGATGGTCAACTTGTTCAGCTCCCGGTAGTCGATACACATGCGAAAGCTTCCGTCCTTCTTATTAACAAACAATACTGGAGCTCCCCAATGTGAGAAGCTTGGTCTGATAAATCCTTTGTCTAACAGCTCCTGGAGTTGCGTTGAAAGCTCTTGCATCTCTTAGGGTGCAAGTCGATAAGGTGCCTTAGCCACAGGCGCGGCGCCTGGAACTAAGTCAATGTGAAACTCGACTTGCCTTTGAGGCGGTAATCCTGGCAAGTCTTCTGGAAAGACTTCAGGATACTCTTTTACGACTGGAATGTCTTCTAACTTTGGCTCAGCGGCGTCTTTATCCACGATGTGTGCCAAGAAAGCAACACATCCCTTCTTCAAACATTTTCGAGCCTTCAAGCAACTAATGATCCTCAGTGGCGTATCGCGCTTCTCTCCGTGAACCACAATTGTTTCTCCATCCGCCATTGGTATGCGAATGGTCTTCTCGTGACAAACAATCTCTGCTTTGTTGCTAGATAACCAATCCATCCCTACCACCACGTCGAAGCTTCCCAACTCGACTGGCAGTAGATCTAGAGTGAACTCTTGTTCTCCCAACTCGATCACGCATCCTCTGATGACTTCGTTTGTTTCAACTAGCTTTCCATTAGCTAGTTCGATTGAGTACGGGATGTCTAACTTACGAGCAGTTAACCCAAGCATTTTCTTAAATTCTAATGACACGAAACTATAATCGGCACCAATATCAAACAGAACAGATGCAAAGCGTTGGTTTATATGGAACGTACCAGTGACAACGTTTGGATCCTGGCGCGCTTCCCTTGCGTCAATGTTGAATACTCTACCTCGCGCTTGGTTCAGTTTTGGGCATTCCCTCTTAAAGTGCCCAACATCTCCACAATTGAAGCATCCCGGTCCCCGACCATTACCATTTCCATTTCCACCTTGAGTGTTGTTTTTGTTGCGATTCCCACTCCCAGCTTGGTTCGCAAAATTTCCACGGTTTCCATTTCCGCCATTTCCTCCCTGCTGGCGGTTTCCATTACCATTCCCATAGCCTCGATTTCCACCATGCCCAGCACCAGTTCCGGCCCAACACGTATCCTTCGAGTGGCCGTTCTTCCCACATGACTCGCATTTTCTCAATCTGCACTGGCTAGAATGATGGCACTGGCATGTATCACACTTGGGCAGAGTGCCCATGTAACCCTTCCCTTTGTTTTTGACACCGGTTGTTGCTCTAGCCGGTGCGCTTGATTCACCCTTCTTACTCACACTGCTGGTACCTTGCTTGAACTTGGAAAACTTCCGTTTGTTTTCACCAGACGACTCCACATGAGTTTCTTTCTTTTTCTGATCAGCATTCGAAAACTTGTTGAGCCTAATAGCTTCTTCAGTTAAGGACACGCTCAGGTCGATGGCTTCAGTAATTGTTGCTGGTTTTGAAGAACTAACCATGCTCATAATCTGGGGTGCCAATCCCCAGATGAAGCGCCAACGCGTTTAAATTTGGGCGTGACCTTGTACGGCACTACATGGGACAAATCATGAAACCTCTGAACATATTCTGCAATCTTAGGACCTTCCATTCTTAGGTGCCAGAACTCAGTTTCGAGCTTCTGTATTTCAGCCCGCGAACAATACTTCCTTCTCATAAGCTCCTTCAGCTCATTCCAAGATAACGCATATGCTGCCGCTTCCCAATGTTTGCACTTGCAGATTCCACCACATTAGGGCACCATCCGGAAAAAGCCCTGAGATGTATGTGACTTGTTGCTCGGGAGCACACTTGCTCATCCTTAGAACAGAATCTGTCTTTTCTGCCCACCTGACAAATGCAACAGCACCTCCAGTGCCGTTGAAAGTTACGGGCTTGTAGTCAAGGAATTGTTTGTAGGTGCACCCTGCACATACGTTAGAATTTACAGATGGTATCAGCGGATAAGCCAGAAATATCCAAATGTATCGTAATATGTCTCAAGCGACTTGGACATTACCATTGGGTGGATTGTTGTTGCCGTTGTTGTTCGAGATACTCCCGCTTCTTTCTGCTTGGGAGGCCGCATACTGTGCTATGGCTGCGGCAATTATCCCCTAGAGTTCCGCCTCAGTAGTAGGGATGCGTACATCGCGTCATGGAGGCATCTTCTAAAAGATGATCATATTGGTCAGGTCATAGTAAGTATAATAAATATGCATATATAGTAACATCCATCAACCACATAACATCCCATGTTATAACATAGAACAAATAATTCAGCAAAGCATGTAGTGAGAACGTTGCCAATGGCTTTCATTAATCATGACCACCATATCGTTTTTACAAGTTTTACGGTACATCACATATCAAAATAAGATCATGGGGTTACATCACCCCCAAAAATACAAATCTGTCTACACAAATCATGTACAAAAGTGTGGTCTTCCAAAAAGTCTTCGCAAGCTGGCCCAATCGCGACTTTCTCACCAAAATGATCTACCTGCACCAAACCAAAAATATCTATGCTGATGGCGGAGGAGGAGGAGGAAGATAAGAGAAAAGCAATCGGCGCATGTGCACCCAATTCTCCTCTTGTCACACCCCGACCACGTAAGACGAGAAACACGTGGCGGAAACGTCGGGGAGTGTTGTAACAGAATTAATTGTTTCATAACCATGGCATACAAAGTTATATTTTATTTATCAACATAAGAGTTATATTGTCTTAAACAAGAAACAAAGAGTACATAACATAATTAAACTAAGTCTATCTTCGTTTTATGTCTCTAAGGCATAGGTCCGCCCTAGTGTCATGATCATCATCCTAAGCAACAGCTCCTGAAAATACATGTGAAAATAGGTACGTCAGCATAAAAATGCCTGTGAGATACATAGGTTTTGTGAAAATAGGATTCATGACTTGGGTTTTTAAAAGAAAGGTTTAATTAAAATTAGTCATGAATCTTGTTAAGTGTTTTCTTGTATAAATCATATGAAAACTCGATAAGAAATCAGATTATATAAAAGAAAGGTGTATGGTTAATGAATTAACCAAGTAGAATGAGTTGTATAAAATAACTGTTTTGTAAAACAATGTCTTGTGAAGAATATGTTGTTTATGTACAATGTAATATGTCTATACTGAAATGATTTAATTAACGCTACGATACGTAATATTATACAAGTACTTATATATAGGAAGTACCAACGGCGTATCCACCATACTTGTATCATATTACACACGCCTCGTTACTTAAATCACTTACCCAAACCAACCACCAATGTGAATTGTTTATGTATAAATAACTTGTCATGTGTTATTGTGTAAACCATATCAAAATGTCCATGTCTAATGTAAATCACCAAAAGTGTATATCAATGTCAAAATGTTTATGTTTGATGTAAATCATGAATTGTGTATCCAAAATATCATGTATGGCAAGTGAAATATATCAACTAAACCATAGGTAAAATGCACATAAACAAGGTATTGAATTAAACATAGTTTAAATCAAAGTTATGTTTTGTGGAACAAATGCATGCTATACTGATACAAACATCTATGCGGTATTGTGAAAATGCATACATCCAAGCCTTGTGACTGTGGTGATAGACCTTTAAAAAAATTAAAGGTTTATCTGTGTTATGTTTATCGAATTCGGTCATTCCTTCCAATCCAAACAAACCTAGGATTTCAGGAACGGGATTTGTCAATTCCTATGGTACCATTACCTACTAACGAGCGGCGTAGCTAATGTTAATGAATGTATATTGTCCCATTTGAACAAACCAAATGTCATACCAAAATGTAAGCATGTGATAAATAACAAATGTACTAAGTATGCACACAATGGGCATACATAGCATATGATGTGATGCAATGTAAAACAATGTACTAAGTATGCACACAATGGACATACATAGCATAAAATGTAATGTAATGTAAAACAATGTACTAAGTATGCACACAATGGACATACATAGCATGAAATGTAATGTAAAACGATGTACTAAGTATGCACACAATGGACATACATAGCATAAACACAATGAAATCATGTACTATAAGTGTACTATTGAACATAACAAGCATATGATATGAAAGCATGAAAGGCATGAAAGTAACAAGTAGGCACATGTGTTTCACCCCAAAATGTTTGGAAAACAGTAAAAGAGGGGTCTATGTACTCACTTGAGATTGCTTAGAAGTCCTAAGATAACCACCAAGCAATGCTAGAGATCACGGAATCAAACGGCACCTAATATAGGTAACTACATTACTAAACCGGACCTAAATCGGAGGATTGGATAGAATGAGGGTTCGTAAACCAAATAAGTATAAGAACTCATGTAGTATGGTTCAACAAAGCCTACATTCTAAAATGAAACCTAACCTAAGTGCTTACGACCCATTACGACCCGTTTAGGTAGCTTATGCTACTTTAACGCGTCGTTCGCGTGAAACGCGTTCGGAATGCCTAACTAGTCCTATGACAAGTAAAATATGCCTTAACATGTGTCACACCCCCAAAATCCACTCGCGGAGCATCACCGCTTGGAGGCGTGACTGACCAGGATCAAGCCACCAATCATATTGAACATTTAAGTATTAAGTAAAAGTAGATGTAATTCAACCAAACCAATATGAAAGGTGTTTCAAAACATAAGTATAATATCAACATTTAGCGGAAGCATAAAAGTAATCCAACATGAGTATAAGTATGTAATGTCATAAACGTTTAACAAAGCATTCACGATCCTTGTTCACAACGACCGCGCCTCCCAGTGCAAGCTCCAAGTGTACCTAACGACCTGCAAGGCATGTAACAGAGAGTCAACAACTAGTTGAGCGAGTTCACAGAAAGTAAATGCGTAATAGTAAGTTCGTATGTAACATGTGGCTCTACTGGGCCGATAGTACGTTCTATTGGTGGGGGCTTCCCATGTTGTAAGTTCAATTAGTGGGGGCTTCCCATGTTGTAAGTTCAATTAGTGGGGGCTTCCCATGTTGTAAGTTCAATTAGTGGGGGCTTCCCATGTTGTAAGTTCAATTAGTGGGGGCTTCCCATGTTGTAAGTTACTAGACTAGTTTTATCCATAAGTATCCTTCCCAATCCGAGGATAGTAGTAAGTATAAGTTTACGTAGGTTTTACGTAAGTGTCCTTCACAACCGAGGATAGTATTGAGTATAAGTTCACGTAGGTTTTACGTGAGTATCCTTCACAACCGAGGATAGTATTGAGTATAAGTTCACGTAGGTTTTACGTGAGTATCCTTCACAACCGAGGATAGTATTGAGTATAAGTTCACGTAGGTTTTACGTGAGTATCCTTCTCAACCGAGGATAGCGAGTAGCATAAGTATACGTAGGTTTTACGTATGTGTCCTTCACAACCGAGGACAATGGTATGGTAGTCTAGTATCAGTGTATGTACGAATCTATTCAACCTTATACCTTCCATCCCATTCCCCAAACCCTGGGAATCCCATGCCTTAGTAAGGGTGTGAACTCACCTTGGTTTGCTCGGTATGCTAAGTATGTGCTCACAAGTAATCAATCGCGTCCTAAAGTAGGCACGTATGTGAAATCAGTTTGTGTTCAATTTGTTCACGTATAAACATGTAGCACGTAAACACAATCATATACAAGATGGTTACACTTAACAGCAGTTCGTTAACTCAGTTAAGTTTTAACAGAAACAGTTACTGTGCAAATTACCCAAGTCGGCGAAACACCCTCTGTTTCGCCGTGAGCCCCTTCGACGAATCACTTGATTCGTCGTGATATCCCTCGGCGAAACACATTCTGTTTCGCCGTGGTCTCCTTTGGCGAAACAAAGTTCTGTCTCGTCGACTGCCCTTGGCGAAACACTTTCTGTTTCGCCAAGAGATCTATTTCGTCAGCCTGTTACAGGGTGATGTCAGTTTCGTCAAAATCACAGAAACCCTAAATGTCGTCGACATCAAGAAGCAATCATGCGGACATCATTAACATAGATATCATCATGGAATCAATCAATCATAATAGGCCAAGCATTAACCTTAACAAGCTATTCAGACAACGAGTATAACACGAGCACAATCCATCATATTACTAGGTGTTCATACGATTAATACTAGTTCCGATTCGTGGGTTCAAGGGATCATCATACAATCAGATCTGTCATACAAAACGTAACTAACCATAGATTCCGTTTACCCAATCATAAATCATTCATGAACACAACACTATCTATCATTGATTCTAATGAACTTGAACTAAAAACAGTTTACAACAATGAAATCAAACAATCATGCAGGGATTTAATCACTAACCACAATGAACGGAACAGTAATTAAGTCGATTCGGGGTTCCGGGGCACACGATCGCCGTCAATCAGAGAAGATGGAGCTCTAGGGTTTTTGTTTTAGCCAAAGATGTGAAACAGGAAGTCGGTTCACGTTAATATGAACGAATTACCGTTCTGGGCCCTTAATGGGCTTGGCGAAACTGGGCTTGGCGAAACAGACTTCTGTTTCGTCGAGATGCTTATGGCGAAACAGTCTGTTTCGTCGGGTCCTGTCTGTTTCGTCGAGTCCTTTTATGTGTTAACAGTTTAAGTTTTTAACAGGTTTCATGTTACACAGCCAAACACAAAATCATGCAACCACAATGCGTTCATAAAAAAAAATAACGTGTACAGTTACAAGTTAAACAAGTCAAACAACTACACAGTCAAAGTCAACGTGCACTTAATGCGAAAGTGAAAGTCGGAAACTCGAGTTGTCACATTATCCCCAACTTGGAAGAAATTTCGTCCCGAAATTTAGCATGCGGTTACTGAGGAAGCTAAGTAAGTTGTATCGTTTACTGGTTTTCCTGGGGTGTCACATCATCCCCCCGTTGAGTTGGAATTTCATCCTGAAATTCGGTAGTAGCTTCAGCCTCAGTAGTAGTTGCACGGTTTCCGAATAACTGGGGATACTTGAGTTTCATATGATCTACTCGTTCCCAGGTGAACTCTGGGCCACGACGGGAGTTCCAACGAACTCGAACAAGAGGTATTCTAGTGTTATTGAGGACCTTAACATCCCGGTCCGTGATTTCAACTGGTTCCTCGACGAAATGCAACCGTTCGTCGATAGTGAGCTCCTTCAAAGGAACTATGAAGGTCTCATCTGACTGCCACTTCTTCAGATTCGACACATGAAAGACGTTGTGAACTGCACTGAGTTCAGCTGGTAAGTTCAGTCTGTAGGCCACCTTGCCTATCTTCTCAATGACTTCAAATGGTCCAACGTATCGTGGATTGAGTTTGCCTCGCTTGCCAAAACGAACAACACCCTTCCAGGGTGAAACTTTGAGTAGTGCTCGATCCCCAACCTGGAACTCGAGTAGTTTCCTGTCATTATCGGCGTATACTTTCTGACGGTCACGAGCTGCCGCCATGCGTTGTCGTATTTGAGCAATCTTTTCAGTAGTATCAACTACCATTTCTGGACCTGTGATTTGACTATCTCCCACATCTGCCCAACAGAGAGGTGACCGGCATTTACGCCCGTACAATGCCTCGAATGGTGCAGCCTTAATGCTGGTGTGGTAGCTGTTATTGTATGAAAATTCCACGAGTGGCAGATGTTTCTCCCAACCATTGCCAAGGTCAATTACGCACGCCCGAAGCATGTCTTCTAGAGTTTGAATAGTGCGCTCAGACTGCCCATCTGTCTGAGGGTGATAAGCTGTGCTCATGTCTAAACGAGAGCCAAAAGATTTATGCATTGCTTGCCACAGTTCTGAAGTAAAACGTGCGTCACGATCAGAGATGATGGAGGTGGGCACCCCGTGCCTCGAGACCACTTCTTTTAAGTAGATGTCTGCTAAAGTAGAGAACTTGTCTGTTTCTTTGATAGCCAAGAAGTGAGCAGACTTTGTGAGTCGATCTACGATCACCCAAATAGTATCATTTCCGCGCTGAGATCTAGGTAAGCCAGTAACAAAATCCATGGAAATTTGCTCCCATTTCCATTGTGGTATCTCAGGTTGTTGGAGTGGTCCTGACGGTTTCTGATATTCTGCCTTGACTTTCGCACAAGTCAAGCATTTGCTAACGTATGTGGCTATGTGGGCCTTCATGCTAGGCCACCAATATGTAGTTTTGATATCGTGGTACATTTTATCTGAACCTGGATGTACCGAGTAGCGAGACTTATTAGCTTCATCCATTACAAGCTCGCGTAAATTACCATAGAGTGGGGACCCAGATGCGTCCTGTTACATAGTAGGCGCCGTCTGCCCTTTGTTCTAACCTTTGCCTTGAGCCGCGTAGAGCTTCAGCCCTGACGTTTTCTGGTTTCAACGCTTCTACCTGAGCATCTCGTATCTGTGAAGGAAGACTGGACTGAATAGTGAGTTGTAACGCTCGTACACGCCTAGGTGTAGTATCCTTTCGACTGAGGGCGTCGGCCACCACATTGGCTTTGCCCGGATGGTACTTTATAGCACATTCATAATCGTTCAGTAACTCGACCCATCGACGTTGTCGCATGTTCAATTCTTTCTGCTTGAAGATATGCTCAAGACTCCTGTGATCGGTGTAGATGGTGCACTTGGTGCCATACAGATAATGTCTCCATATCTTGAGTGCAAAGACAACAGCTCCAAGCTCTAAATCATGCGTAGTGTAATTCCGTTCGTGAACCTTAAGTTGGCGCGAAGCATAAGCAATAACTTTATCCCGCTGCATCAACACATATCCAAGACCCTGGATAGATGCGTCGCAGTAGACTACAAAATCGTCCGTGCCTTTAGGCAATGAGAGGATAGGTGCGCTACAGAGTCTATCCTTTAAGTGTTGAAACGCTGATTCTTGTGTATTACCCCAACGGTAAACAACACCCTTCTGCGTCAGTAGTGTAAGCGGCTGAGCAATTTTTGAGAAGTCTTTGATGAACCTTACGTAATAACCCGCCAAACCCAAGAATTGGCGTATTTCTGTCGGTGTGCGAGGTGCAGGCCAGTTCTTGATCGAATCTACCTTGGATGGATCGACATGAATCCCATCCGTGTTTACCACGTGGCCTAGAAAGTGGACTTCACGAAGCCAGAAGTCGCGTTTTGAAAACTTAGCGTATAGCTGTTTCGTTCGAAGAAGTTCCAAAATAAGTCGTAAGTGCTGCTCGTGTTCCTCCCGACTCTTCGAGTAGATCAGGATGTCGTCGATGAAAACAATGACGAACTTGTCGAGATAAGGTTTGCAAGCCCTGTTCATAAGATCCATGAAAACCGCAGGCGCGTTCGTTAGCCCGAATGGCATGACCATAAACTCGTAGTGGCCGTAGCGAGTTCTAAATGTTGTTTTAGAGACGTCCTCATCCCGGACTCTCAGCTGATGGTATCCTGACCTTAAGTCTATCCTGGAGTAGTAGTTCGACCCTTGCAGCTGGTCGAATAAATCATCTATGCGCGGAAGAGGGTAACGATTCTTGATCGTCACCTTGTTGAGTTCACGGTAGTCTATACACATCCTGAACGTACCGTCTTTCTTCTTTACGAATAACACTGGAGCTCCCCAAGGCGAAGAGCTAGGACGTATAAAACCCTTTTCCAAGAGTTCTTGTAGCTGTTTTGACAGTTCTTCCAATTCAGTTGGAGCTAAACGATAAGGTGCTCGAGCTATGGGTGCTGCTCCTGGAGCTAGCTCGATCTGGAACTCGACCTGGCGATGAGGCGGTAGCCCCCGGTAACTCTTCGGGAAACACTTGAGGAAAATTGCGTACCACGGGAATATCCTCAATCTTTTTCTCTTTCTTCGACGTATCAGTAACGAGTGCTAAAACAGCTGTGTGACCCTTACGTAAACACTTCTGAGCCTTCAAGAAAGAAATGATGCCACTCACGACACCACTCTTGTCGCCTTGAACTTCGAGAGGTTCTTCACCAGAGTGTGGAATACGAATGGTCTTCTCCTTGCATAGGATCTCTGCTTGTTGTTGGGATAACCAGTCCATACTAATGACGATGTCGAAACTATCGCAACGCTGGGGTCATTCCTAGTATCACTCTGACCAATCACGAACACTCGACCCCTGGCACCATTGCCGTCGTTATTACCCCCGTTGTTGTCTTCCCTAGTTCTCGTTTCCTTGGTTGTGGTTCTGATTCTGGTTCTGGTTCAACCGTGGGCAGTGTCTCTTGAAGAAACTTTCAACACCACCCTGATAACATCCCTTATTACCCTGCCGCTGCTGCTGATTCTGTAGATCTTGTGTCTGTTGTTGTTGGTTCTGGCTTGCAGGACGTGAGTTTCCACCATCTTTGGTTCCATGACCAAGCTTGTCGCATCTTTGACAATGATTGCGGTTCCACTGCCCGCTGTGGTGCAAGTTACATCGTTTGCGCTTAGGGTGGTTTCCCCTGTATCCACCCTGCCCTTGACTACTAAAAGGTTGCTGACCAGGACTTTGGTTGTCATCGATCTTTCGCTGCTGTGCCTGGGACGGAATCGTAGTCGAACCCTTGCTAGAGGTTCCATCCCACTTTCATTTGTTGTCACTGGGAATAGCAGAAGTAGTAGTAGTACCAATACGTCTAGGCAGCTTGTTCTGTTCCACTGCCTGGTCTGTGAGATGATGAGCAAGATGAGTAACATCTTGAATAGTAGCAAGATTAGCAGTCATCACATGGCTTTGAATTTCTGGTACTAAGCCCTTGAGGTACAGCTCATTGCTCTTGATGGGAGGATCCACCATAGTTGAACACAATGTTGCCAGTTTATTGGATCGTTTCGTGTACGCTTCTATCTCTGACCCCGTCATCTTCATGTTAAAGGACTCCACTTCCAACTTGTGGATGGCATCATAACTACTGTATTCACGTTTGATCAGTTCCTTAAAATCATTCCATAGGGTGGCATTAGCAGCCGCCTGCCCAGCCTTTGAACTTGCGCGCTCCACCAAGTTAGCGCGGTGCCTTCGAGAGTATCAGTGGCCTATTTCACCTTACGAGCCTCAGGCCATTCGCACATTCGAAGACCGATTCGAGTTCCTCGAACTAATGGAGGAGTCCAACAGCTCCTTCCGTGCCGCTGAAAGTAGTAGGACGACAGTCCATAAAAGTCTTGTATGTGCATACAGGTGGCTGAGCGTGTTGACTTGTCGTGTGCGTAAGAGTAATCAAAATTAAGCACAAGTGTTGAGTTACAAGAGTAGGATCTAAAGATCCTAGAGTAAGTGGTGATGGCAGGTTACACCTCCTGCCTGGGCAGCTGCGAGTGCTGCAGTAACTTGTTCAGTGATCGAAGCCGCCAACTGGGCTTGAGTTAGGTTAACGCGTCCACTCCTGATCTTGACATCAAGGAGAACATGTGGGTGAGAGGTTCGCGAATAGTGCGAAGAGAGTGAGCACACAAGTAATCTCAAGCAATAACATATAGTAGGTTCTGTAATTTGAGCATACCACGAGCAAAGTTCTATGTAATTCTATCAAGTATGTAAGGTAAAGTAACATGAATAGTAGTACCTATAATGTTGAGCCTTGCACGTGGAGCGAAGCGTCGTTGTGGATCGTTGAGAGCACTGTTCTGGTTATAGTCTGGTTTTAACAAAATCGTTTTCCCTTTATTAAAACCGAGTTCTCTATAACCAATGGCTCTGATACCAATCTGTCACACCCCCAAAATCCACTCGCGGAGCATCACCGCTTGGAGGCGTGACTGACCAGGATCAAGCCACCAATCATATTGAACATTTAAGTATTAAGTAAAAGTAGATGTAATTCAACCAAACCAATATGAAAGGTGTTTCAAAACATAAGTATAATATCAACGTTTAGCGGAAGCATAAAAGTAATCCAACATGAGTATAAGTATGTAATGTCATAAACGTTTAACAAAGCATTCACGATCCTTGTTCACAACGACCGCGCCTCCCAGTGCAAGCTCCAAGTGTACCTAACGACCTGCAAGGCATGTAACAGAGAGTCAACAACTAGTTGAGCGAGTTCACAGAAAGTAAATGCGTAATAGTAAGTTCGTATGTAACATGTGGCTCTACTGGGCCGATAGTACGTTCTATTGGTGGGGGCTTCCCATGTTGTAAGTTCAATTAGTGGGGG
This sequence comes from Helianthus tuberosus, assembly GCA_030545235.1. Lineage (NCBI taxonomy): Eukaryota > Viridiplantae > Streptophyta > Magnoliopsida > Asterales > Asteraceae > Helianthus > Helianthus tuberosus. Next base: position 109,803,273 of record CM060357.1, read on the forward strand.
CTTCCCATGTTGTAAGTTCAATTAGTGGGGGCTTCCCATGTTGTAAGTTACTAGACTAGTTTTATCCATAAGTATCCTTCCCAATCCGAGGATAGTAGTAAGTATAAGTTTACGTAGGTTTTACGTAAGTGTCCTTCACAACCGAGGATAGTATTGAGTATAAGTTCACGTAGGTTTTACGTGAGTATCCTTCACAACCGAGGATAGTATTGAGTATAAGTTCACGTAGGTTTTACGTGAGTATCCTTCACAACCGAGGATAGTATTGAGTATAAGTTCACGTAGGTTTTACGTGAGTATCCTTCTCAACCGAGGATAGCGAGTAGCATAAGTATACGTAGGTTTTACGTATGTGTCCTTCACAACCGAGGACAATGGTATGGTAGTCTAGTATCAGTGTATGTACGAATCTATTCAACCTTATACCTTCCATCCCATTCCCCAAACCCTGGGAATCCCATGCCTTAGTAAGGGTGTGAACTCACCTTGGTTTGCTCGGTATGCTAAGTATGTGCTCACAAGTAATCAATCGCGTCCTAAAGTAGGCACGTATGTGAAATCAGTTTGTGTTCAATTTGTTCACGTATAAACATGTAGCACGTAAACACAATCATATACAAGATGGTTACACTTAACAGCAGTTCGTTAACTCAGTTAAGTTTTAACAGAAACAATTACTGTGCAAATTACCCAAGTCGGCGAAACACCCTCTGTTTCGCCGTGAGCCCCTTCGACGAATCACTTGATTCGTCGTGATATCCCTCGGCGAAACACATTCTGTTTCGCCGTGGTCTCCTTTGGCGAAACAAAGTTCTGTCTCGTCGACTGCCCTTGGCGAAACACTTTCTGTTTCGCCAAGAGATCTATTTCGTCAGCCTGTTACAGGGTGATGTCAGTTTCGTCAAAATCACAGAAACCCTAAATGTCGTCGACATCAAGAAGCAATCATGCGGACATCATTAACATAGATATCATCATGGAATCAATCAATCATAATAGGCCAAGCATTAACCTTAACAAGCTATTCAGACAACGAGTATAACACGAGCACAATCCATCATATTACTAGGTGTTCTTACGATTAATACTAGTTCCGATTCGTGGGTTCAAGGGATCATCATACAATCAGATCTGTCATACAAAACGTAACTAACCATAGATTCCGTTTACCCAATCATAAATCATTCATGAACACAACACTATCTATCATTGATTCTAATGAACTTGAACTAAAAACAGTTTACAACAATGAAATCAAACAATCATGCAGGGATTTAATCACTAACCACAATGAACGGAACAGTAATTAAGTCGATTCGGGGTTCCGGGGCACACGATCGCCGTCAATCAGAGAAGATGGAGCTCTAGGGTTTTTGTTTTAGCCAAAGATGTGAAACAGGAAGTCGGTTCACGTTAATATGAACGAATTACCGTTCTGGGCCCTTAATGGGCTTGGCGAAACTGGGCTTGGCGAAACAGACTTCTGTTTCGTCGAGATGCTTATGGCGAAACAGTCTGTTTCGTCCGGTCCTGTCTGTTTCGTCGAGTCCTTTTATGTGTTAACAGTTTAAGTTTTTAACAGGTTTCATGTTACACAGCCAAACACAAAATCATGCAACCACAATGCGTTCATAAAAAAAAATAACGTGTACAGTTACAAGTTAAACAAGTCAAACAACTACACAGTCAAAGTCAACGTGCACTTAATGCGAAAGTGAAAGTCGGAAACTTGAGTTGTCACAACATGTCTAATATTGTTACCAAATCAGTTTAGATACCAAAAGTTATGTTACATATGCTTAAAATGAATTTTGGCGTCAAAAGGGCATTTTGGCAATTTACCTAAGGCATATATACTACCTATCATACAACTACTCAAATGATGTGACCATAAGGTATAACCTTGAAAGGTTATTCCCTATATACTATGGTCACCTAATGTGTTTGGTCGGATCCTAATGATCGACCAAATGGGTCGGGTTCGAAAGTATAAGCGATTGTTTAGATCGCTTACCTTACGACCCTATATAAGCACTAAACTAAAAGTGACGAGCTAAGCATGTTAAAACATGCTTACTAAGTTTAGAAAACAGGTTTGGTATCAAAACAAACGGTTTTGATACCCACAAGTAGTTTGGTTACAAAATACGCAAGAATACGTATTTTGGCCGAAACTACGACTCGTCACTGAGCCTTGATAACGTGGTAATCAGTAGGTATAGTCACTAGGGACTATAACCATTGTGATTACGCTCATGTTATGAAGTTCAAATGAACTTCGTGTTGACCATAAACTGGTCAATGCCGAAAGTCAAACAAAGTTTGACTTTAACGCTAAAACGAATAAAAGAACGAAGGAACACTTACAAAGGGTCCCCGAAAGCTAATCTTGATCCAAGTAGCTCAGGTATGAAGCAATGTCTTCAACTTAGAGCTTTTAGATCAGATTTTTGTGGGTTTTGGGTTGAATGGGGTTGGGTATTTATAGGATCTTCCATATAGAATATTCCTAGTGTCACACCCCGACCACGTAGAACAACCAGACGTGGCGGAAACGTCGGGGAGTGTTGTAACAGAATCATTGTTTCACAACCATGGAATAAATAATTTTGTTTTATTGAATAAATGAATTCATTGTTTTAATACAATCAAATAAGTACAAATATTATCTTTCAAGTTTTAAAGTCGCTAAGGCACGAGTCCATCCTAAGTGTAGCATATATCATCAATCATCACAAAGCAGCACCTGAAACATGTGTAAAAATAGGTACGTCAGCATAAAAATGCCTGTGAGATACATAGGTTTTGTGAAAATAGGATTCATGACTTATGAGTTTAAAAAAAGGTTGTTTAATAAAAGCAGTCATGATCCTTGAAACAGGTTTTCTTTTATAAATCATTTATAAGAAATCGGATGATATAAAGTAATAATACATAGGAAATTTAATAAGTAAGTAGAATAAGTTTGTTATAAAAATATATTGTTTGAAAAACAATATTTTGATAAAAAGATTCATAGTATATATAAAAATATACTTTGGTTTTAAGAAAGTCGAATAAGTAATATATTAAAATATATTTTTAGTTCCAAAATCGTTAACCCAAGTGTACTAAATAACGCCACGGTATGTAATGCAATGAAAACACTTATATATAAGAAGTACCAGCGGCGTATCTACCATGTTTTCATCATATTACACCCGTCCCGTTATCTAAACACTAACCCACAACCCAATTGTAAAACAATAGTATATTAAATACACTTTAGTTGTTAAAGTAAATAAATTTTCAGTAGTATATTAAAAGTATACTTTGGATTGATAGTAGTATATTAAAAGTATACTTTAGATTGATAAATAACATATTAAACTATGTTTTGGATTACAAATAACATATTAACTATGTTTTAATGATTAACAAAATACATGTTGGTTTTGTACAATATCACATATGAGAGCATATCAAACTATACTTTTGGGAGTATAACTTAATATACAAAAATAATGAGACTTAAGAATTCATTCAGACCTAGTGCATCAAAATACACCTTTGAGACTATAGAGATACCACAAAGGCAATCCCTATTTGGATGGAGAAACAAATTGGTTTCAGACATTCCATGACAACAGGAATGGGGTGTCAAATCCTATAGCGCTATATCATACTACCAACCGGCCTGGTGAACCAAATAAGTACTATTCCAAACATTTATTTTATAATCTTTAAGAAAATTTTAGAGTTTAAACCATAAATAATCATTCAGTTTGTAAAAAGATAAGTACAAATATGTATAATCAATTATACTTTTGAAAACATGAAAATAACAGATAGGTACACATGCTTCACCCCAAAACAGTTTGAAAACAGTAAAAGAGGGGACTATGTATGTAACACCCCGTGTTTTCACGAGTGAAAGTCAAAGTCAAGGTCAAAGTCAACGACCGATTTCGCGCGACTTGACTCGTAGAAATGTTTCCATTTTATTTACATTATGTGGAGTAAGTGTCGTACATTGCAATAATCGAACCGTATTAACCGTATTTCAATCGACCTACGACTGTGAATGATAGGAAGTAACAATGCGATAAAGTTAATCAAACTATGCTAAACAATCGACATCGAATCATAACTCGAACTGTGTACTTTACTTGTAGTTTATACGTGTGTGTGTGCCTTACGTGTTACCTGTGCATGTTTATTTTATGTTATGTGGTGATAGTCAAGCGAACTCAATCGAACTCGAAGTCTAACTCGAATACAATCGAACTCGAAACGGAATCCCGATCGAAACATGTTATATACAAAGTAGTTGAGACTGAAAGTAATTTGACTAGGAAACCCTATCGAGTCGTACTCAATCGAAATCGAAACGTCAAATAATCGCACCGAACGCACCAAACAGGTGACATCCGAACGGATGGTCCATCCGCACGGATTGACAATCCGTACGGATTGCCAATCCGCACGGATTGCCAATCCGGACGGATGACCAATCCGGACGGATAACCCCATCCGGGTAACGTGCAATCCGCACGGAGTACCCTTTCCCCTTTTGGCATCCTATAAATACACGGGTCACTCTCCAACTTTTCCACTTTTGGCAAGTGACGTCCGAACCACACGCATTCTTCACCTTTTCTCAGATTTCTCTCAATCCAGGTAAGATCTTGCACCAATTCTTGTACATTCTTGATCACTACACGATTCTACACCTTTCTATCTTTCAAATCTCAATTTTTAACCGTGAAACCATCGAGATTCGAGGGATTCTCGGGTGACGTCATCATGAAGTTCTCATGAACTTCAAGTATGACTTCATTCCATCAAGAATCACTCAGATCCGAACAATTTCCATACGATTTCACAATCAAACCACCTAAATCTAAACTTTTCAAAGGATAAAAGAGTTGAAAGAAATAGATCCAAGTTCTCTCCTTCTTTTACCCTTGAAACCGGTACGAATCCGATCGGTTCTAGTCTCTACTCGATAATAGTGGTGCACTAGTCCTAAATTTGGATTCTACCAACAAGACCCCTGATTTCGAGGTGAACCGGAATACCGTTCTGAGTCACCGACAGGTCGAGTTAGGGTGGTTCCTGGCCGGCTTAGTCACGCGGGTGAGAATACCATTCCAAGTGGTTGCCACGTACTCAGAAAGTCTTGATAAACGACAACGGAAACCAAGAGTAGACGGAAGGAACAGCCAGAACGAGAGGCTGTCCGCACGGACAAGCTGTCCGCACGGACAGGCTATCCGGACGGATTGTCACCCGGACGAGCTACCCTTGGGACCCACATCCAAAATAAGGTTTGAGTATCGACGAATGAGCAATCCGGACGGATGACCTCTGAATGGATTACTCTTCGGATCATGAGATACTAAGGCCTTAAAACAAATTCCAGCATGTTCATCCGCACGGACAGTCTACCCGTACGGACAGACTATCCGGACGGATTCTCGCTGTCCGCACGAGTGACCTATCCGGACGGGTTACCTCCATCCGCACGGATTACCATCCGGGCGGATTACCCAACTCCACTTAGTAACTCAACCTTAGAGACGTTGTCCGCACGGACTGCCATCCGGACGGATTACTATCCGCGCGACCGCCTTGAAGGGTAGAGATACTTGGATGTTTTCTAAATGCTACAACGAAAACTTCAAAGCACAAGCCATCATACACAAGCACATCTCACACTTAGGAAGAAACAATCCACTTGAAAGGATATCCGCACGAGTAAGTTGTCCGTACGGATAAGTCATCCGCACGAGTAACCAATCCGGACGGATTACCACTCGCACGGATAACCAATCCGGATAGACTCCCACTCGCACGGATAACCAATCCGCACGAGTAGCCAATCCGGACGGAATACCATCCGCACGGATTGCTATCCGCACGGATGAGTGATCCAGACAGGCAACTGTCCTACCCATCTTCGCTTGTATCGTTTTACGTGCCACTTATCGTTACGTTATCGAATCTATTCAGGCTAACCGTACTCGCTGTAAAGCGCTCCCTTCAATCCATCAATCGCTGTGAGTATACTCGAACCCTTTTTGCTTTAGCACTTTTGGGTGTTACATACGTTACGAATATTCAAACTACAACTATCACACTACTCAAGCTATTTTAACGCTAAACCATTTACGCATGTTATACGTGGCTTATGAATGCTTGTTTGTTATGTTTACACATGGAATGCTGTCTACCTGCCTTAGCAACGATAGTACTATAGTTTGGACTCAGCACCCGTTCACACGGGGGTTGTTAAGGATCTTTTACTTGCATGGATTACGGTGGTAATCATGTAAGGCAAACTGCCTCGGGCAGTCAACCCGCAGTCATTGGTATCGATGGATCTATGTCGATAACTAACGTGCTTCATTTCACTATGTGTACGTGCTGGTTATGCGTAAACGAATTCGAACTCTATATGCTATTATCAAACTTGTATGCTCACCTTTACATTTTATGTATTGACTTTATTTTAACGTATGTGACAGGTGCTTAGGTTGCTTATATACTTCTCGGGCTGTGATGAAATTGAAGCTAGGAACTGGAGTCCTAGAAACCAACGAATAAATTTGTTATGTTTAAATCTGAGTTGTCAGAACAGAATATTTGTTTTGATGTTATCTGTAATAACTTGTTTGACTATTTAAGGTACGGTATAGGACGTATCACTTTAATTAAATGGTAATGATAGTTGTTATGGAAACTTCTGGACAATCTGTTTCACTCAGTGCCATGCCCCGATGATTCCGCCATCGGTTGGGGTGTGACAGATTGGTATCAGAGCCATAACTATAGGGAATTAGGCAAGACTCGACCTAGTCCGGGTCGAAGTCTTAGAGACCTAGTCTATAGTTAAGAACCAACAGACCAACTCATGCGAATGCGTAAACTCGTCACTATCACTCGCCCTTTTCTATCACTACACTCGAATTTTCAAATTATGAATGGGTAACGAGGTCGAGAATGGGTGTGAAAACCGCAAACTCTCGACTAAAATTGCCTAATCAGTTGCGTTTCAACTACAAACGAGGAGAATCATACCAAATTAGGAGTGGAATCCATATTTTGATGAATAATCTCCTCAATTTTATTTGAGAGCAAGGACGAAGTGGTAAGATAGGGGTGACACCCTAACCTTGACGACTTGTCCAGCTTTTATACAAAACTCTCACCAAAGTTTCGATGGACTCCAACGATCTAAAGACACAATATAACCAATGGGAATTGCGCCAATGCCCAAGAATCGAGGCAAAGGCATAGTCCTGGAGGTAATTGTGCACAACAGGATCCTTGCGAGTAGTCGAGCCCCTTTGGTTAGTCGAAGTCTATTAGCCGCAGACAATCTGTCTTTGATTTATCGACCTTTATGAAGATTTTATGTATTTTCTGCCTACTTATTTACGTTTTGAGGTACTATTGGTTTCGACCCAACACTATTGCTTCTGCTAAGACACACCACACACAACGCATCATTCGAACACTCGCGAACTTTGAATACTAGGTTTCTGTTTTCTGAATGCCTCTAGTGACTAAGGTCTATGTGTTTCTTGCTATGGTGCTTACGTGTTCAGGAATATTGTGATTACGTGCTCTATGTGTTTATGTGATTTTGTGCAACTCTGTGATTTCATGACTATATGCGTTTACATGGTACGTGTTACTGAGCTTTAGTAGTAATAGACGTGTGAGGTGAGATTCGAATACATGTGTTGAGTTCCGTGGCGATGTCTATTGCAGACAATGTCGTCTGGATCTCGTCAAACACTCACTCGTCAGGAAAAGAGGGACAGACGTCTTGCCTCTATTATCGCGAAAAGTGTGGCAAAAGCTGTGAGCGATGCCTATGAGAATGCCAGCAAATCATCCGAGGAGTCGAGGACTGAAGGTCCCAAAGCTACTGCAAGACCTTTCAGTTTCAAACAATTCAAGTCATGTGGGCCGAAAGAATTCACAGGCGAGGAAGGTCCTACTGCACTATTCCACTGGTTTGACTCTATCGAGGTTACTCTGCGACAAAGTGGTTGCCCTGATGACCTTCGAACTCTGAACGCTACCGGCGTCTTTCAGTCCCGTGCTTTGGACTGGTGGACGGCCGAGAGGAACAAGAGAGGGAATGATGCAGCTTACGGTTTGTCATGGGATGAGCTCAAGGAGGTCATGCTGGAGGAATTCTGCCCTCCTCACGAATGACAAAAGCTTGAAGATGAATTTTGGCACATACATCAGAAGGATGGAGACTACGCTGGTCTTACTGCTCGCTTCAAACAGCTCAGCATTATCTGTCCCGATCAGGTCAAGACTCCTGATATGACCATCAAGAAGTACATCCGAGCTTTGCCCGACTGCGTTGCTGATTTCGTGCAAGCGGCTAAGACTACCACGATCGAGGAAACCTATCTGCTAGCCGCTGAAATCAACGACAAAAGGGTTAAAGCTGGGGTGTGGGATAAAACCTCCAAGCATCTGCATCAAGCTACCGCTACTCCACCAATTGCTGAACCTACCTCATCCAGCAACAAAAGAAAGAACAAGAGAAAGAGCAACTCCACCAACAAGAACTGTGCGATTACTGCTGCACCGATCCATGCTGTACCTGCCCAACAGCATCAAGTAGCGGCGCCTGTGGCCAATGCACCGCCTGCAAAGCGTGCATATACTGGACCACACCCACTCTGCCCTACTTGCACCTATCATCACCCGACTGCTATCCAATGCCGCTTATGTGCTCACTGCAATGTTTACGGCCACTTTACTGCTAACTGCCGTATCCGTCAAGCTCCTGCCAATCAAGCTCTACTCGCTGCCCCACAGGGTCAACAAGCTCCTCCGGCACCCGCAGTCAAAGCCAGAGCATGCTTCACGTGTGGCGACCCGAATCATTTCGCCAACATGTGCCCGAACAGGGTAGTGAAACAAGAACCACAGCAGCAGCAGCCACAGCAACAACAACAGCAGCAACAACAGGCCGCACGCGCCAGAGCTTTCAACCTCAATGTGCGTCAAGCCCAGGCCGACAACAACGTGGTCAACGGTACGTTCCTCGTGAATGGTATTTATGCTTCATGTTTGTTTGATACTGGAGCGGATAATTCCTTTGTATCGTTCGAATTTGAGAAACTCCTTAGTTGTAGACGTTCCAAACTCTCCTCGGCATTCGAAGTTGAAGTCGCTACTGGAAGAACCGTCGCCGTTAATTCCGTTATCCGTGATTGTACTCTTGAACTCAACAATCACATCTTCTCGATCGACCATATTCCCATGCAACTTGGAAGCTTTGATGTCATAGTAGGCATGGATTTTCTTCGCAAAAACCATGCCGAAGTTGTGTGCTTCGACAAGATGATTCGTTTTTCGCTCGCAAATGGTGACTCGTTATGTGTTTACGGTGATACTACTTCAAAGGGTCTCAAGCTTATGTCATGTCTCCAAGCTAGCAAGTATCTCCGCAAGGAATACAGGGCTTTCTTGGCTCACGTTGTAGCAGCGGAGAAGGAAAAGAAAGAGAAGAAGGAAGTAAAAGACGTTCCTGTGGTTCGGGAATTCCCTCAAGTTTTCCAGAGGACCTTCCCGGACTACCTCCAAAACGCGATATCGATTTTCGTATTGATCTCATTCCTGGAGCTAATCCTACCGCCAGAGCTCCTTACCGACTCGCGCCATCCGAAATGCGCGAACTCGCAACCCAACTCCAGGAATTACTTGAAAAAGGCTTCATTCGCCCGAGCACCTCTCCTTGGGGCGCACCAGTCCTTTTTGTCAAAAAGAAGGACGGGTCGTTCCGGATGTGCATCGACTACCGGGAATTGAATAAGTTGACTATCAAGAACCGCTATCCTCTGCCTCGAGTCGACGATTTGTTTGACCAACTACAAGGCGCTACGTGTTTCTCGAAGATCGATCTACGTTCAGGATACCATCAGCTGCGTATACAAGAGGAGGATATACCCAAAACCGCATTTCAAACCCGTTACGGCCATTACGAATTCGTTGTCATGCCTTTTGGCCTAACGAATGCACCAGCAGTTTTCATGGATCTAATGAATCGCGTGTGTAGGCCATATCTCGACCGTTTCGTCATCGTATTCATCGACGATGTCTTGATCTATTCCAAAACGAGAGCCGAACACGCGCAACATCTACGTTTGGTTCTCGAGTTACTCCAGGGGAACCAACTCTACGCCAAGTTCTCCAAGTGCGAATTTTGGTTGGGGGAGGTTCAGTTTCTGGGTCACATCGTAAATAGTCAGGGCATTCACGTCGATCCTGCAAAGATTGAAGCTGTTAAGAGCTGGGTTACGCCTAAGAACCCGACTGAAGTCCGTTCTTTTCTCGGGCTAGCGGGCTATTATCGATGATTCATCCAAGGATTTTCGAAGATTGCTGTGCCACTTACCTCTCTTACTCATAAGGACCAGCCTTTTGTCTGGGGAACCAAACAAGAGTCTGCCTTTCGAACCCTCAAACACATGCTTTGCAATGCTCCTGTTTTCACACTACCCGATGGAAACGATAATTTCATTGTCTACTGTGATTCTTCCAACCTTGGTCTCGGGTGTGTTCTTATGCAACGAGACAAGGTTATAGCTTACACATCTCGACAGCTCAAGATCCACGAGAAGAACTATACAACCCATGATCTCGAGCTAGGCGCAGTTGTTTTTGCATTAAAGATCAGGCGACACTACCTGTATGGTACCAAGTGTACGATCTTCACCGATCATAGGAGCCTACAACACATCTTTAATCAGAGGGAACTAAATATGCGTCAACGCCGATGGGTAGAACTTCTCAACGATTACGACTGTGAGATTCGTTATCACCCAGGCAAAGCAAATGTTGTTGCCGACGCACTTAGCAGACGGAGCTATCTGCTTAGCACCCGAAATGTTCAAGCCCAGCACAATCTCGAAGCTCTCATTCGCGACGCCCAGCATGCATGTTTCAACGAACGCACTCTGAAGAAAGAAAGAATCTACCACGATGGAGCCCAGCTTGTGAGCAAATCGAACGGGATATTCCACTTTTTAGACCGAATTTGGATTCCCAAGCAAACCGACCTGCGACAGATTATCATGGATGAAGCCCATAAATCCCGCTATTCGATTCATCCCGGAGCTGACAAGATGTACCACGATCTTCGCTATAGGTACTGGTGGCCGGGTATGAAACGGGATATCGCTCTTTACGTCGGAAAATGCCTAACCTGTGCTAGAATTAAGGCTGAACATCAAAGACCCTCTGGCTTGCTCGAACAACCACCGATTCCTATGTGGAAATGGGAGAGCATAGCCATGGATTTCGTAACCAAGCTTCCAACCACGTCATCAGGTCACGACCGCATTTGGGTTGTTGTTGACCGTTTAACTAAATCAGCTCACTTTCTGCCAATACGAGAAGACTACAAGGTGGAACGATTAGCTCGAATCTACACCGACGAGATCATTTGTCGACATGGGACGCCTCGTGACATCATCTCTGATCGTGATGCTCGGTTTACGTCACGATTGTGGGAAACATTCCAAGCGGCACTCGGTACAACGCTCAATCTAAGTACCGCGTTCCACCCACAAACCGACGGTCAGACTGAAAGAACGATTCGTACTCTTGAATACATGCTCCGGTCGTGTGTTCTAGACTTCAGTGGTAATTGGGATAGACACCTTCCGTTAGTCGAATTCTCGTATAACAACAGCTACCAGGCTAGCATCCAGATGGCACCTTTCGAGGCCTTATACGGAAGAAGATGTCGATCGCCTATTGTGTGGCACGAGATCGGTCACTCGCAACTAACCGGTCCGGAGCTACTACAAGAAACGACAGACAAAATTTTCCAAATTCGAGACAATCTAGCGAAAGCTCGGGATCGACAGAAAGTTCTCGCCGATAAAAAGCGCAAGCACCACGAGTATGGCGTTGGTGACTACGTACTCCTAAAGGTATCACCTTGGAAGGGTGTAGTCCGATTCGGCAAAAAGGGGAAACTCGCGCCTCGATATGTGGGACCTTTTAAGATTCTGGAAAGGATCGGAAAAGTCGCCTACAGACTCGAATTACTAGAGGAACTTAGCAATGTCCATCCGACTTTCCACGTGTCAAACCTCCGAAAGTGCATCGCCGACCACGACTTACATGTTCCTCTAGATGATCTACAAGTGAACGAAACATTACACTTCGTGGAGAAGCCTGTTGAAATCATGGATCGCCAAACCAAAGAACTTAGGCGCTCACGCATTCCCATTGTGAAAGTCCGATGGGAAGGTAAACGAGGCGCGGAGTTCACTTGGGAACTCGAAAGCGACATGAAGGCAAATTACCCATAGTTGTTTAATTAAGAAATTTTGTAGGCTTGTAAATCAAGTGTTTTCGCACAACATATACAAGTCTTAACAATTTTTTAACCGTAAAATCTTGTTTAATTTGTCGATTTTTAGAGAAAAACGTGATGGATATGAAAGATGAAGAAATTGACCAAATCTGAGTATGTTTGATCTGCGCAATCGAGCTCCTGCTCTAATACCACTTGTAGGACCGATTTCGACTCCGTTGCGATCGAGTTTGGTCACGATCGTTCACGGATTCCGCATGATTCAGAGTCAACAATAGTCAACACGGATATGTTATCCGCACGGATGCCGTCCGTACGGTAAATATCAACAGCAACATTCAACACTTTTCTAACAAAAATTCAGATTTCTCCCAAACGACTTCGAATTAAGATCTGAAACTTTATAGACTCATAGATCAGACAATTTCGCATAACATATCCAAAAATCATCAATTTTACCTGACTAAGTTGACGACTTTCAAACGAAAAACTCTCACTTGTGATCCACGGTTGGTTACGGCTTTCAGCTTAATTTCGGGACGAAATTCCCTAAACAAGGGGAGGCTGTAACACCCCGTGTTTTCACGAGTGAAAGTCAAAGTGTAAGACCCTAATTCGTATTTGACAAAAAGTCGCAGCGGAAGTTCGTGCCATAAAATTTTTTCATTACAAACGTCTTGACTTACTTGAAAGATCGTTTTAATATGTATCTTCTACAAAGATAAAGCATAAGTCCTGCTTACTAATAGCACATACTCAATTATTCCCGTACAATCTATCTGGTGACTCGATCTTCGATCTCTAATCCTTGTGATAATCGCCCGTTATCCGTACAACCTGCACTCACCACATACATTCATAACATTAGCACACGTTATATAAACAAGATTTATTCGCGTAAACTTCACATTTCGTCATCTTTCAAGCTATAAGCATCTCATCTGCGTATCCATTTCCTGGTGAGACTTCAATAATGTACCTGCATTACTTTTCATTCTCAAGGTACACCATTAATAGCGTTAACCCTCAACGTGTCTAAATCATGCATACATACGTACTTACATACATACATACATACATACATACATACATACATACATACATACACATCTACATACGTACATACCTTTCCTACAACTTTACATACGTGCATACACTCATACATGCCTTTATACATACATACATACACATCTACATACATACAAACCTTTCCTACATCATTACATACCTGCATATACTCATACATATCTTTATACATACATACATACATATCTGCATACGTACCTACCTTTCCTACATCTTTACATACATGTATACACTCGTACATATCTTTACACATACATACGTACTCATCTACATACGTACATACCTTTCTTACACCTTCACATATATACATAAATACGCATCTACATACACGTACAACAACTTGCATACCTCTTACATACTCATACGTTATTTACATGAGACTTAAACTTTGATTTATAGCCCATAAACATCTAAGGATCGATCAAAATCATGTTTAGAAAGTCCGTCGTAGTCCACGGATAACAAACCGAAGCCTACGATACATAAATCAACTTAAATAACAATTTTCAGACTTTTGGACTTGGGGAGGTCGTCGGCGACGGCCCTAGGGCCCGTCGGCGACGGCCCGTAGTTTTTCCCGTAGCCAAAACCCCGTAGACAGGAAGATAACCCGTCGGAGAAAAACTGATTTTCCCGTGCCCGTCGGCGACGGCCACCCTACCCGTCGGCGACGCCCTCTAGAAAGTGCACTTTTCTGCAGATTCGTTTCGTCGTCCGTACGCACTAAAACGCGCATAACTTTAGAACCACTTACCCATTTAACCTCCCGTTTCTTCCTACATGCTTGTAAATTCACATTCTATCATGTGAACTTAAAATCCCACATCCGGATTAAGGAAATTCCTAACTTATGCGTTTACGCCTATATTTTCATTTTCGGACAATTTTACCCATTCTTGTTTTCATCACACAACTCATTTGTTTTAGCGCAAAACTTGCATGAACATTACTACCATGATACTTTTACATGGTCCGGAGTTTCATACTTGGGGTTTACACACCCGATCCCCGTTATGCGTTATTTCATTCATTTTATTCGATTATACTATAACCAACCTTGTTAAACCAGGTTTCATTCGTGAAATTGTTTACCCGTTAATCATAACTCACAACCGAGTCCTTCTACTACTTATCCATACCTCCGCTTACCAATTAGTGAACTTATGTACAATTCTACCCGTTACCCAGTTATCATACCGTAACCCTTTCCTATTCTTCATTCCGATATAACAACAAACCCCATCTTTGACCCGTTATATCTTCTTAACGAAAATCATCGATTTCATACCATCCATCCTTATTTGTCCTCAATCATCATACCTTAATTAACTAACACATATCTTTACGTAAACAACTAAGAAGTGATTACGGAAATCACTTACCTTATGCGTCCGTGCTCGTATCCGATCCTTGCCTCTTCTTGACCCGTTAGCCTTTCATGCTTGAGTCCTTCTTGACATGATTCCTATACCCTCTTTTCATCAAGATCACGCTCTTATTAGCATATGCATTCGTACATGATAACAGTCGTATCAATCACATATTTCACACTTAACTTTCATTAATCATTTCTAACAAACATAACTCATATAATCATGTCGTATACGTTTAACTCATGTAACTCATCATGTCATTACATTTAACACGGATTGCTATTACATGTACCATACGACTTCCCATCAACCTACATTTACGACAACGAGTCGAATCATGTTTCTTATACTTAGTTGACTTTCAAAAGTCAACTATTAACCATATGTAACTATCGACTTATCAACATATACCCGTAACATCATAATCGACTATATGGATGACACTATATACATTTTATCATTCACTTGATGTACGTACTACCTTTTAAGCATAACGTACAACTTATTCATGCATAAATATTCTAAACTCTTACATAACCCATCAAAACCTACTACTAACCATCATGGATCATTCCCAAATAAACATCAAGCATATCATCATCATTTTTCATTCGATTCCTCTAACAACAACTCATCATACTCACAAAATACATCAATCTTTCAACAAGAATTGGACATAGGTGATGAGTCTAGTCATCTTCATCACCATAACTAATGGGTTTATCATCTAAACATCAAATTAGCACAAACCATTCATAATCCATGTTCTATATGATGATTATAACACATATTCATGCTCAATTCCACTTAAACTCATGGATTAGAACATAACCCACTTTACACGCTGTCACACCCGCTTATAGCGGAAACGCAAGGTGTGATCTGTCTGGTTTTCATTGCATAAATATTGATGTACATGAACAAACTATATGAATAAAACATACTCCATTGCCATTACATAAGTGTTTCAAAAGATTACAACATAAGTCTAGTGTGTCGGTTACAAACCATTAACATGAAAATAAAGCGTTATTGTTTCATACATTAACTTGAAATAAACTACAAAGGTTTAAACCATCATATTTCCGCAAAGAGGTGGAAAATAATAGTTAAACCCTTCAAAAGATGGCATGGAGTTCCTGTACTTGTTATCTTGACTGGGAAATCCGACATGGTCCTTAATTCCCTGAAATACATGTTAAGTTTGGAAAACATCAACAAAAGTTGGTGAATTCATGCAATCTAGTTGTAAACAATGTATTTAAAATGTGATTTGTAGTATGTAAAGCGTCAATGAAATCGTTGATCATTAATGTTTTGCAAGGACATTAATATGTGTGACGAAATAGGAAGCAATCCAACCCTAGACGATTTTATGCCGATTCCTATCGACTGGGACACAAACGCACTCTTCTGTATGGGTCCACGACCATGAGTGGGGCTCGCCAAAACCCATTAGATCTAGTCCTTTGTTCCTTGGTCCAAACTGGATTAATGGTGCTTATAGTATGGCCCTAATTCGCACATGATCTAAGGTGTTTCATTACCTAACTTTAACATACTTTGAACATGTATCTTCCCCGATAGTTGTAAAGTTGTAAAACGTTTAAATGAATAGGGGAACATGAACTCACAGTATCGCGTCCTGTGAATAGATGTAAATAAGATCTCACGTGCGGTCGTCCTGAATAGCGTTGCGACCTACAAATGTTCTTATTTTTGTTAGACTCTTCGGTCTTTGTAAATAACTTGAGTACAAGTCTTGTGTCTTCAATATGTGTAAGACTTGTATGTCTTTACTGTTCGTTAACTGTGTATTCGATGAATGAGTTGTTCAAATGTTCGTTAACTGTGTATTCGATGAATGAGTTGTTCAAATGTTCGTTAACTGTGTATTCGATGAATGAGTTGTATAGTCGGATCTAGTCCGCTGAATTTCGTGTCTTACATGTATCACTTGTATAGTTGTGTTTCCAATAATAGTATCATTGGGCCAAGCCCATGTTTTCAAGTTATTGGGCTTAAATAGTGCTGGGCCTAAAATAGTGTTGGGCCTCAATAGTGTTGGGCCTCAAATAGTGTTGGGCCTCAAATAGTGTTGGGCCTCAAATAGTGTTGGGCCTCAAATAGTGTTGGGCTTGAATAGTGTTGGGCTTGAATAGTGTTGGGCTTGAATAGTGTTGGGCTTGAATAGTGTTGGGCTTCAATAGTGTTGGGCTTTGGCCCATATGTTTGGTGTTTGGGCTTAGCCCATGAATTTATGTTAAGCCCATTATGAAGTTAAGCCCATTAAGAAAACTAAGCCCATTTATAAAAATAGTCCATTAAGTATAATAAGCCCATTTGTTATAATATAGCCCACTAGTAAAAGTAAGCCTTTCATTTTTATAAAAATCTTTTTATAAAAATTTACTAAGTATACTTTTTGGTAAATAAAAACATACTAGTTTTTATAAGTTTATAAACATCCGAAATTTGTTATTGATAGCTTATTTATATTTCGTGTCGAAAAATCGTCTAAACATCGTAGTAACTCTTCGGATTGGCAATTCACTTATGTAGTCGTCCGTCGTTCATTTTGACCATAAATGGTGTCCGATTATTCGAATCGTCCGTAACCCGTTTTAAGGCGTAAATATGTGAAGTCTTGTAGGACTTTTGTTATAAAGTGTTTTGAGTTTAAATGTGATATTAGATACAATTTCCTACATTGATATATGTAACTAATACATCAAGTAATATATCACACAAAAATTGTTAAAGTAACCAAATATATATTTTTTTTTTAAAAATATATATTTTTCTTGTCTTTTATTTTATAAAAACTTTCTTTAACAACCTTTTTAATCTTGTAGAGATTTAACCAAAAATGTTGTTACGTTATAAAATAAAGTTTTTATAAAAATTGGCCATATAAACTTTGTATTTTTATTTTAACCATGTTTCATAAACATATCATTTTCTTCATCAAATCACCACCAATTTACTCAACATCCTAACTAAACATATGAGGCTTTTATAACATGAAATTATCAAGATGATATCCAAATCATGTAGGGTTTTAACCATGATCATTTCATATGCTAACTAGTTCAAAAACCAAGTTTAATTTTAAGTTTAACAACTTTTATAAAAATCTCTAGTTGTATGTTACTTTTTATAATTTTGTAAAAGTCTTGTTTTTAAATAAAAACCTTAAATACTTTCACAAGATCAATAGTTATGATCATCCATTTAATCCTTTATGTTAAACCCTTTAACATAAACATGTATAATTTTTAGATCATAACTTAAAACATACTCTAACTATTTATTTATCTCATAATCATCATAACAAGATCAAATAAGCATATAACAAGTCTTAGATCACAATATAAACAAACATAATTATATCATGATTTTTATCTTTGCTTCTTTGTATTTTTCTCATGTTATTATGTATGATCTCTTGGTTATTATTAGTAATAATAACAATCATAAACATAATATATGTATAAAAAAAATAGTTATAGAAGCTTACTTCTAGCACAAGGCTAGGGATGATCTTAGAAGATTATTAAGACTAAGAAGATGATGATTGTGACAACCCTCACTAAACCAGGTATCCGTACGACTTAATTAATGATTTATTACTGCTTAATTACTGTGCTTGTTTGAACTAGCTGATGAACTGCTACTTGATATCTGATACATGTACTTATTGCATCATACTTTACTTGTCGTCACTACAATACTTACATACTGAACCTTAGTGACAACCATGATGCACAAAAAGCACAGTAGCACTATAACGGATAACCTATTGAACATGCTGATAAAGCCAGCATCAGGCAGACACTGCCTCTAAGGCCTGTAAGAGCCTGAAATGTTTTGCTACACTAGTAGTGAGTGTAGGGATATAAGGGTTGTGGAACTGCGTCTCTAGGAATAAGTCACAATGGCTGGATGTGCCTAAAACGTACTCTAAGTACAAAACTCAGCACTTTACAAAATATTTCAGCTTTTAGCTAACTAATAAAGTGCCAAAATATGAGAAAAATAACACTAGACACTTTCCAAAGTGTCAGGAATAAGCTGTGTCACTAAAAAGAGTAATAACGACACTTTAAAACTTTAGTAACGCTTTAACGGATTACTATCCAACCAAACAACCGGACTATACCCGGAACATGAAAATATGGTTATTTTCATTAATTATCTTTTCTGAGCCAGTTAGGGTCCCTGATTACCCTAACACCCGCTTTAAAGCACTAAACATAACTAACCAAGTTAAAGTACTTAACTAACTTGTTTAACCCAACTATTACCTTAATTACTAGTTGAAATCGAACCAAGGGACCCCCCCCTCCTAACCGTCCCCAACCATGGGGGACATACTTTGTCCTTACAAGATTATCTAAATCTTCATTGTCTAATATCTAGACAACATAGGGACCATTGGATAATACTCTTGTAATTTGTCTATAAGATCCAAGTATTACACATATGAACTTTCACTCCACAACTCACCACTCACAACTCTCTCTCCCTCTCTTCTAAGTCTCGGCCGAACACCCCCTTGTCCATACACCCACTTTCGATTTTTGATCACCACAATCCAAGGTTATTCAAGCATCAAGGGTCTCGTATTAGGAAGCTTGGAGCAAGCGGAACGCGAAGGACCTCTTTCTTTGGCGTTTATCCACCTCATTTGCGCATAGATTCTTCCCTAGCCTCGAGCTAGAGGTATAATGCTCAAAACTCGTATTTGAACTAATCTAAAGTGGTTAAAAGGGTTTGTATCGGTTAAATCTCGTTAAAATGCAAAATGATGCACAAAAGTCTACTAAAAACACTTAAAATGGTGGTTAATAGCACATAAGTTGTGTAAATGTTGTAGTAATTGAAAGTTGTGATTATTTAGACCCGATCTATGTTGTGTGTCACACCCCGACCACGTAGAACATACAAATCGTGGCGGAAACATCGGGGCGTGTTGCAACAGAATTAATGTTTCACAACCATGGGAATTAAAGTTTCGTTTTATTGATTAAAAGTGTTACAATGTCTTAACAAACAAGGAAATACAACATAATTAACTAGTCTTGCATCTTTTATTGTCACTAAAGCCCAAGTCTGCCTATGTGTATCTTGATCATCTTATGCGACAGCTCCTGAAAAACACATGTGAAAATATGGTACGTCAGCATAAAAATGCCGGTGAGATACATAGGTTTTGTGAAAATAGGTGTCATGACTTATGTTTGAGAAAATGTTTAGTCATGAACCTTGTGTAACAACTGCGCTTGTAATCACTATGAACAGTTCAGTTATCAATAAAACAATGTTATTTGATCACAATGTTTGTTTTGTTATGTTTTACATTTTTCATGTTTTGACTTTTATCCAATTTCAAACTCTACATCGCTTTCTGGAGAATTATACGCAAACTAGTGTGTAAACGTACTCAGTTTAATGCGAGAAATACTCCGGAACATCAACATATACTCAACATACCTTAAATAACCTTTACATAACTTAGAAATAAGTTTTGAAGGCTTTGGTATGGCAAAAACAAGTTAATTCGCTTACAGGGACTAAATATGACAAACTGCGAAAGTATGTCAATTTGAACTGTAACGAACATTCCGGAACATAACCATAAGTTAAACACACCTTAAATATCCTTGACATAGCTTAGAAATAGGCTTTGAGGGGTTCGGTGTGCTAAAATAAACTTTTGGGACATTCAGGGACTAAAAGTGTCAAAAAGTGCACAAGTTTGCATTTTCGCGCATAACTTACGTTCTGAATACATCTGGACATCCAAAAATTTATGTAAGCATGACTACATTATATTTTAGTGTTCGCCTTAAGAAAAATCCATTCGTCGCGTCATTTGGATCGTTTTTCGCGCTTATGCGCATACCGTCGTAATTAAGCGAACATCGCGATCGTACGACCAAACGAACCGACATCCGATATATTTTTGAGCATTTTTCATGTTTCCTATACCTTAACATCCTTGTGAAGCTTAAAAATGGGCTTGACAGGTGTTAGAAGTGCCAAAACACGACGATACGCGCACAGGAACCAAAACTGCAAAACTGCTAAAATAATAAAAAAAAATAGAAAAAAAATATATATAAAAAAATGCATAAACTCTTTTGTTCAGCCCTTAACACCTCCCAAAGGCCAAATGACACTTGTTAAACTCCTATGGTGTCCATTTTTAGCCACCACAACTTTGTGACAAGTGTACGGCTCGGATCGTGGCACGATATTCAAGAAACGATCCTAACGGCTCTACTTTTCCTATAAATACCCATCACATTTTCACCTCATTCCTCACAAATCTGATTAAAAGTTCTCTAAGTTGAAGCAAATCACTTCATACCTGAGCTACTCGATCAAGATTTACTAGCGGGGACCCTTTGTAAGTGTTCCTTCGTTCTTTTATCGCTTTTATAGCCCGAAAGTCGAACTATGTTTGACTTTCTGCATTGACCAGTTTATGGTCGATGCGAAGTTCGTTTGAACTTCATAACGTGAGCGTGATCACGATGGTTATAGTCCCTAGTGACTATACCTACTGATTACCACGTTATCTAGGCTCAGTGACGAGCCGTAGTTTCGGGCAGAATACGTATTCTTGCGTATTTTGTAACCAAACTACTCGTGAGCATCAAAACCGTTTGTTTTGATGCCAAACCTGTTTTCTAAACTTAGTTAAGCATGTTCTAACATGCTTAGCTCGTCACTTTTAGTATAGTGCTTAGATAGGGTCGTAAGGTAAGCGATCTAAACGATCGCTTATACTTTCGAACCCGACCCATTTGGTCGATCATTAGGATCCGACCAAACACATTAGGTGACCATAGTTGTAACCTTCCGAGGTTATACCTTGTAGTCACAAATGTTAGCCGTTCCAAACGCGTTTTACGCGAACGACGCGTTAAGGTAGCATAAGCTACCTAAACGGGTCGTAATGGGTCACAAGCACTTAGGTTAAGTTTCGTCTTAGTATGTAGGGTTTGTTAAACCATATCACATGAGTTCCTATACTCGTTTGGTTTACGAAACCTCATTCTATCCGATCTTCCGATTTAGGTCCGGTTTATTAACATAGTTACCTATATTAGGTGCCGTTTGATTCCGTGATCTCTAGCATTGCTTGGTGGTTATCTCAATACATCTGAGAAATCTCAAGTGAGTACATAGACCCCTCTTTTACTGTTTTCTAAACTGTTTTGGGGTGGAACACATGTGCCTACTTGTTACTTTCCTGCTTTCCAGTTTTCACATCATATACTGCTATGTTCGTTAGTACATTATAGTACATGATTTCATTACATCTTATGCTAGGTGTGCCCATTGTGTGCATTACTTGGTACATTGTTTTACATTACATTTCATGCTAGGTATGCCCATTGTGTGCATTACTTAGTACATCGTTTTACATGACATTTCATGCTAGGTGTGCCCATTGTGTGCATTACTTAGTACATCGTTTTATATGACATTTCATGCTAGGTATGCCCATTGTGTGCATTACTTAGTACATCGTTTTACATGACATTTCATGCTAGGTATGCCCATTGTGTGCATTACTTAGTACATCGTTTTACATGACATTTCACGCTATGTATGTTCATTTGATTACATACTTAGTGCATTGTTTTTTTTTCACATGCTCACATTTTGTTATGACATTTGGTTTGTTTACATGGGACAATATATCCATTAACATTAGCTACGCCGTTCGTTAGTAGGTAGTGGTACCATAGGAATTGACAACTCCCGTTCCGGACATCCCAGGGTAAGGGGACAGAAAGGAATGACCGAATTCGTTGACATTAAGACAGATAGACCTTTAATTTGTTTAAAGGGTTTTATCACCACAGTCGCCAGGCTTGGATGTATGCATTTTTACAATACCACATAAATGTTCATATTAAATAGTTGCATGCATTTACACAAAACATAGCTTTGATTTAAACCAAGTTTTACTTCAATATCTTGTTTTTGTGCATATGGTTTAGTTGAGACATTTCACTTGCCATACATGACATTTTGACATCGACATTTTACACAAAGACATTTGACAAAGGCAATTGACATAGACATTTGGCATGGATATTTGACATAGACATTTGACATGATTTACTTTTGACACATAACATGTTTGACAATTGTTTCACACTATATGATTTACATCTTGACATGAACACTTGACATATCATTCAATACATTTGACAATTGGTTTAAACATAGACTTTTTACATTGTTTGGTTTGGTTTGATTAAGTGATTAAGTAACGATGCGTGTGTAATATGATACAAGCATGGTGGATACGCCGCTGGTACTTCCTATATATAAGTGTTTGTATGGTATTACATGTCGTAACGTTATTTGAATCATTTCAATATTGAGAAATAGAACATTTTATACAAATAACATACTTTTCACAAGACATTGATTTACAAACAACTTATCTTATACAAACACATTTTTACATGGTTATTTATTTAACCTGACATTTACTTATACATATCATCTGATCTTATTGTTTTCAAATGATTTACAAGACAAAGCGAATTACAAGGTTCATGACTAAACATTTTTCTTAAACATAAGTCATGAATCCTATTTTCACAAAACCTATGTATCTCACAGGCATTTTTATGCTGACGTACCTATTTTCACATGTGTTTTCAGGTGCTTTTCCATAGGGTGTTGATCATGATACTAGGGTGGACCTGTGCCTTAGAGACTTTAAAAGAAGATAGACTATGTTTAATTATGTTCTGAACTCTTTAATTACCTGTTTGAAACAATGAAACACCCTTGTTTAATATATAAATAAAACTTTGTATGCCATGGTTATGAGACAATTAATTCTGTCGCAACACGCCCCGATGTTTCCGCCGCGATTTGTTGTTTTACGCGGTCGGGGTGTGACAGAAGAGTTGGTATCAGAGCCAATGGTTATAGGGAACTAGGTTATTAGTAATGCTTTGACCTAGACTATAACTTTTCTAGGAACCTAACACAAGTTATCTTGTGTTTAGATCTTAAAACATGTACATCACCTATCCTTAGGTGATTAACAAAACAAGGAACCAAAATTTTTCCGAAACGATTTTTGAAAAACAATCATCTGTTTTTGAATAAATTTTTACAAGGTTTTGAACCCTCAATTGTAAGGTTTTGAACCCTCTGTTTTATGGTTTTGAACCCTTTTCAGTATTGGTTTTTGGCCTTGTGCCTTCTAATTTTCAAAATCCCGTCAAACGTTTTGGGTTTTAAATAATGTGAACATGTGCAAACTGGAAGGGTGAATGCCTGTATTCTGGGTTTTCTGTCTAGGCAAGCACTTCGTATACATCTCAACCAGACGCGAGACCAGTTGTGCTTACCTGGGAATTCTTGGAGTGAGTGTTCACTTATAGGCGAGCATGTCTTCATTATACATTATTTTTGACCCATTTACTTTGATTAGTCACTGTGAGTCGTTTGTTTGCTTTGTGATACGGACGAATGACCACCATCTATGCTGTTTGCAATTCTTGTTTTTATCATCTCATTCTTTTCATCCAATCATCTCACTCGTTTCTTTTCATGTTTTCCTCTTTTAGAATGCCTCCTCGACGCGAGAATCAGATAGCAACTGCCGAGCTGGCAGAAATTATTGCGCAGCAGATGGCTGCTCAGTTTCCAAATCTCTTTGCTCAATGGAACCAGGCCAACAACAACAACAATGTTCCATGCAAATACAAGGATTTTAACCAGGCTAAACCACTCAAGTTTAGTGGTTCTGAGGGAGCGACTGGGCTTCTTCAGTGGTTCGAAAGCATAGAGAATACTTTTCGCCATGTGCAGTGTCCGGATAATCGCAAGGTCGAGTTCTCCTCGAGCGTATTTCAGAAGAGGGCTTTGACATGGTGGAACGGGGTTATGAGAGACCGGGGTGCAGAAGTTGCTCTCGCACAGACATGGGCTGAACTTAGAGCCCTTATGATGAGGGAATTATGTCCTCGTCATGAGCAGCGAGCTTTGGAGAAAGAGTTTGATGTATTGAAGCAAGATAGTGGTGAGCACAGGGCTTATACTGATCGGTTTGAAGAGTTGAGTCTGCTTTGCCCAACAATGGTCACCCCACTCGACAAGGCTATCGAGAGATACATCGATGGTCTACCTGACTCGGTACAAGACATTCTTACTGGTAGTAACCCTGCCACACTTCGTCAGGCGATCGAGCTATCTGCGACATTGACTGAGTCGCAGATTAGAAAGGGAAAGCTACACAGGAAGGGTGACAAGGGCAAGAAGCAGTCGGCTGACAAGGAAGATAGCAAGAAAGGTCAAAACTTGAATGGAAAGAACTCTAGTTCTTCGAAGAGGTCAAAGAAGCGTAAGGCTTCTCAAAATTTTGCTATCACTGCTCAAGCTAACCAGGTAGCTCTCAACCAACCCGCACAGCCTCCAGCAAAGGAACCCTATTCAGGGAATGCACCTTTGTGCAATAGATGCAACAGTCACCACCAGCCACAACTTCCATGCCGTTTCTGTACTAACTGTGGGAAATCAGGCCATCTCGCCAATTTTTGTCGATCTGCTCAGAATCCCGCGGTTCAGAACCCGGCTCAACAAGTTGCTCAGCCTCCTGCTCCACAACAGGGTCAGGCTGCAAGACCACAATACCCACCGGGTGCTTGTTACAATTGTGGGGATCTGACCCACTACAGGAACCGGTGCCCAAGGCTAGCCAACCAGAACCAGAACCAGAACCAGAATCCAGCTCCGGCTCGAGGCCGAGTTTTTAACATGAATGCCCAAGAGGCACAGGCTGACGATAATGTGGTGAACGGTACGTTCTTTATTAATAATCAGCCTGCATCTGTTCTTTTCGATTCCGGTGCCGATAAAAGTTTCGTGTCTTTGTCCTTTGAGCAAATGCTTCGCGTGTCTAGAACGAAACTAGGCAAATCTTTGACAGTAGAGGTTGCTAGTGGTGAACCCATTATTCTTGATTCTGTTCTTCACAACTGCCAGTTGAATCTTAACGACCATCTTTTTCCTATTGACCTCGCGCCTATGCAACTTGGAAGCTTCGACGTTATTGTGGGAATGGATTGGTTATCCAAGCATCACGCAGAGATAGTTTGTTCTAAGAAGATTGTTCGTGTGCCGCTTTCGACAGGCGAGATCCTGCAGGTTCAAGGTGAGAAGCCTATCGGTGGTCTCAGACTCATGTCTTGTTTTAAAGCTCGGAAGTATCTGCAGAAGAACTATGTGGCTTTCTTAGCACATGTTACAGAAGATAAAGGCAAGGGTAAGTCTATTTCAGATATTCCTGTCGTTCGGGATTATTCTGAAGTGTTCCCTGAAGATTTACCTGGTCTACCTCCAGCACGCCAAGTCGAGTTCCGCATTGATCTCGTACCTGGTGCAAATCCCATTGCCAGAGCTCCATATCGTCTTGCACCGTCTGAGATGCAAGAGTTGTCTAAACAGCTTCAGGAACTCTCTGACAAAGGTTTTATCCGTCCTAGCTTTTCACCTTGGGGTGCTCCCGTTCTTTTTGTCAAGAAGAAGGATGGATCCTTTAGAATGTGTATCGATTATCGTGAGCTTAACAAGCTTACCATCAAGAATCGATATCCTCTACCTCGCATAGACGACCTCTTTGATCAGTTACAAGGTGCTTCTTATTTTTCGAAGATTGATCTGCGATCTGGATATCATCAACTTCGGGTGCAAGAAGAAGACATTCCGAAGACAGCATTCCGTACTCGTTATGGACATTACGAGTTCACAGTCATGCCATTCGGTTTGACTAATGCTCCTGCTGTTTTCATGGACTTAATGAATAGGGTCTGCAAACCTTATTTGGATCAGTTCGTCATTGTTTTTATTGACGACATCTTGATATACTCTAAGACACGAGCTGATCACGAGCAGCATCTTCGTCTTACTCTGGAACTCCTGAAGAAAGAGCAACTTTTCGCCAAATTCTCCAAGTGCGAATTTTGGCTTAAAGAAGTTCAATTTTTGGGACACATTATCAACGAACGAGGTGTTCATGTAGATCCCTCCAAGATCAGTGCGATTAAGGATTGGGATACGCCTACTACTCCTACTGAAGTTCGTTCTTTTCTTGGTCTAGCGGGTTATTATCGCCGCTTCATTGAGAACTTCTCTAAGATTGCAGTTCCTCTAACTGCTCTAACTCAGAAGAAAATGCCCTTTTTCTGGGGATTCAAACAAGAGGAAGCTTTTCAACACTTGAAGCAGAAGCTTTGCGATGCGCCTGTTCTATCATTGCCTGAGGGTGATGATGATTTTGTTGTGTATTGTGATGCATCGAAATTGGGTCTTGGCTGTGTTCTTATGCAAAGGAACAAAGTCATAGCTTATGCATCGAGGCAGTTGAAGATACATGAGAAGAACTACACCACTCATGATCTTGAGTTGGGTGCAGTTGTCTTTGCTCTCAAGATCTGGAGACACTATTTGTACGGTACAAAATGTGTGGTTTTCACTGACCACAAAAGTCTTCAGCACATCTTCAACCAGAAAGAACTCAACATGAGACAACGACGTTGGGTCGAACTCCTAAACGACTATGACTGCGAAATTCGCTACCATCCTGGTAAGGCGAATGTCGTAGCCGATGCATTAAGTCGTAAGGAACGTACTAAGCTTCATTGTGTACGTGTTCAATCTGTTATTCAAGCTCGATCCGATATTCAAGCCCGCATTTCTCAGGCTCAACAATCTTGTGTTTCACAAGGTTTGATGGATAAGGAATTTCCCTATCACATAACACCTGCTCTGGAACTGAAGGACAATGGGTCATATTACTTCATGGACCGTTTGTGGGTCCCAAGCCAGGATGATCTTCGTACCTTGCTTATGGATGAAGCCCATAAGTCTCGTTATTCCATTCATCCGGGCTCAGATAAGATGTATAAGGATCTTCGTATGCACTATTGGTGGCCTGGTATGAAGAAAGACATTGCCTTATACGTATCCAAATGCCTTACTTGTCTTAAGGTTAAGGCTGAACATCAGCGTCCTTCGGGTTTATTGGAGCAACCAGAGATCCCAGTTTGGAAATGGGAAAACATTACTATGGATCTTGTTACCAAACTCCCGCGCACAAAGAAAGGTCATGATGCCATCTGGGTAGTCGTTGATCGTCTTACAAAGTCAGCGCATTTCTTGCCAATCCGCGAGGATTTTCCTACTGACAGACTTGCTCAAATCTATGTAGATGAAATTGTAGCTCGACATGGTGTTCCGTTGAACATCATTTCTGACAGAGATGCTCGTTTCACTTCTCATTTTTGGAGAACCATGCAATCTGCCATGGGGACCCAACTTAATCTGAGCACAGCTTATCATCCGCAAACGGATGGTCAATCTGAGAGAACAATCCAGACTCTGGAGGATATGCTAAGAGCTTGTGTGATCGATTTTGGTGGTAGCTGGGATTCACATCTGAAATTGATTGAATTCTCCTACAACAACAGTTATCACACTAGCATCAAAATGGCTCCTTTCGAAGCTCTCTATGGTCGAAAATGTCGTTCACCAGTCTGCTGGAATGAGATTGGCGAGGCTCAACTTACTGGACCTGCCCTCATTTTAGAGACAACTGACAAGGTCAAGAAAGTTCGTGATAACCTTCAGGCAGCTAGAAGCCGTCAGAAGATTTACGCGGACCCAAAACGCAAATCCTTGGAATTTCAAGTCGGTGATCGAGTATTACTTAAGGTCTCACCTTGGAAAGGTGTGATCAGATTTGGAAAGAAAGGAAAACTTGCACCTAGATACGTTGGACCATTCAAGATCGTCGAAAGAATCGGAAAGGTAGCCTACAGACTTGAGTTACCTCCTGAACTGGGAAATGTTCATCCAACTTTTCACGTGTCCAATCTCAAGAAGTGTACAGCTGATGAGAACTTCTCCATACCGCTTGACGAAATTCGTGTTGGCAAAACACTGAAATTTGTTGAGAGACCAGTGGAAATCATGGAACGTGAAGTCAAGTGGCTTAAACGCAAGCGCATTCCTTTGGTCAAAGTTCGCTGGGAAGCTAAACGTGGACCTGAGTTTACTTGGGAACGCGAAGATCAAATGAAGGCGAAATATCCACATCTTTTCTCACGAGT
Source organism: Helianthus tuberosus (assembly GCA_030545235.1). Lineage (NCBI taxonomy): Eukaryota > Viridiplantae > Streptophyta > Magnoliopsida > Asterales > Asteraceae > Helianthus > Helianthus tuberosus. The sequence continues at coordinate 109,832,237 of CM060357.1, forward strand.
TTCCTCTAAATAAATTTCGGGACGAAATTTCCACAAGTAGGGGAGACTGTAACAACTGCGCTTGTAATCACTATGAACAGTTCAGTTATCAATAAAACAATGTTATTTGATCACAATGTTTGTTTTGTTATGTTTTACATTTTTCATGTTTTGACTTTTATCCAATTTCAAACTCTACATCGCTTTCTGGAGAATTATACGCAAACTAGTGCGTAAACGTACTCAGTTTAATGCGAGAAATACTCCGGAACATCAACATATACTCAACATACCTTAAATAACCTTTACATAACTTAGAAATAAGTTTTGAAGGCTTTGGTATGGCAAAAACAAGTTAATTCGCTTACAGGGACTAAATATGACAAACTGCGAAAGTATGTCAATTTGAACTGTAACGAACATTCCGGAACATAACCATAAGTTAAACACACCTTAAATATCCTTGACATAGCTTAGAAATAGGCTTTGAGGGGTTCGGTGTGCTAAAATAAACTTTTGGGACATTCAGGGACTAAAAGTGTCAAAAAGTGCACAAGTTTGCATTTTCGCGCATAACTTACGTTCTGAATACATCTGGACATCCAAAAATTTATGTAAGCATGACTACATTATATTTTAGTGTTCGCCTTAAGAAAAATCCATTCGTCGCGTCATTTGGATCGTTTTTCGCGCTTATGCGCATACCGTCGTAATTAAGCGAACATCGCGATCGTACGACCAAACGAACCGACATCCGATATATTTTTGAGCATTTTTCATGTTTCCTATACTTTAACATCCTTGTGAAGCTTAAAAATGGGCTTGACGGGTGTTAGAAGTGCCAAAACACGACGATACGCGCACAGGAACCAAAACTGCAAAACTGCTAAAATAATAAAAAAAAATAGAAAAAAAATATATATAAAAAAATGCATAAACTCTTTTGTTCAGCCCTTAACACCTCCCAAAGGCCAAATGACACTTGTTAAACTCCTATGGTGTCCATTTTTAGCCACCACAACTTTGTGACAAGTGTACGGCTCGGATCGTGGCACGATATTCAAGAAACGATCCTAACGGCTCTACTTTTCCTATAAATACCCATCACATTTTCACCTCATTCCTCACAAATCTGATTAAAAGTGCTCTAAGTTGAAGCAAATCACTTCATACCTGAGCTACTCGATCAAGATTTACTAGCGGGGACCCTTTGTAAGTGTTCCTTCGTTCTTTTATCGCTTTTATAGCCCGAAAGTCGAACTATGTTTGACTTTCTGCATTGACCAGTTTATGGTCGATGCGAAGTTCGTTTGAACTTCATAACGTGAGCGTGATCACGATGGTTATAGTCCCTAGTGACTATACCTACTGATTACCACGTTATCTAGGCTCAGTGACGAGCCGTAGTTTCGGGCAGAATACGTATTCTTGCGTATTTTGTAACCAAACTACTCGTGAGCATCAAAACCGTTTGTTTTGATGCCAAACCTGTTTTCTAAACTTAGTTAAGCATGTTCTAACATGCTTAGCTCGTCACTTTTAGTATAGTGCTTAGATAGGGTCGTAAGGTAAGCGATCTAAACGATCGCTTATACTTTCGAACCCGACCCATTTGGTCGATCATTAGGATCCGACCAAACACATTAGGTGACCATAGTTGTAACCTTCCGAGGTTATACCTTGTGGTCACAAATGTTAGGCGTTCCAAACGCGTTTTACGCGAACGACGCGTTAAGGTAGCATAAGCTACCTAAACGGGTCGTAATGGGTCACAAGCACTTAGGTTAAGTTTCGTCTTAGTATGTAGGGTTTGTTAAACCATATCACACGAGTTCCTATACTCGTTTGGTTTACGAAACCTCATTCTATCCGATCTTCCGATTTAGGTCCGGTTTATTAACATAGTTACCTATATTAGGTGCCGTTTGATTCCGTGATCTCTAGCATTGCTTGGTGGTTATCTCAATACATCTGAGAAATCTCAAGTGAGTACATAGACCCCTCTTTTACTGTTTTCTAAACTGTTTTGGGGTGGAACACATGTGCCTACTTGTTACTTTCCTGCTTTCCAGTTTTCACATCATATACTGCTATGTTCGTTAGTACATTATAGTACATGATTTCATTACATCTTATGCTAGGTGTGCCCATTGTGTGCATTACTTGGTACATTGTTTTACATTACATTTCATGCTAGGTATGCCCATTGTGTGCATTACTTAGTACATCGTTTTACATGACATTTCATGCTAGGTGTGCCCATTGTGTGCATTACTTAGTACATCGTTTTATATGACATTTCATGCTAGGTATGCCCATTGTGTGCATTACTTAGTACATCGTTTTACATGACATTTCATGCTAGGTATGCCCATTGTGTGCATTACTTAGTACATCGTTTTACATGACATTTCACGCTATGTATGTTCATTTGATTACATACTTAGTGCATTGTTTTTTTTTCACATGCTCACATTTTGTTATGACATTTGGTTTGTTTACATGGGACAATATATCCATTAACATTAGCTACGCCGTTCGTTAGTAGGTAGTGGTACCATAGGAATTGACAACTCCCGTTCCGGACATCCCAGGGTAAGGGGACAGAAAGGAATGACCGAATTCGTTGACATTAAGACAGATAGACCTTTAATTTGTTTAAAGGGTTTTATCACCACAGTCGCCAGGCTTGGATGTATGCATTTTTACAATACCACATAAATGTTCATATTAAATAGTTGCATGCATTTACACAAAACATAGCTTTGATTTAAACCAAGTTTTACTTCAATATCTTGTTTTTGTGCATATGGTTTAGTTGAGACATTTCACTTGCCATACATGACATTTTGACATCGACATTTTACACAAAGACATTTGACAAAGGCAATTGACATAGACATTTGACATGGATATTTGACATAGACATTTGACATGATTTACTTTTGACACATAACATGTTTGACAATTGTTTCACACTATATGATTTACATCTTGACATGAACACTTGACATATCATTCAATACATTTGACAATTGGTTTAAACATAGACTTTTTACATTGTTTGGTTTGGTTTGATTAAGTGATTAAGTAACGATGCGTGTGTAATATGATACAAGCATGGTGGATACGCCGCTGGTACTTCCTATATATAAGTGTTTGTATGGTATTACATGTCGTAACGTTATTTGAATCATTTCAATATTGAGAAATAGAACATTTTATACAAATAACATACTTTTCACAAGACATTGATTTACAAACAACTTATCTTATACAAACACATTTTTACATGGTTATTTATTTAACCTGACATTTACTTATACATATCATCTGATCTTATTGTTTTCAAATGATTTACAAGACAAAGCGAATTACAAGGTTCATGACTAAACATTTTTCTTAAACATAAGTCATGAATCCTATTTTCACAAAACCTATGTATCTCACAGGCATTTTTATGCTGACGTACCTATTTTCACATGTGTTTTCAGGTGCTTTTCCATAGGGTGTTGATCATGATACTAGGGTGGACCTGTGCCTTAGAGACTTTAAAAGAAGATAGACTATGTTTAATTATGTTCTGAACTCTTTAATTACCTGTTTGAAACAATGAAACACCCTTGTTTAATATATAAATAAAACTTTGTATGCCATGGTTATGAGACAATTAATTCTGTCGCAACACGCCCCGATGTTTCCGCCGCGATTTGTTGTTTTACGCGGTCGGGGTGTGACACCTTGTTATGTGCTTTGTTTTGTAAATCATTTGAAAAACAATGAGTTCAGATGATATGTATAAATAAGTGAATAATGTATGGTTAAATGAATAACCAAGTTAAATGAGTTTGTAAAAGATAAGTTGTTTTGTAAAACAATGTCTTGTGAAAAGTATGTTATTTGTATAAAATGTTATATGTATCAAACTGAAATGATTCAAATAACGCTACAATATGTAATACCATAGAAACATTTATATATAGGAAGTACCAGCGGCGTATCCACCATGCTTGTATCATATTACACACGCATCGTTACTTAATCACATAATCAAACCAAACCAAACAATGTAAGATGTCTATGTTTAAACCAATAGTCAAAAGTCCTTGTATAAACCATGTCAAAAGTTGATAGTCCAAAAGTAGTCAAGTAATGTATAACCAAAATGATATGTATGGCTAGTGAAAGGTATCAACTAAACCATATGCACAAGAACATAGTATCGAAGTAAAACTCGGTTTAAATCAACGTTATGTTTTGTGTAAATGCATGATCAATGTAAATCATGAGATATGTAAACAAAATGATATGTATGGTAAGTAAAAATTTAGACTACTTAAACCATAAGTAAAAATGTACAAAACAAAGTATTGAAGTAAAACTGGTTTAAATCAAAGTTATGTTTTGTAAGATATATGCATGCTATACTGAATATGAACATTTATGCGGTATTGTGAAAATTCATACATCCAAGCCTTGAGACAGACGGATAACTATGTAAAAGTGAGTTATCAAGAGAATATGTATTCGGATTCGGTCATTCCTTACGTCCAAACAAACCCGAGATTTCAGGAATGGGATTTGTCAAGTCCTATGGTACCACTACCTACTACCGAGCGGCGTGATCGGTGTTAATGAATGTACATTGTCTCATTTAAACAAACCAAATGTCATACCAAAATGTAAGCATGTGATGAAGATAATGTACCTAGTATGCTAGAGTAAACATACAAGGTAGAGCTGTAAAACAATGTGTCCATATGTTACTGGAACATATGCAACAGAGATGCAATGTAAAATGATGTACTAAGTATGCTAAGTTAACATACAGAGTAGAAAAGTCATGTAAATCAATGCGCTAGCATGCTATCAGTCAACATACCTAGCAGAAATGTAATGTAAATCATGTACTAATAGTGTACTAATGAACATAACAAGTATATGATGTGAAAACAGGAAAGCACGAAAGTAACAAGTAGGCACATGTGTTTCACCCCAAAACAGTTTGGAAAACAGTAAAAGAGGGGTCTATGTACTCACTTGAGATTGCTTAGTAGTCCTTGAGTAACAACCAAACAAAGCTAGAGATCACGGAAATCAAACGGCACCTAATATAGGTAACTATGTTAATTAACCGGACCTAAATCGGAAGATTGGGTAGCATTAGGGTTTGTAAACCAAATGAGTGTAGGAACTCATATGATATGGTTTAACAAAGCCTACATACTAAATGAAACTTAACCTAAGTGTCTACGACCCATTACGACCCGTTTAGGAAGCTTATGCTACTTTAACGCGTCGTTCGCGTGTAACGCGTTCGGACCGCCTAACTAGTCCTATGACAAGTGTTATATGCCTAAACATGTTACATAATCAGTTATGTGGCAAAAGTTTAGGTTACATATGCTTAATTACCAATTATACATGAAAAGGGTATTCTGGTAATTTACCTAAGGCATATAAACTACCTATCATACAACTACTTAAACGATGTGACCATAGGGTATAACCTCGGAAGGTTATTCCCTACCTACTATGGTCACCTAATGTATTTGGTCGGATCCTAATGATCGACCAAATGGGTCGAGTTCGAAGGTATAGGCGATTTATCAGATCGCCTACCCTACGACTCTAGATAACGTGGTAATCAGTGGGCATAGTCCCAAAGGACTATGACCAACGTGATTACACTCACGTTGCGAAGTTCAAACGAACTTCGCATTGACCATTACTGGTCAACGCTGAAAGTCAAACAAAGTTTGACTTTCTGACTCGAAAAGCAGTAAAAATAAGGAAAAGAACGAAAGAATACTAACCCAGGGTCCCCGAATGCTAATCCCGACTCAAGAACTCAGGTATGAAACAATGGTTTCAACTTAGAGCTCTCAAAATCAGAATTCTAGTGAGAAATGCAATGGGGGTGGATGGGTATATATAGTTTTCGGGTAACCGTTAGGATCGTTTCTTGGAAAAGGGGAAACGATCAAGGCCGTACACTTGTCCAAATGTTATGGTGGCTAAATCTTGATCTTATCTTGCTGATTAGGCAAGTTTAAAACATGTGGATGGGGTTTAATCAGCTGCAAGTTGCAAAAACAAACATTGAATCTGGTCTGAAGGTGCCATGCGGCCCGCTTTAGATTCATGCAAACACAATGCGGGCCGCTTGGGCCCTCTGATCTGCACATATGTTTCAAAAAATGACAGTTTAGGTCCCTGCACGTGTTTAAGGCCATTTCCGACACTTCTAAGGCCCGTAAAGCCAACTTTAAGGCCCTAAAATGATGCCTAAACATTGTGGACTTGAAACATGTTCAAAAATATGTCGGATGATGGTTCGTTTGGTCGTACGAACGCGATGTTCGCTTAATTACGACGGAATGCGCATAAGCGCGAAAAACGATCCAAATGACGTGACGAATGGATTTTTCTTATGGCGAACACAAAAATATAATGTAGTCATGCTTACATAAATTTTTGGGTGTCCGGATGTATTCAGAACGTAAGTTATGCGCGAAAATGCAAACTTGTGCACTTTTTGACACTTTTAGTCCCTGAATGACCCAAAAGTTTATTTTAGCACACCGAACCCCTCAAAGCCTATTCCTAAGCTATATAAAGGATATTTAAGGTGTGTTTAACTTATGGTCATGTTCCGGAATGTCTGTTACAGTTCAAATTGGCATACTTTCGCAGTTTGTCAACTTTAGTCCCTGTAAGCGATTTAACTTGATTTTGCCATACCAAAGCCTTCAAAACTTATTTCTAAGTTATGTAAAGGTTATTTAAGGTATGTTAAGCCAATGTCACTATTCCGGAGTGTTTGTTGCATTAAACTGGTTATATTTACGCATCGGTGCGCGTATAACCTTCCAGAAAGTGATTTAGAGTTTGAAATTGAACAAGAATTGATATGTGCAAATGATACACATATTTTTACAAATACCAAGTATGAAATACAATATTTCATTGCTTTGGTATTTGTTTGATGGCCGTGAAGGCACAGGTGTTACAGTCTCCCCTACTTTAGGAAATTTCGTCCCGAAATTTATTTAGAGGAAACTTGTGAGAGCTTGAAAGCATGAAGTTGAAAAGATCGAACAACATTGGTTAGGGTTCTGAACTTCTAGTAACTTTAATAACCTTATGCTTGCAATGTAAGAGGGATACTTATATACAAGTATACGAAGCGTCATTGGTGCGTCCACCGTACCTCCATTACATCGTTCTCATTTTGTTATTGTTGTCACTATCGGTTCTTACACATAATAAACCTTACTGGGTTTCTATGCACTAAATTTCATAATTATGTAGGCCTCCATAATTAGACAATTCCTTGCACAGTTCACACAGTCTATTTTATAATGCGTAGGGTAAAACCAAATGAACAATCCTGTGATGAGTGTGACTAGACCGCCATAGAGTCCCGTAGACTAGATCAATAAATGATCTAAATAGACTATCAAGGAGTCTGTCCAGCTACATCACTAGATGTCATTCTTTAACCAAATTGTGAATCAATCCTTTAGACTAGACCACTAAAAAGGGTCTGGAGTGGTACTATATAAATCCAAGGGTCTTAACTATTACATAGAAGCCCATTAAGGATTTAAGGTAGTACCTTTGAATATCCTGCTACGAATCTCTCATATGAAGATATGAAAGATCCTGCGAGGATTTGGATAACGAATATCCAGAGTATTAAAAACACAAAAATGCATGAAAGAAAACATAAGATGAATAAACACATAGTCACATAACCACAAAATTGCTAACTAGAAGTTTGTTCTGCTAACAGAGTACATGTATTTAAAGCACACTAGGAATCCATCTTGTGGATTTCATTTGGTACTTTAAACATTTTCGAGAATCCAACTATAAAGATAGAAAGATTCAAAAAGAAAATTCGATTTCGATTACTAGAACTCGAAATGTTCGAATTAAGGTACATAAAGAATCCAATTAAGGACTCTGATTTGAATCATGATCATCCACAAGGGTCTAATTATGGAGATAAAAAGATCCCATATGGATTGTTGAAGTTGAAGATGCTTTGAATTCTTGCACGGGATGTGCTTAAGTCCAAACATGAAGTAAAATGCTTATGAGGTTGAGATGCTAGATATGTCAAGGCGACATATGAAGCAGAATTTGAAGGTTAAGTAAGTGTGTGAGGAAAATATATTTGGAAGACTATGCATGGGGAAAAAATGTTTTTGAAACCTTATATATAATACTTTTTGGAAATCATAAAGTAGGTGTATTATATAGGTATATTTATAAAAATGTTTTAAAATCATGTGAGATGAATTTTGAAATTATGTATAAGGTTTTTGAAAGACATGAATGATGCTTTTCGAAATCATGCACTTGATCAGAAAATGTATTGTGTTAATATTGTCTTCAGACTATATGAAATATTTTGAAATTAGCAAGGTTGGTTTTGATAACATGGCCAATGTTTTTGAAATAACATAGACAGTGCATCTAGAAAAATTGTTTTCAAACTATACGAAATGTTTTAAGATCATGAAGATTGTTTTGAAATACCGGTACTGTGTATGTTGAAAAATCAAAACGTAATGGGTATGAGATTTGAAAATACCCTTAGTTATCTAACCAAGGATTTAAAGGTACTGATGTGAAAAAAAGCACGATTACTCATAATTTCACTTTATTTCCTGTACTTCGTTTCTTAGAATGAAACGAGTACTTAGATCTTTCGAGGAAATTATGAGCGATCACTTGAAAGTGAGAATCACAAGAGTAGTTTGTAAGGAACATAGTTCCTTGATGTAGGTATCATAGGAAAATCATACACACATGTAACTATACTTGTATATCAGAATTTGTGAACAACGATTTATTTATAAACAAAACAGATTGTTTCACATTACACGAAAACAAAAGAAACAAAGGCATAAGACAGCAACATCCTTTGTTCAGCCAAATGCTCATCCGAGGGTTGGATTTGCACTGACTATCTTCGGGCAGTTGTTCCTGAAATGGCTCGTATCGCCACAGTTGTAGCAAGTACCACGCGGGAAACGAGCTTGAGTAGGGTTGACTTGGGGTTGGGTAGCAGCAAGATTTGCAACAGCTTTGTTCTGGATAGCAAAGCGGCATGTGTTGACCAAATGTCCCCACCGTCCACAGTAGGTACATTTCCAGCAGGGTAGGAGGTTTGAATGATGACCGTTGCATCGCTTGCACCTAGGAGCAGTTCCTAAGTACTGCTTCCTAGCTGGTGACCTTGCCACTTGGCTAGGTCCAACTTGATTAGGTGTAACTGCTGCGGGTTTCCTTGAAGCCTTACGCTTCCTTGATGTTGTTGCAAGACTGACTACTGCTTCCTTTGGTGTCTCTTGAGTGGCTTCATTGTCGAGACGAGAGGCTTCATTGTTAAGACGAGAGGCTTCATTGTTAAGACGAGCCATGGCAATACCTAAATCCACAGTCCTCTGAATCACTTCGCCAATTTGCTGGACAAATTTGGTTGTTCGCTCGGGCATTTGACCAGTTCCAAGAGGAATAGACATTCTAGAAGAAAATGAAAGACAGAGGAAGAAACGAGTGAAAGGTTATTGGATAATCAATACAAAATGGTAACGAATGAAAATTGTGATCATTTGTTTGTTACCTAAGGCAAACAAATGAGATGACGACAAATCAAAGTAAATGGGTACATTGAGATGATGACAAATCAAAGTAAATGGGTCAAAAATAATGTATCGCGAAGACATGCTCGCCTATAAGTGAACACTCATCCCAAGAATTCCCAGGTAAGCACAACTGGTCTCGCGTCTGATGAGATGTATACGAAGTGCTTGCCTAGACAGAAAACCCAGAATACAGGCATTCACCCTTCCAGTTTGCACGTGTTCACATTATTTAAAACCCAAAACCTTGACGATGTTTTTGAAAACCCCAAAAGGGTTCAAAACCATATAACAGAGAGTTCAAAACCTTATAACTGAGGGTTCAAAACCTAGTAATCAATCATCCTAGAACAGATGATTAGTTTTCAAAGCGGTTTTGAATTTTATGTTCTTGTTGTGGTCGTCGCCTAAGGATAGGTGACGGTATTGTTTTATGACTAAACGCAAGTAAACTCGCGTTAGGGTCCTAAGAAGGTTATAGACTAGGTCAAAGCATTACTAATTACTAATAACCTAATTCCCTATAACCATTGGCTCTGATACCATCTTTTCTGTCACACCCCGACCACGTAGAACATACAAATCGTGGCGGAAACATCGGGGCGTGTTGCAACAGAATTAATGTTTCACAACCATGGGAATTAAAGTTTCGTTTTATTGATTAAAAGTGTTACAATGTCTTAACAAACAAGGAAATACAACATAATTAACTAGTCTTGCATCTTTTATTGTCACTAAAGCCCAAGTCTGCCTATGTGTATCTTGATCATCTTATGCGACAGCTCCTGAAAAACACATGTGAAAATATGGTACGTCAGCATAAAAATGCCGGTGAGATACATAGGTTTTGTGAAAATAGGTGTCATGACTTATGTTTGAGAAAATGTTTAGTCATGAACCTTGTTATTTGCTTTGTTTTGTAAATCATTTGAAAAACAATGAGTTCAGATGATATGTATAAATAAGTGAATAATGTATGGTTAAATGAATAACCAAGTTAAATGAGTTTGTAAAAGATAAGTTGTTTTGTAAAACAATGTCTTGTGAAAAGTATGTTATTTGTATAAAATGTTATATGTATCAAACTGAAATGATTCAAATAACGCTACAATATGTAATACCATACAAACATTTATATATAGGAAGTACCAGCGGCGTATCCACCATGCTTGTATCATATTACACACGCATCGTTACTTAATCACATAATCAAACCAAACCAAACAATGTAAGATGTCTATGTTTAAACCAATAGTCAAAAGTCCTTGTATAAACCATGTCAAAAGTTGATAGTCCAAAAGTAGTCAAGTAATGTATAACCAAAATGATATGTATGGCTAGTGAAAGGTATCAACTAAACCATATGCACAAGAACATAGTATCGAAGTAAAACTCGGTTTAAATCAACGTTATGTTTTGTGTAAATGCATGATCAATGTAAATCATGAGATATGTAAACAAAATGATATGTATGGTAAGTAAAAATTTAGACTACTTAAACCATAAGTAAAAATGTACAAAACAAAGTATTGAAGTAAAACTGGTTTAAATCAAAGTTATGTTTTGTAAGATATATGCATGCTATACTGAATATGAACATTTATGCGGTATTGTGAAAATTCATACATCCAAGCCTTGAGACAGACGGATAACTATGTAAAAGTGAGTTATCAAGAGAATATGTATTCGGATTCGGTCATTCCTTACGTCCAAACAAACCCGAGATTTCAGGAATGGGATTTGTCAAGTCCTATGGTACCACTACCTACTACCGAGCGGCGTGATCGGTGTTAATGAATGTACATTGTCTCATTTAAACAAACCAAATGTCATACCAAAATGTAAGCATGTGATGAAGATAATGTACCTAGTATGCTAGAGTAAACATACAAGGTAGAGCTGTAAAACAATGTGTCCATATGTTACTGGAACATATGCAACAGAGATGCAATGTAAAATGATGTACTAAGTATGCTAAGTTAACATACAGAGTAGAAAAGTCATGTAAATCAATGCGCTAGCATGCTATCAGTCAACATACCTAGCAGAAATGTAATGTAAATCATGTACTAATAGTGTACTAATGAACATAACAAGTATATGATGTGAAAACAGGAAAGCACGAAAGTAACAAGTAGGCACATGTGTTTCACCCCAAAACAGTTTGGAAAACAGTAAAAGAGGGGTCTATGTACTCACTTGAGATTGCTTAGTAGTCCTTGAGTAACAACCAAACAAAGCTAGAGATCACGGAAATCAAACGGCACCTAATATAGGTAACTATGTTAATTAACCGGACCTAAATCGGAAGATTGGGTAGCATTAGGGTTTGTAAACCAAATGAGTGTAGGAACTCATATGATATGGTTTAACAAAGCCTACATACTAAATGAAACTTAACCTAAGTGTCTACGACCCATTACGACCCGTTTAGGAAGCTTATGCTACTTTAACGCGTCGTTCGCGTGTAACGCGTTCGGACCGCCTAACTAGTCCTATGACAAGTGTTATATGCCTAAACATGTTACATAATCAGTTATGTGGCAAAAGTTTAGGTTACATATGCTTAATTACCAATTATACATGAAAAGGGTATTCTGGTAATTTACCTAAGGCATATAAACTACCTATCATACAACTACTTAAACGATGTGACCATAGGGTATAACCTCGAAAGGTTATTCCCTACCTACTATGGTCACCTAATGTATTTGGTCGGATCCTAATGATCGACCAAATGGGTCGAGTTCGAAGGTATAGGCGATTTATCAGATCGCCTACCCTACGACTCTAGATAACGTGGTAATCAGTAGGCATAGTCCCAAAGGACTATGACCAACGTGATTACACTCACGTTGCGAAGTTCAAACGAACTTCGCATTGACCATTACTGGTCAACGCTGAAAGTCAAACAAAGTTTGACTTTCTGACTCGAAAAGCAGTAAAAATAAGGAAAAGAACGAAAGAATACTAACCCAGGGTCCCCGAATGCTAATCCCGACTCAAGAACTCAGGTATGAAACAATGGTTTCAACTTAGAGCTCTCAAAATCAGAATTCTAGTGAGAAATGCAATGGGGGTGGATGGGTATATATAGTTTTCGGGTAACCGTTAGGATCGTTTCTTGGAAAAGGGGAAACGATCAAGGCCGTACACTTGTCCAAATGTTATGGTGGCTAAATCTTGATCTTATCTTGCTGATTAGGCAAGTTTAAAACATGTGGATGGGGTTTAATCAGCTGCAAGTTGCAAAAACAAACATTGAATCTGGTCTGAAGGTGCCATGCGGCCCGCTTTAGATTCATGCAAACACAATGCGGGCCGCTTGGGCCCTCTGATCTGCACATATGTTTCAAAAAATGACAGTTTAGGTCCCTGCACGTGTTTAAGGCCATTTCCGACACTTCTAAGGCCCGTAAAGCCAACTTTAAGGCCCTAAAATGATGCCTAAAAATTGTGGACTTGAAACATGTTCAAAAATATGTCGGATGATGGTTCGTTTGGTCGTACGAACGCGATGTTCGCTTAATTACGACGGAATGCGCATAAGCGCGAAAAACGATCCAAATGACGTGACGAATGGATTTTTCTTATGGCGAACACAAAAATATAATGTAGTCATGCTTACATAAATTTTTGGGTGTCCGGATGTATTCAGAACGTAAGTTATGCGCGAAAATGCAAACTTGTGCACTTTTTGACACTTTTAGTCCCTGAATGACCCAAAAGTTTATTTTAGCACACCGAACCCCTCAAAGCCTATTTCTAAGCTATATAAAGGATATTTAAGGTGTGTTTAACTTATGGTCATGTTCCGGAATGTCTGTTACAGTTCAAATTGGCATACTTTCGCAGTTTGTCAACTTTAGTCCCTGTAAGCGATTTAACTTGATTTTGCCATACCAAAGCCTTCAAAACTTATTTCTAAGTTATGTAAAGGTTATTTAAGGTATGTTAAGCCAATGTCACTATTCCGGAGTGTTTGTTGCATTAAACTGGTTATATTTACGCATCGGTGCGCGTATAACCTTCCAGAAAGTGATTTAGAGTTTGAAATTGAACAAGAATTGATATGTGCAAATGATACACATATTTTTACAAATACCAAGTATGAAATACAATATTTCATTGCTTTGGTATTTGTTTGATGGCCGTGAAGGCACAGGTGTTACATTGTGGTAGCTCGAATCATCGTTTAACCCGGTGTAGTCATGTTCTCGGATCATGACACAAAGCTATTTTAGAAGTAACAAGGTTTAAAAGGTGAAACTCTACCACACATGAAACATGAACTTGTGTAAAAATGTTTTTCTTGTGTAAAAGTGTTTTAACTTGTACAATAGTGTTTAAAACTAGCAGATCTACGCATCTGCAAGTGGTATTTTCAAAGAACCACGTATCAAAGAAATCATGTATTTTAAAGAGATGGATCTTACAATAACAAGCATGATTTTTATAAACCACAAGTGTGTAAACACTTGTGAAATGAAAAGATCCGACAAAATAACCGTTTTTGTAAAAGGTGACGGGAGGTTGTAAAGATGGATTTTCTCTAAAAACGAGGTTTTTACAAGATCAAATTATACTATATGAAGATCTACTAAATTTAAGGGGATTTATACCACAGTTTTGGGAAAACTGCAAGTTCATGTAATTTTTGGCAATTTACTCATATGTTGATTTGTTGATGCGATAAAAGTTGTTCTGATCAAATAAAGAAAATTGTTGAGTTGATTTGTTAAAGAAAATGATACGCTTGGAAAGCGTGGCCACCTCCAGTTACAGAGGAAACTCTGGCGAAATTTTTCTAAAAACCTAACACTTAGAACTATTTACACTACAAGTGTTAGAATTATTTTTGACATGTTTTCGAAACATAAATTTCGCCATGACTTTAGTTACTAAATATTCGGAGGTGGGATTTTCACAAAATTTAACGTGATAACTATATATATTTTTCACACACTATTTATGATTATTTTGTGAAAATACATAAATATTATTTTTAGAGTAAAAATAATATTTACGAACGTTAACGAATCCAGAATAATACGAACGCTTTCACCATAAATATATAAGTTACACCGGTAATTATATTACCACTCGATTGTTAAAACGTAACTTACGCACTTACAGAAATATTTATGAACGCGTATTTTAACAACGTATTATTGGAGAAAAACTATGTGAAATGAAAATATAATATTTTTGAGAAAAATACTTATATTTTGGAATTGGAAAGGTATATATATATTAAGTGAGACTTAATGATATAATTTGAACGCACATGTATTGAATCCCCCATCCTTGGGAAAGAGTTTAACTACCAAGTATATACAGAACGTAAACACGAAATAGTTGTCTAACTATTTCCCAAAGACTTAAACTATAAAGCTAAGGCACGGCCGTCCGTCAAATAGAATTAGCACTTGTAGGTCGTCGCACAGCTTTCTGATTTGGAGTACTTGGTAGAGACGCACCGACTGTGAGTTCATGTCCCCCTTTTCTCTAACTGTTTTCAGTTTTCTTAACTGCGGGGGTGAAATACATGTTACTTTGTTTACAAGTACTATTATACACGGTATGTTAACGTAAGGAGGTTTACTACTTAGATCATGTGAATGGGTAGGCAGAACACCGAGGGACGTAAGCGGTAGATCTATCTGGGTGTAGCGAGCCCAACTCTAGGCCCAACAGAACGGACCTCTAAGAGGACCAACAGAACAGACCTTGAGTGACTTTGTACCCGACGCAAAAATCTGCTAGGTTGAGTCTTCCTACTTGCATTTCACAACATGCTAATGGCCTTGCAAACCATTGGTGATCTCTTTTCCTTACACTGCTACATACCAAGGAACTTTTATACTTACAAGTGTTTTACATACTCACTTGCACATGAACTCGCTCAACATTATTGTTGATTTTTCAACTCACATGTATTTCAGGAAATTAACAGGATCTGGCACGGTATGACATGTTTTCCCGCTGCATATTGGGTTCCAAGGTCATCCCAGTTTAGGAAATGTGACTCTTTCCTGGACAAGTCACAAATCTTAAACTGCGTTTATCTCATGTTGATGTTTATGTTTATCAAGACAAAGTTTTATGTTATGATGTTGTAAGTCTTTAAGACATTGGTATGTTATTCTGGTTTTAAAACTTAATCAAACGGATGATCTTGCATGATTTTATTTCATATAGCTTTGTTATGATTAAGCTATGGTATTAAGAAGTCACACCAAAATTGACCACGCTTCCGCAAAGCCAGGGTGTGACAGCTTGGTATCAGAGCTCTGATCATAGCGAACTAGGATTCTCTCTCGAGTCTAGACTATGATCGCTAGGGCTCTCACGAAAACATTTTTCTGCATACCACTTAAGTCCAGATCCAAAACTTTTTACAAACAAATGTTGAGCACATTTTATTAATTATAGGCTCAGCCTGGAGGGCTGAGGCTCGGTCTGGAGGATCGAGGCTCGGTCTAGGTGACCGAGGTAGTTGAGCACGTTGATTTATTATAGGCTCAGCCTGGAGGGCTGAGGCTCAGTCTGGAGGATCGAGGCTCGGTCTAGGTGACCGAGGTAGTTGGCTAGCAAGGCTAGGAAGAATAGGCTCAGCCTGGAGGGCTGAGGCTCGGTCTGGAGGATAGAGGCTCGGTCTAGGTGACCGAGGTAGTTGGCTAGCAAGGCTAGGAAGAGTAGGCTCAGTCATGAAGGCTGAGGCTCGGTCAAGGGGACCGAGGCTCGATTTAAGAGGTCGAGGTGGAGGATAGAGCAGTCTTAAAGACTGGGAGAAATTGGCTAGTGAGACTAGGAGAATTATGTGATACCTTACTTGGTGACTTGTGTGATTATCTGATTATATGATTGATTATTATACGTATATGTGTTTGTGTTACAAACATCATGCTTTCATCAAGTACTAAAAAGATGGACACTACGAATCCCATGGCCATAGTATCAGACGACATAGTTTCATCGCAGCACGAGGTGTACATTTCCGATACTACCGACACAGACAATGACGACTTTCAGCCCTTTTGAGCTGCCTGAAGTCGTAGCAGAGCCTACTAATGGCCATCTTGTTGGGAATTTGCCCCCTTGCCGCTTATCCTGTTGTTGATATGCCCCCCTCCCGACGTGGCCTCTGACGACGATAACAATCTATTGGAGGAGGACCCATTCGAGGGCAGGGCCCTATTGCTGCTGGCATTAGACTACTGCATGCGGACGCTCCTGTAGGGGAAACTCATGTCCATTCCCCTATCCCAGACTCATTTGAGTTTCTGACATCCGCATCTTCGAATATACAGGGAGTGCAGCACCGCTCACACGACGCCGACCCTGATATGGCATCATCAGCTGCACCGGTTCCCGCACACAGCTTTGAGTTTGATCGCGATACTGGGGACGATTCTGTTTTTCCACCTGGTTATGATCCAGATCCATGACATTGAGTTCATACACTTAGACCAGCCCTTGGAGGATCCTGTAACCCCCCCTGTGTTTGTTGATCCAGCTGATCTTGAGATGAAGCTTTTTGATCCGGAGCCAGCCATGGCCCCTGAGCCAGGCGTTGCTCCTGACCCCGCATTGGAGCATGACCCTGTTCATGCCAATGCACCTGTTGTTGCTCCTTGATTGATCATCTGCTTGGACGAGAGAAAATTTGGGGTAACTGTGCAAGACAATTTATTATTACGGGGGCCCACGTAATAACGATTTGTAGTGCACAGGAATCCTGGTGGACTCTGCGGGTCAAGCTAATGATAACCAATGCAGCAGGAAATAACTTAAACACGAATGACCAAGGCGATGTAGCCTCGAGTTCATTCTATTACGAGCAACAAGCCAAATTGGCAAGCCTATGTGAAGGCTCAGAAATTTACCTCCCCACTCATACAGTGAGTATATTTGCGTGTGAAATTGGGTGATTACATGATGGCTTATGTTGCTATATACACCTCATAGACAATTGAAATGTTGTCTAACCCGCTTCACACCACTTCGACAAAGGGGAATGTCACCCAGACGTGACACAAACACCAGTACGTTGCCAAGGACAGAAGCCGAGCTGCAAGAACGCATCTCACAGATAAATGCACGACATGAAGCCTTCCGCTCTAAGTACAACGATGGCATTACTGGAAATAACCCTCCAACTGGCTGCACCTATAAACAGTTCCTGAACTGCAAGCCTTTGAACTTTGATGGAACAGGAGGCGCCGTTGCATTTGTTCGTTGGTCCGAAAAGACCGACTCCATCCTAAGAATGAGTAACTGTTCGCCCCAACAGAGTGTTACCTATATCTCGGGGATATTTCTAGATGGCACACTCTCTTAAAGGAACCTCCAGGTTCAGACCCTTGGCACAGATGCTGCTTATGTACTGAGCTGGGACGAGCTCAAGGAAATAATGGAGAAGAAATACTGTTCTGGGGCTGAAATTCAGAAGCTTGAGGTGGAATCCTGGAATTTGAAAATGGACGAACCAGAGACTCCTGAACATGTCCAGCAATCGCACGACTTGTCTAGGGTCGTCCCCTACTAAGTCATTGATGTTGTATGATATAGTGGTGTACTTGTAAGCTTTACATTGTGGTCTCGAATTGTGGCAATGCAATCGCAGTATTCTCATCACTTGTGATGTTCAATCTATTGTTTATGTCCTATGACATAAGATGTTATGTGATTGATTTATTGATAGCATGAGATGTTATGTGTTGGTATTGTTGAATGCATACGTACACTTCACTTGCCATGACCTAACCTACGTGAAACATCTTTTAGAAGATGCCGCCAAGACGCGAAATGCGCATGCCCACCTCTGAGGCAGAACTTCAAGAGATAATTGCTGCAGCTATAGCACAACACGAGGCCCTACGCTCCGAACCCAACAGAGGTACCTCAGAAAATAACGGTTGTTCCTACTGGCACTTCCTCAACTACAAGCCTCCGAAGTTCGACGGCACTGGGGGTGCCATAACTTTTGTAAAATGGATTGAAAGTATGGAATCCATCTTTCGAATGAGTGGCTGTACGCCAGAACAACAAGTCCCATACGTTTCTGAGTTGTTTCAAGATGGAGCTCGATTATGGTGGAATCTTCAGGTTCGAATAATGGGCCTAACTACAGCATACGCGTTAACTTGGGATGAGTTGAAAGGAATGATGCATAAGAAGTATTGCCCCCAAATGGAAACCCAGAAGTGGGAAGATGAATTTCGGAGCCTGATGGTGGAAGGTCCGAAGGTGTTGGAGTACGTGCAAAGACTTCATGATTCGTCACGAGTTGTCCCGTACCTGGTAAAACCAGAATTTAAGAAATTGGAACAATTCATTTGGGAACTGGCGCCTAAAGTCTTGAGCTTGATGGCAACGTCAACGCCACCAACAACTGATGTTGCAAGTAAGATGGGTCTGGCACTCGTTACGGAAGCAATTAGGCTAGAAAAACATGCAAACTCTGACAAGGAGACTCAGATAGAGTCGTCTGGAAAGAACAAAAGGAAGCTTACCGAAGATACCCGAATGAATGAGGATGAACAAAGATCTATTCGAGGTTGTTTTGACTGCGGGGACAAAAGGCATTTCAAGAAAGATTGCCCTAACAATAAACAGGCTAAAGATAAGATTTACTTAGAAACTGAACCAAGACGTGCTGAGTGCAAGTGTCACCACAATCATGGATGTCGGAAGCCTAGGTACGGAAGGAAAGGACACAACAAGGATGGTTGTGGGATGAAGGGTCCCAGACAAGGAGAAAACAGTAGCAACGCTCAAGGTGGAAATGGGAGGTATCCAGGATGCTTCCATTGTGGGGATGTTGGACATTTTAAGAGGGAATGCCCGAAGTTGAAACAAGACCGTGAAAAGACATCCAACATCGGAGCAGGTGAAGCATGCCAGGATCCAGGCGTGATTACTGGTACGTTCTCTAATAACCAAAACTCTTGCATCTATTTGATACTGGTGCCTATTATAGCTTCGTATCGTTAGAGTTTAAGAATATGCTTGGTTTAGCCGCTAATAAGTTAGATATTCCCTACTCAATCGAATTGGCTAATGGGAAGTTAGTAGAAGTCAACGAAGTCATCAGAGGTTGTGTGATCGAATTAGGAGAGCGTGAGTTTGCCTTGGATTTACTACCAGTCCAATTGGGAAGCTTCGACGTGGTAGTAGGAATGGATTGGTGATCAGACAACAAGGCTGAGATAGTTTGTCACGAAAAGGTTGTTCGTATCCCAACCGAAGACGGCGAAACAATTGTGGTTCACGGAGAGAAGCGTGATACGCCGTTGAGAATTATCAGCTGCCTGAAAGCACGAAAGTGTTTGCAGAAAGGATGTGCTGCCTTCCTGGCACACATTGTGGATAAGAAGGCTGCTGAGCCAAGAATAGAAGACGTCCCTGTCGTAAGGGAATACCCAGAAGTCTTCCCAGAAGACTTACCTGGACTGCCACCTCAGAGGCAAGTAGAGTTTCACATCGACTTAGTTCCAGGCGTCGCGCCTGAGGCTAAGGCACCTTATAGACTTGCTCCGTCTGAGATGCAGGAACTGTCGACACGGCTTCAAGAGCTGTTAGACAAGGGTTTTATCCGACCAAGCTTCTCGCCTTGGGGAGCTCCGGTCCTGTTTGTCAAGAAAAAGGACGGTAGTTTCCGTATGTGTATTGACTACAGAGAATTGAACAAGCTGACGATTAATAATAGATACCCTCTGCCAAGAATCGATGACCTGTTCGACCAACTGCAAGGTTCAAACTTTTATTCAAAGATCGATCTTCGATCTGGATACCATCAGTTAAGGATACAAGAGGAAAGTATCCCAAAGACAGCCTTCAGAACTCATTATGGGCACTACGAATTCCTTGTTATGCCATTTGGTTTAACAAACGCACCTGCAGTCTTTATGGACTTGATGAATAGAGTTTGCAAACCGTACTTGGATAAGTTCGTGATTGTATTCATCGATGACATTTTAATTTATTCAAAGTCGAAGGCTGAACACGAGCAGCATCTTAGAGCTATACTAGAGCTGCTGGAGAAGGAACAGCTATATGCCAAATTCTCCAAGTGCGAATTTTGGCTACGTGAAGTCCAATTCCTTGGGCACGTGGTAAATGGAGATGGAATCCACGTGGATCCAACAAAGATCGAGGCGATCAAGAATTGGGAAACGCCAAAGACGCCAACCGAGATTCGACAATTCTTGGGTTTGGCTGGCTACTATCGAAGGTTCATTGAGGATTTCTCAAAAATTGCTCAACTTTTGACGCTCCTCACCCAGAAAGATAAGAAGTTTGATTGGGGAATCAAACAGGAAGAAGCGTTTTAGATATTGAAGGATAAGCTTTGTAACGCGCCAATCTTAGCACTACCGGAAGGTACTGATGATTTTGTGGTATACTGCGACGCATCGCGTCAAGGATTGGGTTGCGTGTTGATGCAACGCCAAAAGGTTATTGCTTACGCATCGCGTCAACTGAAAGTGCACGAAAAGAACTATACCACACATGATTTGGAACTTGGCGCAGTGGTATTTGCACTAAAGATCTGGAGACACTACCTTTATGGTACGAAGTGTACAATCTTTACAGATCACAAGAGCCTACAGCATATATTCAACCAGAAGGAGTTGAATATGAGGCAAAGACGATGGGTTGAATTGTTGAACGGCTATGACTGCGAGATAAAGTATCATCCAGGGAAGGCGAATGTAGTCGCCGATGCCCTAAGTCGTAAAGAGAGAATCAAGCCCATAAGGGTTAGAGCTTTGGAAATGATTATTCAGACCGATCTTTCCTTGCGCATTCGTACCGCGCAAAAGGAAGCTCTCAAAGAAGGAAACCTTGGAGAAGAATATCTCCGTGGGATGGAGAAGCTTTTGGTACCAAACGAAGAAGGAACGTTATGTTTTGAGAAAAGGATTTGGGTTCCTCTGTTTGGTGATTTAAGGAAAGTTATTTTCGATGAAGCTCACAAATCGCGGTACTCTATCCATCCAGGAGCGGATAAGATGTACCAGGATCTCAAAGATTATTATTGGTGGCCTAGGATGAAAGGCGATGTTGCTGTTTACGTGAGCAAATGTTTAACATGCGCTAAGGTTAAAGCGGAATACCAGAAGCCTTCAGGACTTCTGCAACAACCTGAGATTCCCAAGTGGAAATGGGAACAAATCTCCATGGACTTTATTACGAAATTGCCAAGAACGCCAAGAGGCCATGACACTATCTGGGTGATAGTGGATCGATTAACAAAGCCAGCACACTTCTTACCTGTCAGAGAGAAGGATAATACGAGCAAATTGGCTGAAATTTACATGAGAGAGATCGTCGCGCGCCATGGAGTACCTCTCCCAATCATCTCTGATAGAGACGGAAGGTTTGTGTCAAGGATATGGCAATCCTTCCAAGAAGCCTTTGGCTCACAATTGAATCTGAGCACTGCGTTTCATCCGCAAACTGACGGCCAGAGCGAGCGAACGATACAGACTTTGGAAGACATGCTGAGAGCGTGTGTTATGGATTTGGGCGGTAGCTGGGATAAACATTTACCTTTGGTCGAATTTTCATACAACAACAGCTACCACACCAGTATTGGTGTCGCACCATTTGAAGCCCTTTACGGACGCAAGTGCCGATCACCCTTATGTTGGGCTAACGCAGGTGATAGGCAGCTTGCTGGTCCCGAAATCGTCCAAGAGACGACAGACAAGATTGCACAGATTCTTAAACACATCGAAGCAGCTCGCCACAGACAAAAGGCCTATGCGGATCCAAACCGGAAACATGTGGAACTCCAAGTTGGAGAAATGGTGTTATTGAAAGTTTCACCCTGGAAGGGGGTGGCACGCTTTGGGAAGCGTGGGAAGTTAAATCCGCGCTACATTGGTCCCTTCAGAATTCTGTAAAGAATAAGACTAGTAGCATACAAGTTGGACCTACCTGCTGAACTGAATGGTGTTCACGATACATTTCATGTATCCAATCTAAAGAAAAGTCCAACTCAAGTCACCGTTGCCATTCCCACCGACGAGATTCATGTTGACGACACGCTCCACTTCGTTGAAGAACCTGTTGAGGTCACAGATTGGAAAGTTAACAAGACCCGCCGGAGCAGTGTCAAGCTCGTCAAAGTTCGTTGGAATGGCAGACATGGTCCTGAATACACCTGGGAACGGGAAGACCGAGTGAAAGAGAAATACCCTCACCTTTTTCCTAAGAACACTGCATCTACAAGCAGAACTTAAATTTCGGGACGAAATTTATTTAACGGGGGGAGAATGTGACAACCCTCACTAAACCAGGTATCCGTACGACTTAATTAATGATTAATTACTGCTTAATTACTGTGCTTGTTTGAACTAGCTGATGAACTGCTACTTGATATCTGATACATGTACTTACTTGCATCATACTTTACTTGTCGTCACTACAATACTTACATACTGAACCTTAGTGACAACCATGATGCACAAAAAGCACAGTAGCACTATAACGGATAACCTATTGAACATGCTGATAAAGCCAGCATCAGGCAGACACTGCCTCTAAGGCCTGTAAGAGCCTGAAATGTTTTGCTACACTAGTAGTGAGTGTAGGGATATAAGGGTTGTGGAACTGCGTCTCTAGGAATAAGTCACAATGGCTGGATGTGCCTAAAACGTACTCTAAGTACAAAACTCAGCACTTTACAAAATATTTCAGCTTTTAGCTAACTAATAAAGTGCCAAAATATGAGAAAAATAACACTAGACACTTTCCAAAGTGTCAGGAATAAGCTGTGTCACTAAAAAGAGTAATAACGACACTTTAAAACTTTAGTAACGCTTTAACGGATTACTATCCAACCAAACAACCGGACTATACCCGGAACATGAAAATATGGTTATTTTCATTAATTATCTTTTCTGAGCCAGTTAGGGTCCCTGATTACCCTAACACCCGCTTTAAAGCACTAAACATAACTAACCAAGTTAAAGTACTTAACTAACTTGTTTAACCCAACTATTACCTTAATTACTAGTTGAAATCGAACCAAGGGACCCCCCCCCCTCCTAACCGTCCCCAACCATGGGGGACATACTTTGTCCTTACAAGATTATCTAAATCTTCATTGTCTAATATCTAGACAACATAGGGACCATTGGATAATACTCTTGTAATTTGTCTATAAGATCCAAGTATTACACATATGAACTTTCACTCCACAACTCACCACTCACAACTCTCTCTCCCTCTCTTCTAAGTCTCGGCCGAACACCCCCTTGTCCATACACCCACTTTCGATTTTTGATCACCACAATCCAAGGTTATTCAAGCATCAAGGGTCTCGTATTAGGAAGCTTGGAGCAAGCGGAACGCGAATGACCTCTTTCTTTGGCGTTTATCCACCTCATTTGCGCATAGATTCTTCCCTAGCCTCGAGCTAGAGGTATAATGCTCAAAACTCGTATTTGAACTAATCTAAAGTGGTTAAAAGGGTTTGTATCGGTTAAATCTCGTTAAAATGCAAAATGATGCACAAAAGTCTACTAAAAACACTTAAAATGGTGGTTAATAGCACATAAGTTGTGTAAATGTTGTAGTAATTGAAAGTTGTGATTATTTAGACCCGATCTATGTTGTGGTAGCTCGAATCATCGTTTAACCCGGTGTAGTCATGTTCTCGGATCATGACACAAAGCTATTTTAGAAGTAACAAGGGTTAAAAGGTGAAACTCTACCACACATGAAACATGAACTTGTGTAAAAATGTTTTACTTGTGTAAAAGTGTTTTAACTTGTACAATAGTGTTTAAAACTAGCAGATCTACGCATCTGCAAGTGGTATTTTCAAAGAACCACGTATCAAAGAAATCATGTATTTTAAAGAGATGGATCTTACAATAACAAGCATGATTTTTATAAACCACAAGTGTGTAAACACTTATGAAATGAAAAGATCCGACAAAATAACCGTTTTTGTAAAAGGTGACGGGAGGTTGTAAAGATGGATTTTCTCTAAAAACGAGGTTTTTACAAGATCAAATTATACTATATGAAGATCTACTAAATTTAAGGGGATTTATACCACAGTTTTGGGAAAACTGCAAGTTCATGTAATTTTTGGCAATTTACTCATATGTTGATTTGTTGATGCGATAAAAGTTGTTCTGATCAAATAAAGAAAATTGTTGAGTTGATTTGTTAAAGAAAATGATACGCTTGGAAAGCGTGGCCACCTCCAGTTACAGAGGAAACTCTGGCGAAATTTTTCTAAAAACCTAACACTTAGAACTATTTACACTACAAGTGTTAGAATTATTTTTGACATGTTTTCGAAACATAAATTTCGCCATGACTTTAGTTACTAAATATTCGGAGGTGGGATTTTCACAAAATTTAACGTGATAACTATATATATTTTTCACACACTATTTATGATTATTTTGTGAAAATACATAAATATTATTTTTAGAGTAAAAATAATATTTACGAACGTTAACGAATCCAGAATAATACGAACGCTTTCACCATAAATATATAAGTTACACCGGTAATTATATTACCACTCGATTGTTAAAACGTAACTTACGAACTTACAGAAATATTTATGAACGCGTATTTTAACAACGTATTATTGGAGAAAAACTATGTGAAATGAAAATATAATATTTTTGAGAAAAATACTTATATTTTGGAATTGGAAAGGTATATATATATTAAGTGAGACTTAATGATATAATTTGAACGCACATGTATTGAATCCCCCATCCTTGGGAAAGAGTTTAACTACCAAGTATATACAGAACGTAAACACGAAATAGTTGTCTAACTATTTCCCAAAGACTTAAACTATAAAGCTAAGGCACGGCCGTCCGTCTAATAGAATTAGCACTTGTAGGTCGTCGCACAGCTTTCTGATTTGGAGTACTTGGTAGAGACGCACCGACTGTGAGTTCATGTCCCCCTTTTCTCTAACTGTTTTCAGTTTTCTTAACTGCGGGGGTGAAATACATGTTACTTTGTTTACAAGTACTATTATACACGGTATGTTAACGTAAGGAGGTTTACTACTTAGATCATGTGAATGGGTAGGCAGAACACCGAGGGACGTAAGCGGTAGATCTATCTGGGTGTAGCGAGCCCAACTCTAGGCCCAACAGAACGGACCTCTAAGAGGACCAACAGAACGGACCTTGAGTGACTTTGTACCCGACGCAAAAATCTGCTAGGTTGAGTCTTCCTACTTGCATTTCACAACATGCTAATGGCCTTGCAAACCATTGGTGATCTCTTTTCCTTACACTGCTACATACCAAGGAACTTTTATACTTACAAGTGTTTTACATACTCACTTGCACATGAACTCGCTCAACATTATTGTTGATTTTTCAACTCACATGTATTTCAGGAAATTAACAGGATCTGGCACGGTATGACATGTTTTCCCGCTGCATATTGGGTTCCAAGGTCATCCCAGTTTAGGAAATGTGACTCTTTCCTGGACAAGTCACAAATCTTAAACTGCGTTTATCTCATGTTGATGTTTATGTTTATCAAGACAAAGTTTTATGTTATGATGTTGTAAGTCTTTAAGACATTGGTATGTTATTCTGGTTTTAAAACTTAATCAAACGGATGATCTTGCATGATTTTATTTCATATAGCTTTGTTATGATTAAGCTATGGTATTAAGAAGTCACACCAAAATTGACCACGCTTCCGCAAAGCCAGGGTGTGACAATGATCTTGTTGGTAGAACACTTTTGTATGGATGAAAACCCTTCCTTTCACTTCCACTAGCTTTAGATCACCTTATGTTACTTGGAAATCCATGTTGATCATGAAGGAGGTAATAAAAATAATTGGGTTTTTGAAGGTGTTCTTGTGAAAAAGATGAAGATGATGAGAGTGTTCTTTGTTTTTGGATGATGAAAGATGGAAATGTGTAGTAACTTAGTGACTAAGTGTAGAAATTAATCATATTCTCATCCACTAGTAACTAGATAATAATATCTAGATATTTACCAAATTAAACAAGGGGTGTGGGGCCCCCTTGTTCACGGTTACAAGGTGGGGGGGGGGGTCTTATGTTGTTGAAAAATGTTAGTAATTTATAAGGTTTCAAATGAAATGCAAAGGTTAAGTCTTTAGGTGTTTAGGTTTTTGCAATTTTCCGAGATGTTTCTTGACTTGAAATGACCATAAACTAGCTTTACAAGACCTAAAATAATGATCACTAGTTCGCTACAAGTGCCAAAAATATAGTTCGGCTAGATGTTTAGTGCTCGTTCCGCAAGTAGATAATCGAAAGGTGCGCTTATGGAAGTTGTAGGAAAATTTCCGTTATGTGTGTAATTGATATTCCATAAATATTTTTATATGAAATTGGTTCCTAAACAACAATTTTTGCATCTTGTAATAAAAATACAATTGCTGAATTTTGCGGAAAATTCATGAAATGGTCACTTTTAGTGCATTTCGGACAGTTTTTAGTGCTACCGGGCATTGGTAATATATTAACCAAACCCTTGTATTCCCACATAGGGTTTAATATATAATTGATGTTGGACTCTCATCCGAGTCCTTAAGATGTCATTTTAGATGTTTTCTGCGGATCCGGAGTTTTTGTCAGCACTCTAGTTCACTAGGCACTACTCTAGTTGTTTCGATGAATTGTTTGCACTATTTCAAATGTACCCAATAAAAGTGAATCATGTGTAATAACCAATGAATATTCCATGAGTTTTCTAAGATGTATACCATGTAATCATGCAGTCAGAATATTCAAAACACATACTTGTATAATGTAAATCATTGTTTTAAATGTAAGTAAATTACCCGAAAGTGGCAGTTGTCACATTCTCCCCTTGTTATTTAGAATTTCGTCCCGAAATTCTAGCTTTGTTATTCTTTGCAGGAGTTTTCGGAAATAGGTGGGGATATTTTGCCTTCATTCGGTCTTCACGTTCCCAAGTATACTCGGGCCCGTGACGAGAGTTCCAACGAACCTTTACTAACTTGATACGACTTCTCCGTGTTTTATTGACCTTCCAGTCCGTGACCTCAACAGGTTCTTCAGTGAATTGGAGTTTGTCGTCAATGTGAATTTCATCCACAGGAATGGTAACGGTTACTTGTGTTGGACTCTTTTTAAGATTCGACACATGAAACGTGTGGTGTACACTGCTAAGTTCATCTGGTAACTTTAACTTGTAGGCAACAGTGCCAATCTTTTCTAAGATTTCAAATGGTCCAATGTAACGCGGGTTAAGCTTTCCACGTTTACCGAACCTCACTACGCCTTTCCAAGGTGAGACTTTCAACAAAACTTTCTCTCCAACCTCGAAAGATGCTTGTTTTCGTTTTCCATCTGCGTAGATCTTTTGTCGATCGCGAGCCGCCTTGATACGGTCTCGGATCTGAAAAATTTTATCCGTAGTATCCTGGACTAGTTCCGGACCAATTAATTGACTATCGCCCGTTTCCGCCCAACATAGCGGAGAGCGACACTTTCGACCATAAAGAGCTTCAAACGGTGCAGCTCGTATACTTGTATGGTAGCTATTATTGTAGGAAAATTCAACTAGAGGTAGATGATTATCCCAATTGCCGCCTAAATCCATAACACATGCACGAAGCATATCTTCGAGTGTTTGGATTGTCCGTTCGCTCTGGCCGTCAGTTTGTGGATGAAAGGCCGTACTTAGATTCAATTGAGATCCAAAGGCCTGTTGAAATGATTTCCATATTCTTGAAACAAAACGACCGTCTCGGTCCGAAATGATTGAAATAGGCACTCCATGACGAGCCACTATTTCTTTGAGATAGATTTCCGCTAGTTTTTCAGTACTATCCTTCTCCCGAATCGGTAAGAAGTGTGCGGACTTTGTCAATCTATCGACGATTACCCAAATCATGTCATGACCTTTCGAGGTCCTGGGTAACTTCGTAATGAAGTCCATCGATATTTGTACCCATTTCCAAGCGGGAATCTCGGGTTGTTGAAGTAAACCCGATGGTTTTTGATACTCTGCCTTGACCTTCGCGCAGGTCAAGCAATTTCCAACATAGATAGCAATATCCTTTTTGAGGTTAGGCCACCAATAGTACTCTTTTAAGTCTTGGTACATTTTATCTGATCCTGGATGGATCGAGTACTTTGACCTATGTGCTTCCTCAAAAATGAGATCTCGGAGTCCTCCAAAGAATGGAACCCAAATTCTACCTGCAACATACAAAGTTCCATCCTCCTTTGGCACTAACTGTTTTTCCATGCCTCGAAGTGATTTTTCTAGAATATGCTCTTCCTTGAGCGCTTCTTGTTGTGCATTTTGAATTCGTGCGGTAAGATCTGTGTGAATCGTCATCTCTAGTGCTCGCACTCTTAGTGTTTTAACTCGTTCCTTGCGGCTCAAGGCGTCTGCTACAACGTTTGCCTTGCCCGGATGGTACTTGATTTCACAATCATAGTCGTTTAATAATTCAACCCAACGTCGCTGACGCATATTTAATTCTTTTTGGTTGAATATGTGTTGTAGACTCCTATGATCTGTGAAAATAGTGCACTGTGTACCATATAAGTAATGCCGCCAAATTTTCAAAGCAAATACCACCGTGCCTAACTCTAGGTCATGAGTGGTATAGTTCTTCTCGTGAACTTTCAATTGGCGGGACGCGTACGCGATAACCTTTTTACGTTGCATGAGTACACAACCTAAACCTTGATGCGAAGCATCACAGTATACCACAAAGTCATCGGTACCGTCGGGTAATGATAAGATTGGTGCAATGCACAACTTGTCTTTAAGATGTTGAAATGCTGCTTCTTGTTTCTCTCCCCAATCGAATTTCCTGTCTTTCTGTGTAAGAGAAGTTAGCGGTTGAGCAATCTTTGAAAAATTCTCAATAAATCTCCGATAATAACCCGCTAAGCCCAAAAATTGTCGCACTTCAGTAGGAGTCTTGGGCGCTTCCCAATTCTTAATCGATTCAATCTTCGACGGGTCTACTTGAATACCCTTCTCGTTCACTATATGCCCGAGAAATTGTACTTCACGAATCCAAAACTCACATTTGGAAAACTTCGCGTATAGTTTCTCCTTCTTGAGTAGTTCTAAGATGGTTCTCAAATGTTGTTCATGCTCGGCTGCCGATCGTGAGTATATCAAGATGTCGTCAATGAACACTATGACGAATTTGTCGAGATACGGCTTGCACACACGGTTCATTAAATCCATGAAGACCGCCGGTGCGTTCGTTAAACCAAAAGGCATAACGAGAAACTCGTAATGACCGTAACGAGTCCGAAAAGCCGTTTTCGGTATGCTTTCTTCTTGAATCCGTAACTGATGATACCCCGATCGTAAGTCTATCTTTGAATAAAAACTCGACCCTTGAAGTTGATCGAATAAGTCGTCAATCCTCGGTAGTGGATACCGATTCTTGATGGTGAGTTTATTCAACTCTCTGTAGTCGATACACATTCTGAATGTCCCGTCCTTCTTTTTCACAAAAAGAACTGGAGCTCCCCAAGGCGAGAAACTCGGTCTGATGAATCCCTTATCCAACAACTCTTGAAGTTGTGTGGACAATTCCTGCATTTCAGAAGGTGCTAATCGATATGGAGATTTAGCTACATGTGCGGCTCCTGGTACCAAGTCGATGTGAAGTTCGACTTGTCGATAAGGCGGTAGTCCTGGCAAGTCTTCGGGAAAGACTTCAGGAAATTCTTTTACTACCGGAATATCTGTCAACTTTGGCCCATCGGCCTTCTTGTCTACAACATGCGCTAGAAAGGCAATATAACCTTTCCGTAAGTATTTCTGCGCTTTCATGCAATTGATGATCCGCAATGGGGTGTCACGCTTCTCTCCATGTATAACAAGTGTCTCTTTGTTCGGTAGTGGTAGGCGAATGATCTTCTCGTGGCAAACGACTTCGGCTCGATTGTTGGATAGCCAATCCATGCCAACCACTACGTCGAAACTACCCAATTCAACGGGTAAGAGATCGATATTGAATTTTTGTTCACCAAGTTCTAAGGTACACTCCTTAACAACTTCTCCCGTCTCTATTAGTCTACCGTTAGCCAATTCTATAGAATATGGAACATCTAGCTTACTAGGTTCCAAGCCCAGAATATTTTTAAATTCTATAGAGATAAAACTAAAATCGGCTCCGGTATCAAATAATATGGATGCGAAATGATCATTGAGGAGAAACGTACCAGTGACCACATTAGGGTCTTGGCGCGCATCTTTGGCTCCAATCACAAATGATCGACCACGAGCTTGAATTTCTTTAGGACAGTCTTTCTTGTAGTGATCTTTGCTTCCGCATCCAAAACATCCTTGATTACGACCATTCCCGTTTCCATTCTTGTTACCAAATCCACTTCCCGATCCAGTATTATTTCCCGTTCCCCAACATGACTCGGTACGGTGGCCAAGCTTGCCACACTTGTCACACTTGACAACCCGACAATCACCCACGTGATGAAATTTGCATCGCTCACACTTAGGCAAAGTACCAGCGTACTTCTTAGGACCAGTGTCGTTTGTAGATACAAACACCCTTGCATCCTTTTGCGGGTTATTCTGTCGCCTGTTGTTGTTGTTGTTGTTGTTGTTGTTGTTGGGGTTATTGTTATTGTTGTTGTAGTTGTTGTTACTGTTGTTGTTATTACTGCGGGTTCCCCTCTTGAAATTCGAGTAATTCCTCTTCCCACGGTTTGAAGACTCGACATGAGTTTCCTTCTTGTCATCACCTTTCTCAGTGAATATCTTCATCCTGACCCCGTCTTCAGTAAGACTCACGGCTATAGTCACAGCCTGAGTAATAGTCGTGGGTTTAGCTGCAGTAACCAGACTTCGAATCTTGTCAGAAAGTCCCCAGATGTAGCGTTCGATACGCTTGTATTCTGGTGTTACCAGATAAGGAATCACGCGGGACAGATCGTGAAATCTTTGAGTATATCCTGTGATATCGGCTCCGACCATGGTAAGGTTCCAAAACTCGTTCTCCAACTTCTGGAGTTCAGCACGAGAACAGTATTTATCCCTCATACGTTCCTTCAATTCATCCCAAGTTAACGCATAAGCAGCGTTTTCACCCAAAGTTTGCACTTGTAGGTTCCACCATGTAAGAGCCTCGTTGAGAAACAAGCCAGTAACGAAAGTGACTTGCTGATTAGCGGAACATCTGCTCATTCTGATAGTGGAATCCGTTTTCTCCGTCCATCTCACATAAGCCACAGCACCGCCTGTGCCATCGTAGTTAAGTGGCTTGCAGTCCAGAAACTGCTTGAATGTGCACCCTGAAATTGGACAACGGATTTTGAATGAGCAAACAGTGAATCGCACGAATAGATTTAGAAAGAAATTTGATAAGTTGTAACAAAACAGCTAAATGTTACCCGTATTATTGGTTCCACCTGAAGTACCGCCTGGACCCTGGCCTCCCGATCCGCCGGTGCCTCCACTTTGTTCGACACGGGATGCCTCATACAGTGCGATAGCTTGAGCGATTCTCTGTTCTATAAGTGCATTCAGTTCCGCCTCGGTCGTAGGCATTGGTGGAGGTGGGGGTGGATTAGTCTGTGAACGTAAGACTCTCCTCGGTGGCATGATTCTTCCAAAGGAGAAATAGGATAAGATTAGACGTTGATTTGATTTGTTAAAAAGAAATATTCATAACATTAATAGCAATATCACCACCAAACATATAATGAGAGTAAATAAGTTAACATAAACAATAAGATATGTCCAACCAGACCACTCAGATGCATTTAATATATAACACCAAGTTTTATATATATATAGTCAACCGGTTACATAATCGTTTGAAAGGAACAAAAATAGACTCGGGCTACATAACCCGGTCATACTAGTCTAGTACAATAAAAGAGATAACAACATCTTCCTTCCAACTGTGTGACCCGCTGTATGTCGGTTGTCTTCAAAACTTGGTGTAGCATCAATATGTACATAAAACGGATCTAGATACCCGTCCCAAAAGCATAATACCTGCAAACATAGTCTATGGTGGGGGAAAAACTGGTGGTGGAATCGGGAACAACAACCTGTGAACATCAGAAACCCTACCCTCCAAGTCAAGAACCAAACGGTTCAGGAATACAATCTGCTGCTCAAGTGTCAGAATACGAGCAGGTAAGTCAACTGGCTGTAGATCAACTGGTGGTAGGTCAACTGGTGGCATCTGCGGTGGTAGTGGGGGTAATGGTGGTGATCCTGGTGGTGGTGGTGGAGCATGGGCTGGTAAAGGGGCTAGTGGTGGTGGAGCAAGAAGTACCAAACCAATAAGGTGAGTAAGCTCATCCTCGAGTTCACTAACTCGACGGATGATAAAGTCCATCTGATGCTCAAGTGTCAACACACGAGCACGTAACTCCGTAGTAGCAGTTGGGTCATGCACTGGGTGATATGGATCGGTAATGGGCATAACATGTGGGTATAGATCCATGTCCCCGGGTGGTATATGGGCGTGTCCTGAGGGTCCTGCCTCGTCAGTATGGTCTACATGTGGTAGGATAGGGGCAACATGATCATGTGCAGGGACAACTGGCTCATCGGGTAGGACATCATCCAACTCGATGTCTGCATTGCGCTGTAGGCCAATGGCCTGCAGTGCAGAGGAAGTAACAGATGCATAAGAAGAAGCATCTGAATCAGTATCGGAATCAGAAGAGATAATAATAATCGGAACCACCGGTGCGGCAACCTCTAGAATAATCAGATCATGAACATCCCCGTCTCCCAACTCATCACCTAAATGTTCCACAGGAATCACAGGAACTACAGCGTCGTCCTCCTCGTCGAGGTCGTCAACGAAAGGCATGATAGCAAGAGGAAGGACATCCCACGGTATAACCTCGACCACATGTTCACCCTCCGAGTGACCCATGATAACTACGTCGTTGAGCTGCGGAGGCACATCTAATATGTCATCGTCGATAATATCACCTAGCAATGTGAATGGCTGGAAGTCATCCATATCGCCATCCGATCCTGTCTCGCTATCGGAAGTAATCACCTGAACCTCAGGTACATAATCGTCATCTGAAGAGGGTATCATGGGATCCACATCGTCATAAATGTTACTTCCTTCAGAGGAAGACATGATATCCTGAGAATAAGTTGTTCGACACGTATGAGTATTTGTTACGTTACATATATACACAAAATGTATTTTTCACATAATGTTCATTTTAAGTTATCCTACTTGAGTTGTGTGGATTAACTTAAAGTTGCAGGTCTACCATTTAGATGACTAAGACACTAATGTCCTTGCTTGATTTGTATGAGATGAATTCTTGTTGAAAATGGACCATGAAAAATGTTTATGCAAATGAAAACATGTGTTTGTGTTTAAATGGTTTTTGTGAGAGATCCCTAGTGATTGTAGACTTAGACTCAATAAAGAATCCTGGTTCACTACAATCGATGCTCTGATACCAAGCTGTCACACCCGCTTATAGCGGAAACGCAAGGTGTGATCTGTCTGGTTTTCATTGCATAAATATCGATGTACATGAACAAACTATATGAATAAAACATACTCCATTGCCATTACATAAGTGTTTCAAAAGATTACAACATAAGTCTAGTGTGTCGGTTACAAACCATTAACATGAAAATAAAGCGTTATTGTTTCATACATTAACTTGAAATAAACTACAAAGGTTTAAACCATCATATTTCCGCAAAGAGGCGGAAAATAATAGTTAAACCCTTCAAAAGATGGCATGGAGTTCCTGTACTTGTTATCTTGACTGGGAAATCCGACATGGTCCTTAATTCCCTGAAATACATGTTAAGTTTGGAAAGCATCAACAAAAGTTGGTGAATTCATGCAATCTAGTTGTAAACAATGTATTTAAAATGTGAGTTGTAGTATGTAAAGCGTCAATGAAATCGTTGATCATTAATGTTTTGCAAGGACATTAATATGTGTGACGAAATAGGAAGCAATCCAACCCTAGACGATTTTATGCCGATTCCTATCGACTGGGACACAAACGCACTCTTCTGTATGGGTCCACGACCAAGAGTGGGGCTTGCCAAAACCCATTAGATCTAGTCCTTTGTTCCTTGGTCCAAACTGGATTAATGGTGCTTATAGTATGGCCCTAATTCGCACATGATCTAAGGTGTTTCATTACCTAACTTTAACATACTTTGAACATGTATCTTCCCCGATAGTTGTAAAGTTGTAAAACGTTTAAATGAATAGGGGAACATGAACTCACAGTATCGCGTCCTGTGAATAGATGTAAATAAGATCTCACGTGCGGTCGTCCTGAATAGCGTTGCGACCTACAAATGTTCTTATTTTTGTTAGACTCTTCGGTCTTTGTAAATAACTTGAGTACAAGTCTTGTGTCTTCAATATGTGTAAGACTTGTATGTCTTTACTGTTCGTTAACTGTGTATTCGATGAATGAGTTGTTCAAATGTTCGTTAACTGTGTATTCGATGAATGAGTTGTTCAAATGTTCGTTAACTGTGTATTCGATGAATGAGTTGTATAGTCGGATCTAGTCCGCTGAATTTCGTGTCTTATATGTATCACTTGTATAGTTGTGTTTCCAATAATAGTATCATTGGGCCAAGCCCATGTTTTCAAGTTATTGGGCTTAAATAGTGCTGGGCCTAAAATAGTGTTGGGCCTCAATAGTGTTGGGCCTCAAATAGTGTTGGGCCTCAAATAGTGTTGGGCCTCAAATAGTGTTGGGCCTCAAATAGTGTTGGGCCTCAAATAGTGTTGGGCTTGAATAGTGTTGGGCTTGAATAGTGTTGGGCTTGAATAGTGTTGGGCTTGAATAGTGTTGGGCTTGAATAGTGTTGGGCTTCAATAGTGTTGGGCTTTGGCCCATATGTTTGGTGTTTGAGCTTAGCCCATGAATTTATGTTAAGCCCATTATGAAGTTAAGCCCATTAAGAAAACTAAGCCCATTTATAAAAATAGTCCATTAAGTATAATAAGCCCATTTGTTATAATATAGCCCACTAGTAAAAGTAAGCCTTTCATTTTTATAAAAATCTTTTTATAAAAATTTACTAAGTATACTTTTTGGTAAATAAAAACATACTAGTTTTTATAAGTTTATAAACATCCGAAATTTGTTATTGATAGCTTATTTATTTTTCGTGTCGAAAAATCGTCTAAACATCGTAGTAACTCTTCGGATTGGCAATTCACTTATGTAGTCGTCCGTCGTTCATTTTGACCATAAATGGTGTCCGATTATTCGAATCGTCCGTAACCCGTTTTAAGGCGTAAATATGTGAAGTCTTGTAGGACTTTTGTTATAAAGTGTTTTGAGTTTAAATGTGATATTAGATACAATTTCCTACATTGATATATGTAACTAATACATCAAGTAATATATCACACAAAAATTGTTAAAGTAACCAAATATATATTTTTTTTTTTAAATATATATTTTTCTTGTCTTTTATTTTATAAAAACTTTCTTTAACAACCTTTTTAATCTTGTAGAGATTTAACCAAAAATGTTGTTACTTTATAAAATAAAGTTTTTATAAAAATTGGCCATATAAACTTTGTATTTTTATTTTAACCATGTTTCATAAACATATCATTTTCTTCATCAAATCACCACCAATTTACTCAACATCCTAACTAAACATATGAGGCTTTTATAACATGAAATTATCAAGATGATATCCAAATCATGTAGGGTTTTAACCATGATCATTTCATATGCTAACTAGTTCAAAAACCAAGTTTAATTTTAAGTTTAACAACTTTTATAAAAATCTCTAGTTGTATGTTACTTTTTATAATTTTGTAAAAGTCTTGTTTTTAAATAAAAACCTTAAATACTTTCACAAGATCAATAGTTATGATCATCCATTTAATCCTTTATGTTAAACCCTTTAACATAAACATGTATAATTTTTAGATCATAACTTAAAACATACTCTAACTATTTATTTATCTCATAATCATCATAACAAGATCAAATAAGCATATAACAAGTCTTAGATCACAATATAAACAAACATAATTATATCATGATTTTTATCTTTGCTTCTTTGTATTTTTCTCATGTTATTATGTATGATCTCTTGGTTATTATTAGTAATAATAACAATCATAAACATAATATATGTATAAAAAAAATAGTTATAGAAGCTTACTTCTAGCACAAGGCTAGGGATGATCTTAGAAGATTATTAAGACTAAGAAGATGATGATCTTGTTGGTAGAACACTTTTGTATAGATGAAAACCCTTCCTTTCACTTCCACTAGCTTTAGATCACCTTATGTTACTTGGAAATCCATGTTGATCATGAAGGAGGTAATAAAAATAATTGGGTTTTTGAAGGTGTTCTTGTGAAAAAGATGAAGATGATGAGAGTGTTCTTTGTTTTTGGATGATGAAAGATGGAAATGTGTAGTAACTTAGTGACTAAGTGTAGAAATTAATCATATTCTCATCCACTAGTAACTAGATAATAATATCTAGATATTTACCAAATTAAACAAGGGGTGTGGGGCCCCCTTGTTCACGGTTACAAGGTGGGGGGGGGGGGTCTTATGTTGTTGAAAAATGTTAGTAATTTATAAGGTTTCAAATGAAATGCAAAGGTTAAGTCTTTAGGTGTTTAGGTTTTTGCAATTTTCCGAGATGTTTCTTGACTTGAAATGACCATAAACTAGCTTTACAAGACCTAAAATAATGATCACTAGTTCGCTACAAGTGCCAAAAATATAGTTCGGCTAGATGTTTAGTGCTCGTTCCGCAAGTAGATAATCGAAAGGTGCGCTTATGGAAGTTGTAGGAAAATTTCCGTTATGTGTGTAATTGATATTCCATAAATATTTTTATATGAAATTGGTGCCTAAACAACAATTTTTGCATCTTGTAATAAAAATACAATTGCTGAATTTTGCGGAAAATTCATGAAATGGTCACTTTTAGTGCATTTCGGACAGTTTTTAGTGCTACCGGGCATTGGTAATATATTAACCAAACCCTTGTATTCCCACATAGGGTTTAATATATAATTGATGTTGGACTCTCATCCGAGTCCTTAAGATGTCGTTTTAGATGTTTTCTGCGGATCCGGAGTTTTTGTCAGCACTCTAGTTCACTAGGCACTACTCTAGTTGTTTCGATGAATTGTTTGCACTATTTCAAATGTACCCAATAAAAGTGAATCATGTGTAATAACCAATGAATATTCCATGAGTTTTCTAAGATGTATACCATGTAATCATGCAGTCAGAATATTCAAAACACATACTTGTATAATGTAAATCATTGTTTTAAATGTAAGTAAATTACCCGAAAGTGGCAGTTGTCACACACATGATCACCAATCTTAGATTTAAGACATACCTTATGATCCCCTCGTAAAGGTGATCATTAATCCGTGTTCCTTCTTGAATTTGAGCCTCGATTCACCCTTCAATTTGGTGATTTAGTTGAGTTTAGGGTTTGGAGCTCTTGGAGCTCCTGAACATTCGTGAACACACACGAAGTGTGTGTTTGTGTGTGTTGATCTTTCTTTT
The DNA here is from genome assembly GCA_030545235.1 of Helianthus tuberosus. Classification (NCBI taxonomy): domain Eukaryota; kingdom Viridiplantae; phylum Streptophyta; class Magnoliopsida; order Asterales; family Asteraceae; genus Helianthus; species Helianthus tuberosus. The sequence goes on from CM060357.1 coordinate 109,870,433, forward strand.
TAATAACTCAACTTCCATCTTGTTCCACTTTAACCCCTCGGGTTTGCCTTTAAAACATAACCGACACTACCTTCATCATTTAATACTTTTGACCATACCCTTGACTAGGTTAAATAGCCTAGTTATTAATTTCATGACGTGTCATATAGGAACACACGACAAATATTAACGTTCAGATTTTGGGGCGTTACACAAAGTCAAGGTCAAAGTCAACGACCGATTTCGCGCGACTTGACTCGTAGAAATGTTTTCATTTTATTGACATTATGTGGAGTAAGTGTCGTACATTGCAATAATCGAACCGTATTAACCGTATTTCAATCGACCTACGACTGTGAATGATAGGAAGTAACAATGCGATAAAGTTAATCAAACTATGCTAATCAATCGACATCGAATCGTAACTCGAACTGTGTACTTTACTTGTAGTTTATACGTGTGTGTGTGCCTTACGTGTTACCTGTGCATGTTTATTTTATGTTATGTGGTGATAATCAAGCGAACTCAATCGAACTCGAAGTCTAACTCGAATACAATCGAACTCGAAACCGAATCCCGATCGAAACATGTTATATACAAAGTAGTTGAGACTGAAAGTAATTTGACTAGGAAACCCTATCGAGTCGTACTCAATCGAAATCGAAACGTCGAATAATCGCACCGAACGCACCAAACAGGTGACATCCGAACGGATGGTCCATCCGCACGGATTGACAATCCGCACGGATTGCCAATCCGCACGGATTGCCAATCCGCACGGATGACCAATCCGGACGGATAACCCCATCCGGGTAACGTGCAATCCGCACGGACTACCCTTTCCCCTTTTGGCATCCTATAAATACACGGGTCACTCTCCAACTTTTCCACTTTTGGCAAGTGACGTTCGAACCACACGCATTCTTCACCTTTTCTCAGATTTCTCTCAATCCAGGTAAGATCTTGCACTAATTCTTGTACATTCTTGATCACTACACGATTCTACACCTTTCTATCTTTCAAATCTCAATTTTTAACCGTGAAACCATCGAGATTCGAGGGATTCTCGGGTGACGTCATCATGAAGTTCTCATGAACTTCAAGTATGACTTCATTCCATCAAGAATCACTCAGATCCGAACGTTTTCCATACAATTTCACAATCAAACCACCTAAATCTAAACTTTTCAAAGGATAAAAGAGTTGAAAGAAATAGATCCAAGTTCTCTCCTTCTTTTACCCTTGAAACCGGTACGAATCCGATCGGTTCTAGTCTCTACTCGATAATAGTGGTGCACTAGTCCTAAATTTGGATTCTACCAACAAGACCCCTAATTTCGAGGTGAACCGGAATACCGTTCTGAGTCGCCGACAGGTCGAGTTAGGGTGGTTCCTGGCCGGCTTAGTCACGCGGGTGAGAATACCATTCCAAGTGGTTGCCACGTAATCAGAAAGTCTCGATAAACGACAACGGAAACCAAGAGTAGACGGAAGGAACAGCCAGAACGAGAGGCTGTCCGCACGGACAAGCTGTCCGCACGGACAGGCTATCCGGACGGATTGTCACCCGGACGAGCTACCCTTGGGACCCACATCCAAAATAAGGTTTGAGTATCGACGAATGAGCAATCCGGACGGACGACCTCTGAATGGATTACTCTTCGGATCATGAGATACTAAGGCCTTAAAACAAATTCCAGCATGTTCATCCGCACGGACAGTCTACCCGTACGGATAGACTATCCGGACGGATTGTCGCTGTCCGCACGAGTGAGCTATCCGGACGGGTTACCTCCATCCGCACGGATTACCATCCGGGCGGATTACCCAACTCCACTTAGTAACTCAACCTTAGAGACGTTGTCCGCACGGACTGCCATCCGGACGGATTACTATCCGCGCGACCGCCTTGAAGGGTAGAGATACTTGGATGTTTTCTAAATGCTACAACGAAAACTTCAAAGCACAATCCATCATACACAAGCACATCTCACACTTAGGAAGAAACAATCCACTTGAAAGGATATCCGCACGAGTAAGTTGTCCGTACGGATAAGTCATCCGCACGAGTAACCAATCCGGACGGATTACCACTCGCACGGATAACCAATCCGGATAGACTCCCACTCGCACGGATAACCAATCCGCACGAGTAGCCAATCCGGACGGAATACCATCCGCACGGATTGCTATCCGCACGGATGAGTGATCCAGACAGGCAACTGTCCTACCCATCTTCACTTGTATCGTTTTACATGCCACTTATCGTTACGTTATCGAATCTATTCAGGCTAACCGTACTCGCTGTAAAGCGCTCCCTTCAATCCATCAATCGCTGTGAGTATACTCGAACCCTTTTTGCTTTAGCACTTTTGGGTGTTACATACATTACGAATATTCAAACTACAACTATCACACTACTCAAGCTATTTTAACGCTAAACCATTTACGCATGTTATACGTGGCTTATGAATGCTTGTTTGTTATGTTTACACATGGAATGCTGTTCACCTGCCTTAGCAACGATAGTACTATAGTTTGGATTCAGCACCCGTTCACACGGGGGTTGTTAAGGATCTTTTACTTGCATGGATTACGGTGGTAATCATGTAATGCGAACTGCCTCGGGCAGTCAACCCGCAGTCATTGGTATCGATGGATCTATGTCGATAACTAACGTGCTTCATTTCACTATGTGTACGTGCTGGTTATGCGTAAACGAATTCGAACTCTATATGCTATTATCAAACTTGTATGCTCACCTTTACATTTTATGTATTGACTTTATTTTAACGTATGTGACAGGTGCTTAGGTTGCTTATATACTTCTCGGGCTGTGATGAAATTGAAGCTAGGAACTGGAGTCCTAGAAACCAACGAATAAATTTGTTATGTTTAAATCTGAGTTGTCGGAACAGAATATTTGTTTTGATGTTATCTGTAATAACTTGTTTGACTATTTAAGGTACGGTATGGGACGTATCACTTTAATTAAATGGTAATGATAGTTGTTATGGAAACTTCTGGACAATCTATTTCGCTCAGTGCCATGCCCTGATGATTCCGCCATCGGTTGGGGTGTGACAATGTACTCACTTGAGAGTGCTTAGAAGTCTTGAACAACTACCAAGCAAGCTAGAGGAGTCCCGGAAAAACGAACGGTACCTAATATAGGTAACTACATTAATAAACGGACCTAATCGGAGGATCGGGTAGCATGAGGGTTTATAAACCAAATAAGCATGGGAACTTATGTAATATGGTTTGACAAAGCCTACATACTAAAACGAAACGTAGCCTAAGTGCTTTTGACCCGTTATGACCCGTTTAGGTAGCTTATGCTACTTTAATGCGTCGTTCGCGTAAAACGCGTTCGGACCGCCTAACTAGCCCTATGACAAGTAAGATATCCCTTAACATGTTTAATATTGTTTTTAAATCAGTTTAGATGGCAAAAGTTATGTTACATAGGCTTAAAATGAATTTTGGCGCAAAAAGGGCATTTTGGTAATTTACCTAAGGCATAGGAACTACTTATCATACAACTACTTAAACGACGTGACCATAAGGTATAACCTCGAAAGGTTATTCCCTACACTACTATGGTCACCTAAAGTGTTTGGTCGGATCCTAATGATCGACCAAATGGGTCGGGTTCGAAAGCATAAGCGATGTATTAAATCGCTTACCCTTACGACCCTAAACAAGCACAAATATAAAAGTGACGAGCTAAACATGCTAGAACATGTTTAGTTAAGTTAGAAAACTGGTTTGGTATCAAAACAAACGGTTTTGATACCCTAGAGTAGTTTGGTTACAAAATACGCGAGAACACGCATTTTTCCCGAAACTACGACTCGTCACTGAGCCTAGATAACGTGGTAATCAGTAGGTATAGTCACTAGAGACTAAAACCATCGTGATTACGCTCACGTTATGAAGTTCAAATGAACTTCGTGTTGACCATAAACTGGTCAATGTAGAAAGTCAAACACTGTTTGACTTTAACGCTAAAATGAATAAAAAGAATGAAGGAACACTTACAAAAGGTCCCTGCAAGATTTGAACCCGATTCACTCTCAGGTAGGAAGCATATAAACTTCCACTTAGAGAGCTTTGAATCAGATTTCAAATGTGAGGGAAAATGAGCAAGATATGGGGGGGGGGGTATTTATAGGAAATGTAGAGCCGTTGAGATCGTTTCTTGTTTCCCAAGCGTTAAATCTCAGCCGTATAACACATACCCACTGAATTATAAACCCATTGGAGCCCATAGGATTGCTAGAAACCAGTTGCAAGTGAGAAGAGAGTGTATAACAGCTGAAAACAGGCTGTTTGCAACATTCTGCTGTGCTGGTGATTGCTTACGGACCTCAACATTGTTAGTGTTGAGGTCCGTAAGGACCTTGCAGACCTGAACTTTTTGAAAAAGGCAGAACATTCTGCTGTGCTGGTGATTGCTTACGGACCTCAACATTGTTAGTGTTGAGGTCCGTAAGGACCATCCAGACCTGAACTTTTTGAAAAAGGCAGAACAGGCCCCTGTGTGCGTATCGTCGAGTTTTGGCACTTCTAACACCCGTCAAACCCATTTCAAAGCTCTAAAATGAAGTTAAAGTATAGGGAACTTATAATGTGCTCAAAAATATGCCGGATGTTGGTTCGTTTGGCCGTACGGTTGCGTTGTTCGGTTAATTACGACGGAAGTCGTAACGGACGCGTGTACGATCCAAATTGCGCGACGAATGGATTTTTCTTATGCCAAACACTAAAATAAAATATTTTAGTGCTTACATAAATTTTTGGATGTCCGGATATATTTAGAACGTAAGATATGCGTGAAAATGCAAACTTGTGCATTTTTTGACGCTTTTAGTCCCTATTGATCAATAAAGTTTATTTTAGCATACCGTACCCCTTAAAGCCTATTTCTAAGCTATGTAAAGGATATTTAGGGTATGTTTAACTTATGATCAAGTTCTGGAATGTTCGTTACTATACAAATCGGTATAGTTTTGCAGTTTGACACAATTAGTCCCTGCGATCGAACAAACTTGATTTCAACACACCAAACCATCCAAAACTTGTTTCTAAGTTATGTGGAGGTCATTTAAGGTATGGTAAGCCTATTTTACTATTCCGGAGTGTTCGTTGCATTAAACTGGTTATATTTACGCATCAGAGCGCGTATAACCCTCCAGAAAGCGATTTAAAGCTTGAAATCGAACAAGAGTTGATATGTGTAAACGATACACATATTTTTACAAATCCCAAGTATGAAATACAATATTTCATTGGTTTGGCATTTGTTTGATGGTTGAAGTGACACAGGTGTCACACCTAGCATATTCCAAGCATATTCCTAGCATATTCCAAGCATATTCCTAGCATATTCCAAGCATATTCCTAGCATATTCCTAGCATATTCCTAGCATATTCCTAGCATATTCCTGGCATATTCCTTAGCATATACCTTAGCATATTCCTGGCATATGGCTAAAACGGGTATTTAACTGGGTACCGGGTATTTTATCTAGCGTTTAAATCCCGGTTTATGGCGTTCTAAATTATTTTTATTACTCTATAAAAATAAACTCGCCAAGATATTACTGAAATAAATTTCAGTTGCCAGGACTGGCTGCGTTGTCTGCGTTTTGCAGTAGAAGCACTATGTTGCGCAGAAACACACGGTACGCGCTTAAACTTTGAAAAATAACGTTTTTAGGCGTTTTAATTTATTTTTCAACACGGACCTGATTAAAATAAGATTTTAATCATAAAAGAATATTTGTGGGATTTAAATATTATCCAGTCGGTCACCAACGTTCGTTTGGTTGTACGATCGCGATGTTCGGTTAATTACGACGGAATGCGCATAAGCGCGAAAAACGATCCAAATTGCGCGACGAATGGATTTTTCTTATGCCAAACACTAAAATAAAATATTTTAGTGCTTACATAAATTTTTGGATGTCCGGATGTATTCAGAACGTATGTTATGCGCGAAAGTGCAAACTTGTGCACTTTTTGACGCTTTTAGTCCCTGAATGACCCAAAAGTTTATTTTAGCACACCGAACCCCTCAAAGCCTATTTCTAAGCTATGTAAAGGATATTTAAGGTGTGTTTAACTTATGTTCATGTTCCAGAATGTCTGTTCCAGTACGAATCGTCATACTTTCGCAGTTTGTCGAATTTAGTCCCTATAGGCGAATTAACTTGTTTCTGCCATACCAAAGCCTTCAAAACTTATTTCTAAGTTATGTAAGGGTTATTTAAGGTATGTTAAGTATATGTTGATGTTCCGGAGTGTTTTTCGCATTAAACTGATTACGTTTACGCACCAGTTTGCGTATAACTCTCCAGAAAGCGATATAGAGTTTGAAATTGAACAAAAGTCAAAACATGAAAAATGTAAAACATAAACAAACAAACAAACATTGGGATCAAATAACATTGTTTTATTGATAACTGAACTGTTCACAATGATTACAAGCACAGATGTTACACCTCTAAGGCATGAATGACGCGCAGCAAATAGGTAATCTGCTGCTCAGATGTAAGGAAACGAACATCCGAATCAGGGGGAAATGGAAGGGGAGTGTGCGGTGCGGAAAAAGGAGTCTAACAGTGGCACGGAGGACGTGGAGCTCTCTCTAACTCCTTGATGCAACGACTCCGTGCGTCCTGCTGTAGCTGTAGAGAGGTGAGTATGTCCTCTGTCGTGTACCCCACATGATAAGGGTGGTACGGGTCTGATACTGGCATAACATTGGGTGAAGCCCACAGAAATGGCTCGCCCGAAGGTACAAAAGATGGTGCAGTGTGAGGGAACGGAACTGATGACGGTACAGGTGAGACAAAAACAGGCGGCTGCTTCGATGAACCCTCCCCAGGACGAGGTGGCGGAATGTCCTGGAGGAATGTGATGGGAAGATCGGTGCAATGGACGTCAGAGGTGTGTGGGTGGAACAATGGATCATCAATAGGTGCGGACACAGGTGCTACGGGAGGAGTGACTGGTAGCACATACGGTGGGTAGTCATCATCCTCCTCGATCCACCCGTTATGGGTGTCAGCATAATGAGGATCAATGTGAGAAGCAAAATGTGCATGGTCAGCATGCACAGGGGTTGAAACAGGTACTACAGGTGCAACAATGGGTGCATCAATAACAGGAGCATCAGGAATCGGTGGTAACTCGACGGGCGCAACAATGGCAGGTGGTGCTATGTCTGGCATATCGACATGACCAGGCTCAGGTAAAGGGTCTGGCAAATGTGCAACAGCTGGGGCGTCAATGGGGTCATAAACAACGACCGGCTCTGGACCAACAGAAGCAGGCTCATCAGGCAAAAACTCGACCTCTGGCTCTGGGTCAACGTCGAGGAAAACAAGAGGCGCAACAGACATCGCCATGTCTGAGTCGGAATCAGAGGAATAGAGCTGTACGCCCTGGGCGTGCTGTGAAGCGGACGCTACAGACTCGAATGAGTAATGACCGAACGGATCAAAAGGAGCCTCCTCAATGGGAGCCTCGACTAGAGCAACAGGATCAGCAATGGGCACATCAGCAGGAATCTCAGCCAAAGGAACAACAGGGTCGACAATAGGATCATCAGCAAGAGGGACATCATCCTGGTCACCCTCTGGGGGACCCTCTATGAACAAGTCGATGTCGTCATCAGCAATAGGAATATCGTCTCCAAAATCAGGAAGAGCAAACGGCTGAAAATCATCCTCATCCATGCTAGTAGTGTCTGACGTGTAGACCTCACTCTCTGACAGAATCTCATCGTCTGACACGATCGCTATAGGATCCAAAGTGTCTGATACTCCAGTATCTGAAGATGATGGTATGGTGTCTGTAACACAACCACACATATGCACATATATCAACATGAAATCAAGTAAGTCACAATAATGCAAGCAAATAATCCTCCTAGTCTCCCTAGACTATCCCTCCCAGCCTCTCAGACTGAACTTTCTAGCCTCTCAGACTAACTCCCTGGTCTCTAAGACCAACTCCCTGGTCTTCAAGACCAACCTCCTAGTCTCTAAGACCAAACCTCCCCAATCTCTAAGATTGAACCCCTCAGTCTCTAAGAATGAACCTCCCCAGCCTCTAAGGCTGAACTCCCTCAGTCTCTAAGACTGAACCTCCCTCAGTCTCTAAGACTGAAATATAAATTTTGAAAAGTGTATTTGTGCCTTTTTGTTTGTAAAAATGTTTTGTTCCCTGGATCTGGATGTTTTGTGTATGCAATGTAAAAATGTTTTCGTGAGAGCCCTAGTGATCATAGTCTAGACTCGAGAAAGAATCCAAGTTCGCTATGATCGAGGCTCTGATACCAAGCTGTCACACCCTGGCTTTTGCGGAAGCGTGGATTACTTTGGTGTGACTTCTTAATACCATAGCAACAATCATAACAGTGCTTTATGAAAATAAAACACATGATGATCATTCGTTCATTAAGTTTAAAGTTACCACAACATCATTGTTTAAAATGTCGACATCTAAAATAAGTTACAACCATGACAAGATTTAAAACGTGTTCATATGACACAACAAAAGTCTTAAATAAAACGTGGTTTAAGGACATGTAACCCGTCCAGGTAAGGGTTACACCTCCTAAACCTGGATGACATCGTTATTCCCTACGCAGCTTGACACAATTGCACACTTCGCCAGATCCATTAATTTCCTGAAATACATGTAGTTTGAAAAATCAACAAAAGTTGAGCGAGTTCATGTAAAAGTGAGTATGTATAAACCTTTAAGTATGAATAAAAGTCCCTGGTATGTAGCAATAAGGAAAAAGAGATCACCAATGGGTTGCAAAGCCACTGGTATGTGTGAAAAGGTGCAGGAAGACTCAAACATAGCAAATTTGTTACTGGGCTTCGGCTGTAAGACACAGTCACCTCTATGGGCCGCCCCGGCCTCACGGGTGTGGGCTCGCTACACCCAAATAGATCTATCACTCTTGTGTCCCTCGGTCCTAACAACGAGGATTGATGGCCTTAAGTGTTGTACCCACCCCTCACATGATCTAGTAGTAATCCTTAAGCTAATCATACCATGTATAAAATTTTCTGTAGTAATTGTAACATGTATTCCACCCCCGAAGTATAAAACTGAAAACAGTTAAGAGAAAAGGGGGACATGAACTCACAGTAGTGCGTCTCCTGAATAGAATCGTCTTGGTCTGCTACACGACGACCTACACATATTAAGGTCTATTAGACGAACGGGCCGTGCCTTTGCTTTAGGGTTTAATGTTCTGAGTCGCGTTACTTTGACATTATTCCAAGTTTGTGACTACTTGTTAAAATAATATTAATTATTTTAACTTACTTTTGTTTTTAGGAAAAATAGTTAGGCAACTATTTCGTATCCATACTTCTCAAGTATTTTATATGTGTATTTCCTTTCCAATGATGGGGGTATTTATACATGTACATTTGTAATTCTAAAAGATATATTTTAAGTCCCACTTAGAAAAATATATTTAAATTATTTGTCTAAAACATCTTAATTCAAAATATACATATTTTTTCCCAAAAAATATTATATTTTACTTCATAAATTTTTCAAAATAATATTTCACCAAAAATATACGTGTAGAAGTACTTTTCTGAAATATCACATAAGTCACGTTTTAGCGTTTCGTATTGCGATAATAATTGCGTAACTTAAATATTTATTTCGTGAGAGTTTTGGTATTATTTTGGAGTCGTAATTTCATGATATTCATAAGTTATATTATTTTACCCTAAAAATAATATAACTAGTTCATAAAATAAACAAATAATCACACAAGAGTTTTAGTATAAAATATATATTCTAAATATATATTTATCAAATTTTATTTATGAAAATCAACCTCCGGAACTTAGTATTTTTTTGTAATAAAAATCATGGTGAAGTTTATTTGAAAACAAGTTTAAAATATGTTTGTAAACACTTGCTAGAAAAATATTTTCTAAGTGTTGGAATTTTAGAAAAATTTCGCCAGAGTTTCCTTTGTAATTGGAGGTGTCCATGATTATAGCATATCATTTTCTTTTAAAAATTCATTCAACAATCGTCAATCAACAATATACAACCTTTACTTACCAAACTTGTCAAAAACAAGCATAAACTATAAACTTATGAACTTGAAAATTTATAAAAGTATGTTGTAACTTACTAGCATACTTTGTAAGTCTTGTTATCTTTAAAAATGTGATTAGTTCCTTAAAAACTTCATTTTCAAAGAGTTTGAATGTTCACAACTTCTAGTCATATTATCCAAAAATATTTCTTTGTGAAATTTTCTTATTACACAAGTGTTTCTACACTTGTTTATCCACTAAAAATGTGTTAAGTTTATGTAAGATCCAAGTTTTAACGAAACTCATACTTTTCACTTGGTTCTTTCGAAAAACCACTCATGGATCTTTAGATCTACAAGATTATAACCTACCTTGATCTTTATTTTTCAAGAAAGCATTCATTTATTCAAGTTCATAGTTTATGTGTGGATGGTTCCATCATCCTACAACATTTTATCTTTCTCATCTTGCTAGTTCATGTTTTTAATCATGATCTAGCAAGTCCATATGATGATCCATATCATTTCTACTAGCAAACAATGATCAACAAGCATCACAACACAAGAATATTATGATTTCTTCATCTTTTAACCATTCTTTATTACTAGGTTAGTTTATGTTCAAGACTTCTTCATAAGATTTATTAAAGTTCTTATCTTTTTGATCATTAAACATCATTAACCACTTAAACAAGGTGTAAAATGCAAGGATCTAAGTTCTTACCACTAGCTCAAGGCTAGGGGAGTTCAAGTGTAGAAAAGTGGTGGATAAAAGAAGATGAGAGAGGTCCTTGAGCTTCCGAACACACCGAGCTTGTTTGTATGATCACTAACACCTTTGGATGTATGTAGATTGCATGAAAGAAACTTGATGATGGTGAGGGTGGTTGTGGTGGTTCTCGGCCGAACACACAAGGAGAGAGGGAGAGAAGAGTTGAGTTTGAAAGTGTGTTGTGAAGTGAGAAGTCTATAACCCCTTGTGCCATTTTATAACCCATCACCTCTCTTTAACCCTTGTGTATTATGTTTACTAATCACCAACATAATCTAATAAAATAATCAAACAAATCCATGGGTGGGGACACCCATGGTAACCGGCTCCAAAGGGGGGGGGGTATAGGGTTGGGTTTCAATGTTTTAGTTACAATCTAGTTAGAAAATAATTAGAATAATTAGTGGTTTATGGTGTGTTATTAAATAGATAGTGTGTTAGGGTGTTCGGGGACCCTAACTAGCTTAGAAAAATAAAAACAATGTGTTTGACAATATTTTTGTGTTCCGGGTAATGTCCGGTTGTTCGGTTGGGTGTTGTTCTGTTAAAGTGCTTAATTAATCCGTAAGGTGTCTTTCATATTACTTTTTGTGTCACAATTAATTCCCGACACTTTGGAAAGTATCTAGGACCATTTTGTCAAGTTTTTGCACATTACTAGCTTAGTTAAATGCTGAATTTTGTTATTAAGTGCAGAATTCTGCATTTAGAGTGTGTTTTAGGCACTTCCTGGCACTATAACTATCACCTAGTGACGCAGTTTTATGGTCCTCACTTCCCTACACTCCCTACTAGTGTAGTATCCTGTCTCTGGCTCATACTGGCCTTAAAAACATTGTCTGTCTAGGTGCTGGCATTGTCAGCATGTTTTCTGGGTTACCCGCTCAGTGTGCAAACTGTGCTTTGTGCATCAAGTTTGTCACTAAGGTTTGTGTGAAATAAATGGAGTGACAGTATGAAATGTGATGCATATGTATGTATGTAACAGAAATCAGAAAGAAATTTAATCACAGTTGTAATCAAGCACAGTCATTAAGCACAAATTAAATATTAATTAATTTTACGGATACCTGTAATTGTGAGGGTTGTCACAGATACTTTGATCAATTCTTCATTTTAGCAAATACTCATTGTTTCATTACTTGAAAACTTACGTGTTACGCATGCACTTTTTACGCATGCGGTTTCATTTCAAACGCTTCATTGAAGTTCAAATATTATGTTGCTAAATCTAGTTACTGATTTGTGATTCGAATTACCTACATTATCGTAATTGTTGGCTCTTTTGCTATCAAGTCAACACACTTTCTTGAAACTTCTTTTCTTTCAAGTTACATTCATGGTTTATTTTTGTAACCATACTGAGATTCGCCTTGATGGTACATACGTTTATTGTCAGGTTACGCTGAAACCAAGTTCAGTTGCTTGAACTTATCCATTTCGCAGATTCAATTTAAGACGCCATATGATGTATTGAGAGCATCATATTCAAATACTTTTGCAAAGGTTCTTTTATTTCGAGTCGTAGTAGACTTGATTGGTCTACGACTCTACTAAATCGTTTGTTGATTTCAACACCTTGCGGTGATACTTTCTCAAAATTGAAGCTTGCGCTAATTTGGTTACGCACCTCATACCCGGATTTAATTGTTTATTTATTGACTTGCTCTAAACCCGTTTTGTTTACTACGACTAAAGCGGTCTCAACATCGTTGTGTGTTAAGACAAAGGTACATAGATTCATTTCATATCACGGTGTATCTCTTAATGATTCTTTCATTGTCAATCGAATGCCTTGCGGTACTTAATACTTTTTCATCTTCGATTAAAAACAGTGGCTCTTTGATGTTCCGTATTCAATTGAAAACTCCATGACATTGTGTAAATCAAATCTTTAGATTGTTTCAGTATACTTTCATTTGATTTCAAACATGGTGAACTCATTCAGTCACCACTACATTTGAATTATGTCATTACGACACCTTGTGGCGTCATTACAAACTTGTAGCTGGTGCTAATCATGGTCAACCGTTTCACACAAAACTACACATACTTTTGTTTGACTTGGCATTTAAACATTCCGAATGCAACTACGAATTAAGACAATGATACACCAGATTCGCTTGTATTTCATTCGGTGTATTTTCGCAATTCAAGAATGACAACACACTAATCCTTACCATTTATTTATTCGAAAGTTGATGGATCATTTTCATACTCAAGTTGTTGATTTTGAGTTCATTTAGCGGATGCTATGATTTGTGAAAACTCGTTTGCATATTGTGACTGATTGCTTGAGAATCCATCGGTCAAAACTCCTTTGTTACACCCCTGTTAACTGAGTTACACTAGATTATACATCTATACATCTCGTGACCTTCGACATCAAATGCTAGAACACATACCTTTTAACCATTGGGTTCTTGTTGTTGAAATACATTCTTGGATACACCTGATGTGAATAAGATTTGATTCGGTTTTGTGGTTATCTACCTCAGTATTATTCGTATACATACACGCATAGTGTAAACCTAAGGGGTTAAAGTAGCACAAATTTCGAGGACGAAATTTTCTTAACAGGGGGAGAATGTGACAACTGTCAAATTTGCATGCATTCGTACAATTATTAAATGATGATTAGTGCTTAATGACTGTGCTGAATTACAAATAATTGCTTTCTGATTACTGCATCATACATACATGTGCATCACATTTCATACTGTCACATCATTACTACATACAAACACTTAGTGACATAAATGATGCACAAAGCACAGCTAGCACAGTTAGCGGATAACCCAGAAAAATGCTGACGGAGTTCAGTACATAGACAGACAGTGTTTTGAGGCCCAGTATGAGCCAGAGACCAAGTACTACACTAGTATGGTGTGTAGGGAAGTAAGGATCATAAAAATGCTTCACTAGGTGATAGTTTAAGTGCCGGAAAGTGCCTAAAACCCACTTAAAGTGCAGAATTCTTCATTAATCAGCAAAAGTCAGCATTTTAACATGCTAGTAACATGCAAAAATATGACGAAATGGTCCTGAATGCTTTCCTAAGTGCCGGGAATTAAAAGTGTCACAAAAGGGTACATAAACAACACTAAACAGTATAGTTTAGCACTTTAACGAACCAGTATCTAACCGAACAACCGGACACTACCCGAAACACCAAAATTATACTAAAAGCATTGTTTTAATGTTTCTGAGCTAGTTATAACCCCCGAACATCATATTACATGCTTCAAACACTTAACATACTTAACCTTGGATTTTTAACACTTTTAACCTATTTAACTTAACTTAACCATGGTTAAGGCTTAACTATACCCCCCTTTAACCTACGGTTATGGTGGTGGCCCCCACACCATAATCTTTCTTGATTCATCTTGATTTTCCCTTGATTTCCTTGAATCTTATGAGATTTAGTAAGAGATTTGTCTTGTACTTTGGCTACATATTACACATTGGATAACAAGGGTGTTGGAAGATTATAAGTATACCCATTAGAACCTTACCATTTCATCACTTCACCATTCACCAACTTCCTCTTCTCCTCTCTCTCCCTCCATGTTCACGGCCCAACACCCCCTTCCCACCTCCACCATTTTCATTCCACTAACAAGCAATCTAAGGTGATATTAAGGTGTAAGGAGTTAAGTTAGGAAGCTTGGAGCTTTCGGAAGTTGAAGGACCCACATGGATTGCTTTTATCCACTATATTTCTTCACTTGATCATCCCTAGCCTTGAGCTAGTAGTAAGATCTTCTACTCTTCATTTTACATCATATTTTAGTGGTTAAAAGAAGATACATAATGATAATCTTGAAGAACACTAAGAAACAAGACGATGAAACATGAACATAAGCTTAAAGTTATAAGAAATCATGAAGAAATCATGCTATTCATGTGTTGATGTGCTTGTTGAATATTGTTTGCTTATTTAAATGATGTAGATCATCATATGATCTTGCTAGATCATGATTGAAAACATAATCTAGCAAGATAAGAGGATGAACATGTTAGAGATTCATAAATCATCCACACATAAAGCATGAACTTGAAAGAATAAAGTTGTTTCTTGTTAAGTAATGATCAAAGTGAGTTGTTAATCATATAGATTTAAAATTTTCATGGATGATTTCTAAAGAAACCAAGTAAAAATATAAGTGTTACTAAATCTTGGTTCTTACATAAACAAACCTTGTTTTTGGTGGTTAATAAAGTAGAAGTACATGTGTAACAAGAAAAATTCAAGAAGAAATACTTTTAGAAAATAAGATTGTAAGTTGTAAAGATCTAAATTCTTTAAAAATATTTTTTTTAAAGAATCACTCACACTTTAAAGGATAACAAGGCTTACTAAGAACACTGGTAAGTTACTACAAGTTTTTATAAAAGTTCAAGTTCATGTTGTTATGTACAAAGCATTGTTATGGCACTTGGTAAGGGTAGGTTAAGTTGTTGATTGTTGTGATGATTTTAAAAAGAAAATGATATGCTTTGATAGCATGGACACCTCCATTTTTAGGGGAAACTATGGCAAAATTTTCTAAAAATACAAACACTTAAAAAATATTTTCTAAACAAATATATACAAGTGAGTTTTAAACTATGGTTTTCAATATAAACTTTGCCATAGATATTGTTACAAAAATACAAGTATCGGAGGTTGGTTTTTATAAATAAAAATGGATAAATATGTATTTAGAATATATATTTACATTAATAACACATTGTGTGTGATTATTTGTATACTTGGTGTAATAGTTATGTTATTTTAGGATTTAAAGTAATATAACTTAACAAAACACCAAGAATTTGCAATCCAAAATAATACCAAAAATCACGAGGAATAAATATATAAGTTACACGCACAATATTGGTAAACCGAACGAAAGAATGTAACTTACAAAATATTCTGGAAAAATACATTTATAAGTATATTTTTGGTAAATAATATTTTGGACACAAGAAAGGAAAATATGATTTTTGTAAGTATTACCAAGTTGTATCATATTTTCGACAAGGAGAAAATATATTATTTTTGAGAAGTAAAAATATATTTTCTTAGAATATTTGAAAGATATATGATTTTTGGGAAAAATATATATATATATATATATATATATATTCTTGAAATACATTACTCTTGGACAAAATGAGTTATATATTTTCTACAGTGAGACTTAGGAATATATTGTTTTGGAAATATACATTGGATGTTTATTAAGAAAATATGTACGCACCGGAATACGACGCCAATGCATGGCAAGATTCAAATACAAGAATACGAATATACATGTATGAGATACCCCCATCCTTGGGAAGGAAATACGGATATAAATACTTGAGAAGCATCATTACGAAATTATTGTTTAACAATTATTCCGAAATTTAATAAATATAATTTAAGTTAAAATAGTAATTATTTTAACAAATAATTATATGCTTGGAATAATAACGAAGACACTTTAAAACGTAACTCAAAGGCACTAATTAATACCAAGTCAAGGCACGACCTGCTCGTCTAATGGACCGTAGTACGCATGTAGGTAGTTGTGCGTTCTAGAGGAAGCTTTGAGTTACATCGGATACAAGGAACGAAAAACAGTGAGTTCATGTCCCCCTTTTCTCTTAACTGTTTTCAGTTTTATAACTTCGGGGGTGAAATACATGTTACATACTGCTTACAAACAATTACAATGGTATGATTAGCTAAGGAAAGGTACTGCTAGATCATGTGAATGGGTAGGCCATTATCTTAAGACCATTAATCCTTGTATAAGGACCGAGGGACATGAGTGATAGATCTATTGGGTGTTGCGAGCCCCACCCATGGGCCTGTGAGTTGGCCGCATGTGGTGACTATGTCGTTCCGCCGGAGGGGACGGTACGAAATACACATAAAGGTTTGAGTGCTTCCTATACCATGTCACATATATTAATGTATTAGCTACACATTAATTGATCTGTTTTTCCTTATTTCTTCATACCAGTTTACAAGTACATACATACATACAAAGGTTTTCAAGGATGATTCGTGCACACATATTAAACACACGAAATCGCTCAAATTTTGTTGATGTTTTCAAACTGCATGTATTTCAGGGAACTAATAAGTGGATCTGGCGGGCGTTGGATGTTTTTATGCTGCATTTGAAAGAAAGATGTCATCCATGGTCTGTGGGTTTGGACGGTGTGTCTTATTCCTAGACGAGACACGTCTCCCAACCCTTGGTGCTATTTAATATCTTTCGATGAGTCCTTAGTGAACTCATAAACATTTTGGTATGATTGTAAAGCTTGAATTTGAAGTCTACGTTTGTTATGTTTTAAACTTATTCAATGGATTACAAACCAATGGTTTTATTATATAGCTATTGTTATGATTGAATGCAATGATATTAAGAAAGTCAAACCATAATCACGCTTCCGCAAAAGTCAGGGTGTGACACCCTTTTTACATTGTTCCCATTTCGTTATTCTTACCACTATAGGTCTTAACACATGACAAAACTTGATGTGGTTTCTATGCACTGAATTCCATAATTATGTATGCATCCATAATTACGTAATTCCTTGCACAGTCCGCACAGTTCATTTTATAATGTGTAGGGGAAAAATCAATCAAACAAACATGAAATAACTTAACTAGGCCACCAAAGGATCTCTTTAACTAGATCAACGAACAATCATTTTAACTAGATCAACACATGATCTCTTTAACTAGACCGACGTACGATCTCTTTAAATAGACTACCAAAGGGTCTTTTTAACTTTGAATTAAATAATTGTTTTGAAATAGCACTTTGGAATCCAAGGGTCTTACTATTTGCATAGAAAAGCCACTTAAGGATTTAAGATAGTGCCTTGAGTATCCTTTTGAGAATCTAACATATGAAAATACGAAAGATTCTACAAGGATTTAGATAGCGAGTATTAGAATTACACAAAAACACATAATCACATAATCGCATAGTCGTCAACCTGGTTATTAGCTCGTTCATTAACTTGTATAGATGCTTTTAAAGTATATCAGAAATCCAATCAAGGACTTTAATTTGTACTTTAAACATCCCCAAGAATCTCGCTATGAAGATAGGAAGATCTTATAAGGATTTGGTTTTGTCTTTATCGAATCGTAACATACGTATTAAAGCACACAAAGAATCCAATCAAGGACTTTTGATTTTGCGCTTTAAACATCCATAAGGATCTAGCTATAAAGATAGGAAGATCCTATAAGGATTTGGAATTTGTGTGGTGAAAAAGTTTTGAAATTCATGTACTAGGTATGTTAGGTTAACATACAAAGTGAAGTGTTCATGAAATCAAGCTGCTAGATATGCTAAGTCCGCATATGATGCAAAAAGGGTCCTTGAAGTCAATGTGCTAGGCATGTTAAGTCAACACATGAAGCAAAAATGTTCTTGATAATAGTGTACATAGTCATATAGCATAGGTCCAATTAAGGACTTATGAAAGTACCTTTAGATATCAAATCAAGGATTTGAAGTGGTACTTCAAGTATCCATTTAAGAATTTGTAACTTGTACCTTGTACTTTGTTTCTTAAAAGAAACGAGTACTTAGGATTTTCGAGGAGATCATGAGTGATCATAAAAATGGAAGAACCATATGAGTAGTTTGTTTTGTAAGGAACATGGTTCCTTGGTGTCGGTATTGTAGGGGTATGTCACGCATGCACACAAACATATTAGTTTCGTAATTAAAATTTGAAATAACCAATCTTATTTATGTACCAACTGAAAGGTTTCAAGCGTCATAGGTAATAACAAAGAAAATACAAAAGTCTAATTGTTCACTGCTGCATTGCCATTTGCGTTTGCTTCATTTATGTTAAAAGCTCGTCCACATGCTGGATTTGCATTAACAAGCCTTGGGCAATTGTTCCGATAGTGAGTAAGATCACCACAGT
Organism: Helianthus tuberosus; assembly: GCA_030545235.1. Lineage (NCBI taxonomy): Eukaryota > Viridiplantae > Streptophyta > Magnoliopsida > Asterales > Asteraceae > Helianthus > Helianthus tuberosus. Next base: position 109,889,221 of record CM060357.1, read on the forward strand.
TGTAGCACGACCCAGGTGGATATGGTGCTTGAGCAGCGGCAGGATTTGCAGCAACTTGGTTTTGGATAGCCTGACGGCATGTGTTGACCAAATGTCCCAATCACCCACAGTGGGTACATATGTGGCACGGTGTTTGATCTAGATGATGACGGTTGCATTTGTTGCACAAAGGTGCAGTACACACATAGTTTTTCCTAGCATGAGGTTGTGCTTGTGACACCCGGCCTCTCAGGCCGTACCGGACATTTGTAATCTGTGTAGTAGACATGTAACATGACTATTTGTGACTAAATGTGATGCTAATATATGATATTTGATGTGTTGATAAATTTAGATGTGTATAAAAATTATGTTGGCAACGATAAAACTAACGCTTATCACGTAATGTTTAAAATGCGAAACGAACGTCGGTGACCACCCGATCAGTGTTGAAATCCTAAAAATAGTCTGTTATGATTTGAATAATAATTTTAATCATATCCGTGTGGAAAAATAATGTAAAACATTAAGAAACTCTATTTTTTGAGTTTGAGCGCGTACCGCGCGATACTGCGCGAATTAAACAAGATACCGTCAACACAGCCAGTCAAGGTAACTATTTCAATAATAATTTTGAGTAATTATTTTTATAGAATGATAAAAATAATTTAAAACGCACCTAGACAAAATACCCGGTATTCAGTAAAATACCCGTTTTTGCACTATATACATATAATATATGAATATATATATAAATGTGTGTGAGAGGGGGGTATGTGGCAGCACATATGGCTGCCCACATTCTCTTGTTTCACTCAATTTGGACACTTGTAACACCTAGGGAGTGTAAGGTGATGATTAATCTTGAACATGCATCCATAAACTTCCATTCTTTCAAGAAACCATTTCAAAACTTACTCTCTCTCTCTCTCTCTCCCTTGAATCATCTCGGCTGAACACCCCTATTACACTATCACTTTCATTTTCAAATCCAAATCTTGGAGAATCATGTCCATTCCAAGGTGATTTCAAGCTTGTAAGAAGGTTTGGAAGTGATTTCATGCAAGATTCAAGCAAGAACAAGCCTCATATCACCATCTTTTCTCAAAAACTCACTTTGAAAACTTGAAGGTATAAAATATTTCTTTAAACATTGTTCTTGATTCATATTGATAATGAAGTTAGTAAGAAGTTTCTCTTGATTCTTGAAATCTAAACATAAACTTGAAACTAACAAACAAATGAGTTTTGAATAAAATGAAAATGAGTGTGTGCATGTATGTATACATGGCCGAAAATGATGTTTGTGTATGTGTATATTGCATTTCGAATTTTTGATGAAAGATTTCTTGATTATTTGATTTCTTGAAAAATAAGATGATTAAAGTAAGTGTTAGTTGTCATACAAGAATGCTTTAAAATGATATGTGTTATATTTTAAAAACATGATGTTAATATGTTCTAGAATAAGATTGGAACATAAATGATGATGATAAAATTGTAGAAGTGCATTAGATGCACAAATGTAAACATGCATGATGATATATGAACTTAAAAAGATGATTTGAACATGATATGATAAAAATCCATTTTGATCAGAATATAAACACTAAAATAAAGTTATTTTGAAGTGTTTAATGGTATTTAACTTTGTCATAATGTTTTCTAGCTTTGCATGTGGTACTTGGTGCATAAAAAGTTATAAAATACGTGAAATCGCATGATTTATGTGACATATATAAAAACTGCACTAATCTGATTATAACCACTATTTTAATCAGTAAATAACATGTATTGTGTTAAAATATTAAGTCATTTCGAGTTGGGATGGTTACGGTAACGTTTAACGCAAAACTAAGCGTTAAAACGGTCAAAAATCGGCTTTTCGGGTGATTTCTGTAAAACTGAATTAGATCAGTAAATAAACTGATATTTTTAGTTTAAAAATAATTATTTTAACTAATTTTAAGTTTACTTGGTGTTTGGTTGGTCATACGTGACTTTCGACGCCCGAAAACGTTACCGAATCGCTAAAATATGCATTTTTCAATGAACATGAGTATGGGTGAATTTTTAGTGAATCTTATGTGATAAAATGTATTAAGTGATTTGAACATGTAAATGTGATTATATGTTAAGTGTTAATTCGATAATGGGAAAATTAGACTATGCATGTATGCATGTACGTTTTATGCGGTAGAAATGGTAAATTTGCGTTAAATGTGTAACTTGTTTGTCGAGCATGAAATTTAGTATATATGAGATATTTTATGTATATTTGCTTTAAAAATTACCAAATAGTTAAGTTAGTAATGTTTCACGTGTTTCGGTGTTAAATTATATGAACGTTTATGTATATATGTTACGACGCGCAAATCATAGATATATTGAGTATAAACGGAAGAGTTAACAGATTTACACAATAATGGTCACCAATAAAATCGTTCAAAATGCAAAATCATAAAAATATATATATATATGGACTCATATATATATTAACATGCCAACATAATCAAAGATGACAACTTTTTGAGAAAATCTCAAAGTTATGTGATAATTCTAAGAAAAGGAGAAACTTAGGATTTTTGTGTTGAATACGTATATTGATGTAGAATTGTTCCTATATTAGGACTATATAAAAATCAATCTCTGGGATTGCGGTATTAAAATACGCACCCAAAGGTGAGTGTCACTAAACCCCTCTTTTTACTGTTTTGTATATATTTTGGGGGTGGAACACGTTGTTAAAAGGGTTTAATAATGTTTTCGAAATAAAACATACCTTTTACTATAAAATATATATTTTCGCTGAAAATATATGAGATTTGATAGGTTATACGTTTTGTAGTAAAACGTTTTTGATGAATAAATATTGGATGTACGGTATTTCTTTAGTGATACAAGACCGCACAGTTGGGGTACGGATGCCGACCTGGGTCTCAAATGATGGAGATTCAGGGGATTCGTACACATCGTGTATTAAATTGTCATATTAGCAGGATATATATATTATACGTGTGGCAGACATCATATTGTTCTTCGAGAAAGAACCCTGCGCCCATGATGTCGTTTAATCATTTAAGTATTGCACTCGATGAATTGTTGGTAGATCTATCGTGTTGACAACCCCGTCGTGACCGGTCGCCCCGTGTCAATGTCAAATGACGAATTAATATTCTGTTTATTTTCTAGCATTGATTATCCCTGCATGGTTAATATATAGTTCGTATCGTCTAGCTAACATAGGATCTGAAAATTGATGCTATAATTTAATATACAAAACCTGGGCAGTATTACTGTTGTCGGAGTAATGAACCGATGGAAGGCCCATGGATTTTATTAAGGAAGTAAAATGGACTTTCTAAAAGTTACCTGAATTGTTTTCAAATAAACACCTAATCAGAAAGTTTTCCTTGGAATAAAATTTGTTAGTAAACGAATAAGTGAACTCACCTTCCTTTGTGTTGACACTTGATTTTAACGTGTTCTACAGGTACTTGAGTTCGGCTTTGGGAAATCATGGCGTATCTTGTGTTTGATGGTGCATGTCATTTCTTTTAAATATGTTGGACATCTTTTAAACTATCTGGGATGTTTGTAATAAGATCTGCAAGGATCAAAATAACTAAACTTATGTGGTTGTGTCGTGACTGTTAAAAATGTAATGTTTAATATTATGTTTTAAAATATGTCAAAATGTCCAACAAAAGAGTGCATCTTCCGACAAGGTATAAATGGGCACCAACTTCCGTCTCCACTACGTTTAAATATTCCGCTGCGACATTTTTGGGGTGTGACATAAGTTGGTATTAGAGCCATTGGTTGTTAGCGAACTAGATGTTTTCGCGGAAAACACTAGACTTCAACCAGAAAATTTTGAAATATAAATTCCAAAATTTTCGAAGCCAAGATTTTAAATAAACATAGGAAATATTTTATCATATATGAAAACCATTATGTGTTTTATGTGCATATGTGATTTTCTGTTTAATTGACCATATTTGTTACTGTTTATGTTGATTGCGCACTTACTTGTATGGTTATATGTGTGTCACAGATGTCGCACAAACACGAGGTCATCGAGATCCACGACTCAGATTACGAGCCAGATTTCGAGACTTCACCCAGACCTACACTGCCAGAGACACCTATCACGGCTTCACAGATGGTTGGTACTACCGAGCTTACCTCATCTTTTCACGTCAACCCTGTTGCTTTTGTCAGCCAGGGAGACCCCCGATGCGCTTTCACTAGCATCTGGTGGATAGATGATGATGATGTACCTCTCTCAATGTAACACCTGTGCCTTCACGGCCATCAAACAAATACCAAACCAATTAAATATTATATTTCATACTTGGGATTTGTAAAAATATGTGTATCATTTGCACATATCAATTCTCGTTCAATTTCAAACTCTAAATCGCTTTCTGGAAGGTTATACGCGCACCGATGCGTAAATATAACCAGTTTAATGCAACGAACACTCCGGAATAGTGAAATAGGCTTAACATACCTTAAATAACCTTTACATAACTTAGAAATAAGCTTTGAGGGGTTCGGTGTGCTAAAATAAACTTTTGTGTCATTCAGGGACTAAAAGTGTCAAAAAGTGCACAAGTTTGCATTTTCGCGCATAACTTACGTTCTGAATACATCCGGACATCCAAAAATTTATGTAATCATGACTACATTATATTTTAGTGTTCGCCTTAAGAAAAATCCATTCGTTACGTCATTTGGATCGTTTTTCGCGCTTATGCGCATTCCGTCGTAATTAAGCGAACATCGCGATCGTACGACCAAACGAACCATCATCCGGCATATTTTTGAGTATGTTTTGAGTTCCCTATACTTTAACTTCATTTTAGAGCCTTGAAATGAGATTAACGGGGTTCAAACGCATCGAAAAAGGCCTTAAACACGTGCAGGGACCATTTCTGCCAATTCTGAAACTTTTCTGATTCAGGGGGGCGCTAGCGTAGCGCGAGCCCTATGGGCTTACCCGTCGCGCTACGCGACTGCCTGTTCTGGACAGAAAACATGCAGAAATATCAGTTTTGCACTTTCGGGACCAGATTCGATGTATAAACAGCTGTTTAATTCACAACCACACATTCTAACATGCTTAGTCAGCGGATAAGGATGGAATTTAGGCACCATGACTTTGCAACACATGTATGGATGGAATTTAAGCACCTAAACACCATGACTTTGCAACACATGTATGGATGGAATTTAAGCACCTAAACACCATAACTTTGCAACACTTGTACGGTTACGATTAAGACACGGTTTCCTTGAAACGATCCTAACGGTTACCCGAATACTATATATACCCCACCCCCCATTGCTTAAAAACTTACAAGAATTCTGATTTGAGAGCTCTAAGTTGAAACCATTGTTTCATACCTGAGTTCTTGAATCGGGATTAGCATTCGGGGACCCTGGGTAAGTATTCTTTCCTTCTTTTCCTTATTTTATTGCTTTTCAAGTCAGAAAGTCAAACTTTGTTTGACTTTCAGCGTTGACCAGTAATGGTCAATGCGAAGTTCGTTTGAACTTCGCAACGTGAGTGTAATCACGTTGGTCATAGTCCCTTGGGACTATGCCCACTGATTACCACGTTGTCTAGGGTCGTAGGGTAGGCGATCTAATAAATCGCCTATACCTTCGAACCCGACCCAGTTTGGTCGATCATTAGGATCCGACCAAATACATTAGGTGACCCTAGTATAGGGCATAACCTTCCGAGGTTATACCCTATGGTCACATCGTTTAAGTAGTTGTATGATAGGTAGTTTATATGCCTTAGGTAAATTACCAGAATACCCTTTTCATGTATAATTGGTAATTAAGCATATGTAACCTAAACTTTTGTCACATAACTGATTATGTAACATGTTTAGGCATATAACACTTGTCAGAGGGCTAGTTAGGCGGTCCGAACGCGTTTCACGCGAACGACGCGTTAAAGTAGCATAAGCTACCTAAACGGGTCGTAATGGGTCGTAGACACTTAGGTTAAGTTTCATTTAGTATGTAGGCTTTGTTAAACCATATCATATGAGTTCCTACACTCATTTGGTTTACAAACCCTAATGCTACCCAATCTTCCGATTTAGGTCCGGTTAATTAACATAGTTACCTATATTAGGTGCCGTTTGATTTCCGTGATCTCTAGCATTGTTTGGTTGTTACTCAAGGACTACTGAGCAATCTCAAGTGAGTACATAGACCCCTCTTTTACTGTTTTCCAAACTGTTTTGGGGTGGAACACATGTGCCTACTTGTTACTTTCATGCTTTCCTGTTTTAACATCATATACTGCTATGTTCGTTAGTACATTATAGTACATCATTTTCATTACATTTTATGCTTCGTGTGCCCATTGAGTGCATTACTTAGTACATTGTTTTACATGACATTTTATGCTAGGTGTGCCCATAGTGTGCATTACTTAGTACATTGTTTTACATCACATCACATCACATGCTATGTATGTTCATTTGTTGCATACTTAGTACATATTCATTTCATCACATGCTTACATTTTGGTATGACATTTGGTTTGTTTAAATGGGACAATACATTCATTAACATTAGCTACGCCGTTCGTTAGTAGGTAGTGGTACCATAGGAATTGACAACTCCCGTTCCGGACATCCCAGGGAAAGGGGACAGAAAGGAATGACCGAATTCGATGATATTTACGCAGATAATCCTTTAATTTGTTTAAGGGTTTATCACCTCAGTCGCAAGGCTTGGATGTATGCATTATAACAACACCGCATAAATGTTCATTATCAGTATAGCATGCATTTACACAAGACATAATATTGATTTAAACAAAGTTTTACTTCAATACTTTGCTTTTGTGCATATGGTTTAGTTGAGACATTTCGCTAGCCATACATGACATTTTGACATAGACATTTGACATAGACATTTCGACATAGACATTTTAACATGATTTATATTAATCATGCATTTACACATTACATGATTTACATTGATCATGCATTTACACATTACATGATTTACATTGATCATGCATTTACACATTACATGATTTACATTGATCATGCATTTACACAAAACATAACGTTGATTTAAACTAAGGTTTTTGTGCATTTCACCTATGGTTTAGTTGATGCGTTTTCACTAGCCATACATATCATTTAGGTTACACATTACATGATTTACATTGATCATGCATTTTGACATATTATTCAATACATTTGATAAATTCATTTATACATGGACAATTTACATTGTTGGTTTGGTTTGATTAAGTGATTAAGTAACGATGCGTGTGTAATATGATACAAGCATGGTGGATACGCCGCTGGTACTTCCTATATATAAGTGTTTGTATGGTATTACATATCGTAGCGTTATTTGAATCATTTCAATTTGAGATATATAACATTTTATACAAATAACATACTTTTCACAAGACATTGTTTTACAAACAACTTATCTTATACAAACTCATTTTACATGGTTATTCATTTAACCTGACATTTATTTATACATATCATCTGATCTTATTGTTTTTCAAATGATTTACAAAACAAAGCAAATAACATGGTTCATGACTAAACATTTTCTCAAACATAAGTCATGAAACCTATTTTCACAAAACCTATGTATCTCACCGGCATTTTTATGCTGACGTACCATATTTTCACATGTGTTTTTCAGGAGCTGTTGCATAAGATGATCAAGATACACTTAGGCGGACATGGGCCTTAGTGACAATAAAAGATGCAGACTAGTTAATTATGTTGTATTTCCATGTTTGTATAGACATTGTAACACTTTTAATCAATAAAACGAAACTTTAATTTCCATGGTTATGAAACATTAATTCTGTTACAACACTCCCCGATGTTTCCGCCACGTTTTGTATGTTCCACGTGGTCGGGGTGTGACAGAAAAGATGGTATCAGAGCTCATGGTTATAGGGAATTAGGTTATTAGTAATGCTTTGACCTAGTCTATAACCTTCTTAGGACCCTAATGCGAGTTTACTTGCGTTTAGTCATAAAACAATACCGTCACCTATCCTTAGGCGACGACCACAACAAGAACATAAATTTCAGAACCGCTTTGAAAACTAATCATCTGTTCTAGGATGATTGATTACTAGGTTTTGAACCCTCTATTGTAAGGTTTTGAACTCTCTGTTATATGGTTTTGAATCCCTTTGAATTTTCAAAATCTCGTCAAGGTTTTGGGTTTTAAATAATGTGAACACGTGCAAACTGGAAGGGTGAATGCCTGTATTCTGGGTTTTCTGTCTAGGCAAGCACTTCGTATACATCTCATCAGACGCGAGACCAGTTGTGCTTACCTGGGAATTCTTGGGATGAGTGTTCACTTATAGGCGAGCATGTCTTCAGTGATACATTAATAAGACCTGTTTACCTTGATTAGTCACCGTCTCATTTGTTTGCCTTAGGTAACAAACAAATGATCGCAATTTTCATACGTTATCATTCTGTTTTGATTGTCCAATAACCTTTCACCTGTTTCTCCCTATGCCTTTCTTTTCCTTCAAGAATGTCTCTTCATCACGATGACGCTCAGATATCTGAGCAAGCAGCCAAATTCGCTCAGCGAATAGGCGAAGTAGTCCTGAAGACTGTTGAATTAGCTACTGCCATGTATCATCTCCTGGATGAAGCCACTCAAGAGTCACCAAGACAGGCAGGACCTAGTCAGGCGACAACACCATCAGCCAATAAACCAATCGAGGAATCAAAGACCATGGATGAACGATCCCCTAAGAAGTCAAAGAAGCGAAAGGCTTCTCAGAACTTCGCCATGGTCGCTCACAATGGTAAAGCACTCCCCAACCAACCAGCTCAACCCCCTGCTAGGCGTGTATGGCTTTTCCTATGATACCTACATCAAGGAACTATGTACCTTACAAACTACTCTTGTGATTTCTCTCTTTCAAATGATTGCTCATGATTCCCTCGAAAATTTTAAGTACTCGTTTCACTCTAAGAAACAAAGTACAGAAAATTAAGTGACATTATGAGTAATCGTGCTTTTCGCACATCTGTGCCTTTAAATCCTTGGTTAGATAACTAAGGGTATTTTCAAATCTCATACCCATTACGTTTTGATTTTTCAACATACACAGTACCAGTGTTTCAAAACAATCTTCATGATCTCAAAACATTTCATATAGTTTGAAAACAATTTTTCTAGATGCATTGTCTATGTTGTTTCAAAAACATTGGCCATGTTATCAAAACCAACCTTTCTAATTTCAAAATATTTCATATAGTCTGAAGACAATATTAACACAATACATTTTATTATCAAGTGCATGATTTCGAAAAGCATCATTCATATTTTCAAAAACCTTATACATAATTTCAAAATTCATCTCGCATGATTTTAAAACATTTTTATAAATATACTTACCTAGTACACCTACTTTATGATTTCAAAATATTATATATAAGGTTTCAAAAACATTTTTTTTCCCATGCATAGTTTTCCAAATATATTTTCCTCACACATTTACTTAACCTTCAAATTCTGCTTCATATGTCGCCTTGACATATCTAGCATCTCAACCTCATAAGCATTTTACATCATGTTTTGACCTAAGCACATCCAGTGCAAGGTTTCAAAACATATTCAACTTCTAAAATTCATATGGGATCTTTTTATCTTTACAATTAGATCCTTGTGGATGATCATCGTTCAAATCAGAGTCCTTAATTGGATTCCTTATGTACCTTAATTCGAACATTTTGGTTCTTTATAATCGAAATCGAATTTTCTCTTCAAAAATCTTTCTATCTTTATAGTTAGATTCTTGATAACGTTTAAAGTACCAAATAAAATCCGTTGAATGGATTCCTAGTGTGCTTTAAATGCATGTACGCAAGTAACAAGACAAATTAACAAACAATCTTTGTGGTTATATGACTATGTGTTTATGCATCTTGAGTTTTCATTTAAGTATTTTGTGTTTTTATACTCTGGATAATTCGTTATCCAAATCCTCGCAGAATCTTTCATATCTTCATATGAGGGATTCGTAGCAGGATAGTCAAAAGGTACTATCTTAATTACTTAATGGGCTTATATGTAATAGTTAAGACCCTTGGATTTTATAGTACTACTCCATGATTCATAAGAGACCCTTTTTAGTGGTCTAGTCAAAAGATTGATTCGCAATCTGGTTAAAGAATGACATCTAGTGATGTAGCTGGACAGACTCCTTGATAGTCTATTTAGATCATTTAATGATTTAAGTAAAAGGACTCTACGGCGGTCTAGTCACACTCATCACAGGATTGTTCATTTGGTTTTACCCTACGCATTATAAAATAGACTGTGTGAACTGTGCAAGGAATTGTCTAATTATGGAGGCCTACATAATTATGAAATTTAGTGCATAGAAACCCAGTAAGGTTTATTATGTGTAAGAACCGATAGTGACAACAATAACAAAATGAGAACGATGTAATGGAGGTACGGTGGACGCACCAATGATGCTTCATATACTTGTATATAAGTATCCCTCTTACATTGCAATCATGATGTTATTAAGGTTACCAAAAGTTCAAGAACCCTAACCAATGTTGTCCGATCTTTACAACTTCATATTTCCAAGCTCTCACAAGTTTCCTCTAAATAAATTTCGGGACGAAATTTCCTAAAGTAGGGGAGACTGTAACACCTGTGCCTTCACGGCCATCAAACAAATACCAAACCAATGAAATATTATATTTCATACTTGGGATTTGTAAAAATATGTGTATCATTTGCACATATCAATTCTCGTTCAATTTCAAACTCTAAATCGCTTTCTGGAAGGTTATACGCGCACCGATGCGTAAATATAACCAGTTTAATGCAACGAACACTCCGGAATAGTGAAATAGGCTTAACATATCTTAAATAACCTTTACATAACTTAGAAATAAGCTTTGAGGGGTTCGGTGTGCTAAAATAAACTTTTGTGTCATTCAGGGACTAAAAGTGTCAAAAAGTGCACAAGTTTGCATTTTCGCGCATAACTTACGTTCTGAATACATCCGGACATCCGAAAATTTATGTAAGCATGACTACATTATATTTTAGTGTTCGCCTTAAGAAAAATCCATTCGTTACGTCATTTGGATCGTTTTTCGCGCTTATGCGCATTCCGTCGTAATTAAGCGAACATCGCGATCGTACGACCAAACGAACCATCATCCGGCATATTTTTTAGTATGTTTTGAGTTCCCTATACTTTAACTTCATTTTAGAGCCTTGAAATGAGATTAACGGGGTTCAAACGCATCGAAAAAGGCCTTAAACACGTGCAGGGACCATTTCTGCCAATTCTGAAACTTTTCTGATTCAGGGGGCGCTAGCGTAGCGCGAGCCCTATGGGCTTACCCGTCGCGCTACGCGACTGCCAGTTCTGGACAGAAAACATGCAGAAATATCAGTTTTGCACTTTCGGGACCAGATTCGATGTATAAACAGCTGTTTAATTCACAACCACACATTCTAACATGCTTAGTCAGCGGATAAGGATGGAATTTAGGCACCATGACTTTGCAACACATGTATGGATGGAATTTAAGCACCTAAACACCATGACTTTGCAACACATGTATGGATGGAATTTAAGCACCTAAACACCATAACTTTGCAACACTTGTACGGTTACGATTAAGACACGGTTTCCTTGAAACGATCCTAACGGTTACCCGAATACTATATATACCCCACCCCCCATTGCTTAAAAACTTACAAGAATTCTGATTTGAGAGCTCTAAGTTGAAACCATTGTTTCATACCTGAGTTCTTGGATCGGGATTAGCATTCGGGGACCCTGGGTAAGTATTCTTTCGTTCTTTTCCTTATTTTATTGCTTTTCGAGTCAGAAAGTCAAACTTTGTTTGACTTTCAGCGTTGACCAGTAATGGTCAATGCGAAGTTCGTTTGAACTTCGCAACGTGAGTGTAATCACGTTGGTCATAGTCCCTTGGGACTATGCCCACTGATTACCACGTTGTCTAGGGTCGTAGGGTAGGCGATCTAATAAATCGCCTATACCTTCGAACCCGACCCAGTTTGGTCGATCATTAGGATCCGACCAAATACATTAGGTGACCCTAGTATAGGGCATAACCTTCCGAGGTTATACCCTATGGTCACATCGTTTAAGTAGTTGTATGATAGGTAGTTTATATGCCTTAGGTAAATTACCAGAATACCCTTTTCATGTATAATTGGTAATTAAGCATATGTAACCTAAACTTTTGTCACATAACTGATTATGTAACATGTTTAGGCATATAACACTTGTCAGAGGGCTAGTTAGGCGGTCCGAACGCGTTTCACGCGAACGACGCGTTAAAGTAGCATAAGCTACCTAAACGGGTCGTAATGGGTCGTAGACACTTAGGTTAAGTTTCATTTAGTATGTAGGCTTTGTTAAACCATATCATATGAGTTCCTACACTCATTTGGTTTACAAACCCTAATGCTACCCAATCTTCCGATTTAGGTCCGGTTAATTAACATAGTTACCTATATTAGGTGCCGTTTGATTTCCGTGATCTCTAGCATTGTTTGGTTGTTACTCAAGGACTACTGAGCAATCTCAAGTGAGTACATAGACCCCTCTTTTACTGTTTTCCAAACTGTTTTGGGGTGGAACACATGTGCCTACTTGTTACTTTCATGCTTTCCTGTTTTAACATCATATACTGCTATGTTCGTTAGTACATTATAGTACATCATTTTCATTACATTTTATGCTTCGTGTGCCCATTGAGTGCATTACTTAGTACATTGTTTTACATGACATTTTATGCTAGGTGTGCCCATAGTGTGCATTACTTAGTACATTGTTTTACATCACATCACATCACATGCTATGTATGTTCATTTGTTGCATACTTAGTACATATTCATTTCATCACATGCTTACATTTTGGTATGACATTTGGTTTGTTTAAATGGGACAATACATTCATTAACATTAGCTACGCCGTTCGTTAGTAGGTAGTGGTACCATAGGAATTGACAACTCCCGTTCCGGACATCCCAGGGAAAGGGGACAGAAAGGAATGACCGAATTCGATGATATTTACGCAGATAATCCTTTAATTTGTTTAAGGGTTTATCACCTCAGTCGCAAGGCTTGGATGTATGCATTATAACAACACCGCATAAATGTTCATTATCAGTATAGCATGCATTTACACAAGACATAATATTGATTTAAACCAAGTTTTACTTCAATACTTTGCTTTTGTGCATATGGTTTAGTTGAGACATTTCGCTAGCCATACATGACATTTTGACATAGACATTTCGACATAGACATTTTAACATGATTTACATTAATCATGCATTTACACATTACATGATTTACATTGATCATGCATTTACACATTACATGATTTACATTGATCATGCATTTACACATTACATGATTTGCATTGATCATGCATTTACACAAAACATAACGTTGATTTAAACTAAGTTTTACTTCAATACTTTGTTTTTGTGCATTTCACCTATGGTTTAGTTGATGCGTTTTCACTAGCCATACATATCATTTAGGTTACACATTACATGATTTACATTGATCATGCATTTTGACATATTATTCAATACATTTGACAAATTCATTTATACATGGACAATTTACATTGTTGGTTTGGTTTGGTTTGATTAAGTGATTAAGTAACGATGCGTGTGTAATATGATACAAGCATGGTGGATACGCCGCTGGTACTTCCTATATATAAGTGTTTGTATGGTATTACATATCGTAGCGTTATTTGAATCATTTCAATTTGAGATATATAACATTTTATACAAATAACATACTTTTCACAAGACATTGTTTTACAAACAACTTATCTTATACAAACTCATTTTACATGGTTATTCATTTAACCTGACATTTATTTATACATATCATCTGATCTTATTGTTTTTCAAATGATTTACAAAACAAAGCAAATAACATGGTTCATGACTAAACATTTTCTCAAACATAAGTCATGAAACCTATTTTCACAAAACCTATGTATCTCACCGGCATTTTTATGCTGACGTACCATATTTTCACATGTGTTTTTCAGGAGCTGTTGCATAAGATGATCAAGATACACTTAGGCGGACATGGGCCTTAGTGACAATAAAAGATGCAGACTAGTTAATTATGTTGTATTTCCATGTTTGTATAGACATTGTAACACTTTTAATCAATAAAACGAAACTTTAATTTCCATGGTTATGAAACATTAATTCTGTTACAACACTCCCCGATGTTTCCGCCACGTTTTGTATGTTCCACGTGGTCGGGGTGTGACACTCAATCCATGAGACGAGATGATCATCTGGCACTGTACTAGTTATCGATGATGTGATCAGGAGTGTCCCTACTGTCGGAGGATCTTCTAGTATCGCACCAGTGGTGGACGCCACTATCGTTACAGCTCGACCCTTAGAGCCATCAGTCGCACCTGCTGCTGTGATCGAGCCTGCTACTGAGATCCAGCCGCTTGTTTTATCTGAGTCTTCTTTTCCTGTTATAGAGTCATGCACTTCTTCGACGCCGTTGTTAGTTTATTATCGTCGTAGGAAGAGGATTTGGCCCGCTGGAGATAGGATAGATCGATATTGCCGTTGTGATCTACAGCTCGCCGCATTGCGCAAAGACCTAGACATAGCCAAAGGAAAGGCGAAGTACCTCGAGGAACAGTTGGACGACCACGAGGAGTTGAGGGTTATAGATCACACCGCGAGAGATGAGATGCATTGAGGATTTGGAGAAGCTTGTCCAGGAGATGCTAGAGTCTCTAGGTTTGAGGCGTTGATGTTAGCTATTTGTTTCATTGTTTGATGGGTTGTACTATTAGACATTTCTTTTTTATGTTCTTTGTGTTTGAGGCCTGCGTGCCAGTTTCATTTTTGGATATTATTTGGGAATTTTATATGAACTTGTTTATGGATGTCGATGTAGGCATGCTGAGAATAGTCCTTGTACTGAAAACGAGTTTAAATAATTTCTATAATAATTACCAATGATGTACTTTTGGTTTAAAAAAATTTTCTCATTAAAAGTGTAGATATTTTACATGCGCCATGTTTGGTCCACTAACATTTAATGCTTGAATTATTTTTGGTTATCGTCTTATGTGGATATTATTGTTATGATAATAGAAATGACGAAATGCCGCCAAAAGCAAGACAGGTTACCGGATTACCTACCACACCGGAAGAGTTGGCTCAACTTATAGCCCAACAATTAAATACTGCCATGGAACAGCTCAATGCTAACAATGGTCAGGGACATGGACGTGGTGCTCGTGGGCAAGGTTTTGGTGGGGCACATAATGGAAATCCTCCAGGTAAAAATGCGATTGGAAAGTTTTAGTAGTTCATGTGTTATGTTATCATTGGAATGAATTCCTGATTTCTATTAACATTATTGAGCAGTGCACGGATGTACATATAAAACATTCCAGGGCTGTAACCCACGATCATTTACCGGTGCTGAAAGACCCTTAGATATCACCCGATGGATTGAGAAGATGGAATCTGTCATGGAAATCAGTGGTTGTACTACTGATCAACGGGTGAGATATGCTTCTTGCTCTTTTCTTGATGAAGCGCTGTCCTGGTGGAACTCGCAAGTTCAAATTTTGGGTGAAGACGCTGCCTACGGTCTAACCTGGAACGAACTTAAAGAGATGCTCCTGAAAGAGTACTGCCCGCGCAGTGAAATTTAGAAAATTAAGACAGACTTCTGGAATCTAACCATGGAAGGTCTGGACGTCAGAGCTTACACTTCTCATTTTAACGACTTGGCAAGGTTAGTTCCACGAATGGTTACTCCCGAATATGTAAAGGTAGAGAGGTATATCTGGGGATTGTCGCCACGAATTTGCAGTATGGTTACATCCGTAAAACCTGCAACCTATTTAGAGGCTACTACATTGGCAAAATCATTAGCCGATGATGCCGCTCGCAAAAGTAGTCTTGATAAATGTCACACCCCGACCGCGTAAAACAACAAATCGCGGCGGAAACATCGGGGCGTGTCGCGACAGAATTAATTGTTTCATAACCATGGCACACAAAGTGTATTTTATTTATTAAACAAGGGTGTTACATTGTTTCAAACAGGAAATAAGGAGTTCCGAACATAATTAAACATAGTCTATCTTCTTTTAAAGTCTCTAAGGCACAGGTCCGCCCTAGTATCATGAACAACATCCTATGGAAAAGCACCTGAAAACACATGTGAAAATAGGTACGTCAGCATAAAAATGCCTGTGAGATACATAGGTTTTTGAAAATAGGATTCATGACTTATGTTTAAGAAAAATGTTTAGTCATGAACCTTGTAATTTGCTTTGTCTTGTAAATCATTTGAAAATAATAAGATCAGATGATATGTATAAGTAAATGTCAGGTTAAATAAATGACCATGTAAAAAGATGTGTTTGTATAAGATAAGTTGTTTTGTAAATCAATGTCTTGTGAAAAGTAGGTTATTTGTATAAAATGTTCTATGTCTCAATATAGAAATGATTCAAATAACGTTACGACATGTAATACCATACAAACACTTATATATAGGAAGTACCAGCGGCGTATCCACCATGCTTGTATCATATTACACACGCATCGTTAACTCAATCACTTAATCAAACCAAACCAATTGTCAAATGTATTGAAAAATATGTCAAAGTGTTTATGTCAAGATGTAAATCATGTCAAAATGTCTATGTCAAATATCCATGTCAAATGTCTATGTCAAATATCCATGTCAAATGTCTATGTCAAATATCCATGTCAAATATCTATGTCAAATATCCATGTCAAATGTCTATGTCAAAATGTCATGTATGGCAAGTGAAATGTCTCAACTAAACCATATGCACGAAAACAAAGTATTGAAGTAAAACTTAGTTTAAATCAAAGTTATGTTTTGTGTAAATGCATGCAACTATTTAATATGAACATTTATGCGGTATTGTGAAAATGCATACATCCAAGCCTGGCGACTGTGGTGATAAACCCTTTAAACAAATTAAAGGTCTATCTGTCTTATGTCAACGAATTCGGTCATTCCTTTCTGTCCCCTTACCCTGGGATGTCCGGAACGGGAGTTGTCAATTCCTATGGTACCACTACCTACTAACGAACGGCGTAGCTAATGTTAATGAATGTATTGTCCCATGTAAACAAACCAAATGTCATACCAAAATGTAAACATGTGAAAACAATGCACTAAGTATGTAATCAAATGAACATACATAGCGTGAAATGTCATGTAAAACGATGTACTAAGTAATGCACACAATGGGCACACCTAGCATGAAATGTCATGTAAAACGATGTACTAAGTAATGCACACAATGGGCACACCTAGCATGAAATGTCATGTAAAACGATGTACTAAGTAATGCACACAATGGGCACACCTAGCATGAAATGTCATGTAAAACAATGTACTAAGTAATGCACACAATGGGCACACCTAGCATGAAATGTCATGAAATCATGTACTATAGTGTACTAACGAACATAGCAGGTATATGATGTGAAAACATGAAAGCATGAAAGTAACAAGTAGGCACATGTGTTCCACCCCAAAACAGTTTGGAAAACAGTAAAAGAGGGGTCTATGTACTCACTTGAGATTGCTCAGATGTCTAAAGAAAATCACCAAGCAACGCTAGAGATCTCGGAATCAAACGGCACCTAATATAGGTAACTATGTTAATAACCGGACCTTAATCGGATGATTGGATAGCATTAGGGTTTGTAAACCAAATGAGTGTAGGAACTCACGTGATATGGTTTAACAAAGCCTACATGCTAAATGAAACTTAACCTAAGTCTTATTGACCCATTATGATCCGTTTAGGTAGCTTATGCTACTTTAACGTATCGTGCGCGTGAAACGCGTTCGGACCGCCTAACTAGTCCTATGACAAGTATTATATGCCTAAACATGTTACATAATCAGTTATGTGGCAAACGTTTAGGTTACATATGCTAAATTACCAATTATGCATGAAAAGGGTATTCTGGTAATTTACCTAAGGCATATAAACAACCTATCATACAACTACTCAAACGATGTGACCATAGGGTATAACCTCGGAAGGTTATTCCCTACCTACTATGGTCACCTAATGTATTTGGTCGGATCCTAATGATCGACCAAACTGGGTCGGGTTCGAGGTATAAGCGATTTATTAGATCGCTTACCCTACGACCCTAGACAACGTGGTAATCAGTAGGCATAGTCCCAAGGGACTATAACCATCGTGATTACAATCACGTTGCGAAGTTCAAACGAACTTCGTATTGACCATTACTGGTCAACGCTGAAAGTCAAACAAAGTTTGACTTTCTGACTCGAAAAGCAGTAAAAATAAGGAAAAGAACGAAAGAATACTTACGAAGGGTCCCCGAATGCTAATCTAGATCAATATAGTTCAGGTATGAAACAAAGGTTTCAACTTAGAACACAATTAATCAGATTCTAGTGAGAAATAAGGTTGGGGTAATGGGGTATTTATAGTTTTCGGTGAACCGTTGAGATCGTTTCATGGAAAAGGAGGCACGATCAATACCGTACACTTGTCGGAATGTTATGGTGACTAATTTGGCCACTCACCATAAGGTATCAACACTTGGCAAGGGAAATGGGAGTGGAAACCAGCTGCAAACAGGCTGTTCTGAACATTGAATCTGGTCTGCAGACCCCTAGCGCACCGTTACACTTATATTGTAGCGGTGCGCTAGCACCTAGTTTGGCAGAATTGCATTTTCAGTCCCTGCACCTTGTTTCAGCCATTTCCGACACGTTTAAGGCCCGTTAACCCTATTTCAAAGCTCTAAAATGAAGTTAAAGTATAGGGAACTTAAAATGTGTTCAAAAATATCTCGGATGTCGGTTCGTTTGGCCGTACGGTCGCGATGTTCGGTTAATTACGACGGAATGCGCACAAGCGCGAAAAACGATCCAAATGGCGCGACGAATGGATTTTTCTTAAGGCGAACACTAAAATATAATGTAGTCATGCTTACATAAATTTTTGGATGTCCAGATGTATTCAGAACGTAAGTTATGCGCGAAAATGCAAACTTGTGCACTTTTTGACACTTTTAGTCCCTGAATGTCCCAAAAGTTTATTTTAGCACACCAAACCCCTCAAAGCCTATTTCTAAGCTATGTAAAGGATATTTAAGGTGTGTTTAACTTATGGTCATGTTCCGGAATGTTCGTTACAGTTCAAATTGACATACTTTCGCAGTTTGTCATATTTAGTCCCTGTAAGCGAATTAACTTATTTTTTTGCCATACCAAAGCCTTCAAAACTTATTTCTAAGTTTATGTAAAGGTTATTTAAGGTATGTTGAGTATATGTTGATGTTCTGGAGTATTTCTCGCATTAAACTGAGTACGTTTACGCACTAGTTTGCGTATAACTCTCCAGAAAGCGATGTAGAGTTTGAAATTATAAAAAAATCAAAACATGAAAAATGTATAACATAACAAAACAAACATTGGGATCAAATAACATTGTTTTATTGATAACAGAACTATTCATAGTGATTACAAGCACAGTTGTTACAGTCTCCCCTACTTGTGGAAATTTCGTCCCGAAATTTATTTAGAGGAAAACTCGTGGAAAAAGATGTGGATATTTCGCCTTCATTTGATCTTCGCGTTCCCAAGTAAACTCAGGTCCACGTTTAGCTTCCCAGCGAACTTTGACCAAAGGAATGCGCTTGCGTTTAAGCCACTTGACTTCACGTTCCATGATTTCCACTGGTTTCTCAACAAATTTCAGTGTTTTGCCAACACGAATTTCGTCAAGCGGTATGGAGTAGTTCTCATCAGCTGTACACTTCTTGAGATTTGATATGTGAAAAGTTGGATGAACATTTCCAAGTTCAGGAGGTAACTCAAGTCTGTAGGCTACCTTTCCGATTCTTTCAACGATCTTGAATGGTCCAACGTATCTAGGTGCAAGTTTTCCTTTCTTTCCAAATCTGATCACACCTTTCCAAGGTGAGACCTTAAGTAATACTCGATCACCGACTTGAAATTCCAAGGCTTTGCGTTTTGGGTCCGCGTAAATCTTCTGACGGCTTCTAGCTGCCTGAAGGTTATCACGAACTTTCTTGACCTTGTCAGTTGTCTCTAAAATGAGGGTAGGTCCAGTAAGTTGAGCCTCGCCAATCTCATTCCAGCAGACTGGTGAACGACATTTTCGACCATAGAGAGCTTCGAAAGGAGCCATTTTGATGCTAGTGTGATAACTGTTGTTGTAGGAGAATTCAATCAATTTAAGATGTGAATCCCAGCTACCACCAAAATCGATCACACAAGCTCTTAGCATATCCTCCAGAGTCTGGATTGTTCTCTCAGATTGACCATCCGTTTGCGGATGATAAGCTGTGCTCAGATTAAGTTGGGTTCCCATAGCAGATTGCATGGTTCTCCAAAAATGAGAAGTGAAACGAGCATCTCTGTCAGAAATGATGTTCAAAGGAACACCATGTCGAGCCACAATTTCATCTACATAGATTTGAGCAAGTCTGTCAGTAGGAAAATCCTCGCGGATTGGCAAGAAATGCGCTGACTTTGTAAGACGATCAACGACTACCCAGATGGCATCATGACCTTTCTTTGTGCGCGGGAGTTTGGTAACAAGATCCATAGTAATGTTTTCCCATTTCCAAACTGGGATCTCTGGTTGCTCCAATAAACCAGAAGGACGTTGATGTTCAGCCTTAACCTTAAGACAAGTAAGGCATTTTGATACGTATAAGGCAATGTCTTTCTTCATACCAGGCCACCAATAGTGAATACGAAGATCCTTATACATCTTATCTGAGCCCGGATGAATAGAATAACGAGACTTATGGGCTTCATCCATAAGCAAGGTACGAAGATCATCCTGGCTTGGGACCCACAAACGGTCCATGAAATAATATGATCCATTGTCCTTCAGTTCAAGAGCAGGTGTTATGTGATAGGGAAATTCCTTATCCATTAAACCTTGTGCAACACAAGATTGTTGAGCCTGAGCAATGCGTGCTTGAATATCGGATCGAGCTTGAATAACAGACTGAACACGTACACAATGAAGCTTAGTACGTTCCTTACGACTCAATGCATCTGCTACGACATTCGCCTTACCAGGATGGTAGCGAATTTCGCAATCATAGTCGTTTAAAAGCTCAACCCAACGTCGCTGTCTCATGTTGAGTTCTTTCTGGTTGAAGATATGCTGAAGACTTTTGTGGTCAGTGAAAACCACACATTTTGTACCGTACAAATAGTGTCTCCAGATCTTGAGAGCAAAGACAACTGCACCCAACTCAAGATCATGAGTGGTGTAGTTCTTCTCATGTATCTTCAACTGCCTCGATGCATAGGCTATGACTTTGTTTCTTTGCATAAGAACACAGCCAAGACCCAATTTAGATGCATCACAATACACGACAAAATCATCATCACCCTCAGGCAATGATAGTACAGGCGCATCGCAAAGCTTCTGCTTCAAGTGTTGAAAAGCTTCCTCTTGTTTGAATCCCCAGAAAAAGGGCATTTTCTTCTGAGTTAGAGCAGTTAGAGGAACTGCAATCTTAGAGAAGTTTTCAATGAAGCGGCGATAATAACCCGCTAGACCAAGAAATGAACGAACTTCAGTAGGAGTAGTAGGCGTATCCCAATCCTTAATCGCACTGATCTTGGAGGGATCTACATGAACACCTCGTTCGTTGATAATGTGTCCCAAAAATTGAACTTCTTTAAGCCAAAATTCGCATTTGGAGAATTTGGCGAAAAGTTGCTCTTTCTTCAGGAGTTCCAGAGTAAGACGAAGATGCTGCTCGTGATCAGCTCGCGTCTTAGAGTAAATCAAGATGTCATCGATAAAAACAATGACGAACTGATCCAAATAAGGTTTACAGACCCTATTCATTAAGTCCATGAAAACAGCAGGAGCATTAGTCAAACCAAATGGCATGACTGTGAATTCATAATGCCCATAACGAGTACGGAACGCTGTCTTTGGAATGTCTTCTTCTTGCACCCGAAGTTGATGATATCCAGATCGCAGATCAATCTTCGAAAAATAAGAAGCGCCTTGTAACTGATCAAAGAGGTCGTCGATGCGAGGTAGGGGATATCGATTCTTGATGGTAAGCTTGTTAAGCTCACGATAATCGATACACATCCTAAAGGATCCATCCTTCTTCTTGACAAAAAGAACTGGAGCACCCCAAGGTGAAAAGCTGGGACGGATAAAACCTTTGTCAGAGAGCTCCTGAAGCTGTTTAGACAACTCTTGCATCTCAGACGGTGCAAGACGATATGGAGCTCTGGCAATGGGATTTGCACCAGGTACGAGATCAATGCGGAACTCGACTTGGCGTGCTGGAGGTAGACCAGGTAAATCTTCAGGGAACACTTCAGAATAATCCCGAACGACAGGAATATCTGAAATAGACTTACCCTTGCCTTTATCTTCTGTAACATGTGCTAAGAAAGCCACATAGTTCTTCTGCAGATACTTCCGAGCTTTAAAACAAGACATGAGTTTGAGACCACCGGTAGGCTTCTCGCCTTGAACTTGCAGAATCTCGCCTGTCGAAAGTGGCACACGAACAATCTTCTTAGAACAAACTATCTCTGCGTGATGCTTGGATAACCAATCCATTCCCACAATAACGTCGAAGCTTCCAAGTTGCATAGGCGCGAGGTCAATAGGAAAAAGATGGTCGTTAAGATTCAACTGGCAGTTGTGAAGAACAGAATCAAGAATAATGGGTTCACCACTAGCAACCTCTACTGTCAAAGATTTGCCTAGTTTCGTTCTAGACACGCGAAGCATTTGCTCAAAAGATAATGACACGAAACTCTTATCGGCACCGGAATCGAAAAGAACAGATGCAGGCTGATTATTAATAAAGAACGTACCGTTCACCACATTATCGTCAGCCTGTGCCTCTTGGGCATTCATGTTAAAAACTCGGCCTCGAGCCGGAGCCGGATTCTGGTTCTGGTTCTGGTTCTGGTTCTGGTTCGCCAGTCTTGGGCACCGATTCCTGTAGTGGGTCAGATCCCCACAATTGTAACAAGCACCTGGTGGGTATTGTGGTCTTGCAGCTTGACCCTGTTGCTGAGCAACTTGTTGAGCCGGGTTCTGAACCGCGGGATTCTGAGCAGACCGACAAACATTGGCGAGATGGCCTGATTTCCCACAGTTAGTACAGAAACGGCATGGAAGTTGCGGCTGGTGGTGACTGTTGCATCTATTGCACAAAGGTGCATTCCCTGAATAGGGTTTCTTCGCTGGAGGCTGTGCGGGTTGGTTGGGAGCTGCCTGATTAGCTTGGGCAGTGATAGCAAAATTTTGGGAAGCCTTACGCTTCTTTGCCCTCTTTGAAGAACCAGAGTTCTTTCCATTCAAGTTTTGACCTTTCTTGCTATCTTCCTTGTCAGCCGACTGCTTCTTGCCCTTGTCACCCTTCCTGTGTAGCTTTCCCTTTCTAATCTGCGACTCAGTCAATGTCGCTGATAACTCGATCGCCTGACGGAGTGTGGCAGGTTCACTACCAGTAAGAATGTCTTGTACCGAGTCAGGTAGACCATCGATGTATCTCTCGATAGCCTTGTCGAGTGGGGTGACCATTGTTGGGCAAAGCAGACTCAACTCTTCAAACCGATCAGTATAAGCCCTGTGCTCACCACTATCTTGCTTCAAAACATCAAACTCTTTCTCCAATGCTCACTGTTCATGGCGAGGACAGAATTCCCTCATCATAAGGGCTCTAAGTTCAGCCCATGTCTGTGCGAGAGCAACTTCTGCACCCCGGTCTCTCATAACCCCGTTCCACCATGTCAAAGCCCTCTTCTGAAATACGCTCGAGGAGAACTCGACCTTGCGATTATCCGGACACTGCACATGGCGAAAAGTATTCTCTATGCTCTCGAACCACTGAAGAAGCCCAGTCGCTCCCTCAGAACCACTAAACTTGAGTGGTTTAGCCTGGTTAAAATCCTTGTATTTGCATGGAACATTGTTGTTGTTGGCTTGATTCCATTGAGCAAAGAGATTTGGAAACTGAGCAGCCATCTGCTGCGCAATAATTTCTACCAGCTCGGCAGTAGCTATCTGGTTCTCGCGTCAAGGAGGCATTCTAAAAGAGGAAAACATGTAAAGGAACGAGTGAGATGATTGGATGAAAAGAATGAGATGAAACAAAATCAACAAAAGCAAAGATGGTGGTCATTCGTCCGTATCACAAAGCAAACAAACGACACACAGTGACTAATCAAAGTAAATGGGTCAAAAATAATGTATTAGCGAAGACATGCTCGCCTATAAGTGAACACTCACTCCAAGAATTCCCAGGTAAGCACAACTGGTCTCGCGTCTGGTTGAGATGTATACGAAGTGCTTGCCTAGACAGAAAACCCAGAATACAGGCATTCACCCTTCCAGTTTGCACATGTTCACATTATTTAAAACCCAAAACGTTTGACGGGATTTTGAAAATTAGAAGGCACAAGGCCAAAAATCAATACTGAAAAAGGGTTCAAAACCATATAACAGAGGGTTCAAAACCTTATAATTGAGGGTTCAAAACCTTGTAAAAATTTATTCAAAAACAGATGATTGTTTTTCAAAAATCATTTCGGAAAAAATTTTGGTTCCTTGTTTTGTTAATCACCTAAGGATAGGTGATGTACATGTTTTAAGATCTAAACACAAGATAACTTGTGTTAGGTTCCTAGAAAAGTTATAGTCTAGGTCAAATCATTACTAATAACCTAATTCCCTATAACCATTGGCTCTGATACCAACTCTTCTGTCACACCCCGAACGCGTAAAACAACAAATCGCGGCGGAAACATCGGGGCGTGTCGCGACAGAATTAATTGTTTCATAACCATGGCACACAAAGTGTATTTTATTTATTAAACAAGGGTGTTACATTGTTTCAAACAGGAAATAAGGAGTTCCGAACATAATTAAACATAGTCTATCTTCTTTTAAAGTCTCTAAGGCACAGGTCCGCCCTAGTATCATGAACAACATCCTATGGAAAAGCACCTGAAAACACATGTGAAAATAGGTACGTCAGCATAAAAATGCCTGTGAGATACATAGGTTTTTGAAAATAGGATTCATGACTTATGTTTAAGAAAAATGTTTAGTCATGAACCTTGTAATTTGCTTTGTCTTGTAAATCATTTGAAAATAATAAGATCAGATGATATGTATAAGTAAATGTCAGGTTAAATAAATGACCATGTAAAAAGATGTGTTTGTATAAGATAAGTTGTTTTGTAAATCAATGTCTTGTGAAAAGTAGGTTATTTGTATAAAATGTTCTATGTCTCAATATAGAAATGATTCAAATAACGTTACGACATGTAATACCATACAAACACTTATATATAGGAAGTACCAGCGGCGTATCCACCATGCTTGTATCATATTACACACGCATCGTTAACTCAATCACTTAATCAAACCAAACCAATTGTCAAATGTATTGAAAAATATGTCAAAGTGTTTATGTCAAGATGTAAATCATGTCAAAATGTCTATGTCAAATATCCATGTCAAATGTCTATGTCAAATATCCATGTCAAATGTCTATGTCAAATATCCATGTCAAATGTCTATGTCAAAATGTCATGTATGGCAAGTGAAATGTCTCAACTAAACCATATGCACGAAAACAAAGTATTGAAGTAAAACTTAGTTTAAATCAAAGTTATGTTTTGTGTAAATGCATGCAACTATTTAATATGAACATTTATGCGGTATTGTGAAAATGCATACATCCAAGCCTGGCGACTGTGGTGATAAACCCTTTAAACAAATTAAAGGTCTATCTGTCTTATGTCAACGAATTCGGTCATTCCTTTCTGTCCCCTTACCCTGGGATGTCCGGAACGGGAGTTGTCAATTCCTATGGTACCACTACCTACTAACGAACGGCGTAGCTAATGTTAATGAATGTATTGTCCCATGTAAACAAACCAAACGTCATACCAAAATGTAAACATGTGAAAACAATGCACTAAGTATGTAATCAAATGAACATACGTAGCGTGAAATGTCATGTAAAACGATGTACTAAGTAATGCACACAATGGGCACACCTAGCATGAAATGTCATGTAAAACGATGTACTAAGTAATGCACACAATGGGCACACCTAGCATGAAATGTCATGTAAAACGATGTACTAAGTAATGCACACAATGGGCACACCTAGCATGAAATGTCATGTAAAACAATGTACTAAGTAATGCACACAATGGGCACACCTAGCATGAAATGTCATGAAATCATGTACTATAGTGTACTAACGAACATAGCAGGTATATGATGTGAAAACATGAAAGCATGAAAGTAACAAGTAGGCACATGTGTTCCACCCCAAAACAGTTTGGAAAACAGTAAAAGAGGGGTCTATGTACTCACTTGAGATTGCTCAGATGTCTAAAGAAAATCACCAAGCAACGCTAGAGATCTCGGAATCAAACGGCACCTAATATAGGTAACTATGTTAATAACCGGACCTTAATCGGATGATTGGATAGCATTAGGGTTTGTAAACCAAATGAGTGTAGGAACTCACGTGATATGGTTTAACAAAGCCTACATGCTAAATGAAACTTAACCTAAGTCTTATTGACCCATTATGATCCGTTTAGGTAGCTTATGCTACTTTAACGTATCGTGCGCGTGAAACGCGTTCGGACCGCCTAACTAGTCCTATGACAAGTATTATATGCCTAAACATGTTACATAATCAGTTATGTGGCAAAAGTTTAGGTTACATATGCTAAATTACCAATTATGCATGAAAAGGGTATTCTGGTAATTTACCTAAGGCATATAAACAACCTATCATACAACTACTCAAACGATGTGACCATAGGGTATAACCTCGGAAGGTTATTCCCTACCTACTATGGTCACCTAATGTATTTGGTCGGATCCTAATGATCGACCAAACTGGGTCGGGTTCGAGGTATAAGCGATTTATTAGATCGCTTACCCTACGACCCTAGACAACGTGGTAATCAGTAGGCATAGTCCCAAGGGACTATAACCATCGTGATTACAATCACGTTGCGAAGTTCAAACGAACTTCGTATTGACCATTACTGGTCAACGCTGAAAGTCAAACAAAGTTTGACTTTCTGACTCGAAAAGCAGTAAAAATAAGGAAAAGAACGAAAGAATACTTACGAAGGGTCCCCGAATGCTAATCTAGATCAATATAGTTCAGGTATGAAACAAAGGTTTCAACTTAGAACACAATTAATCAGATTCTAGTGAGAAATAAGGTTGGGGTAATGGGGTATTTATAGTTTTCGGTGAACCGTTGAGATCGTTTCATGGAAAAGGAGGCACGATCAATACCGTACACTTGTCGGAATGTTATGGTGACTAATTTGGCCACTCACCATAAGGTATCAACACTTGGCAAGGGAAATGGGAGTGGAAACCAGCTGCAAACAGGCTATTCTGAACATTGAATCTGGTCTGCAGACCCCTAGCGCACCGTTACACTTATATTGTAGCGGTGCGCTAGCACCTAGTTTGGCATAATTGCATTTTCAGTCCCTGCACCTTGTTTCAGCCATTTCCGACACGTTTAAGGCCCGTTAACCCCATTTCAAAGCTCTAAAATGAAGTTAAAGTATAGGGAACTTAAAATGTGTTCAAAAATATCTCGGATGTCGGTTCGTTTGGCCGTACGGTCGCGATGTTCGGTTAATTACGACGGAATGCACACAAGCGCGAAAAACGATCCAAATGGCGCGACGAATGGATTTTTCTTAAGGCGAACACTAAAATATAATGTAGTCATGCTTACATAAATTTTTGGATGTCCAGATGTATTCAGAACGTAAGTTATGCGCGAAAATGCAAACTTGTGCACTTTTTGACACTTTTAGTCCCTGAATGTCCCAAAAGTTTATTTTAGCACACCAAACCCCTCAAAGCCTATTTCTAAGCTATGTAAAGGATATTTAAGGTGTGTTTAACTTATGGTCATGTTCCGGAATGTTCGTTACAGTTCAAATTGACATACTTTCGCAGTTTGTCATATTTAGTCCCTGTAAGCGAATTAACTTGTTTTTTTGCCATACCAAAGCCTTCAAAACTTATTTCTAAGTTTATGTAAAGGTTATTTAAGGTATGTTGAGTATATGTTGATGTTCCGGAGTATTTCTCGCATTAAACTGAGTACGTTTACGCACTAGTTTGCGTATAACTCTCCAGAAAGCGATGTAGAGTTTGAAATTATAAAAAAATCAAAACATGAAAAATGTATAACATAACAAAACAAACATTGGGATCAAATAACATTGTTTTATTGATAACAGAACTGTTCATAGTGATTACAAGCACAGTTGTTACAATAAAAAGGAGGAAACCGGGAAGTCGTTGGGCAAGGCCAAAGCAGATGTGAAATCTGAATGGTCGGGGCGTTCTGAGTCCAAGACAGAAGTTACGAAGAAGCGCAAGTCCGAGAGCTCGAGGAAGGAAACTGAAGAGAAACGCGACAGGAAACGCAGTTCGAAGAAGGCATATGCAGCAAATTCTAGTGGTACTAGAAAGGATGGCACTAGAGATAACCGAGGCGGATCTGAGAGAAAGACTCGTGAGGATGGGAAGAAGAAATGCAACCGATGCGGACGAACTGGGAATATTACCCGTGAATGCTATGCCAGGAGTACTGTGGAAGGATCAAGACTCGAAGGATGTTTCCAGTATGGAGAACAAGGACATATCAAGAAGGATTGTCCTAAGGCAGGAGGTCAGAATGCCAGAGGTAGAGCGTTCGAGTTAAATGCTTGGAAAGCACGTGACGATCCTGCTGTTGTCACTGGTATGTTTTTTATCAATAACCATTTTGCGTTTGTACTCTTTGATACTGGAGCTAACTTGTGTTTTGTTTCGAAAAACTTTGAACCATTCCTGTGTTCACTTCCAAGTAAGCTAAATAAGAAGTACTCGATAGAACTAGCAAATGGTAAATTGATAGAGACTAGCGAAGTCGTACGCGACTGTAGTATTCTGTTAGGCGATCATAAATTTAGTATCGATTTACTACCAGTGGAGTTGGGAAGTTTCGATGTAGTTGTAGGAATGGATTGGTTGTCCAAGAATAAAGCAGAGATTGTTTGCTCAAGGAAGCAAGTGTGCATACCTCGTCCTGGTGGTGGCAAAGCGATAATTATCCATGGAGATCGATCGAGTCGTGTGTCGAGTGTTGTCTATAGTATGAAGATGCTCAATTTGTTGTGAAAAGGGTATCCTGCGTTCCTAATTAACGTAATGGATACAAAGGCCGAAGGTAGGAAGATCGAGGAGATTCCTATTGTTCGTGATTATCCAGAAGTTTTTCCTAAAGACTTAACTGGATTACCCCCTGCGAGACAGATCGAGTTCCGAATCGATTTGGTTCCTGGTGCACCAATTGCAAAATCTCCCTATAGATTGGCACCGTCAGAAATGAAGGAGATATCGAACCAGCTTCAAGGGCTACTAGACAAAGGTTTCATTTGACCGAGTTAGTCGCCATGGGGTGCGCCTGTCTTGTTCGTGAAAAAGAGGGATGGATCCTTCAGGATGTGTATAGATTACAGGGAGCTGAACAAGCTAACTATCAAAAATCGGTACCCCTTACCGAGAATTGATGATTTGTTTGACCAGCTTCAGGGATCCAGCTACTACTCGAAGATAGATCTGCGTTCCGGATATCATCAATTGAAGGTTGCTGACGAAGATATACTGAAGACAACCTTTCAAACACGATACGGCCATTATGAGTTTCTAGTCATGCCCTTTGGTTTGACTAATGCGCCAGCTGTGTTCATGGATCTCATGAACAGGGTATGCAAACCCTACTTGGACAAATTCGTGAGAGTATTCATCGACGATATACTTATTTATTCACGAACCAAAGAAGACCATGAGCATCATTTGAGGTTGATTCTGGAGTTGTTAAAGGAAGAGAAGCTGTATGCCAAGTTCTCTAAATGTGAGTTTTGGATTCGAGAAGTTCATTTTCTTGGACATGTCATAAATGAGAAGTGTATACATGTAGATCCGTCCAAGATTGAAGTGATTAAGAATTGGGAAGCGCCAAAGACTCCGTCGGAAGTGCGAAAATTCTTAGGGCTTGCTGGGTATTACTGTAGGTTCATTGAGAATTTCTCCAGAATAGCGCAGCCATTGACGTTATTAACCCAGAAGGAGAGGAAGTTTGACTGGACGGAAAAGCAGGAGGAAGTTTTTCAGTCGTTGAAGGAAAAGCTCTGCAGTGCACCTATTCTTTCCCTTCCTGAGGGAAGTAATGATTTCATTGTTTAATGTGATGCTTCATGTTTGGGCCTTGGATGCGTTTTAATGCAAAGAGACAAAGTGATAGCCTATGCATCCAGACAGTTGAAAGTGCACGAGAAGAATTACACAACACATGATTTGGAGCTTGGAGCTGTTGTGTTTGCATTGAAGATTTGGAGATACTACTTGTATGGCACGAAGTGTACGATTTACACGGACCATAAGAGCCTCCAGCACATCTTCGATCAGAAGGAGCTCAATATGTGACAACGCCGTTGGGTGGAGTTACTCAACGATTATGAATGTGATATCCGTTATCACCCAGGGAAAGCAAACGTTGTTGCAGATGCGCTCAGTAGGAAGGAACGGGAAAAGCCTCTACGTGTGCGTGCTTTGGGTTTGACCATACAAACGAGTTTGACAGATCAAATTCGTGATGCACAGCAGGAAGCTTTGAAGGATGATGATTTGAGAGGTGAAGGTTTGAAGGGCTTAGAATGTAAATTGATATCGAAAGTAGATGAAGTAATGTACTTCATGAACCGAGTCTGGGTTCCGCTTAAAGGTAACCTCCATGAATTGGTTATGGACGAAGCTCATAAATCCAAGTATTCCATTCACCCAAGTTCTATCAAGATGTATCAGGACATTAAGGAGTTTTACTGGTGGCCAAAGATGAAGAAAGACATTGCGGCCTACGTGAGTAAATGTCTGACATGCTCTAGGGTCAAGGCTGAGCACCAGAAGCCGTCTGGGCTTCTTCAGCAACCAGAGATTCCTAAGTGGAAATGGGAACATCTTACGATGGACTTTATCACCAAGTTACCCCGTACGTCACGTGGACACAATATGATATGGGTAATTGTGGATCGATTGACAAAGTCTGCTCATTTCCTGGCACTTAAGGAAACAGACAATACGGAGAAGATATCGCAGCTGTACCTTAACGAGATTGTAGCCCGACATGGAGTACCTGTGTCAATCATTTCGGATAGAGACGGACGATTTGACTCCAGATTTTGGCGATCTCTCCAGAAATCGCTGGGTTCTCGTTTGGATATGAGTACTGCATATCATCCTCAAACGGATGGTCAGAGCGAAAGGACCATTCAAACATTAGAGGATATGCGGAGAGCATGTGCGATTGATTTCGGTGGAAGTTGGGATACTCATTTGCCTTTGGTAGAGTTTTCTTACAACAATAGTTACCATGCCAGCATAAAAGCCGCTCCGTTTGAAGCCCTGTATGGAAGGAAGTGTCGATCATCGCTCTGTTTGGCTGAAGTCGGCGAGAAGCATTTGACCGGACCCGAGATCATTCATGAGATTACGGACAAGGTTGTCCAGATCAAGAATAGGCTGAAGGCTGCCGCAGATCGACAGAAGAGTTATGCAAATAACCAAAGGAAACTGCTAGAGTTTCAAGTTGGTGATAGAGTTATGCTGAAGGTATCACCATGGAAGGGCGTTGTGAGGTTTGGAAAAGGGGGAAAGTTGAGCCCGCACTATATAGGTCCCTTTGAAGTCGTCTCTCGAGTTGACCAGTTGCGTATAGGCTCAAGTTGCCACAGGAGTTGATTGGAGTCCATGATGTATTTCATGTCTCCAACCTGAAAAAGCGTCTGTCTGATGAGACACTAATTATACCCCCTGGAGAGGTTCGAGTGGATGATAAACTGAGATTTATCGAAGAACCAAAGGAGGTTCTGGATCAGAAAACCCAAAAACTCAGAAGGAGCAAGGTTGAATTGGTCAAAGTCCGTTGGAATTCTAAGCGTGGACCCAAGTTCACCTGGGAGCGACAGGACCAAATGTGACAACTGCCACTTTCTGGTAATTTTCGTACATTTAAATCAATCATTCAAGTTATACAATTATCAGTATGGAATGTCCGAACTGCATTATTACATGACATACACTTAGAATACTCATGGAATATTTATTTTTGATACACATAAATCATTTTTGTTGATTACATTTGAAACAGTTTAATCAATGAATCGAAACAACTAGAGTAGTACCTAGTAAACTAGTGTCTTGACAAAAACGCAAGATTCATAGAAACCATCTAAATGACATCTTTAGGACTCAGACGAAAGTCCAACATCTAATATACATTAAACCCTAACTAGGAATGGAAGGGTTTGATTTAAAACCTTCCCGAAGTCCGATAACACTAAAAACTGCCCGAAAAGCACTAAAAGCGACAATTTCAACACTTTTCCGTAGAAATTCTGCAGAAATCAGCCTTTTAATATTTTTGCAACATATAAAAGTGATGTTTAACATAGAACTCATATGAGGATACCTTCAGGTTTCATCTAAACCAAGAATCACATCAATTCACACAACTTACACAAGCTTGGCGTTCAAATAACGACTAACGGAAACAACACCAAACGAATATCCGAACGATATCGGATCTTTTTTTTAGTGACCATCTAATATCTTTTGGATCATGTTGGTCTAGTATGATCACCTAAAAACCTTGAAACATCTTGAGAAATTGTAAACCTTAAACACTTAAACATACTAATATTTTTACGACATTTTATCAAGTTTAAAAACCCTTAACACTTTGAAACAAATACAAGACCCTTTCCCCCATGTTATGAACGTTTTTAAGGGGTCCCACACCATTAATTTTGTGTTAAAAATATCTAGATATTTTGATTATTGCAAGTGGATGAAATTGGTGGATGATTATAACACTTAATCATTAAGTTACTAGCATTTTATCCATGACTTTACACCTTCATTACACATACATAAGAACACTCTCTCATCTTCATCTTTTTCACCAAGAACACCATAAAAACCCACTTCAATTTTATTACATCTTTGATGATCAACATGGAGATTAATGGAACATAAGATGATCTAAAGCATCTACAAGTTAAAGCACACTTTTTCATCCATTCAAGAGCTTTCAATCATCAAGATCTTTATCTTCTTTGCTTCTAATCATCATATAGAATATCCCTAGCCACAAGTGCTAGAAGTGAGCTTCTAAATCTATTTTTTATAGTTATTTATGTTTATGATTGTTAAAATAACTAGTAATAACTAAAGAATCATACAAAATATTATGAAGATACAAAGAAGCAAAATAATAATCATGATATATGTTTGTTTGTTTGTTTATGTTGTGATTTATGACTTATTACTTGCATATTTGATCTTGTCATGATGAATATCATAAGAATAAATTGTTAGATGATGTTTAAATACATGATTTAACAAGTATACATGTTTATGTTAAAAGGGTTTTTGTTAAACATAAAGGTTTAATGGATGATCATA
Source organism: Helianthus tuberosus (assembly GCA_030545235.1). Taxonomy (NCBI): domain Eukaryota; kingdom Viridiplantae; phylum Streptophyta; class Magnoliopsida; order Asterales; family Asteraceae; genus Helianthus; species Helianthus tuberosus. The sequence goes on from CM060357.1 coordinate 109,922,922, forward strand.
TTCTTTGATGTTGTTAAGGTATTTAGTGTTGTTTTTATTAAAAACAACACTTCTACAAAATTATGAAAACAATTATACAAGATGGGATTTTCATAAAAGTGGTTAAAACTAGAAGTAAAGCATGGATTTGAACTAATTAACATGTGTTATGATCATACCCAAAACCCTACATAATTTTGATTTCATCTTGTTATGATTTTGTTATAAAATCTCATATGTTTTTGTTAAGAATGTTATGAGTAAATTGATGGTGAATTTGAAAAGAAAATGATATGTTTACTAAACATGGCTAAGTGCTTAATACAAAGATAATATGGCCAAATTTTCTTAAAATTCATATGTTAACAAAACTATAATTTTTGGCTAAATCTTTACAAGATTAAAAAGAATGTTATAGAATGGTTTTTGATAAAAGAAAAAGTTAGATGAATATATATTTTTGAGAAAAAAATATATTTGGTCATTTAACAACTTATGTGCAATATGCGATACTTGGTGTATTAGTTATATGTATCAATTAGGAACTTGAATATAATGACACAAATAAACACATGACATATTACAATCAAAGTCTTACAAGGTTACATATAAATACGCCTTAAAAACGAGTTACGGACGATCCGAATAATCGGACACAAATTATGGTCTAATCGGACGACGGACGAAACCATAAACTTATCGCCAATCCGAGGAGTTACTACGACGCTTGGGCGATCTTTCGATGCGAATACATATAAATCACCGACAACAATATCCGAATGTTTTGAACTTATAAAAAAATTATTATGTTAACTTATACTTGGAGTTTTTTATAAAAATTACTAGATATGTACAAATGGGCTTAATTTACAAATGGGTATATTTTACAAATGAGCTCAATTTACAAATGGGCCTATATTTCACAAATGGGCTTAAATTACAAATGGGCCTACATTTCACAAATGGGCTTATACTTACTAATGGGCTTATCTTCCTAAATGGGCTTAACATAAATACATGGGCTAAGCCCAATATCAAAACTCATGGGCTAAGCCCAATACCAAACATATGGGCCAAGGCCCAATAACAATAGACCCAATAACATTAAGCCCAATACTATTTAGGCCCAATACTATTTAAGCCCAATACTATTTAGGCCCAATACTATTTAAACCCAATACTATTTAGGCCCAATACTATTTAGGCCCAATAACATTAAGCCCAATACTATTTAGGCCCAATACAATTTAGGCCCAATACTATTTAGAACCAATACTATTTAGGCCCAATAACATTTGGGCCCAATAACATAAATTCTTGGGCTAGGCCCAATAACATTAAGACATGGGCTCGGCCCATTGACATATAATTGGTGAAAATACAATTATACAATTTATTCATATAAGACATAAAATCAAGAGGACAAGATCCGATGATACAACTCACAATATACAATATTTCATATATATATATATATATCACAGTTTAACAACTCATACATCTAATACACAGTTCAACGAATAACAAATACAAACAAGTCTTAATACATATTCAAGATAGAAGACTTGTACATGAGCCAATACAAAGACCGAAGTGTCTAACAAATCTTGGACCTTTGTAGGTCGTGATACAATTCAAGACAACTGTAAGTGAGGTTACAATTACATACAGTTTACAGATGCAATTCTGTGAGTTCATGTCCCCTTTTCATTTTAAATGCTTTTCAAGCTTTACAACTATCGGGGAAAATACATGTACAATAGTATGATAAGTCAAGGAATGAAACACCTTAGATCATGTGAGAAATTAGGGCCATAACTAAAGCACCATTAATCCAGTTTGGACCAAGGAACAAAGGGTTAGATCTAATGGGTTTTAGCGAGCCCCACTCATGGCCTTTCATTTGCCTAGGAGTGCGTTTGTGTCCCTACGACAGGTGTTGATACAATTAAAATCGTCTAGGGTTGTATTGCTTCCTATTTTCGTCACACATATTAATGTCCTTGCAAAACATTAATGATCACGATTTCATTGATGTTTTTCATACTACATTTGATACAAATACAAATACATCTCACATTTTACAGATACATCTTATATCTAGTTTGGATACAATAACAATTGAGACAAATACATATTACATACTGTTTTGATACAGATACATCTTATACAGCTAAATTGCATGAACTCGCTCAACTTTTGTTGATGTTTTCAAACTTACATGTATTTCAGGGAATTAGTGGACCAATGCAAAGATTTCAGTTCAAGGAAAACAAGTATCAATACTCCATGCCAACTATTGAAGGGTTTGCCTGTTATATACCGCCTCTTTGCGGTGATATAGTGGTCAAAGCCTTGACATTTTTAGACTTACATTTGATGTATGAAACAATGACAACTTACTTTCATTTGATGGTTCGTAAACAATGTACTTAACTTATATTGCGATCTTTTGAACAATTATAACAATGGCATTGGAGCATGTTTTATTCATTTAGTATGTTTACTTATATCGTTATGCAATGAGAACCGAACAAATCACACCTCGCGCTTCCGCTACGAGCGGGTGTGACAGTTTGGTATCAGAGCTTCGATTGTAGTGAACCAGGATTCTTTCTCGAGTCTAGTCTACAGTCACTAGGAACCTCTCACAAAAACAATTTATACAAGAACGAGAAGTTTTCATTGCATAAACATTTTTCAAGGTCCACTACAAACAAAAATTCATTTCATAAAAACCAAGCAAGGACATTTCCATGGGTGAAGTCTATGAGAGATAGGCGCATTACATTAATAGACTATGTGCCTACAATACATTACATTATCAATGCTTATACATGATAGACACATTACATTATCAGTTTACACATCATAAACCGTTACAAGTTCAACATATACAAATTCAACTTATGCGAGATAGAAATCCTTGTTAGATAGGATTTCATGTGATTATATATATATATATATATATATATATGATTTATTTATATATGTGTTGTACAAAATATTTTGCCAAGAACAAAATACCTTCGACTTCAAACTCTATTATTATTCTTTACTCACACGATGAAAATATCGACCTCACGTCTACTGCGGAGCTTATGGCGAATATGATTCCTAAGTGAAATCTTAAACTTAATTCCATATAATATGGTTGCTTTCTCGCGAATGCTGAGATGCCTGACCATGATAATGACGACGAGGCGGAGGTGGTAACCTTGGACAACAACTCCATTAGTGGGACGAGATCCCTGTGACTCATACTAATCAAGGTTGATATACTCTTGTCCCTACAAAGAATATGAAGTACTCATCTTGAAGGTGCCCCTTCAGTTGTTATTGTTACAGATTTTTTCATTTCGATTTCATCTAACGTCGTGCCGTTCTGTGAGTAATGACAACGAACGTTGACACGTGAGCTATCACGAAGGTCCCTCCTATGTTGAAGGTATATTGACAATATGTTTCCTCTCTTACTGATTGGCTGCTTCGTACGAGAGAACGCTAGGGTGACCATGCAAGGAAATTTATTATTACGGTGGCCAACGTAATAACAACTTGTAGTGCATGGGAATTCTGGTGGACTCTGCGGGCCAAGCTAATGATCACTATTCGTTCAAAATTCTTAAGTTATTACTTGAGATTCAAATTTTCTTATCTATTAGAACACGAACTGAGGTGGTTAGTACAATACAATACAATACAATACAATACAATACAATACAATACAATACAATACAATACAATACAATACAATACAATACAATACAATACAATACAATACAATACAATACAATACAATACAATACAATACAATACAATACAATACAATACAATACAATACAATACAATACAATACAATATAGGAAGACAACACGTATTTGTTCACACCTAACATTCGATCCATATCACGATTCAGTTGAGACTAGTCATTTAAACAAACAAAATTTGTTAGCCACTCATGGAGGATTTTCCTAAACATTCTCGAAATTCTTGAACATGGGTTGGTTCCATGGTGTCTATGACACTTTACCCTACTTTACCTTACCTTACCTTACCTTATCATATTCCACCTTATCATATTTATTGGAAATGATACAATAAATTCCGTCACTTGACATTTTTCTTTTCCCAAGGAATGGTATGGCATGAGCCATGCTGCAACTCCCTCATTGCATTCTATTCGACATTTTTGGAGATTCTAATAATCTTGCTAGAGCTCGTGAAACTCAAGCACTATTACCATAATTGTCACATGGACATGTAAGACAAAGGTTTTTCTCTACTTAGGACGATCGAGGTCCAAAGAGTAGGGAATACATATTATATGGACGAAGACCACTGGTGGTTTCCCCTCCTCAACGAATTATTTTTTTCTTTTCTTTTTCCATTTAGACATATGACCAATACACGCAAGAGGCATTACACCTTTTGGTTTTGGTTATCTACATTATCATTTATTCAAACATGTATGAACAATGCGGTCTTGAGGTTTCCATGACCGATTGATTGCATTCTTCATTCTTGGGCACATGATACACTATATTTATCCAAATATATGCCTATATTCTTTTAATAGTGTGTATAAAAAAAAGATCATGGTGCCAAAAGAAACAAATGTTTAAGTCAAAAGTTATGTGTTAAAAACCATTGCTTTTACACAAGACATGGTTTATACATGACATTCTAACGCAAAGACATAATATTCTATTTCAAGACATGATATATTTATACACTATATTTCTATTGGTTATTTATTTAACCATACATCATTCTTTTATATCATCTGATTTTCATATCTATTTTCATATGATTTTATAAAAGAACTCGATCATAACTGGAACCAATGTTGATGGTTACACTTGATGCTTTCACGGTCTCTCAAGGGTTGTTCCATACTGGGTAACACCCGAATTCAAACACACTGAGTGTTACATTTCGGGTTTAGCCTCAAAGATCCGAAGCATGACCGCATCATCCCTGTAACATCTTGTAAAATCACGTCCAATGATGTATTGACACGTGTAATAAACCATAATGAAGTCAAACGTTGAATTTAAGGGACTAATTTTTTGAAAAATCAAAAACCTTGATTATGAAAGGACTGGAAGTGTTAGTATACCTAAAATGAGTTTCTAAATAACCTCTTCCAATAATTATATTCACAAATGAGCCACTTGATGATCGAGTGTAGCCGTTTGCGTAATTAATTGAAAGTTTGGGCAAAGAAGGGTTAAAAGCGTCAACATGTTAATTCTTACCTCTGAGTGACCTTTTAACAAACCGGGAGCTTCACGATATTTAATTATACTCTCGGGAATGACAAACATTGGCCGTCTAAAGTTTTTATGCTTATAAGTAAGGTTACGCGCAACTTTGCAAGTTAGAGGGACTAAAAGTGTCAATATGTTTAATTATACCTCTGAATGACCTTTTAGCAAACCTGAAGCATCGTGATGTTTGATAATACTTCCAAGAATGCCTAATATGGATTAGATGAGGCTTCGATGCTATTAAATGATGAGTTGCGCAAGTTTGCGCAATAGAGGGACCTAAAGCGTCAACTTTTGAATCTATGCCTTTCGGTGACAATTTAAGCGAATGGGAGCGCAGTAATATTTAGTTATATGCTTGGGAATGATCAAAATAGGCCATAGAAGGCTTGTGTATCCTTTAAGAGCATTTCGCGCTATTTTGCGTAATTAAAGGACTATTTGCGTCAAACGGCAAAAGTATGCTGATTCGTATGGTAACAGACCTTTCGAAATATGACCTTGAGTTAGACATACCCTATTTATTATTTTTATAGCTTAGATATAGACTTGGAGGTGTTTGGTGCGCAAAAATAAACTTTTATGTCATACAGGGACTAAAAGTGTCAAAAAGTGCACAAGTTTGCATTTTCGCGCATATCTTGCATTTTGAATATATTCGGACACCCAAAAATTTATGTAAGCACTAAAATATTTTATTTTAGTGTTTGGCTTGATAAAATTCCATTCGTCGCGTAATTTGGATCGTTTTTAGCGTCCGTTCGTGTTTCGTCGTAATTAGACGCACAACGTGACCGTACGACCAAACGAACCGACATCTGACATGTTTTTGAACATGTTTCATGTCCCCTATGTTTAAACATCATAGTGGAGCCCTAAAATGAGGTTAACGGGCCTTAAACGTGCCTAAAATGACCTTATGAGCTCACAGGGACCATTTTTGTCATTGTTTGAAACTGCTGCTGCTGGTTGGACTTGCAGGCGGGCCGCGTAAGCTGTCAGGAATGCCTACGCGGGCCGCGAGACCTGCACAGAATGCAGAACAGCTGCAAACAGCCTGTTTATTGCTGGATTTTGTTCAAACTGGCTTCATACTCACATTCCTTCAATCTAGGGGCTTGCCCACAGAGTTATAAAACCACTTGACATCTGTTTTGATCAGATTACCCCTCCCGACAAGTGTCGCGATCATATGAAGTCCCAAAAAGTATATATAGGAGTTGGGTTTCACTTGTTCTCACACTTTTCCCTTCATTCTGCTTGTCCTCTGAATTTTGAGAGGATCCTGAGCTTTTAGTAACCTTCATTCAGTTCATTGGACCCATTGTAAGCGTCTTTAACCCTTTCTAATTCAATTTAGGTTAGTTAATTAGCTAAAAGTCAAATCGTCGTAATTAAGGTTTGACTTCGAGATTAATTAAAATTTGTTCAATCAAATCTCGAATTAAAAGTACCTATAAGTAGGTAATTATGTGGGTAATAAACCCTTAAAAGGGTACTCTCTGATTCCCACTCTAACTAGGTCAATTGTCGGGTCAAAGCTAATTTTAAAAAGTCAACAAGATACTTATTTTCAAATTAATACATAATTAGCAATGTAGGATCCATGTAACCTGTTTTATCATTTATATAACTTGGTAATTAATGTAAGAACATGTCTAAACATGTTCACCCAGACAATTTTCAGTTTAGGTTCGGTTCGGAACCGAAAGTCGCATAGTTTGACTTGTACTTTGACTTTCAGTTCTGAACCGTTTAAGCCTAGTTTAGGATTGCCTTAGAGCTTCGTTTGAACCTAGTTACATGTTAGTATAACCCTCTTGTCACACCCGCTCATAGCGGAAACGCAAGGTGTGATCTGTCTGGTTTTCATTGCATAAATATCGATGTACATGAACAAACTATATGAATAAAACATACTCCATTGCCATTACATAAGTGTTTCAAAAGATTACAACATAAGTTTAGTGTGTCGGTTACAAACCATTAACATAAAAGTAAAGTGTTATTGTTTCATACATTTACATGAAATTAACTACTAAGGTTTAAACCGTCATATTTCCGCAAAGAGGCGGAATATAATAGTTAAACCCTCCAAAAGATGGCATGGAGTTCTGATACTTGTTATCTTGACTGAGAATATCCGACATGGTCCTTTAATTCCCTGAAATACATGTTAAGTTTGGAAAACATCAACAAAAGTTGGTGAATTCATGCAATTTAGTTGTAAACGATGTATGTAAAATGTGAGTTGTAGTATGTAAAGCGTCAATGAAATCGTTGATCATTAATGTTTTGCAAGGACATTAATATGTGTGACGAAATAGGAAGCAAACCAACCCTAGACGATTTTAATTGTATCGACACCATGTCGTAGGGCAACAAATGCACTCCTAGGCAAAATGGCCATGAGTGGGGCTCGCCAACACCCATTAGATCTAAACCTTTGTTCCTTGGTCCAAACTGGATTAATGGTGCTTTAGTTATGGCCCTAATTTCTCACATGATCTAAGGTGTTTCATTCCTTGACTTATCATACTATTGTACATGTATTTTCCCCGATAGTTGTAAAGCTTGAAAAGCATTTAAGATGAAAAGGGGACATGAACTCACTGTATCGCGTCCTGTGAATAGATGTAAATAAGATCTCACGTGCGGTCGACCTGAATAGCGTTGCGACCTACAAATGTTCTTATTTTTGTTAGACACTTCGGTCTTTGTAAATAACTTGAGTACAAGTCTTTTGTCTTCAATAAGTGTAAGACTTGTATGTCTTTACTGTTCGTTAACTGTGTATTCGATGTATGAGTTGTTCAAATGTTATATATATATTTTTCACCAAATATATATATATATATATAAATGTTATCTTGTATCTTGTGAGTTGTATAGTCGGATCTAGTCTGCTGAATCTCGTGTCTTATATGTATCAATTGTATAGTTGTGTTTCCAATAATTGTATCATTGGGCCGAGCCCATGTTTTCATGTTATTGGGCCCCAAATAATGTTGGGCCTAAATAGTGTTGGGCCTCAAATAGTGTTGGGCCTCGAATAGTGTTGGGCCTCAAATAGTGCTGGGCCTCAAATAGTGCTGGGCCTCAATAGTGTTGGGCTTGAATAGTGTTGGGCTTCAATAGTGTTGGGCTTGAATAGTGTTGGGCTTGAATAGTGTTGGGCTTCAATAGTGTTGGGCTTGAATAGTGTTGGGCTTCAATAGTGTTGGGCTTGAATAGTGTTGGGCTTTGGCCTATATGTTTGGTATTTGGGCTTAGCCCATAAATTTATGTTAAGCCCATTATGAAGATAAGCCTTTTAAGAATAATAAGCCCATTAAGTAAAATAAGCCCATTAAGTAAAATAAGCCCATTTGTTATAATATAGCCCACTAGTAAAAGTAAGCCTTTCATTTTTATAAAAATCTTTTTATAAAAATTTACTAAGTATACTTTTTGGTAAATAAAAACATACTAGTTTTTATAAGTTTATAAACATCCGAAATTTGTTATCGATAGCATATTTATATTTCGTGTCGAAAAATTGTCTAAACATCGTAGTAACTCCTCGGATTGGCGATTCGTTTATGTATTCGTCCGTCGTCCGTTTTGACTATAAATGGTGTCCGATCCTTCGGATTGTCCGTACTCGTTTTTAAGGCGTTATTATATGAAGTCTTGTAGGACTTTTGTTATAAAGTGTTTTGAGTTTAAATGTGACATTAGATACAAGTTCCTACTTTGATAGATATAACTAATACATCAAGTAATACATGTCACAAAAATTGTTAAAGTAAACAAATATATATTTTCTAAAAAAAATATATATTTTTCTTGTCTTTTATTTTACAAAAAACTTTCTTTAACAACCTTTCTAATCTTGTAGAGATTTAACCATATATGTGGTTACTTTATAAAATAAAGTTTTTATAAAAAAAATGGCCATATAACCTTTGTATTTTTACCTTAACCATGTTTCATAAACATATCATTTTCTTCATCAAATCACCACCAATTTACTCATCATCTTAACTAAACATATGAGACTTTTATAACTTAAAATTTTCAAGATGATTTCCAAATCATGTAGGGTTTTAAACATGATCATTACATATGCTAACTAGTTCAAAAACCAAGTTTAATTCTAGTTTTAACAACTTTTATAAAAATCTCTAGTTGTATGTTACTTTTTATAATCTTGTGGAAGTATTGTTTTTAACTAAAAACCTTAAATACTTTCACAAGATCACTAGTTATGATCATCCATTTGAACCTTTATGTTAAAAACCCTTTAACATAAATATGTATAATTGTTAGATCATAATTTAAAACATCTTCTAACCATTTATTTGTATCATAACTATCATAACAAGATTAAATAAGCATATAACAAGTCTTAGATCATAATATAAACAAACATAATTATATCATGATTTTTATTCTTTGCTTCTTTGTATTTTTTTCATGTTTATTATGTATGATATTTAGTTATTATTAGCTATAATAACAATCATAAACATAATATATTTGTATAAAAAAAATAGATATAGAAGCTTACTTCTAGCACTAGGCTAGGGATGATCTTAGAAGATTATTAAGACTAAGAAGATGATGATCTTGTTGTTAGAACACTTTTGTATGGATGAAAACCCTTCCTTTTACGTCATCCACTAGTAACTAGATAGATAATATCTAGATATTTACCAACTTAAACAAGGGGTGTGGGACCCCTTGTTCACGGTCACAAGGTGGGGGGGGGGGGGTCTTGTGTGGTAAAATGTGTTAGTAAAAATTAAGGTTTCAAATGAAATGCAAAGGTTAAGTCTTTAGGTGTTTAGGTTTTTGCAAATATTCCGAGATGATTCAAGACTTGTAATGACTATAAACTAGCTTTACAAGACTAAAAAAAATGATCACTAGTTCGCTACATGTGCCAAAATATAGTTCGGCTAGATGTTTAGCGCTAGTTTCGCTAGTAAATAGTCGAAAGGTACGCTTATGGAAGTTGTAGGAAAAATTCCAGTTATGTGCGAAATTGATATTCCATAAGTATTTTTATATGAAATTGGTGCCTAAACATCAGTTTTTACATCTTGTAATAAAATACAATTGCTGAATTTTGCGGAAAATTCATGAAATGGTCACTTTTAGCGTTTTTCGGATAGTTTTTAGTGCTACCGGGCATTGTTAAAATATTAACCAAACCCTTGTATTCCCATATAGGGTTTAATATATAATTGATGTTGGACTCTCATCCGAGTCCTTAAGATGTCATTTTTTATGTTTTCTGCGAATCCGAAGTTTTCGTCAGCACTCTAGGTCACTAGGCACTACTCTAGTTGTTTTGATGAATTGTTTGCACTATTTCAAATGTACCCAATAAAAGTGAATCATGTGTAATAATAAATGAATATTCCATGAGTTTTCTAAGATGTATATAAAGAAATCATGTAGTCCGAATATTCAAAACACATACTTGTATAATGTAAATCATTGTTTTAAATGTAAGTAAATTACCCGAAAGTGGCAGTTGTCACATTCTCCCCTTGTTATTGAGAATTTCGTCCCGAAATTCTAGCTTTGTTATTCTTTGCAGGAGTTTTCGGAAATAGGTGGGGATATTTTGCCTTCATTCGGTCTTCACGTTCCCAAGTATACTCGGGCCCGTGACGAGAGTTCCAACGAACTTTTACTAACCTGATACGACTTCTCCGTGTTTTATTGACCTTCCAGTCCGTGACCTCAACAGGTTCTTCAGTGAATTGGAGTTTGTCGTCAATGTGAATTTCATCCACAGGAATGGTAACGGTTACTTGTATTGGGCTCTTTTTAAGATTCGACACATGAAACGTGTGGTGTACACTGCTAAGTTCATCTGGTAACTTCAACTTGTAGGCAACAGTGCCAATCTTTTCTAAGATTTCAAATGGTCCAATGTAACGCGGGTTAAGCTTTCCACGTTTACCGAACCTCGCTACGCCTTTCCAAGGTGAGACTTTCAACAAAACTTTGTCTCCAACCTCGAAAGATGCTGGTTTTCGTTTTCCATCCGCGTAGATCTTTTGTCGATCGCGAGCCGCCTTGATACGGTCTCGGATCTGAAAAATTTTATCCGTAGTATCTTGGACTAGTTCCGGACCAATTAATTGACTATCGCCTGTTTCCGCCCAACATAGCGGAGAGCGACACTTTCGACCATAAAGAGCTTCAAACGGTGCAGCTCGTATACTTGTATGGTAGCTATTATTGTAGGAAAACTCAACTAGAGGTAGATGATTATCCCAATTGCCACCTAAATCCATAACACATGCACGAAGCATATCTTCGAGTGTTTGGATTGTCCGCTCGCTCTGGCCGTCAGTTTGTGGATGAAAGGCCGTACTTAGATTCAATTGAGATCCAAAGGCCTGTTGAAATGATTTCCATATTCTTGACACAAAACGACCGTCTCGGTCCGAAATGATTGAAATAGGCACTCCATGACGAGCCACTATTTCTTTGAGATAGATTTCCGCTAGTTTCTCAGTACTATCCTTCTCCCGAATCGGTAAGAAGTGTGCGGACTTTGTCAATCTATCGACGATTACCCATATCATGTCATGACCTTTCGAGGTCCTGGGTAACTTCGTAATGAAGTCCATCGATATTTGTTCCCATTTCCAAGCGGGAATCTCGGGTTGTTGAAGTAAACCTGATGGTTTTTGATACTCTGCCTTGACCTTCGCGCAGGTCAAGCAATTTCCAACATAGATAGCAATATCCTTTTTGAGGTTAGGCCACCAATAGTACTCTTTTAAGTCTTGGTACATCTTATCTGATCCAGGATGGATCGAGTACTTTGACCTATGTGCTTCCTCAAAAATGAGATCTCGGAGACCTCCAAAGAATGGAACCCAAATTCTACCTGCAACGTACAAAGTTCCATCCTCTTTTGGTACTAACTGTTTTTCCATGCCTCGAAGTGATTCTGCTAGAATATGTTCTTCCTTGAGCGCTTCTTGTTGTGCATTTTGAATTCGTGCGGTAAGATCTGTGTGAATCGTCATCTCTAGTGCTCGCACTCTTAGTGTTTTAACTCGTTCCTTGCGGCTCAAGGCGTCTGCTACAACGTTCGCCTTGCCCGGATGGTACTTGATTTCACAATCATAGTCGTTTAATAATTCAACCCAACGTCGCTGACGCATATTTAATTCTTTTTGGTTGAATATGTGTTGTAGACTCCTATGATCTGTGAAAATAGTGCACTGTGTACCATATAAGTAATGCCGCCAAATTTTCAAAGCGAATACCACCGCGCCTAGCTCTAGGTCGTGAGTGGTATAGTTCTTCTCGCGAACTTTCAGTTGGCAGGACGCGTACGCGATAACCTTTTTACGTTGCATGAGTACACAACCCAAACCTTGATGCGAAGCATCACAGTATACCACAAAGTCATCGGTACCGTCGGGTAATGATAATATGGGTGCAATGCACAACTTGTCTTTAAGAAGTTGAAATGCTGCTTCTTGTTTCTCTCCCCAATCGAATTTCCTGTCTTTCTGTGTAAGAGAAGTTAGCGGTTGAGCAATCTTTGAAAAATTCTCAATAAATCTCCGATAATATCCCGCTAAGCCCAAAACTTGTCGTACTTCAGTAGGAGTCTTGGGCGCTTCCCAATTCTTAATCGATTCAATCTTCGACGGGTCTACTTAAATACCCTTCTCGTTCACTATATGCCCGAGAAATTGTACTTCACGAATCCAAAACTCACATTTGGAAAACTTCGCGTATAGTTTCTCCTTCTTGAGTAGTTCTAAGATGGTTCTCAAATGTTGTTCATGCTCGGCTGCCGATCGTGAGTATATCAAGATGTCGTCAATGAACACTATGACGAATTTGTCGAGATACGGCTTGCACACGCGGTTCATTAAATCCATGAAGACCGCCGGTGCGTTCGTTAAACCAAAAGGCATAATGAGAAACTCGTAATGACCGTAACGAGTCCGAAAAGCCGTTTTCGGTATGCTTTCTTCTTGAATCCGTAACTGATGATATCCCGATCGTAAGTCTATCTTTGAATAAAAACTCGACCCTTGAAGTTGATCGAATAAGTCGTCAATCCTCGGTAGTGGATACCGATTCTTGATGGTGAGTTTATTCAACTCTCTGTAGTCGATACACATTCTGAATGTCCCGTCCTTCTTTTTCACAAAAAGAACTGGAGCTCCCCAAGGCGAGAAACTCGGTCTGATGAATCCCTTATCCAACAACTCTTGAAGTTGTGTGGATAATTCCTGCATTTCAGAAGGTGCTAATCGATATGGAGATCTGGCTACAGGTGCGGCTCCTGGTACCAAGTCGATGTGAAATTCGACTTGTCGATAAGGCGGTAGTCCTGGTAAGTCTTCAGGAAAGACTTCAGGAAATTCTTTTACTACCGGAATATCCATCAACTTTGGCCCATCGGCCTTCTTGTCTACAACATGCGCTAGAAAGGCAATATAACCTTTCCGTAAGTATTTCTGTGCTTTCATGCAATTGATGATCCGCAATGGGGTGTCACGCTTCTCTCCATGTATAACAAGTGTCTCTTCGTTCGGTAGTGGTAGGCGAATGATCTTCTCGTGGCAAACGACTTCGGCTCGATTGTTGGATAGCCAATCCATGCCAACCACTACGTCGAAACTACCCAATTCAACGGGTAAGAGATCGATATTGAATTTTTGTTCACCAAGTTCTAAGGTACACTCCTTAACAACTTCTCCCGTCTCTATTAGTCTACCGTTAGCCAATTCTATAGAATATGGAACATCTAGCTTACTAGGTTCCAAGCCCAGAATATTTTTAAATTCTATAGAGATAAAACTAAAATCGGCTCCGGTATCAAATAATATGGATGCGAAATGATCATTGAGGAGAAACGTACCAGTGACCACATTAGGGTCTTGGCGCGCATCTTTGGCTCCAATCACAAAAGATCGACCACGAGCTTGAATTTCTTTAGGACAGTCTTTCTTGTAGTGATCTTTGCTTCCGCATCCAAAGCATCCTTGATTACGACCATTCCCGTTCCCATTCTTGTTACCAAATCCACTTCCTGATCCAGTATTATTTCCCGTTCCCCAACATGATTCGGTATGGTGGCCAAGCTTGCCACACTTGTCACATTTCCTACAATTACCCATGTGATGATACGAGCATCGCTCACACTTGGGCATAGTACCTGAGTACTTCTTTGGACCAGTGTTGTTTGTGGCTACAAACGCCCTTGCATCCTTTTGCGGGTTATTCTGTCGCCTATTGTTGTTGTTGTTGGGGTTATTGTTATTGTTGTTGTGGTTGTTGTTACTGTTGTTGTTGTTATTGTTATTACCGCGGGTTCCCTTCTTGAAATTCGAGTAATTCCTCTTCCCACGGTTTGAAGACTCAACATGAGCTTCCTTCTTATCATCACCCTTCTCAGTGAATATTTTCATCCTGACCCCGTCTTCAGTAAGACTCACGGCTATAGTCACAGCCTGAGTAATAGTCGTGGGTTTAGCTGCAGTAACCAGACTTCAAATCTTGTCAGAAAGTCCCCAGATGTAGCGTTCGATACGCTTGTATTCTGGTGTTACAAGATAAGGAATCACGCGGGACAGATCGTGAAATCTTTGCGTATATCCCGTGATATCAGCTCCGACCATGGTAAGGTTCCAAAACTCGTTCTCCAACTTCTGGAGTTCAGCACGAGAACAGTACTTATCCCTCATACGTTCCTTCAGTTCATCCCAAGTCAACGCATAAGCAACGTTTTCACCCAAAGTTTGCACTTGTAGGTTCCACCATGTAAGAGCCTCGTTGAGAAACAAGCCAGTAACGAAAGTGACTTGCTGATTAGCGGAACATCTGCTCATTCTGATAGTGGAATCCGTTTTCTCCGTCCATCTCACATAAGCCACAGCACCGCCTGTGCCATCGTAGTTAAGAGGCTTGCAGTCCAGAAACTGCTTGAATGTGCACCCTGAAATTGGACAACGGATTTTGAATGAGCAAACAGTGAATCGCACGAATAGATTTAGAAAGAAATTTGATAAGTCGTAACAAAACAGCTAAATGTTACCCGTATTATTTGTTCCACCTGAAGTACCGCCTGGACCCTGGCCTCCCGATCCGCCGGTGCCACCACTTTGTTCGACACGGGATGCCTCATACAGTGCGATAACTTGAGCGATCCTCTGTTCTATAAGTGCATTCAGTTCCGCCTCGGTCGTAGGCATTGGTGGAGGTGGGGGTGGATTAGTCCGTGAACGTAAGACTCTCCTCGGTGGCATGATTCTTCCAAAGGAGAAATAGGATAAAGATTAGACATTGATTTGATTTGTTAAAAAGAAATATTCATAACATTACTAGCAATATCACCACCAAACATATAATGAGAGTAAATAAGTTAACATAAACAATAAGATATGTCCAACCAGACCACTCAGATGCATTTAATAGATAACACCAAGTTTTTCATATATATAGTCAACCGATTACATAATCGTTTGAAAGGAAACAAAATAGACTCGGGCTACATAACCCGGTCATACTAGTCTAGTACAACAAAAGAGATTACATAATCTTCCTTCCAACTGTGTGATCCACTGTATGTCGGTTGTCTTCAAAACTTGGTGTAGCATCAATATGTACATAAAACGGATATAGATACCCGTCTCAAAAGCATAATACCTGCAAACATGGTCTATGGTGGGGGAAAAACTGGTGGTGGAATCGGGAACAACAACCTGTGAACATCAGAAACCCTACCCTCCAAATCAAGAACCAAACGGTTCAGGAATACAATCTGCTGCTCGAGTGTCAGAATACGAGCAGGTAAGTCAACTGGCGGTAGATCAACTGGTGGCATCTGTGGTGGTAGTGGGGGTAATGGTGGTGACCCTGGTGGTGGTGGTGGAGCATGGGGTGGTAAATGGGCTAGTGGTGGTAGAGCAAGAAGTACCAAACCGAGAAGGTGAGTAAGCTCATCCTCGAGTTCACTAACTCGACGGATGATAAAGTCTATCTGATGCTCAAGTGTCAGCACACGAGCTCGTAACTCCGTAGTAGCAGCTGGGTAATGCACTGGGTGATATAGATCGGTAATGGGCATAACATGTGGGTATAGGTCCGTATCCCCGGGTGGTATATGTGCATGTCCTGAGGGTCCTGCCTCGTCAGTATGGTCTATATGTGGTAGAATAGGGGCAGTATGATCATGTGCAGGGACAACTGGCTCCTCTGGTAGGACATCATCCAACTCAATGTCTGCATTGCGCTGTAGGCCAATGGCCTGCAGTGCAGATGAAGTAACAGATGCATAAGAAGAAGCATCTAAATCGGTATCAGAATCAGAGGAGATAATAATAATCGGAACCACCGGTGCGGCAACCTCTAGAATAATCAGATCATGAACATCCCCATCTCCCAACTCATCACCTAAATGCTCCACAGGAACCACAGGGACTACAGCGTCGTCATCCTCGTCGAGGTCGTCAACGAAAGGCATGATAGCAAGAGGAAGGATATCCCAGGGTATAACCTCAACCACATGTTCACCCTCCTGGTGACCCATGATAACCACATCGTCGAGTATAGGGGGAAAAGCTAACACATCATCGTCGATGATGTCGCCCAGAAGTGCGAACGGCTGGAAATCGTCCATGTCGCTGTCAGACGTAGCGTCGCTATCTGAAGTAATCACCTGAACCTCAGGTACATAATCGTCATCCGAAGAGGGTATCATGGGATCCACATCGTCATAAATGTTACTTCCTTCAGAGGAAGACATGATATCCTGAGAATAAGTTGTTCGACACGTATGAGCATTTGTTATGTTACATATATACACAAAATGTATTTTTTTTCACATAATGTTCGTTTTAAGTTATCCTAATTGAGTTGTGTGGATTAACTTAAAGTTGTATGTCTACCATTTAGATGACTAAGACACTAATGTCCTTGCTTGATTTGTATGCGATGAATTCTTGTTGAAAACGGACCATGAAAAATGTTTATGCAAATGAAAACATTTGTTTGTATTTAGATGGTTTTTGTGAGAGATCCCTAGTGATTGTAGACTTAGACTCAATAAAGAATCCTGGTTCACTACAATCGATGCTCTGATACCAATCTGTCACACCCGCTCATAGCGGAAACACAAGGTGTGATCTGTCTGGTTTTCATTGCATAAATATCGATGTACATGAACAAACTATATGAATAAAACATACTCCATTGCCATTACATAAGTGTTTCAAAAGATTACAACATAAGTTTAGTGTGTCGGTTACAAACCATTAACATAAAAGTAAAGTGTTATTGTTTCATACATTTACATGAAATTAACTACTAAGGTTTAAACCGTCATATTTCCGCAAAGAGGCGGAATATAATAGTTAAACCCTCCAAAAGATGGCATGGAGTTCTGATACTTGTTATCTTGACTGAGAATATCCGACATGGTCCTTTAATTCCCTGAAATACATGTTAAGTTTGGAAAACATCAACAAAAGTTGGTGAATTCATGCAATTTAGTTGTAAACGATGTATGTAAAATGTGAGTTGTAGTATGTAAAGCGTCAATGAAATCGTTGATCATTAATGTTTTGCAAGGACATTAATATGTGTGACGAAATAGGAAGCAAACCAACCCTAGACGATTTTAATTGTATCGACACCATGTCGTAGGGCAACAAATGCACTCCTAGGCAAAATGGCCATGAGTGGGGCTCGCCAACACCCATTAGATCTAAACCTTTGTTCCTTGGTCCAAACTGGATTAATGGTGCTTTAGTTATGGCCCTAATTTCTCACATGATCTAAGGTGTTTCATTCCTTGACTTATCATACTATTGTACATGTATTTTCCCCGATAGTTGTAAAGCTTGAAAAGCATTTAAGATGAAAAGGGGACATGAACTCACTGTATCGCGTCCTGTGAATAGATGTAAATAAGATCTCACGTGCGGTCGACCTGAATAGCGTTGCGACCTACAAATGTTCTTATTTTTGTTAGACACTTCGGTCTTTGTAAATAACTTGAGTACAAGTCTTTTGTCTTCAATAAGTGTAAGACTTGTATGTCTTTACTGTTCGTTAACTGTGTATTCGATGTATGAGTTGTTCAAATGTTATATATATATTTTTCACCAAATATATATATATATATATAAATGTTATCTTGTATCTTGTGAGTTGTATAGTCGGATCTAGTCCGCTGAATCTCGTGTCTTATATGTATCAATTGTATAGTTGTGTTTCCAATAATTGTATCATTGGGCCGAGCCCATGTTTTCATGTTATTGGGCCCCAAATAATGTTGGGCCTAAATAGTGTTGGGCCTCAAATAGTGTTGGGCCTCGAATAGTGTTGGGCCTCAAATAGTGCTGGGCCTCAAATAGTGCTAGGCCTCAATAGTGTTGGGCTTGAATAGTGTTGGGCTTCAATAGTGTTGGGCTTGAATAGTGTTGGGCTTGAATAGTGTTGGGCTTCAATAGTGTTGGGCTTGAATAGTGTTGGGCTTCAATAGTGTTGGGCTTGAATAGTGTTGGGCTTTGGCCCATATGTTTGGTATTTGGGCTTAGCCCATAAATTTATGTTAAGCCCATTATGAAGATAAGCCTTTTAAGAATAATAAGCCCATTAAGTAAAATAAGCCCATTAAGTAAAATAAGCCCATTTGTTATAATATAGCCCACTAGTAAAAGTAAGCCTTTCATTTTTATAAAAATCTTTTTATAAAAATTTACTAAGTATACTTTTTGGTAAATAAAAACATACTAGTTTTTATAAGTTTATAAACATCCGAAATTTGTTATCGATAGCATATTTATATTTCGTGTCGAAAAATCGTCTAAACATCGTAGTAACTCCTCGGATTGGCGATTCGTTTATGTATTCGTCCGTCGTCCGTTTTGACTATAAATGGTGTCCGATCCTTCGGATTGTCCGTACTCGTTTTTAAGGCGTTATTATATGAAGTCTTGTAGGACTTTTGTTATAAAGTGTTTTGAGTTTAAATGTGACATTAGATACAAGTTCCTACTTTGATAGATATAACTAATACATCAAGTAATACATGTCACAAAAATTGTTAAAGTAAACAAATATATATTTTCTAAAAAAAATATATTTTTTTCTTGTCTTTTATTTTACAAAAACTTTCTTTAACAACCTTTCTAATCTTGTAGAGATTTAACCATATATGTGGTTACTTTATAAAATAAAGTTTTTATAAAAAAAAAATGGCCATATAACCTTTGTATTTTTACCTTAACCATGTTTCATAAACATATCATTTTCTTCATCAAATCACCACCAATTTACTCATCATCTTAACTAAACATATGAGACTTTTATAACTTAAAATTTTCAAGATGATTTCCAAATCATGTAGGGTTTTAAACATGATCATTACATATGCTAACTAGTTCAAAAACCAAGTTTAATTCTAGTTTTAACAACTTTTATAAAAATCTCTAGTTGTATGTTACTTTTTATAATCTTGTGGAAGTATTGTTTTTAACTAAAAACCTTAAATACTTTCACAAGATCACTAGTTATGATCATCCATTTGAACCTTTATGTTAAAAACCCTTTAACATAAATATGTATAATTGTTAGATCATAATTTAAAACATCTTCTAACCATTTATTTGTATCATAACTATCATAACAAGATTAAATAAGCATATAACAAGTCTTAGATCATAATATAAACAAACATAATTATATCATGATTTTTATTCTTTGCTTCTTTGTATTTTTTTCATGTTTATTATGTATGATATTTAGTTATTATTAGCTATAATAACAATCATAAACATAATATATTTGTATAAAAAAAAATAGATATAGAAGTTTACTTCTAGCACTAGGCTAGGGATGATCTTAGAAGATTATTAAGACTAAGAAGATGATGATCTTGTTGTTAGAACACTTTTGTATGGATGAAAACCCTTCCTTTTACCTCCAAAAGCTTTAGATCACCTTATGTTACTTGGAAATCCATGTTGATCATGAAGGAGGTAATAAAAATAATTGGGTTTTTGAAGGTGTTCTTATGAAAAAGATGAAGATAGTTAGAGTGTTCTTGGATGATGAAAGATGAAAATGTGTAGTAACTTAGTGACTAAGTGTAGAAATTAATCCCATTCTCATCCACTAGTAACTAGATAGATAATATCTAGATATTTACCAACTTAAACAAGGGGTGTGGGACCCCTTGTTCACGGTCACAAGGTGGGGGGGGGGGGTCTTGTGTGGTAAAATGTGTTAGTAAAAATTAAGGTTTCAAATGAAATGCAAAGGTTAAGTCTTTAGGTGTTTAGGTTTTTGCAAATATTCCGAGATGATTCAAGACTTGTAATGACTATAAACTAGCTTTACAAGACTAAAAAAAATGATCACTAGTTCGCTACATGTGCCAAAATATAGTTCGGCTAGATGTTTAGCGCTAGTTTCGCTAGTAAATAGTCGAAAGGTACGCTTATGGAAGTTGTAGGAAAATTTTCAGTTATGTGCGAAATTGATATTCCATAAGTATTTTTATATGAAATTGGTGCCTAAACATCAATTTTTACATCTTGTAATAAAATACAATTGCTGAATTTTGCGGAAAATTCATGAAATGGTCACTTTTAGCGTTTTTCGGATAGTTTTTAGTGCTACCGGGCATTGGTAAAATATTAACCAAACCCTTGTATTCCCATATAGGGTTTAATATATAATTGATGTTGGACTCTCATCCGAGTCCTTAAGATGTCATTTTTGATGTTTTCTGCGAATCCGAAGTTTTCGTCAGCACTCTAGTTCACTAGGCACTACTCTAGTTGTTTTGATGAATTGTTTGCACTATTTCAAATGTACCCAATAAAAGTGAATCATGTGTAATAATAAATGAATATTCCATGAGTTTTCTAAGATGTATATAATGAAATCATGTAGTCCGAATATTCAAAACACATACTTGTATAATGTAAATCATTGTTTTAAATGTAAGTAAATTACCCGAAAGTGGCAGTTGTCACACCTCTGTGATTATACGACTTGGTTCACTAGTTGTCTAATTATTATGCAAGTTTCCGTTAATTGCCTAAATATTGACTAGTATGCCCTTTTCACCATAAAATGTGATTTTTGAAAATATAAAAGAGTAGACACCTTGGTTACTAATTTATAAACTTGTACCCAAAATTTGACATCAGTTAGAAGTCTAGATTAAGAGTTATGCTCGTTAGCGTAATTAGAAGGCTTTTTGTGAATTAAATGGCATGATTAGCGTATAGCCTATCTAAACCCAATTTTTGATATCAAACTTTTTACCTACTGATATAAAATAATATTTTGGGATTTTTGAAGATTTTTATTTATTTTTAGGCTGAGCATAACATAGGGTTATAGCTTTAACTCGGTAATTGTCGGTTTTGCCCTTTTGGCCTATAAAATGAGTTTTACAAAACATTTTGACACCAAACCTTTTTCTATTTATTTTATATGATAAATAAAGTATTTTAAACTTTCTGGAATAATAAAAATATCAGCTTTCCTTTGAAAACCCTGAAATAGCTCCAAATCGCCTTTTTAAGCGTTTTTAACGCATAGTATGTATCAAAACTATTTTAAACATATAAGGGTTGATGCTTACTGATATATTCAGAAAATTTTTATATTTTAACATTAAGGAAAAGTTTTAAATTCAGGTTTTCAGTTTTGACCTTTTAAGCCTATGTGAAATTACCGAAATGCCCCTACGGTGCATAATATGGTTATAATTAATAAATTTCACAAATATATGATATCGTACTGATATAACTTATTAAATTAAGTATATTCACTGATTAAATCAAACCTGTAACTCAGATTATTATTTAAACTCTTTTATAACCTTTTAAATGACCAAATTGCCCTTACGAGGCATAATTTGAGTTTAAATTCATTTGGGGCATAATAGAAAATATCTTACTGATGTCACAACATATTTAAGGCATATTAACTTAGGAAACTTGTATATGACTCATTTGGTTACCCGTTACACACTTTCCGTGTTCGGATCGGCGTATGTAACTAGTTTGCATATATTAGCCGAAACGGGTCGAACCATATCGTTTTTGTCTCAAAATCCAGAATGTGTTTAGTTTACCCATATTACACAAGTCTCCAAGCTTGTCGGGTCTAAACCACATTCTAATCCGGTTCTCGCTTAATCATGCGTTTTGAACCGTATCTTCCTTTAAAACTAACCGGTCTAAGCATAGGCTTAATTAAGACCCGTTAGGAATCTAATAGGTTATTAAAAACATTCGTTCCAGATTTAGGAGCCCAATAAAAGCTATCTGTACTTGCTGATTTGATACTGCTGGGATTGAATTTATATTTAGCTCAGGTAAATACTTTTAACTTATTTTCCCTATACGGGCTTGGGGTATGGTATATAAAATACCGCTTGGTCGAGCATTGAATCTTTAATCGAATAGAGGTTAATTTATTGAAATGACCCGTTTAAATTGTTTTGTTTGCTTAAAGCCTTTCGGGGGTTAATGACCATGTCCCGGATATCCTTGGCATCATTTTACGAAATGGCCACAACCTGAGCACGGGGTGTAGGCGTACACCCGTCAGTGCATAAATGAATAATGTGGTGTGTCTATTGATCTTTAACCCGGTTTTCAGCCTGGGCTACTGAACGCATAAGTAACATGTAATTCTTTTACAAGATTATATTCAAATAATTATCTCAGGTTATAAAATGTTTTGTGCCACGTGCATTCAAATCAATTTTTCTAAACCTTTTCA
Source organism: Helianthus tuberosus (assembly GCA_030545235.1). Classification (NCBI taxonomy): domain Eukaryota; kingdom Viridiplantae; phylum Streptophyta; class Magnoliopsida; order Asterales; family Asteraceae; genus Helianthus; species Helianthus tuberosus. The sequence continues at coordinate 109,945,964 of CM060357.1, forward strand.
AAATGAGTCAGTTAATTGTATTTACCAGTGTAAACTGACGTATTTTCCCAAAAAGGCTAAGTGGAGGTACTACTCGTAATAGGCTGGCCTCTCCTTAGCATCAATAAGAGTCTCGCAAGCTTGGATGCCTTAAAGTCTGTTGAACAAAGTTTCTTTTTATCTTTTGATCCGCCTGTGGATCTTTTACATTCCATTTGTAATACTTTGATATTACTTTATATCGGTTTGTAATATATTTTATCTTTGCTTCCGTTGTGCATTTATAATTTGTGTTGTTTGACTATGATGATATCAACTATGTCACGATACTCCCCACCGGGCCCACCAGTAATACGTGGAAATATCGGGGTGTGACAGGTTGGTATCAGAGCCAACATTGAGTGAATTAAACACTAGTCTTTTCGTGTTTAATCTCAATGACACATTAGCACATTCCTTGACCTTCTGAGTCTAGACTTAACATAGGAATGCTCTCGTCCCTATTCGAAGAACTATTACTTTCAATTCTATATACTTTTAATATATCGCCAAGCAAAGGATCCGTAATGGAAATCCTCCCCATCCGAAGCCGAGGAATGCGGAGCCTTGTATTGCGACTAGGATAAACGTGCAACCAAGGAGAAAACATTCAGAAATAAAATGAAGAAGGAACTCCTTTGCTGAAGATCGTTTCCATAGTAGTCCTTATAAGGGCATACTTATCTTTCAGTCCCTTCATGGACAACATCATTCCTTTCAAGTTCCGTTAGGGCAATTCTGTACCTCTTTTAAAAATCATCGGGATGTTTTATCTAAATTTATTTATCATTACGTATGAATATAGAATATAAAATATGAAATAGTAACATTCCTTTTTATAAGATCTACTATTATAATAAAATGACAAAATCTAAAAAGAACAAGACCTAGCCCATGTATCATTTTAAAGAACAGGGCCAAGATGGCAGTTCCTCAATTAGATTCAGATTCTTATTAATATCTCAATTTAGGATTGTTCTGCGTTAAATATTAAAAAGAATCTTAAAAGTACAACCTAGCCTATATGTCATTTCAGACGAGGCAAAGATAGTAGAACCTATTCAAAAGATTCAAATCCTTGTTAACATTCCTGGTAAATGTGATTTAATCACATAAAACATCCTTGTACTGGATTCTCCCGAAGTCCTTTCTTATTTGGTGAATTAAGCATCCATTAAGGATGTAATGCTTACGGGGCCGTATTCATTGTCATACAAGACAAAAGATAGTCGTAGCCTACAACTCCCTGTCAAGAAAAGGCACGAACAACGTTCGAGCCTAAATACCCTGATTCTACAAAATCATGGATTATAATTTAAAATTGCCCTTGTGACTTGGCCTTTTTGCTCCATAGTTATATTTTAATTAAATCTAGGATGATTATAATGAAAATCCTGAATGAAATAAATATCATTCCTTTTCTGCCAGTATATGTATTAAAAAGAATATTAAAAGGTATAACCTAGCTTGAATGTCATTAAAGACCTAGCTAAGATGGTAAAACCTATTTAAAAAGAATTACAGATCCTTGTTAACATCTGAAAATATGTTAACACTCCTGACAACAGTGAAGCGATAAAATCACACTTGTCATCCTTATATTAGGAAAATTTTTTCCAAACCCCTTATTTAGCGTAAATGATCAAGAGGGATCATGGCTAATAAACGTCGAACATGATGAACACATCAAAACATCCATTGGGGTGTATACCTACGGGCAAAGATGTATACATGAAAAGATAGTTTTATTTCATAAACTTCTTGTCAAGGCAATGAATTATGAAATTATCCGATCGAAAGGAATCATTGATTATGTTTTAAAATTTCCCTGGTGACAAGGCCTCTGTGCCATCAAAAAGTCCTTGGGACAAGCATCTCCTCCACAAGGTGTCCAATGATTAGACAGGATCTGATGCGAGTTAAGGGATTGCCGGTCTGTGGCAATTTCATCTTTGACGATGGAGGATGAGTCGTTTTTGATTTTGGTGTGATTTTGTCTTGTCTACTTTGTTCCTTGATGTAAAGTAGACTAGGTTATGGGTTGTCTTAGAGTTTTTTTTTGTTTTTGGTTTGGTTTACATATTCGGGGCATGTCCTGTATATGAATTAGTGTGGAACACATCCTCACTACTTGTACTTATTTGCGGTTGTTTTAATAGAATCACCGGGGTAACCCTTTACCCAAAAAAAAAGTCCTTGGGACAAGCCCTTATGCTATATAAAATGTCGGTACAACATTGACAGTCGTGACTTATGTCCCCTGTCTAATAAATATGAAGGATTATATTCCGTTTAAACGCCAAAGATGGTTTATTTAAGAACCTAGGCAAAACATAATCAAATAAATTTAATACTATCTATTGGCCTATATGGTTGAGTTACACCATGGCTATTTAAATTGTCAAGTTCGACAATTCACTATAATTAAGCAAATTAGTACTACTTGGTTAGTAGCCTTCAAAGCTTCACCATGGTTGACTCCTCTGAAGCTCACAATCATCCAGTTGATCAGAATGATGATGCAAGACTGAATTTAACAGGCACCAAGTTACAGGCTATGATAGATACAGCCGTAAACAAAGCTGTGGACCGACTATTAAAGGACCGTAAGCGAAAGTGTGATAATACCCCAAATAAGGGTTACAAAAAGGGTAAGACCGGTTCAAACTATAACCAGTCCAAGCCAAAGGAGGCAAAACCCAAATTTAAAACCTGCGGGAAGAAGCACTTCGGAAAGTGTTTCTATGAATAGACCAGGGGATGTGTCATCTGTAAAGAGATGGATTACGAGACCCGTGAATGCAAGGACTTGAAGGACGCCACATGCTATGGCTGTGGCGAGAAGAGGTACATAAAGAACCGTTGTCCAAAGAAGGCAACTAAAGGGAAATGCACTTTGGAATCACAAGCTAGGCCTTGTGGGATTTGTAAAAAGGAAGGGCACAAGACTTGGAGTGCCAAGACATAAAGGACGCAACCTGCTATGGTTGCAATGAGAAAGGGCACATCAAGACAAATTGCCCAAATAAAACCAAGAAGCCTAGGGAGGCTAAGAAGACCAAAGCTGGAGACTCTCGAATGAATGCTCAAGAGGCCATTCAGGATGACAAAGTCACAACAGGTACCTTCCTTGTCAGTGACGCTCATGCTAGAGTATTATTTGATTCAGGTTCAGATAAGTCTTTCGTAGATAATAGATTTTGTAAATCATTAAATCTGCCTGTTAAAACTCTAAGTGTTAAGTATAAAGTAGAATTGGCTGATAGTACCTCAGAAACTGCGTCAGAGATATTGGATGGATGTTTTATATCCATTAGGAATTACTCTTTTCCGCTGTCCTTGTTTCTGTTAAAATAAAGGGACTCGATATAGTGAAAGGAATGGATTGGTCGTCATGTAACCAAGCCCATATTGGGTGTGATAAGAAGTATGTAGTTATCAAAACTCCTTATGGGGAGCCTTTGACAATTCAAGGAGACACTGGGTATGGATTGCCTAAGCACTTGTTGAATTTGGTATTTAACACCAAAGCTTTGAGTATGGAAAACTCGGAAGAGATAACAACAATCGCAATGCTAGAAATGCGACAAATGTTAATGGTGCATTAAATGTGAATCTCAACGTTAATGGAGTTAATCTCCAAAACTGTAAATAACGCAGCTGTTAGGAAGGCTATGAGAAAAGTCACAAAAAGGTTCAAGGAGCCAGATACTGCTCGCTTTAAAACACGTCACTGCTCATGAGAAGAGCTTTATTCATACTTCAAATGCGAAGAATAACCCAACAAAATCATATATGGCATGGAACCCCATTTCTTTTTAGGATGTACTTGAAGGTACTTCGTCTCTCGGAAGTCAAGAGACTTCAACAGTGAAAAGGGGCCAACGATTGCAGGAAATCGTTGGATAACGTAGAAACCATTAGGTGTAACAGCGGTTAAGCTAGAAAGGACGCAGTGAGGTGTGCGTCACAGTCATTCGATGGCAATACCCTTGATTAGTGAGGACATTAATGAAGTCCACAAGAAAGATTCTCTTATGCATTATGGGATGGTCCAAGTTTTAAGGACCTTATTAGGAAAGCCTATTATCCGCAACACGAAAGAGAAAAAGATGGAATAAGAATTTTCTGACCCTCACCATAAAGGTTCTAGACTGTCGACAGTATGTCGCAAATCTTAATTCATTGGCTGAGATAGTGCCCCATTCAATTTACCAAAAATCTAAGCTTAATGCAATTAATTATTAGTGATAAGCATCAGCAATAAGAGGGCACATTAAGGTTTCAAGGCCTGCTTATTATAAATCCATTAGGGATCTACCTCTGCTACTCGCGTTATATAGATTAAGAAATAACCAGTCAAAGCTGAGACCGCCCTAAATTTGTCAAAGATTTTGTAGCTAAGTTTAAAAGGATTAAGAATGGAGGCGTTTAACCCTCCTGATGAATGATTAGAGGCAGTTTACATTTAATAAAGACACCAGATAAATCCCTTATAGTAATCTTATTGCTAGAGAGTTACGTTTGGTTTCAAGTGCTGCTAAGTCTCTCATAAGACCATAAGTTTAGCAAACCATTAGAAACTCTCCTGTAAGAACCCCAGATATTAAGTGTAAGGTAAAACTTATAGGCGAAAGCATAAGAACCAATTCTTCTGTTCCTGTCTGAAACCTTCAGTCATAGAATTTTAGAAGTATCCTCTCTTTAGAGGAAGTGCGTCAGCATATATAGTTGATTTCTCTTTAATCTCTATCGATTCCGAGTATCAGATGGTATGATAAAAGCGTCATATGAGGATTGGTGTATCTTAATAAGTTCCATAGATTGCTTCCATGCCTGATCAGTATGGAGGTTTAATGCATGGGACCATAAAGATATCCCGATAGTCATATGGTACTAAAGTCAGCTAATGGTATTCAAAGGAGATATCCAGAATGGAATTGTCCAAGTAAAGGTCTTCGATTAAGAAATGCGTGGACTCATAACCTAAATGTGTAACTTATTTGACACAAGCAATGATGGATGAACTGGAGCCTGAGATATGGAAAATCTTTGTAACCTCCTTGTGCCTTGGTTATCTTCTCTAAAGATTACCCTGTTTACCTCCTGGAAGGCTAGTAGAGTTAAGATTCATATCCCATTTAGGGCTGTATTATTATGAAATCTCCAAGACGGCTAGTACCATCATTGGAGGAATCGAAACCCTAATTAAGTGAGTTTTAAAATAGAGGATTCATAAAGCCTAACCCAATATTCTAAGAATTCGGTATTGTTAATAAAGAAGGACGGTTCATTTTGCTTATGCATTGATTACCGCAACCCTGATTAGGCAACAATTAAGAATTTACCATAAGCTGCCCAGGATCGTCAACTTGTTCGACTAACTGTAAGGATTAGCTATTCCTTAAGATTAGTTTTAGGCAGTGGATGGAATAACCATCTCACCTTAAAATAAGGTTTTCTAAAATAGTTGATGTACAGTATTAAGGCTGCTTCTTGGGAAACCCTGTATAGATGGAATGCCAAACATCTAATGTTAGACAGAAGATTTGTAAGACCAATTATCAAGATCTGAAAGTTGCTTTGGAAACAACGAATAAGATCAAACAAGTCCATAATCATCTGTAAGTTGCCAATGTTCGGCAGAAAATCAAAGATTAATGAAAGTAACAACCCTCCTCAGTTCTTATTAAGGAATAGGGTTCAACAAAAGATATCACCATGGAAAGGTGTACCAGTTTGTTAATTATCAGGCTAGTTAAGCTCTGAATATATAGAATCATCCGAGGGAATCGAATGTATCAGGATCAAATAGCTTATAAGCTAAAACCTATTTAAGGAGTTTGGCGGAACATGCTATGCGTCACACACTAATGATTTAAGGATATGTTTCACCAATAAGTCGAGAAGCATTATCACATAATGATATGCAGATTTATGATATGATGAGAAACCTATATCGAGTGAGGATCGACAGGTTAAGAAACTCCAAAAAGGATACCAGTACCTACTATAAAGGTCAACTTGGGAGCTTGGAGAGACTCCAGATATGCTATAGAAGTTGAGTCCATTCTGCGACGGAAAGTACTTCCAGCATTTTAGCAAATCTCGAGGTCGAGATTTATTTTAAGGGGGTGAGGATGTAACACCTCGTAAAATCACGTCCAGTGATGTATTGACACGTGTAATAAACTATAATGAAGTCAAACGTTGAATTTAAGGGACTAATTTTTCGAAAAATCAAAAACCTTGATTATGAAAGGACTGGAAGTGTTAGTATACCTAAAATGAGTTTCTAAATAACCTCGTACGATAATTAAATTCACAAATGAGCCACTTGATGATCGAGTGTAGCCGTTTGCGTAATTAATTGAAAGTTTGCGCAAAGAAGGGTTAAAAGCGTCAACATGTTAATTCTTACCTCTGAGTGACCTTTTAACAAACTGAGAGCTTCACGATATTTAGTTATACTCTCGGGAATGACAAACATTGGCAGTCTAAAGTTTTCATGCTTATAAGTAAGGTTACGCGCAACTTTGCAAGTTAGAGGGACTAAAAGTGTCAATGTGTTTAATTATACCTCTGAATGACCTTTTAGCGAACCCGAAGCATCGTGATGTTTGATAATACTTCCAAGAATGCCTAATATGGATTAGATGAGGCTTTGATGCTATTAAATGATGAGATGCGCAAGTTTGCGCAATAGAGGGACCTAAAGCGTCAACTTTTGAATCTATGCCTTTCGGTGACCATTTAAGCGAACGGGAGCGTAGTAATATTTAGGTATATGCTTGGGAATGATCAAAATAGGCCATAGAAGGCTTGTATATCCTTTAACAGCATTTCGCGCTATTTTGCGCAATTAAAGGACTATTTGCGTCAAACGGCAAAAGTATGCCGATTCGTATGGTAACGGACCTTTCAAAATATGACCTTGAGTTAGACATACCCTATTTATTATTTTTATAGCTTAGATACAGACTTGGAGGTGTTTGGTGCGCAAAAATAAACTTTTGTGTCATACAGGGACTAAAAGTGTCAAAAAGTGCACAAGTTTGCATTTTCGCGCATATCTTGCATTCTGAATATATCCGGACACCCAAAAATTTATGTAAGCACTAAAATATTTTATTTTAGTGTTTGGCTTGATAAAATTCCATTCGTCGCGTAATTTGGATCGTTTTTAGCGTCCGTTCGTGTTTCGTCGTTATTAGACGCACAACGTGACCGTACGACCAAACGAACCGACATCTGACATGTTTTTGAACATGTTTCATGTCCCCTATGTTTAAACATCATAGTGGAGCCCTAAAATGAGGTGAACGGGCCTTAAACGTGCCTAAAATGACCTTATGTGCTCACAGGGACCATTTCTGTCATTGTTTGAAACTGCTGCTGGTTGGACTTGCAGGCGGGCCACGTAAGCTGTCAGGAATGCCTACGCGGGCCGCAAGACCTGCACATAATGCAGAGCAGCTGCAAACAACCTGTTTATTGCTGGATTTTGTTCAAACTGGCTTCATACTCACATTCCTTCAATCTAGGGGCTTGCCCACAGAGTTATAAAACAACTTGACATCTGTTTTGATCAGTTTACCCCTCCCGACAAGTGTCACGATCATATGAAGTCCCAAAAAGTATATATAGGAGTTGGGTTTCACTTGTTCTCACACTTTTCCCTTCATTCTGCTTGTCCTCTGAATTTGGAGAGGATCCTGAGCTTTTAGTAACCTTCATTCAGTTCATTGGACCCATTGTAAGCATCCTTAACCCTTTCTAATTCAGTTTAGCTTAGTTAATTAGCTAAAAGTCAAATCGTCGTAATTAAGGTTTGACTTCGAGATTAATTAAAATTTGTTCAGTCAAATCTCAAATTAAAAGTACCTATAAGTAGGTAATTATGTGGGTAATAAACCCTTAAAAGGGTACTCTCTGATTCCCACTCTAACTAGGTCAATTGTCGGGTCAAAGCTAATTTTAAAAAGTCAACAGGATACTTATTTTCAAATTAATACATAATTAGCAATGTAGGATCCATGTAACCTGTTTTATCATTTATATAACTTGGTAATTAATGTAAGAACATGTCTAAACATGTTCACCCGGACAATTTTCAGTTTAGGTTCGGTTCGGAACCGAAAGTCGCATAGTTTGACTTGTACTTTGACTTTCAGTTCTGACCCGTTTAAGCCTAGTTTAGGATTTCCTTAGAGCTTCGTTTGAACCTAGGTACATGTTAGTATAACCCTCTGTGATTATACGACTTGGTTCACTAGTTGTCTAATTATTATGCAAGTTTCCGTTAATTGCCTAAATATTGACTAGTATGCCCTTTTCACCATAAAATGTGATTTTTGAAAATATAAAAGAGTAGACACCTTGGTTACTGATTTATAAACTTGTACCCAAAATTTGACATTAGTTAGAGGTCTAGATTAAGAGTTATGCTCGTTAGCGTAATTAGAAGGCTTTTTGTGAATTAAATGGCATGATTAGCGTATAGCCTATCTAAACCCAATTTTTGATATCAAACTTTTTACCTACTGATATAAAATAATATTTTGGGATTTTTGAAGATTTTTATTTATTTTTAGGCTGAGCATAACATAGGGTTATAGCTTTAACTCGGTAATTGTCGGTTTTGCCCTTTTGGCCTATAAAATGAGTTTTACAAAACATTTTGACACCAAACCTTTTGCTACTAATTTTATATGATAAATAAAGTATTTTAAACTTTCTGGAATAATAAAAATATCAGCTTTCCTTTGAAAACCCGGAAATGGCTCCAAATCACCTTTTTAAGCGTTTTTAACGCATCGTATGTATCAAAACTATTTTAAACATATAAGGGTTGATGCCTACTGATATATTCAGAAAATTTTTATATTTTAACTGTAAGGACAAGTTTTAAATTCATGTTTTCAGTTTTGACCTTTTAAGCTATGTGAAATTACCGAAATGCCCCTACGGTGCATAATATGGTTATAATTAATAAATTTCACAAATATATGATACCCTACAGATATAACTTATTAAATTAAGTATATTCACTGATTAAATCAGACCTGTAACTCAGATTATTATTTAAACTCTTTTATAACCTTTTAAATGACCAAATTGCCCTTACGAGGCATAATTTGAGTTTAAATTCATTTGGGGCATAATAGAAGATATCTTACTGATGTCACAACATATTTAAGGCATATTAACTTAGGAAACTTGTATCTGACTCATTTGGTTACCCGTTACGCACTTTCCGCGTTCGGATCGGCGTATGTAACTAGTTTGCATATATTAGCCGAAACGGGTCGAACCATATCGTTTTTGTCTCAAAATCCAGAATGTGCTTAGTTTACCCATATTACACAAGTATCCAAGCTTGTCGGGTCTAAACCACATTCTAAACCGGTTCTCGCTTAATCATGCGTTTTGAACCGTATCTTCCTTTAAAACTAACCGGTCTAAGCATAGGCTTAATTAAGACCCGTTAGGAATCTAATAGGTTATTAAAAACCTTCGTTCCAGTTTAGGAGCCCAGTAAAAGCTATCTGTACTTGCTGATTTGATACGGCTGGGATTGAATTTGTATTTAGCTCAGGTAAATACTTTTAACTTATTTTCCCTATACGGGCTTGGGGTATGGTATATAAAATACCGCTTGGTCGGGCATTGAATCTTTAATCGAATAGAGGTTAATTTATTGAAATGACCCGTTTAAATTGTTTTGTTTGCTTAAAGCCTTTGGGGGGTTAATGACCATGTCCCGGATATCCTTGGCATCATTTTACAAAATGGCCACGACCTGAGCACGGGGTGTAGGCGTACACCCGTCAGTGCATAAATGAATAATGTGGTTTGTCTATTGATCTTTAACCCGGTTTTCAGCCCGGGCTACTGAACGCATAAGTAACATGTAATTCTTTTACAAGATTATATTCAAATAATTATCCCAGGTTATAAAATGTTTTGTGCCACGTGCATTCAAATCAATTTTTCTAAACCTTTTTCAAAATTAGTCAGTTAATTGTATTTACCAGTGTAAACTGACGTATTTTCCCAAAAAGGCTAAGTGCAGGTACTACTCGTAATAGGCTGGCCTCTCCTTAGCATCAATAAGAGTCTCGCAAGCTTGGATGCCTTAAAGTCTGTTGAACAAAGTTTCTTTTTATCTTTTGATCTGCCTTTGGATCTTTTACATTCCGTTTGTAATACTTTGATATTACTTTATATCGGTTTGTAATATATTTTATATTTGCTTCCGCTGTGCATTTATAATATGTGTTGTTTGACTATGATGATATCAACTACGTCACGATACTCCCCACCGGGCCCACCGGTAATACGTGGAAATACCGGGGTGTGACAATCCCTCCCTACCTTGATCACTCAAACAATAACTCGCCATGAGGGAAATGAAGGCAATCGCTGCCATAAACGGTTTTGTCACCAGGATGTATGCTGGTAACTTGCCGAAATCCTAAATGCTACAAGTGAGATGTTCATCATAAGGGCAATTGCAAAAGAGCCAAGAGTAGCAGTGTGCTGAGACCGGGCGCAAAACAAAGACTAGTAAGACGATAATACTTAAGAAGGGATCAAGCTAATGAATAAGTGTGTGTGTGGTTAGAACTATGAATACTCCACAAAATCCCAATGAAGTCATGAGTACGTACACTCTACGATCATCATGTATCAATTCTTTTAATACCAACACCGAGCTTAGCTAGTGTCTTTAAATGTTAAGCATATACTCGAATTAGAGTCATGTTGGACACACATTACTCTATCAAGTTAGCTAATGGGGAATTAGCTGAGACATGTCAAATCATTAAGGGTCACCGATACATATCCTATCAATCAACATTTCACATCCATATTATTTGATACTATTGCCGATTTTTAGCTTTATCTCAACATTTCACATGCATAGTTTCATGGCTAGTGACGGGATTGTCCTAGCTACAATTAGGGATTAGGTTATCCTACATCTAAACATAGGGATTGGGTTGTCCTCTACATCTGTACAGGGAAGTCCTTACTACATAGAATTCAAAATGTACTTGGCCTAGAGTCAAGTAAGCTAGACGTCTCCTCATTCTATAGAATTGGAAAAAGGTAAACTAGCCGAGTCTGGAGCAGAAATTTCATATCGATCTCATACCCATTGAGTTGGGTATTTTCGACGTAGTGGTTGGCATGAATTGACTACCCAATAATCGAGCCGAAGTCTTCTGTCATGAGAAGATCATTCGCTTACCACTACCGAACGAAGATACACTTGTTATCCATGGAGAGAAGTGCAACACATCATTGCGGACCATAAATTGCATGAAGGCACAAAAGTGCTTACGGAAAGGTTGTATTGCCTTTCTAGCACTTGTTGTCGACAAGAAGGCCGATGGGCCTCAGATGACAGATATTCCTGTGGTAAAAGAATTCCCTGAAGTCTTTCCTGAAGACTTGCCAGGACTACCACCATATCGACAAGTCGAGTTTCACATCGACTTGGTAATGGGAGCCACACCCATAGCCAGATCTTCATATTGATTAGCACCTTCCAAACCTTGTAGTTGACCGAATAAGGATGTTGTGAGTTCATAACCCCCACTCTTTACCATTATACATCTTTATAAAGGTTTTGGGGGTGGAAAGACATGAAAGTTTTGCAAAAGTGCACAACATTTCGATGAATGAAAATTCATATTTCTAAACCATGTTACAAATGAATTTCCAACTAACTCAAATGGTTTATGAAAGGTTCTAGCTTCTACTCTAAGATAGACTTACGATCGGAGTATCATCAGTTACGAATTCATGAGGAAAGCATACCGAAAACGGATTTTAAAACTCATTATAGTTATTATGAGTTTCTCGTTATGCCTTTTGGTTTAACGAAAGCAACAGTGATCTTCATGGATTTAGTGAATCGTGTGTGCAAGCCGTACCTCGACAAATGTCATAGTATTTATTGACGACATATTAATATACTCACGATCGACTGATGAACACGAACAACATTTGAGAACCATTTTGGAGCTACTAAAGCATGGGAAACTATGCGCGAAATTTTCCAAGTGCGAATTTTGGATTCGCGAGGTACAATTTCTCAGGCATGTAGTAAACAAGAAAGGCATTCAAGTAGACCCAACTAAGATTGAAACAAATGAGAATTGGGAAGTGCCCAAGACTCCAACCGGGGTCCGACAATTTTTTTGGGATAAAGACAATAAATTCGCCCCAATCGAAAAACAAGAAATAGCATTACAACTTATTCTTAAGATTGGTGCATAGCATTTTACAATCTTATCATTATCTGACGATACCAACGACTTTGTTGTAAACTATGATGCTTCGCATCGAGGATTGGGTTGCGTACTTGTGCAACGTGAAAAAGTTATCGTATACACATCGCGCCAATTAAAAAGTTCACGAGAAGAACTATACCACTCTCGATCTTGAGTTAGGCACGGTGGTATTCGCTTTAAAAATTATGGCGACATTATTTATATGGTACTCAATGCATTATTTTCACGGATCATAAAAGTCTTCAACATATATTCAACCAAAAAGAATTAAATATGCGTCAACGATGTTGGGTGGTGTAACACCTGTGTCTCCACGGCCATCAAACAAATACCAAGCCAATGAAATATTGTATTTCATACTTTGGACTTGTATAAATATGTGTATCTTTTGCACATATCAACTCTTGTTCGATTTCAAGCTCTAAATCGCTTTCTGGAAGGTTATACACGCACTGATGCGTAAATATAACCAGTTTAATCCAACGAACACTCCGGAATAGTGAAATAGGCTTAACATACCTTAAATAACCTTTACTTAACTTAGATATAAGTTTTGGAAGGTTTGGTGTGGTGAAATCAAAGTTTAATCGCTTACAGGGACTAAAGTTGACAAACTGCGAAAGTATGCCAATTTAAACTGTAACAGACCTTCCGGAACATGACCATAAGTTAAACATACCATAAATATCCTTTACATAGCTTAGAAATAGGCTTTGAGGTGTTCGGTATGCTAAAATAAACTTTTGTGTCATTCAGGGACTAAAAGCGTCAAAAAGTGCACAAGTTTGCATTTTCGCGCATAACTTACGTTCTGAATACATCCGGACATCCAAAAATTTATGTAAGCATGACTACATTATATTTTATGGTTCGCCTTAAGAAAAATCCATTCGTCGCGTCATTTGGATCGTTTTTCGCGCTTATGCGCATTCCGTCGTAATTAACCGAACATCGCAACCGTACGGTTAAACGAACCGACATCCGAGATATTTTTGAGCACATTTTAAGTTCCCTATACTTTAACTTCATTTTAGAGCTTTGAAATGGGGTTAACGGGCCTTAAACGTGTCGAAAATGGGCTGAATACACAACAGGGACCAAAAGTGTAATTCTGTGAAAGTTGTGGCTAGCGCACCGCTACCCTTTTTATGTAACGGTGCGCTAGGGGTCTGCTGACCAGATTCAGAGTTTCTAAACAGCAGGCTGCAGCTGTTTTAATCTCACCCACATGTTCCCAATTGTCTAGTCATGTGATAAGGATGGAATTTTAGTTACCATAAGGTCCCGACACTTGTACGGGTTGGATTAAGGCACGGTTTCCTTGAAACGATCCTAACGGTTACCCGAATACTATAAATACCCCACCCCCCATTGCTTTAAAACTTACAAGAATTCTGATTTGAGAGCTCTAAGTTGAAACCATTGTTTCATACCTGAGTTCTTGGATCGGGATTAGCATTCGGGGACCCTGGGTAAGTATTCTTTCGTTCTTTTCCTTATTTTATTGCTTTTAGAGTCAGAAAGTCAAACTTTGTTTGACTTTCAGCGTTGACCAGTAATGGTCAATGCGAAGTTCGTTTGAACTTCGCAACGTGAGTGTAATCACGTTGGTTATAGTCCCTTGGGACTATGCCTACTGATTACCACGTTGTCTAGGGTCGTAGGGTAAGCGATCTGATAAATCGCTTATACCTCGAACCCGACCCAGTTTGGTCGATCATTAGGATCCGACCAAATACATTAGGTGACCATAGTGTAGGGAATAACCCTCCGAGGTTATATCCTATGGTCACATCGTTTAAGTAGTTGTATGATAGGTAGTTTATATGCCTTAGGTAAATTACCAGAATACCCTTTTCATGTATAATCGGTAATTTAGCATATGTAACCTAAACTTTTGTCACGTAACTGATTATATAACATGTTTAGGCATATAATACCTGTCATAGGGCTAGTTAGGCGGTCCGAACGCGTTTCACGCGCACGACGCGTTAAAGTAGCATAAGCTACCTAAACGGGTCGTAATGGGTCGAAAGCAATTAGGTTAGGTTTCATTTAGTATGTAGGCTTTGTTAAACCATATGACACGAGTCTCTATACTCGTTTGGTTTACGAACCCTCATTCTATCCAATCATCCGATTTAGGTCCGGTTATTAACATAGTTACCTATATTAGGTGCCGTTTGATATCCGCGATCTCTAGCATTGTTTGGTTGTTACTCAAGGACTACTAAGCAATCTCAAGTGAGTACATAGACCCCTCTTTTACTGTTTTCCAAACTGTTTTGGGGTGTAACACATGTGCCTACTTGTTACTTTCATGCTTTCCTGTTTTCACATCATATACATGCTATGTTCGTTAGTACATTATAGTACATGATTTCATTACATCTTATGCTAGGTGTGCCCATTGTGTGCATTACTTAGTACATCGTTTTACATTACATTTCATGCTAGGTGTGCCCATTGTGTGCATTACTTAGTACATCGTTTTACATTTCATCTCATGCTAGGTGTGCCCATTGTGTGCATTACTTAGTACATTGTTTTACATTGCCTTTCTGTTGCATATGCTTATCCAGCGTATGAACACATTATACTACATTTTGAACCGTTGTAATCATTTGACTATGTGATCCGTTGATATCTGTGAACCGTTTGTATTTGTAACCGTTGAACCATGTGAACCGTTTGTAACCGTTGAACCATGTGAACCGTTTGTAACCGTTGAACCATGTGAACCGTTTGTAACTATTGAACCGTTTGTATCCATTACATGATTTACATAAGACATGAACATTACTTTGGTGGTTTGGTTTGATTAAGTGATTAAGTAACGATGCGTGTGTAATATGATACAAACATGGTGGATACGCCGCTGGTACTTCCTATATATAAGTGTTTGTATGGTATTACATATCGTAGCGTTATTTGAATCATTTCAGTTTGATACATATAACATTTTATACAAATAACATACTTTTCACAAGACATTGTTTTACAAACAACTTATCTTATACAAACTCAGTCTACATGGTTAATCATTTAACCATACATTATTCTTTTATCTATACATATCATTTGAACTTATTGATTTTCAAACGATTTACAAGACAAAGCAAATTACAAGGTTCATGACTAAACATTTTCTCAAACATAAGTCATGAAACCTATTTTCACAAAACCTATGTATCTCACCGGCATTTTTATGCTGACGTACCTATTTTCACATGTGTTTTTCAGGAACTGTTGCATAAGATGATCAAGATACATATAGGCAGACTTGGGCTTTAGTGACAATAAAAGATGCAGACTAGTTAATTATGTTGTATTTCTTTGTTTGTTAAGACATTGTAACACCTTTAATCAATAAAACGAAACTTCAATTACCATGGATTTGAAACAATTAATTCTGTTACAACACTCCCCGACGTTTCCGCCACGTTTGGTATGTTCTACGTGGTCGGGGTGTGACAGAAAAGATGGTATCAGAGCCAATGGTTATAGGGAATTAGGTTATTAGTAATGCTTTGACCTAGTCTATAACCTTCTTAGGACCCTAACGCGAGTTTACTTGCGTTTAGTCATAAAACAATACCGTCACCTATCCTTAGGCGACGACCACAACAAGAACATAAATTTCAAAACCGCTTTGAAAACTAATCATCTGTTCTAGGATGATTAATTACTAGGTTTTGAACCCTCTATTATAAGGTTTTGAACCCTCTATTGTAAGGTTTTGAACCCTCTGTTATATGGTTTTGAACCCCTTTGAGTTTTCAAAATCTCGTCAAGGTTCTGGGTTTTAAATAATGTGAACACGTGCAAACTGGAAGGGTGAATGCCTGTATTCTGGGTTTTCTGTCTAGGCAAGCACTTCGTATACATCTCATCAGACGCGAGACCAGTTGTGCTTACCTGGGAATTCTTGGGATGAGTGTTCACTTATAGGCGAGCATGTCTTCGCGATACATTATTTTTGACCTATTTACTTTGATTGGTCACTGTGTGTCGTTTGTTGCTTTGTAGTAACAAACAAATGACCACTATCCTTGCTTTCTTCAGATTTGTTTCATCTCATTCTTTTCGTCTAATTCTCTCACTCGTTTCCTTTCATGTTTCCTCTTTTAGAATGCCTCCTCGACGCGAAAACCAGATAGCGACTGCCGAACTGGCAGAAATTATTGCGCAGCAAATGGCTGCTCAATTCCCAAACCTCTTTGCTCAATGGAATCAAGCCAACAACAACAACAATGGTCCATGCAATTTCAAGAGTTTTAACTCGGCGAAACCACTCAAGTTTAGTGGTTCTGAGGGAGCGACTGGGCTTCTTCAATGGTTCGAGAGCATTGAGAATACTTTCCGCCACGTGCAGTGTCCTGACAATCGCAAGGTCGAGTTTGCTTCGAGTGTGTTCCAGAAGAGAGCCCTTACGTGGTGGAACGGGGTTATGAGAGATCGAGGTGCAGAAGTTGCTCTAGCACAGACATGGGCTGAACTTAGGGCCCTTATGATGAAGGAATTCTGTCCTCGTCACGAGATCAGGGCCTTGGAAAGGGAATTCGACAATCTTGAGCAAGACAGCGGTGAGCATCGAGCCTACACGGACCGTTATGAAGAGTTAAGTCTGTTATGCCCAAACATGGTCACGCCTTTGGATAAGGCAATCGAAAAGTACATTGATGGCCTTCCTGACTCAATACAAGACATTTTGACAGGTAGCAACCCTACTACTGTTAGGCAGGCCATTGAGCTATCTACAACCTTGACTGAATCGCAGATCAGGAAACGTAAGCTTTTCCGAAAGGGTGACAAGAAACTGGTCGAGGAATCGAAACCAATCGAGGAATCAAAGACCATGGATGAACAGACTGGATCCTCTAAGAAGTCAAAGAAGCGAAAGGCTTCTCAGAACTTCGCCGTGGTCGCTCACAATGATCAAGCCGTCCCCAACCAACTAGCTCAACCCCTTGCCAGGAAACCTTACAACGGAACTGCACCCTTGTGCAACCAATGTGGCCTACATCATCATGCTGGTGTGAAGTGCCGCACATGCCAAGTTTGCGGACTTATAGGTCATACAGCGAGGGTTTGCCCAACAGCAGCAGCACCAAATCAGATTAACAACAATCCTGCTCAAGCTCGTTTTCCACCGGGATCTTGCTACAACTGTGGCGAGATGGG
Source organism: Helianthus tuberosus (assembly GCA_030545235.1). Classification (NCBI taxonomy): domain Eukaryota; kingdom Viridiplantae; phylum Streptophyta; class Magnoliopsida; order Asterales; family Asteraceae; genus Helianthus; species Helianthus tuberosus. Next base: position 109,963,471 of record CM060357.1, read on the forward strand.
CCATTTTAGTAGGAATTGCCCAAGACTTGCTAATACAAATCCATCATAGGGATGAGCATATGACCAACCAGAAGACAACATCGTTTAGAAATAATCACGTCTTATGTATTATTTTCTTTTGTTGTCACGATCCATGAAACGGTTGTTGTTATCATTGTTTATAAATAAATCTTTTATTTACATCGCAATGTATTTATGTGATTGTATGTATAAACAACATATCCTCTACAATACCGACAATCAAGGAACCGCATTCCTTGAAGAACAGACTACCCCCAAATTTCTTCCATTTTATGATCTCTTGCGTTTTTCACGAAAATCCTAAGTACCCGTTTCTTCCAAGAGAAACAAAGTACGAGGTGCCAAGTTAATAGCAATCAATAACAAGATGATAACAATTAAACAATTATGTGGTTATGTGCTTATGTGTTCCCTTTTATGTGTCATGTAATTCAAATTATGTTATCCAAATCCTCGTAAAATCTTACATATCCTTGTGCAAGAGATTCCTAGTAGGATACCCAAAGGTACTACCTAAAAATCCTTAATGGACTTCTACGTTGTAGTTAAAGTCCCTTGGATTTTAATGTACTACTTCATAATTAGACCCCTTTAGTGGTCTAGTTAAACAGATTGATCCAAAAATCTGGTTAGGGATATCATGTGATGATATAGCAAAAAGGACTCCTTAGTGGCCTAATTAAGAAGATCCTCTGTTGATCTAATTAAAAGGACCCTATGGTAGTCTAGTCACTCTTATCTCAAGTTTGATATCTTTCCCCACAACATTACAAAACGAACTGTGCGGACTGTGCAAGGAATTACGTAATTATGGATGCATACATAATTATGGAATTTAGTGCACAGAAAATCACAGCAAGTTCTATCATGTATCTAGAGTTAACCCTATTCATTTCCAATTCTGATGAAGCATCCGTTGAGGAAAAATGAACTAGCTATTCATTTTTCACTTCTGAAGAATATCCGTTGAGGAAATGAATATCCGTTGTTTATCTTTTCATTTCCAACTCTGAGGAAATAACCGTTGAAAATGACTCCGTTAGATCATTTTCGTTTCTGAAGATTTATCCGTTGAGGAGATGAATATCTGTTGTGTAATCCTTCATTTCCAACTCTGAGGAAATAACCGTTGAAAATGACTCCGTTAGTTCATTTTCGTTTCTGAAGATTTATCCGTTGAGGAGATGAATATCCGTTGTGTAATCCTTCATTTCCAACTCTGAGGAAATAACCGTTGAAAATGACTCCGTTAGTTCATTTTCGTTTCTGAAGATTTATCCATTGAGGAGATGAATATCCGTTGTGTAATCCTTCATTTCCAACTCTGAGGAAATAACCGTTGAAAATGACTCCGTTAGTTCATTTTCGTTTCTGAAGATTTATCCGTTGAGGAGATGAATATCCGTTGTGTAGTCCTTCATTTCCGTACCTGAGGAAACAACCGTTGAAAATGACTCCGTTATTTCATTTTCGTTTCTGAAGATCATCCGTTGAGGAAATGAATATCCGTTGATTTTTCTTTCATTTCAAATTCTGAAGAACAAACCGTTGAGGAAAATGACCCCGTTTGTTCATTTTCGTTCTGAAGAATATCCGTTGAGAGAAATGAATATCCGTGGATTATTCCTTCATTCCCATTTCTGACGAAGAATCCGTTGAGAAAGAATGAATCATCCATTCATTCTCACTTCTGAAGAATATCCGTTGAGGGAAATGTATATCCGTTTAGTTAATTCCTTTATTTTCCATTTCCGAAGAACCCGTTGAAGAAAATGACTCTGTTCGATCATTTTTGCTTCTGAAAAATATCCGTTGAGGAAAATAATCAGATTATGCTCTACATATCTTTGATGACTATTTGACACAAAGTCATAGACAGACTCCTACGAATAAATTTCGGGACGAAATTTCCTAAAGTAGGGGAGACTGTAACACCTGTGTTTCCACGGCCATCAAACAAATACCAAGCCAATGAAATATTGTATTTCATACTTTGGACTTGTATAAATATGTGTATCTTTTGCACATATCAACTCTTGTTCGATTTCAAGCTCTAAATCGCTTTCTGGAAGGTTATACACGCACTGATGCGTAAATAAAACCAGTTTAATCCAACGAACACTCCGGAATAGTGAAATAGGCTTAACATACCTTAAATAACCTTTACTTAACTTAGATATAAGTTTTGGAAGGTTTGGTGTGGTGAAATCAAAGTTTAATCGCTTACAGGGACTAAAGTTGACAAACTGCGAAAGTATGCCAATTTAAACTGTAACAGACCTTCCGGAACATGACCATAAGTTAAACATACCATAAATATCCTTTACATAGCTTAGAAATAGGCTTTGAGGTGTTCGGTATGCTAAAATAAACTTTTGTGTCATTCAGGGACTAAAAACGTCAAAAAGTGCACAAGTTTGCATTTTCGCGCATAACTTACGTTCTGAATACATCCGGACATCCAAAAATTTATGTAAGCATGACTACATTATATTTTATGGTTCGCCTTAAGAAAAATCCATTCGTCGCGTCATTTGGATCGTTTTTCGCGCTTATGCGCATTCCGTCGTAATTAACCGAACATCGCAACCGTACGGTTAAACGAACCGACATCCGAGATATTTTTGAGCACATTTTAAGTTCCCTATACTTTAACTTCATTTTAGAGCTTTGAAATGGGGTTAACGGGCCTTAAACGTGTCGAAAATGGGCTGAATACACAACAGGGACCAAAAGTGTAATTCTGTGAAAGTTGTGGCTAGCGCACCGCTACCCTTTTTATGTAACGGTGCGCTAGGGGTCTGCTGACCAGATTCAGAGTTTCTAAACAGCAGGCTGCAGCTGTTTTAATCTCACCCACATGTTCCCAATTGTCTAGTCATGTGATAAGGATGGAATTTTAGTTACCATAAGGTCCCGACACTTGTACGGGTTGGATTAAGGCACGGTTTCCTTGAAACGATCCTAACGGTTACCCGAATACTATAAATACCCCACCCCCCATTGCTTTAAAACTTACAAGAATTCTGATTTGAGAGCTCTAAGTTGAAACCATTGTTTCATACCTGAGTTCTTGGATCGGGATTAGCATTCGGGGACCCTGGGTAAGTATTCTTTCGTTCTTTTCCTTATTTTATTGCTTTTAGAGTCAGAAAGTCAAACTTTGTTTGACTTTCAGCGTTGACCAGTAATGGTCAATGCGAAGTTCGTTTGAACTTCGCAACGTGAGTGTAATCACGTTGGTTATAGTCCCTTGGGACTATGCCTACTGATTACCACGTTGTCTAGGGTCGTAGGGTAAGCGATCTGATAAATCGCTTATACCTCGAACCCGACCCAGTTTGGTCGATCATTAGGATCCGACCAAATACATTAGGTGACCATAGTGTAGGGAATAACCCTCCGAGGTTATATCCTATGGTCACATCGTTTAAGTAGTTGTATGATAGGTAGTTTATATGCCTTAGGTAAATTACCAGAATACCCTTTTCATGTATAATCGGTAATTTAGCATATGTAACCTAAACTTTTGTCACGTAACTGATTATATAACATGTTTAGGCATATAATACCTGTCATAGGGCTAGTTAGGCGGTCCGAACGCGTTTCACGCGCACGACGCGTTAAAGTAGCATAAGCTACCTAAACGGGTCGTAATGGGTCGAAAGCAATTAGGTTAGGTTTCATTTAGTATGTAGGCTTTGTTAAACCATATGACACGAGTCTCTATACTCGTTTGGTTTACGAACCCTCATTCTATCCAATCATCCGATTTAGGTCCGGTTATTAACATAGTTACCTATATTAGGTGCCGTTTGATATCCGCGATCTCTAGCATTGTTTGGTTGTTACTCAAGGACTACTAAGCAATCTCAAGTGAGTACATAGACCCCTCTTTTACTGTTTTCCAAACTGTTTTGGGGTGGAACACATGTGCCTACTTGTTACTTTCATGCTTTCCTGTTTTCACATCATATACATGCTATGTTCGTTAGTACATTATAGTACATGATTTCATTACATCTTATGCTAGGTGTGCCCATTGTGTGCATTACTTAGTACATCGTTTTACATTACATTTCATGCTAGGTGTGCCCATTGTGTGCATTACTTAGTACATCGTTTTACATTTCATCTCATGCTAGGTGTGCCCATTGTGTGCATTACTTAGTACATTGTTTTACATTGCCTTTCTGTTGCATATGCTTATCCAGCGTATGAACACATTATACTACATTTTGAACCGTTGTAATCATTTGACTATGTGATCCGTTGATATCTGTGAACCGTTTGTATTTGTAACCGTTGAACCATGTGAACCGTTTGTAACCGTTGAACCATGTGAACCGTTTGTAACCGATGAACCATGTGAACCGTTTGTAACTATTGAACCGTTTGTATCCATTACATGATTTACATAAGACATGAACATTACTTTGGTGGTTTGGTTTGATTAAGTGATTAAGTAACGATGCGTGTGTAATATGATACAAACATGGTGGATACGCCGCTGGTACTTCCTATATATAAGTGTTTGTATGGTATTACATATCGTAGCGTTATTTGAATCATTTCAGTTTGATACATATAACATTTTATACAAATAACATACTTTTCACAAGACATTGTTTTACAAACAACTTATCTTATACAAACCCAGTCTACATGGTTAATCATTTAACCATACATTATTCTTTTATCTATACATATCATTTGAACTTATTGATTTTCAAACGATTTACAAGACAAAGCAAATTACAAGGTTCATGACTAAACATTTTCTCAAACATAAGTCATGAAACCTATTTTCACAAAACCTATGTATCTCACCGGCATTTTTATGCTGACGTACCTATTTTCACATGTGTTTTTCAGGAACTGTTGCATAAGATGATCAAGATACATATAGGCAGACTTGGGCTTTAGTGACAATAAAAGATGCAGACTAGTTAATTATGTTGTATTTCTTTGTTTGTTAAGACATTGTAACACCTTTAATCAATAAAACGAAACTTCAATTACCATGGATTTGAAACAATTAATTCTGTTACAACACTCCCCGACGTTTCCGCCACGTTTGGTATGTTCTACGTGGTCGGGGTGTGACAGGTGGAATTGTTGAACGACCATGATTGTGAAATAAAGTACCATCCGGGAAAGGCGAACGTTGCAGCAGACGCCTTGATCCGCAAGGAACGAGTTCGAACATTGAGAGTTCGAGCACTAGAGAAGACGATTCACAAGCGTTCAAGGAAGAGCATATTCAAGCAAAAACACTTCGAGGCATGGAAAAAAAACATTTAGTGCCGAAAGAAGATGGAACTCTATGTCGTATGGGTAGAATTTGGATTCCATTCTTTGGCGGCCATCGAAATGTTATTTTTGAGAAAGCACATAGGTCTAAGTACTCAATTCATCCTGGATCAGATAAAATGTACCAAGACATGAAAGAGTACTATTGGTGGCCTAACCTCAAAAGTGATATCGCGACTTATGTCAGAAAATGCTTGCCTTGCGCAAAAGTCAAAGCCGAATATCAGAAACCCTCGGGCTTGCTACGACAACCCAAGATTTCTGTTTGGAAATAGGAACAAATATCGATGGACTTCATTACGAAGTTACCCAGGACCCCAAGAGGTCACGATATGATTTGGGTAATCATCGATAGATTAACAAAGTCCGCACACTTCTTACCAATTCTGAAGAAGGATAGTACAGAGAAACTAGCGGAACCCTATCTCAAGGAAATAGTGGTGTCACACCCTGCTAGTAGCGGAAGCGTATTGTGTGTGACGTAAGAAAGGTAATCATTGCATCCAACTGTATTAACAACATGAACCAACAACGATGCCATAGATATACGACTTCCAACGAATATTTACATATTTTCCCAAAAGTAGTTTCAAGTACCATACTTGTTCACAACATTAGACATAACATAGTTATCAGATTGTTTTACACATCACAAAAGATAGTTTTAACATAAAACTTAGTAAGGTTTTGTTTCCTATATACCCATACGAAGTTGGGATATAGAAGACAAACCCTTCAAAAGTGGCAATTGTTGTCATGTGTTTTCCCGAATCCCATAGTGAATCACCGGCTCAAGACCTGTTTCCTGAAATACATGTAGTTTTAAAAAGTCAACAAAAAGTTGAGCGAGTTCATGCAGTATTTGTTATCATATGAAATCTCATAAATGTTATCTTGTAATCATGGTATGTTCTAATTCATTCATGGAGTCTGTTAAGGATCTATCAGTGGGTAGCGAGCCCCCTGACATAATGTACCATAAGCAAATAACCAAACCGAGAACATTTTGTCATCATTGGGATCACAAAAGCACTCTAGGGTATACCAACCAGGAGTGGGGCGTGCCTCAAGCCCAATAGATCTACACCTTTTGCACCTTGGTCTCTAAGTGATTAATGGTTACTAATGTTACCTCCCTACTTATGCACATTGATCATGTTATCTTCTACTCCGTAACTAACATACCAATAGTTTAGCATGTATTTCCCCTCGATGTTTTTGAAAACAAAACATTGAAAACAGTGAAAGGAGGGACATGAACTCAAAAGTTTGCGTTCCGTGTATTATGATATCGAAGTGAGCGTCCGTACGTGTCAATAATCTACATGTGTACTAATCTCGTTAGACACTAGGTCTTTCGGACCTCGTACAAGTTGTTCATCTTGAATTCTTTATTATGTTCTCGCTTGTCATCTTTGGAACAACTTTATATTTTAGAGCGTTGATAGTTTACTCGCTCGATTGTTATGTGTATTCATGTATTCTATACGTATTGAATTATATGCGAACGGCTTCGAACCTATGTCATTGGGCTTAACCCACGTTTCATTGTTATTGGGCCTAGCCCTAGTTTTTAATGTCATTGGGCCTAGCCCTAGTTTTACTGTCATTGGGCCTAGCCCTAGTTTTAGTAATTTGGGTCTAGCCCAAATCTAATCCTAGTGAGTCCATTAAATATACTCTTGCAATTTTTACCAAAAATTCACCAAGCATGTAACTTAATAAGTTCGTTTTTCACGTGAAAATACTTGGTAATTTTTATAGTTTTCGACTTTCCGGATTTTTGTTTTTGACCACTTAGTTATGCGTTCGCTTTAGTGTCTAAAAATATGTTATTTTTAGACTCAACATTGTAGTAACTTGTTTACGATGTCGATACGCCCAAATTGTCATCATCAAGTGTTATGTATTTCCATTTCGGCCATTTTATTTAATTGTCCGATTTTACTAGCATTTCTTGGACCATGTAGGAACATGTATGTATATTTATTTTGATCACCCTTTAGGTATCTACTACATACACATATATAGCACACATTGCAAGCACTTCGAAAGTTTCCGAAAATATATAATTTTTCTTACCAAAAAAAATTATATTTACACATTGTTATATTTTTACCCATTTATTTTTTGTAAAAATATAAGTTTAAGTTCATAAGAACTTCTTGAATATTTAAACCTTAAATATTCCCATCAAAGTTTCCATAATGACGTTTAAGACCACTAATCGCGTTTAACCTTGTTAATCACCCCTTAATCCCCTCTTTAATCGCGATTAGATTTTTAGAAAAATTCGCCATAGTTTCCCCTAAACTATGACGTTTTCCCACGTTATAAAAACGCGTTTAAATCCTGTTTAACCCATAATCATAATTAATTCTCCAATCAATTTTCAATACCTCAACTTTACTTACATGCTAATATAAACTTTAATCCCTCATTTCCATGAATCTAACAAGTGTATTTTAACAACTTGATTATGAAAAATAATTTTTCATCTTTTTGCTAGACTTTTAAATAAATCATTTTTGCAATAACTTCAAATCAAGTTTCTCCCTTTAACACCTTTGATTACAAGGCTTTTTATGATGATATTTAGTAATAATCAAGTCTTTTAACTAGTCTTGTAAAATCAAAGTCTACTAATCTTCCAAGATTTGGTTGTAAACCCCTTTTAAACTCTTGTTTCTTTATGAAATCTTTTAAATACATAGTTAGTTCATGGAAGTGAGTATGATGATCTTACAAGATTTAAACATATTCATGTTTAAATCATATATTTATGTTCATCATGGTAAGATGAACACAAATATAAAATACTACATGATATTAACAACATGATCATCATAAATATAAATTTTAACTCACTAATATTAACAAAAATAACATAATCAACATGAACATATGAACATATTAACACTAAACAACATGAATCAACACATACTATATTCATATTTAGTGTTTATTAGCTTTGTGTTTAGGGTTTTTGATTTATGTTCATCTTTTTATATCAAGATAATCAACTTGTACAATAATAATCTACTAATAATATGGATCATAAATATGGTGTTTAGTAGACTTACAAAGTGCACAAGCTAGATTAGATAATAAGAAGAAAATAAGCTCCAAGATAGCTCCTAGTGATCCTCCATGCTTAAACCATGTTGAGATGTTCTTAGAAGGTCTTGAAATGGCTAATTTTAGTGTGAAATGTGAAGTTTAATGGAAGATTGAAGGTGGGTTTGGGTGTCACCTTGGTGCCGTGAGATGAGAGAGAGACTAGGAAAGTTTGCTTGTTAAATTTTGAAATTGATAAGTGATGTATGGAATGGTGTAGGTTAGGTGATTTAAATCATACATTTCTAATCAAAATCAATTTCATGCCATACTTCTTATCTCAACATTTTCAACAAGCATGGTGAGGCCTAAGGTGGCCTACCAAAACCGTAGGTAAGGGGGGGTGTAAGATGTTTATGTTTCTTTTTTTTATTAAATGCTTAATCATGAGATATTTTGGTAATTAAGAGGTGTAGGGTGATTAGTATTTTAAGTACATCACTAGTGGGGTAATTAGGGATTAGGACTATAATTATCATTAACTAGTTCACTAGACTAGATAAAATAGTGTTTAACTAGTTTAAACGGTTCCCGGTTAAGCGCCGGTTCACCTACGATGCTTTTATGTCGTACCGATAAGGATTTTCCGCAAGTTGTTTTCTTGCATCCGAAAGTTGTATGAAGTGATTCCGAGTTCCAAATTTAGCTTAACTAGTTCGCTAGAGTCTTCGTTTGCTTGTTTCGTGACCAAAAATGTCGCCTACTAGTTCGTCGAGTCGCTAACGGACTAGTTTAGTGCATAGCGACGTAACGCCGGAAACTTGTGATTATGAACATTCCGTTGATATCATCTTATTGTTTTAGTATGTTTTTCATCAATTGACATTATTCCGAAGTCCCGGAAATGCTTTGTTATAAGTTCGGACGCGTTAAAAGTGCTATATTTTAAGCCGAAACGGATGTTTTTGAGGTTAGGGCGTTATACCAGAAAGTCTTATATCTTTGCAAGACATGTTTTCATAATAATGTTTTCTTATATAAATGGGCTCAGTTATGTTATCTGAGTGTCGTTTTTCAGTGTTTCGGTCTAGTTTCACGGTTTGCTGGCATGAATAGTGTAACCGTGAATAGTGCACGCAGCACTTTCTACCAACACTTTTAGGACATTGTTAGCTTGGTTTCGCCATACGACGAAAACCAACATATGTTTTAGCTTTGTTTTCTTGTCCTAACACTGTTATCCAATTAACGACACTGTTACGTAATTAAATTACGCTAAATGCATGAGATTTAGAAATATAAATAGTGATTAGATTGTACGGAATTACCAGTTATTTGCCAGTTGTCACATTCTCCCCCTGTTAAAAAGAATTTCGTCCCGAAATTCAAGTTGAGCCATCCTTTGCAGGAGTCTTCTTAAACAGGTGGGGATATTTTGCCTTAATCTGATCTTCACGTTCCCATGTGTACTCGGGTCCGTGACGTGAATTCCAGCGGACCTTGACTAGTTCGATATTACTTCTCCTTATCTTGTGGACCTTTCGGTCCATAACCTCAACGGGTTCTTCGGTAACTGGAGCGTCTCGTCTACTTGAATTTCATCCGCTGGAATGATAACTGTATCAACGGTCGGACTTTTCTTGAGATTCAACACATGAAATGTGTCATGTATGTTGCTGAGTTCCTCTGGCAGTTTCAACTTGTACGCAACGGTACCGATCTTTTCCAGAATCTCAAATGGCCCAATGTATCTCAGGTTTAGTTTTCCGCGTTTCCCGAATCTAGCTACACCTTTCCAAGGTGAGACTTTCAGTAAGACTTTGTCTCCGACCTCCAAGGTTACTGGTTTACGTTTTCTGTCTGCGTAGCTCTTTTGTCTGTCACGGGCCGCTTTGATACGGTCTCGTATTTTTGCTATTTTGTCAGTAGTCTCTTAGACTAGTTCAGGGCCAACGAGTTGTTTGTCTCCGACCTCCGCCCAACACAACGGTGATCGGCACTTCCGTCCGTATATTGCTTCGAATGGGGTGGCTTTAATGCTTGTGTGATAACTGTTATTATATGAGAACTCTACCAGCGGTAAATGATTATCCCAGTTTCCGCCCAAATCCATCACACAGGCACGAAGCATGTCTTCCAACGTTTGGATGGTTCGTTCGCTTTGTCCATCGGTTTGCGGATGAAATGCTGTGCTTAGATCCAGACGAGATCCAAACGAGGCTTGAAAGGATTGCCAAATCCTTGACACAAAGCGACCATCACGATCTGAGATTATTGAAATAGGCACTCCATGACGTGCCACAATCTCGTTGAGGTAGATTTCAGCTAACTCGCGGTACTGTCTTTTTCACGAATAGGTAGGAAGTGAGCCGACTTAGTTAATCGATCAACGATAACCCAAATCATGTCATGACCTCGCGAGGTCCGCGGGAGTCCTGTAATGAAATCCATTGATATCTGCTCCCATTTCCAAACAGGAATCTTGAGTTGTTGTAATAACCCAGATGGCTTTTGATATTCGGCCTTGACCTTTGCACAAGTTAGGCAATTCCCAACACAGATCGCAATATCCTTCTTGAGTTTAGGCCACCAATAGTATTATTTCAGATCCTGATACATCTTATCAGATCCTGGGTGTATTGAATATCTGGACTTGTGTGCTTCCTCCAGCACTAAGTCTCGTAAGCCACCAAAATAGGGAATCCAGATCTTTCCTATGAAATATAAAGTGTCATCTTTGTTTGTTTCCATGTGTTTCTTTGCTCCTCGCAAGTATTCTGCTCGAATATTTCCTGGCTTTAGGGCTTCCCGTTGTGCGTCACGCACTCGAGTAGTGAAGTTTGTCTGGATTGTCAACTCTAAAGCCCGTACTCGTAATGTTCTATCTCGTTCTTTCCGGCTCAAAGCATCCGCTACAACGTTTGCTTTCCCCGGATGGTATCTGATTTCGCAGTCATAGTCGTTCAACAATTCCACCCATCGCCGCTGGCGCATGTTTAATTCTTTTTGATTGAATATGTGTTGAAGACTTCTATGATCAGTGAATATGGTACACTTAGTACCATAGAGATAGTGACGCCAAATCTTTAGAGCGAATACCACTGCGCCCAACTCTAGGACGTGAGTGGTATAGTTCTTTTCATGAACTTTTAACTGCCGCGACGCGTACGCGGTGACTTTTTCACGTTTCATTAACACGCAACCCAAGCCTTGACGCGATGCATCACAGTACACCACGAAGTCATCGGTGCCGTCAGGGAGTGATAAGATTGGCGCTTGGCATAGTTTATCCTTGAGCGTTTGGAATGCCATTTCTTGTTTTTCACCCCAATCGAACTTTCTATCCTTTTGAGTAAGTGTGGTCAACGGTTGAGAAATTTTAGAAAAATTCTCTATGAATCTTTGATAGTATCCCGCTAAACCCAGAAATTGTCTTACTTCCGTTGGGGTCCTTGGAGTGTTCCAGTTCTTTATGGCCTCTATCTTAGCTGGATCAACATGTATTCCGTTCTCGTTCACCACGTGACCGAGAAATTGTACTTCACGAATCAAAAATTCGCATTTTGAGAACTTGGCGTACAATTGTTCTTTCTTAAGCAACTCCAAAATAGTTCTCAAGTGTTGTTCGTGTTCCGCCTCTGTTCGTGAGTATATTAAAATGTCATCAATGAATACGATCACGAACTTGTCGAGGTATGGTTTACATACCCGATTCATTAAATCCATGAATACGGCGGGAGCGTTTGTTAAGCCGAAAGGCATAACTAGGAACTCGTAATGCCCATAGCGAGTCCTAAACGCTGTCTTAGGAATGCTTTCCTCCTGAATCCTCAGCTGATGGTATCCGGATCTTAGATCGATCTTGGAGTAGAAGCTGGAACATGCAACTGATCGAACAAGTCGTCGATCCTCGGTAGAGGATACCGATTTTTGATAGTTAGCTTGTTTAGTTCTCTGTAATCGATGCACATTCGAAAGGTTCCGTCCTTCTTCTTGACAAATAGCACCGGAGCTCCCCAAGGTGAGAAACTCGGTCTAATAAATCCCTTGTCAAGCAACTCCTGAAGCTGAGTAGATAATTCCTGCATCTTCGAGGGCGCTAGTCTATAAGGAGATTTCGCCACCGGTGCCGCACCTGGCACTAGATCGATACGAAATTCCACCTGTCGTTGTGGTGGTAGTCCCGGCAAGTCTTCTGGAAAGACTTCGGGATATTCCCTTACCACAGGGATGTCTTTCACCTTGCGCTGCTCAGCCTTCTTGTCAACGACATGAGCAAGAAAGGCGTTACATCCTTTCCTCAAACATTTTTGAGCTTTCATGCAACTGATGATTCGTAGTGGAGTGTCTTGTTTCTCCCCGTGTACTAGCAAATGTTCTCCATCGGGTAGGGGGATGCGTATGATCTTCTCATTACATATGATTTCGGCTTGATTATCGGATAACCAATCCATACCAATAACGGCATCGAAACTACCTAACGGAACTGGTAAGAGATCTATGTCGAACTTTCGTTCACCTAGCTCCAAGGTACATTTCTTTATGATTTCCCTTGATTCTACTAATTCACCATTAGCTAATTCAATCGAATATGAAATATTTAATTTGCTCGATTCTACCCCAAGTATATCTCTAAATTCCTTATAAATAAAACTATAATCTACTCCAGTATCGAAAAGAATAGATGCAAAGTGATTATTGATAGGGAACGTACCGGTGACCACATTCGGGTCCTGGCGCGCATCCTTAGCTCCAATCACAAATGCCCTTCCCCGAGCTTGAATTTCTTTCGGGCAATCCCTCTTGAAGTGTCCTTTGTCACCACAATTGAAACAACCTTGATCCCTGGTATTCGTACCCCGGCACGCTTCGGTGCGGTGCCAAAACCTATTACATTTGCTACACCTGGAGCTACGACACTCCCCGTAATGGTGGAAGGGGCATTTATTGCACTTCGGTGCAGTTCTAGTGTAAGATTTCTTGTCGGGGTTGTTTGTGGTGGTGGTAACATAAGCTTTTGCATCCCTAGTTTCCTTCACGGGTTCTCCTCTGTTATTGTTATTCTTGTTGTTCCTTCCCCGCGAACCTTTCTTAAAATGGGAAAAATTTCTTTTATTAGAGCCCGAATTTTCCACAGCAGCTTCCTTTTTGTTCGACGCAGACTCATCAAACTTTCCTTGACGTAGTGCTTCCTCGGTAAGTGCTACAGCCAAATCGATTGCTTCGCCGATCTCCGTGGGCTTAGAAGTAGTAACCAGACTTAGTATTTGGGGGGCAAGTCCCCAAATGTACCTCTCGATCCTCTTGTATTCGGGATCCACCAAGTATGGGACTACACGGGATAAATCGTGAAATCGCTGCGTGTAGCCCGCAATATCCGCACCAATCATTTTCAAATTCCAGAACTCCGTTTCTAGCTTCTGGATTTCTGACCTTGAGAAATCCTTTTTCCTCATCATTTCTTTTAGTTCCTCCCAGGTCAGGCCATACGCAGCAGTTTCGCCTTTCGTTTGGACCTGGAGGTTCCACCATGATAGTGCCCCATCAACGAATAGTCCGGTGACATAAGTAACCTTTTGTTCAGCAGGGCACTTGCTCATTCGAATCACTGAGTCGGTCTTCTCAGTCCAGCGAACGAAGGAAACAACACCTCCCGTACCGTCAAAATTTAGAGGTTTGCAGTCTAAGAACTGCTTATACGTGCAACCTGAAATTATCATATGCACAAATTCAAGAGTGAATATCAAGAGCACGATTAGAGTGGATGAGAGTATCGCGTAGATTAATGATTAACTAAGCATTACCAGTCGGATGGTTGCCTCCAGAAGTACCTCCTGTTCCACCGCTTTGTTCAGTGCGGTTAGCTTCGTATTGAGCAATTGCTTGGGAAATGCGTTCGTTCAATTCCTCTTGTGTTGTCGGCAGCGGGTTAGCGTTCGTTTTTCTACGGCGAGGAGGCATTGTCTTCTAGATAAAATATCGATCTCCATTAGACAAGTATTTAATAATAAATATTGTCAAGTATATATATATATATATATATATATATATATAAATACATCGGGTTTATATAAATAAGAAATGTATATAAGCATACATGATATCATCACACGATCACAAGCATACCTGCACACACCAATCATCACCATGGTCGTATAGCTCAACATGTAGAATAACACAGCACCATAATATAACATCAACCATAAGTTCACCATGTCATAACAATATCAACCACAATATCATCACATCACCATAATATCAACCACAACATAAAAGAAATACAATGTGAAATACAGAAAACATACTTTTATACATAACGACAACTTGTTACATTTGTTCATGAAGATCAAAAAGGACTTAGGGATACATATCCCTAGTCAGTACAAGTCATAATACAAAAGTAAGATTTTCTACTACATTGCATCTTCATATCTTCCAGTTGTCTTCAAAAGTCTTGATCTTCATAAGCCTTGGTCTTCACAAAAGTGGTAGTCTCCCCAAAAGATAGCTATATACATACGACTAACATAAGACCAACATACAACCGACAGACTACTAGTGTGGAGATGGCGGGGGTGGTGACTGTGGTAGTGGTAGTGGTGATGGAGGGGGTGACGCTGGTAATGGTGGCTGTGGTGATGTAGGCGGTGGTGGTGTGATAGCGGCAAGGACCACAGCTAACTGGGCATCAAGCTCTCGAGTCCTACGGAAGAGTATGGAAAAATGGATGTCGTAGGATATCATCCTATCCATCATGGTAGGCGGAGCATAGTGAGAAGGATGATAAGGGTCCGATGGGTCCATGCCCGGTGGGGGTATCCCGGCATACAATCTAGCATAGTCGGAGGCAAGTCCGGCGGGCTGGGATGGTCCCGCGGCATAGGGGTCCTAGGGTGTACTAGATAACGGCTGATATGATGACGGTCCAGACTGGTAATGAGGTGGGGGATACATGGGGTGTGGAAATCCTGGTAGGTGCATGGGGTCAGTAGTGGGGGTAGGTGGTACAGCAGCCTGGGTGGGTAGTACAGTATCAGGGGATGATGCAGGGGTGTGAGTAGAGGGAGTAATACTAGACGCGGTAGATGAAATATCAACAACAGACACGACTGGAGAGGGTAACTCGAGTATAACAACATCATGGATCTCTCCGTCACCTATCTCATCGTCAAGGTGCTCAACAGGTACTATTGGGACGACATCATCGTCCTCAAGATCAACAAACGGAACAGCAGCTAGTGGTATGGCCAAATGCACAATCAGGTGCTCACCCTCCGGGTGGCCGTAGATAATAATACCATGAAGGGGCTGCGGCATCGCCAGCACGTCGTCCTCCGGTAGGACGGGATCCTCCCCGAAAGCTGCAAGAGCAAAAGGTTGGAAATTATCCAACATGTAGTCATTGTCTGAAGATACATCATACCCGGACTCGTCGTCCGACGATATGATAATGATGTCTGGCTCATACTCGTCATCCGACACTACTGGCATCGGATCCACCTCTGAAAGGTCCGAAGAAGAAGAGGAAGACATCGATCCTGGCAAACAACCCGTACAATATGCATGTATGTTTGTTAGAAAAAAAATGTATTACTACTCATGATATATTCCATGCAATCACTATATATCTCATGCAGTATTTTGTTCTCATGTTTCAAGCCTTAGTGTTTTCAAGTCTATTCCTTATCGACTATCCATGTATTGATCCATATCCATTACTAGTGATTGAGCCCGCGTGATAGATCCTCATGTTATAGTGACACAATGAAAACCTTTTGTCATTTTTGTCATACTTATGAAACCACTTTTGTAATATTATCGACTTTGTTTTCATGTGAGAGCCCTTCGGTGATTGTAGACCAAACTTTAATAAAAGTTTTTCCCCGGTTCACTACAATCGGAGCTCTGATACCAATCTGTCACACCCTGCTAGTAGCGGAAGCGTATTGTGTGTGACGTAAGAAAGGTAATCATTGCATCCAACTGTATTAACAACATGAACCAACAACGATGCCATAGATATACGACTTCCAACGAATATTTACATATTTTCCCAAAAGTAGTTTCAAGTACCATACTTGTTCACAACATTAGACATAACATAGTTATCAGATTGTTTTACACATCACAAAAGATAGTTTTAACATAAAACTTAGTAAGGTTTTGTTTCCTATATACCCATACGAAGTTGGGATAGAGAAGACAAACCCTTCAAAAGTGGCAATCGTTGTCATGTGTTTTCCCGAATCCCATAGTGAATCACCGGCTCAAGACCTGTTTCCTGAAATACATGTAGTTTTAAAAAGTCAACAAAAAGTTGAGCGAGTTCATGCAGTATTTGTTATCATATGAAATCTCGTAAATGTTATCTTGTAATCATGGTATGTTCTGATTCATTCATGGAGTCTGTTAAGGAACTATCAGTGGGTAGCGAGCCCCCGGACATAATGTACCATAAGCAAATAACCAAACCGAGAACACTTTGTCATCATTGGGATCACAAAAGTACTCCACGGTATACCAACCAGGAGTGGGGCGTGCCTCAAGCCCAATAGATCTACACCTTTTGCACCTTGGTCACTAAGTGATTAATGGTTACTAATGTTACCTCCCTACTTATGCACATTGATCATGTTATCTTCTACTCCGTAACTAACATACCAATAGTTTAGCATGTATTTCCCCTTGATGTTTTTGAAAACAAAACATTGAAAACAGTGAAAGGAGGGACATGAACTCACAAGTTTGCGTTCCGTGTATTATGATATCGAAGTGAGCATCCGTACGTGTTAATAACCTACATGTGTACTAATCTCGTTAGACACTAGGTCTTTCGGACCTCGTACAAGTTGTTCATCTTGAATTCTTTATTATGTTCTCGCTTATCATCTTTGGAACAACTTTGTATTTTAGAGCGTTGATAGTTTTCTCGCTCGATTGTTATGTGTATTCATGTATTCTATACGTATTGAATTATATGCGAACGGCTTCGAACCTATGTCATTGGGCTTAACCCATGTTTCATTGTTATTGGGCCTAGCCCTAGTTTTTAATGTCATTGGGCCTAGCCCTAGTTTTACTGTCATTGCGCCTAGCCCTAGTTTTAGTAATTTGGGTCTAGCCCAAATCTAATCCTAGTGAGTCCATTAAATATACTCTTGCAATTTTTACCAAAAATTCACCAAGCATGTAACTTAATAAGTTCGTTTTTCACGTGAAAATACTTGGTAATTTTTATAGTTTTTGACTTTCAGGATTTTTGTTTTTGACCACTTAGTTATGCGTTCGCTTAATGTCTAAAAATATGTTATTTTTAGACTCGACATTGTAGTAACTTGTTTACGATGTCGATACGCCCAAATTGTCGTCATCAAGTGTTATGTATTTCCATTTCGGCCATTTTATTTAATTGTCCGATTTTACTAGCATTTCTTGGACAATGTCGGAACATGTATGTATATTTATTTTGATCACCCTTTAGGTATCTACTACATACACATATATAGCACACATTGCAAGCACTTCGAAAGTTTCCAAAAATATATAATTTTTCTTACCAAAAAAAAAATTATATTTACACATTGTTATATTTTTACCCATTTATTTTTTGTAAAAATATAAGTTTAAGTTCATAAGAACTTCTTGAATATTTAAACCTTAAATATTCCCATCAAAGTTTCCATAATGACGTTTAAGACCACTAATCGTGTTTAACCTTGTTAATCACCCCTTAATCCCCTCTTTAATCGCGATTAGATTTTTAGAAAAATTCGCCATAGTTTCCCCTAAACTATGACGTTTTCCCACGTTATAAAAACGTGTTTAAATCCTGTTTAACCCATAATCATAATCAATTCTCCAATCAATTTTCAATACCTCAACTTTACTTACATGCTAATATAAACTTTAATCCCTCATTTCCATGAATCTAACAAGTGTATTTTAACAACTTGATTATGACAAATAATTTTTCATATTTTTGCTAGACTTTTAAATAAATCATTTTTGCAATAACTTCAAATCAAGTTTCTCCCTTTAACACCTTTGATTACAAGGCTTTTTATGATGATATTTAGTAATAATCAAGTCTTTTAACTAGTCTTGTAAAATCAAAGTCTACTAATCTTCCAAGATTAGGTTGTAAACCCCTTTTAAACTCTTGTTTCTTTATGAAATCTTTTAAATACATAGTTAGTTCATGGAAGTGAGTATGATGATCTTACAAGATTTAAACATATTCATGTTTAAATCATATATTTATGTTCATCATGGTAAGATAAACACAAATATAAAATACTACATGATATTAACAACATGGTCATCATAAATATAAATTTTAACTCACTAATATTAACAAAAATAACATAATCAACATGAACATATGAACATATTAACACTAAACAACATGAATCAACACATACTATATTCATATTTAGTGTTTATTAGCTTTGTGTTTAGGGTTTTTGATTTATGTTCATATTTTTATATCAAGATAATCAACTTGTACAATAATAATCTACTAATAATATGGATCATAAATATGGTGTTAAGTAGACTTACAAAGTGCACAAGCTAGATTAGATAATAAGAAGAAAATAAGCTCCAAGATAGCTCCTAGTGATCCTCCATGCTTAAACCATGTTGAGATGTTCTTAGAAGGTCTTCAAATGGCTAATTTTAGTGTGAAATGTGAAGTTTAATGGAAGATTAAAGGTGGGTTTGGGTGTCTCCTTGGTGCCGTGAGATGAGAGAGAGACTAGGAAAGTTTGCTTGTTAAATTTTGAAATTGATAAGTGATGTATGGAATGGTGTAGGTTAGGTGATTTAAATCATACATTTCTAATCAAAATCAATTTCATGCCATACTTCTTATCTCAACATTTTCAACAAGCATGGTGAGGCCTAAGGTGGCCTACCAAAACCGTAGGTAAGGGGGGGTGTAAGATGTTTATGTTTCTTTTTTTTATTAAATGCTTAATCATGAGATATTTTGGTAATTAAGAGGTGTAGGGTGATTAGTATTTTAAGTACATCACTAGTGGGGTAATTAGGGATTAGGACTATAATTATCATTAACTAGTTCACTAGACTAGTTAAAATAGTGTTTAACTAGTTTAAACGGTTCCCGGTTAAGCGCCGGTTCACCTACGATGCTTTTATGTCGTACCGATAAGGATCTTCCGCAAGTTGTTTTCTTGCATCTGAAAGTTGTATGAAGTGATTCTGAGTTCCAAATTTAGCTTAACTAGTTCGCTGGACTCTTCGTTTGCTTGTTTCGTGACCAAAAATGTCGCCTACTAGTTCGTCGAGTCGCTAACGGACTAGTTTAGTGCATAGCAACGTAACGCCGGAAACTTGTGATTATGAACATTCCGTTGATATCATCTTATTGTTTTAGTATGTTTTTCATCAATTGACATTATTCCGAAGTCCCGAAAATGCTTTGTTATAAGTTCGGACGCGTTAAAAGTGCTATATTTTAAGCCGAAACGAACGTTTTTAAGGTTAGGGCGTTATACCAGAAAGTCTTATATCTTTGCAAGACATGTTTTCATAATAATGTTTTCTTATATAAATGGGCTCAGTTATGTTATCTGAGTGTCGTTTTTCAGTGTTTCGGTCTAGTTTCACGGTTTGCTGGCATGAATAGTGTAACCGTGAATAGTGCACGCAGCACTTTCTACCAACACTTTTAGGACATTGTTAGCTTGGTTTCGCTATACGACGAAAACCAACATATGTTTTAGCTTTGTTTTCTTGTCCTAACACTGTTATCTAATTAACGACACTGTTACGTAATTAAATTACGCTAAATGCATGAGATTTAGAAATATAAATAGTGATTAGATTGTACGGAATTACCAGTTATTTGCCAGTTGTCACAAGTGGCTCGTCATGGAGTGCCTATTTCAACCATCTTAGACCGAGACGGTCGCTTTGTTTCAAGAATTTGGAAGTCATTCCAACAGGCCTTTGGATCTCATTTAAATCTAAGTACGGCCTTTTACCCACAAACTGACGGCTAGAGCGAACGGACAATCCAAACACTCGAAGATATGCTTCGTGCGTGTGTTATGGATTTAGGCGGCAATTGGGATACTCATTTACCTTTGGTTGAGTTTTCCTACAATAACAGCTACCATACTAGTATACAAGTTGCACCGTTTGAAGCTCTTTATGGTCGAAAGTGTCGCTCTCCGCTATTTTGGGCGAAAACAGGCGATAGACAATTAATTGGTCCGGAACTAGTCCAAGAGACTACGGATAAAAATTTTCAGATCCGAGATCGTATCAAGACGGCTCGCGATCGACAAAAGGGCTACGCAGACAAGAGGCGGAAGCCATTATCTTTCGAGGTCGGAGACAAAGTCTTGTTGAAAGTCTCGTCTTGGAAGGGCATAGCAAGGCTTGGTAAGTGTGGAAAGCTTAACCCACTATACTTTGGACCATTTGAAATCCTGGAAAGGATGGGCACTGTTGCCTACAAGCTTAAATTACCAAACGAACTTAGTAGTGTGCATGACACGTTTTATGTGTCGAATCTTAAAAATAGTCCAACGCAAGAAACGGTTATCATCCCTGCGGATGAGATTCATATTGATGACAAACTCTAATTCATTCATTGAAGAACCTGTTGAGGTCATGAACTGTAAGGTCAAGAAATCATGGAGGAGTCGTATCAAATTATTAAATGTACGTTGGAACTCTCGACAAGGACCCGAGTATACTTGGGAACGTGAAAATCAAATCAAAGCCAAATACCCTCACCTGTTTGAGAAGTGTTAGGACCGGTTTGACTCCGAACGATTGCGAACCGACTCGTACGACGTGCGGAATCCGTGTACGAGTGAGACCGAAACACATGAACAGTAATATAAACGTGATTCTTTGATAAATCTGATAACGTACAAGAACCTTGAATCACCTTGGACAACTTTCTCTCTCTACTTTCTCTCTCTAGAACTCTAGCTCTCCAAGTCACAAATGGCAAAAGTTCCTAAATGAAACCCTAAGGCTTCTATTTATAGGCCAAGGCTTATAAGGAATTTCCCCTTATTTACAATAATGCCACCTTGCCTTTTTCTATCTAATATTACAATGTAAAGCTAGTTTTAAACTATTTCTGCTACGGTCTTGAGATGACGGAGGCGATAGACATACTGTACTAACAGACTCCCCCTTGGATATTGCCGTAGTCAATCTCAAACATTTAGACAGACTCGTAGCTTTAGGTTTTTCTCTCTCTCTAGCTCGAACAGAATCCCCGTGGATCTGTCTTCAGCTTCAGCTCCCCCTTTCGGTAAACTCTTCAGGCTCCCCCTTTTGTCAAGCTTCCGTGCTTTTGGGATCGACACCTGGCTTTTCGGTTACAAGCTCTTTCGGGAAAGAATCCTGGCTCCTATGCACGCTTCCCCTTGCGTTGAGCTCGTCTTCAGACTCCCCCTTAGACTCGGCTATCGGGATCGTAGTCTGGAATCTGCAATCCTCAAACATTTATAAGTAAAACATTTTACAGTAAAAACATTTTCAGTTGTCCAGGTATCGTAACCTGGCTCCATCAAACTTTCTAAATCAAGATCCTGGGACTAAGATATAATAATATGAGATATATCCAGGATTACTTGATACTCTCCCCCTATCAACAATCTTCAAAGATTTGGCAGTGTTAAGTATCCAAAATCGAAAACTGGCTCTATTATAGATTTTAACAATATAAGCATCCAACTCCCTCACAGTTAATCATCCAAGTCCAAATTAATGACCTTGGAGATAACACAAACTGTTTTTAATTTTTGATTTAAAACATCAAGTTTCAAATTAATGAACTTGTTTTATTTTCAGAAACACAATCAGCATACTTAGATTTTGAAACTCAGCATTCAGACATCGGTTGTCGAAAATAAAGCAGAATAAAAAATCTTTTAGTATTTTTCTGAAAATAAAAAGCAGTAAAGAAATATGTACAAACATATTTACAGACAATATTTTTGATTGAGTTTGCGTCAGAGGATCATATCAGTTTTTGACAAGTCACAAGTACCGTTGAGCTTAGTTACACATAAAGAATTAAACAATTCACTTAGATTGTCGATATACTGATCCACTTAAATTTTCATACAAAGTTCAACTGATTCAGGATACGAATTAGGTGTTTTAAGAACTTAAACTCATTCATGTGTCCCACCTCTTGCATATACTCCCGTATCCAGATCCCAATATTCAGTCTTACAGGTGAGTATACCTAGATGATATCTGTAAGGGGAATAAATTATAGTACGAAACCGTGAGAGCTCAGGTCAGAACTTCCGTTCAGCAGAGAGATGATGGCTCGACTTTTGGTGTGTCCCCTTTAGAGGATCTTTTTGTATTACAACAGCAATGACTATCAATTTTATTGTTTCATCAATTTGCTGAGGGCGGCGCTATATTTCAAGCAATGCAGAAAGTATTCTCCGGGGACTAGGCCATTGCTTCCGCAAAATCAGAAGTCCCTGGATAATACCCCAGATATCACTATGTATAAAGACCTAGTATCTCAGAAAAAGGGGTCCTTCAAACGAGATTTCAGGGGTTACCTATATATCCAAGTAGTGTTCCCCATGAAATAAGCAAGTTTGAATTTAAGTTTATATCCCGAAAAAGTTTACTAAATGTATAAAAACCTATCGGCATATCATCAGTGAGACTGTTTAACGCTATTTAATCATTACATTTCTTTAGCATACTGTAACTGTCTACTGATGTACTATCATTTCCTCTTTTTACACAAAAACTCAATTTTGAATTTTTATCATGTTTTTGACTTTTTCAAATTTTCTAATGTTTTTGGATTTTCTGACAATTTCTTACTCCCCTAAAATGCAAAACCATTTAAAGAAAATTTGACAAACCAATACTGATAGCTTTGTCTCGCCATCCATTTTCTGCTTTTCATGCACTGATTTGCAGAAAATATAATGTACCCCCATGATTTACAACACATTGATCTTTTACAGTTTGAAAACCGTTTTTCAATCTTGTGAAAATAATCATGTTTGTTCAGCCGTGAGGGTTTCGGCATATTCAAGCACCATATTTTTGTATTTTTGAATATTTTTGACAAAAACAAAACATATTTTTGGTTTTTCAAAATTTTCAATTTTTAGGGTTTTTGAAATATTGTTTATTTATTTACAGAAAACAAACAAACTCCCTGTTTCAACCAACACAGGGTTCAGCAGCCTCTTCTTCTTGTGCCAGGCTGCTCCGATTTCCATTTTCACAATCTTCAGTTGTCTTGAGCACCTGCACATTTACACTTACTCAATCACTTAAACAATTTAGCCCAGGCCTGTTTGACCTTAGGCATTTCAACACAATAATTTTCATTCAATGCTGGAAACTCTTTGTCATCTTTCACAAGAATCTTTTCAATTTTTTCATCAACTTTGACATCTTTTTCCAAAGTCACTTGTTTCTTAATACTCCATGTCTGACCTTTCGGAGTACCTCTTTTGTAAAAATGAGACTCTTTTTGAACACTTTGTTTTTGAACAACTTTTGGTTTCCAAAACTCTTGTGGTTTTGTCATATCAATAGTTGTTTTCCAACTTTGAGTTGTTCTGACTCTGGGTGTGTGAGAATTCCAGGTCTGTCTCGAATCAAACCTGTTTGAGTTTGATTTCCAGTTTTGATTCGAAGCAAACTTGTTTGTGTTATACCTCCAAGTTTGTTTTGAGTCAAATCTGGTTGACCTTTGTCTCACATTCTCAGATTTTTGTTTCTCAGCATCAATCTTCTTTTTGTCAACATCCACAGGTTTTAGATTAGGACACTTGCGTGCAAGATGTCCTTTTTTATCACATTTGAAACATGTTCTCATGGACACATCTTTGACCTGTGGTTGTTTCTTTTTCTTTTTAGCAAAGAACTCATCATTAGACTGTCTCATTTTGAGTTCTTTTTCTTCTGCTAAACTGCCTCCTTGAACAAAACTCATTTTCGCTTGAAAATTTGGCGTTTCATTTTTGTTTCGATTCTGTTTCTTCTTAAAACCCAACCCAGCCTTCATATTTTTCTTTTTGTAACCAGGTTTATTATACAAACCTTTATGACTCTTACCAACAAACTTTGAAATCTCAGACTTCTCAATCTCAACCATTTTGAAAACTGTATCAACCTTTTCTGAAATCACATTCTGAATCGGGAATACAACATCTAAGAATAATTTGTCTGATCCAATCATGGTATAAACCAATCCCTTTGAATCATCATTCAAATTTTTCTCAGATTTTGTGTTTTTCAGATATCCATCATGAATATTTCCTTCATCTTCATCCTGTGATTCAGATTTACCTGTAACAACCGACTCTTCTTTCAACACACTTTCAACGACTTTACCTACCACCTCTGAATCATGAGAATCATCAGATTTGGAATAGGTTATGTCAATGTTGTCTGGCAATTGATCTACCATGTTGAAAGCTTTTTCGACCTTTTCATCATCATAAAATGCAAACTTTTCCGGTGGTGGAACTTGATGAAACTCTGAGCCAATTCCTTTCTTGTTTTGCTCAGACTCACCATCCTCCGGTTTTATATTGAAAATACGTTCAAGCACATATGACGACGCATGATAACTTTTTAACTTGTTATTATCCTGTTCTAAATCAGCAATCTGACGCTTTAGCTTAGCAACATCTTCAATGTAAGAATTAACAACTTGTTGCTTTATTTCATACATTCGTTTATACTCATTAGTTGTTTCAGAACAATATTTCAATCTTGATTGAACAAGTTTCATTTCACTTTTCACTTTTTCATATGATTCTTTTGTAATGTGATAAGCCAATTTTATTGAATCATATTCCTTTTTCATTTCTTGAAAAGCATTCTCTTTTTGATCACATTCTCCTGTCTTTTTCGAAACATTTTCTTTCAAAACTTCATTTTCTTTTTCTAACTTTTTACATTTTTCTGAAAGCGTTTCATTATTTTCTTTTAAAACCTTTTCATTTTCAAACATTTCTTTGTATTTACCTTTAAAAACTTCTTCGATTTTAGTAAACTCAAGATCTCTTGTTCTGAACCTTTCGTCTTTTTCAGTACAAGCACTGCTTGGTTCCATGCATTTCTTGCACTGTTCATTGATTTTAATTTGAGTTTCAGAATCAGAATTTACCTCAGTGATTGGCACTTCGGTGTTTGCTTCAGTTTCTTTCTGCTGCTTCTCATCAACAGCTTCAACACCATTATCTGTTGAACTTTCAACCTTCACTTCTTGTTCTGCTTTCTTCACATCTTCTCCAACCTGCTGTTCTTCAGTAACAACTTCTTTCACAACTTCCACATTCACCACCACTTCTTCTTTCACTTCTTCAACAATCTTCACATCTTCTTCTTTAACTGCTTCTGCTTTAACCTCTTCAGCAGCTTTCTTCAGATTGTTTACCATCTCTTCAACATTCTTCTTCATTCTTTCTTCATTCCTCTTCCTCAGTTTTATTGTCATAGCATCCCTGATGATTTTATCCAGCCTTTTCACATATGTTTTATCTTTTGCAACATTTGAGTAATATTCGCCAGATCGAGGAATTACGAGAAGAACATCATCGTGAACTATGTCACTTCTTGGAACAACTGGATCACCTTGTTTGTTGATATAACATTCTTGTTTCTTATCCCATCTTTTGTTTGCAACTGCATTCTCATATTCTTCCTACATTTTCTCCATTCTGCACCCTACAATGAATCTTTCTCTTGGAGTTTTTTCTTTCAAAATCTCTTCTCGAGTTTTCTCTTTGACCTCAGTTGTGCCTTTTTCTTCTTGGTTTTCTTCACGAAGTTCAGCAACAAGAACATGATGCTGGGCTTTTGATGCTTTTCTGCCATGAGTTGTTTCAACAGGACGATCTTCATCTGGAAGAATTGTGCTCCAGTCAAAACCTTCATCATCGTTGATTACAGCATAAGCTCTGGACTTCTCTCTGGGTTTATCTTCGATCATCTTTGGCTCTTCTCTGCTACGGTGGTAAATTGTCTTTCGATAATAATCATCGTTGAAAGGTTTCTCCATTTC
Organism: Helianthus tuberosus; assembly: GCA_030545235.1. Classification (NCBI taxonomy): domain Eukaryota; kingdom Viridiplantae; phylum Streptophyta; class Magnoliopsida; order Asterales; family Asteraceae; genus Helianthus; species Helianthus tuberosus. Next base: position 109,989,920 of record CM060357.1, read on the forward strand.
AGCAACTTCAGAATTTCTACATTCTCTTTTGAAATGACCCTTTTGCTTGCATCTGAAGCAGGTCACCTTGGATTTGTCGAATCCAAGCTTTGTTGACGGACCACCGAGAGATTGTTTCCCAGTAATTTCCATATATCTCTGAGCTCTGCGGATGCAGCTTGCCAAACACCAACGGATGTCAATGAGTTCCATCTCTTCCGGATCAATCTGGTCGTAGTCTTCTTTGGTTAACTCAGAGTTACCAATCTTGCCAGCAACTAGACCTTCATACGATTCCAGAACAGATGCAAGGAAGCTCATTTGTTGTTTAGCTGCATTGATGCTCATCGTCGGAGAATTCTTCAGTTTGAGAGCAATGTTGCACAAAATCTCCTCAGTTTCATCAGAACTTGATTTTGAAGATGAATGATATCCAGAATGATAACTTGATGAAGTTGTTTGTGGTTCTTTCATCTTTTCACCACTGAATGATGTCTTTGGTGAACTGCTAACTTTCTCCGAAGGTACATTGCCTTTGTAGTATAGACCAACATTCTGATAATGAGATGAACCACTCATCTTGTTTTGCTTTTGTAGCTCCAGATCATGACTCTCAATCTTTTCTAACAATGCATCAAGAGAAATTGTATCAAATTTTTCATCATTTTTCAAGATAAAAACAAACGTTTGCCACTGATCAGCTCGTGGTAACGCTTCAATTACTTTATCAACAATTTCTTCTCTAGTTTTCACAATTTTAAACCTTTCAAGTTCAATTTTTAAATGGCAAAACCTCTCAATCATTTGCCTCACAGTCTCTCCCTTTAAACTGTCAAACAAATCAAATTCTTTTTTCAATAAAGCTATTTTGTTTTTCTGGATTTGTTTACCCCCGTTAGCTTTAACCTTCAAAGCTTTCCATACAGATTTAGATGACCCATTATGAACTAATAATGAAAAGATGTCATCACGAACTGATTGCTGAATCAAAGCAATCATCTTCTGTTCATAAGAAAATTTCTTTCGATCATCCTCTGAATAATCTTTGATCAGAATTTCTTCTCCTTTGTCATTTGTTGGGTTCTCATAGCCAAACTTTAAACAAAACCAACTCTCATGTGCATATGCCTTCGTCCAATTGACAAACCTCTCCTTCCACCAAACATAATCCTCAATGTTATTCAGCTTCGGAGGTTTTGAATATGTTCCATAAAAGTTGTCATTGTTAATGTTGTCTTTGATGGTTTTCGTTATCGCTTTGGGTGTATCGTTTGAACCTTTCACTGTATCCGAGGTAAACGCATTGTAGAAAGTATTGATAAATTCTTCAGCCATGATGTGATCTTCTCGTTTAACAGCACCTTTTAATCACCTGAATCACGAACAAACAAACACAATGAGTTTAAACAATATCAAACAAATGAATCGGACGGGTATCCGTTCGAGTGAGTCAACACAAGTCAATAGTGAAAATAATCTCGTGACAACGCTTGTCCGTTCGAGTGAGACTGCTATTCTTTCGGGTGAGATAGTATCCGGATGAAGATCCATTCGGATGGAGATCCGGATGATGATTCGTCCGGATGGGGATCCGGATGGTGATTCGTACGGGTGGAGATCCGGGTGATGATTCGTGAGAGTGAGTTATCCGCACGAGTGGGGATCCGTGCGGATGAAGGTGATTCATCCGGATTTCTTGTTGACCTTTTGACCACAATTAATGAACGACAAAACCACTTGTAACCTTGAATAACCTTCACGTGAGAATCTGATTACAACAAACAATTAAGTGGCCGACAACTTATCAATTACACATACAAAGAAATGATATTTGTAATCAATGACTAAATTCACGTGAGTTATTAATGAATCTGACAATATCCTTCACGTGATAATCTGATATCAACTAAAGTGGCTGACAATCTTTATCACAATCACATGCAATGTTCTTGAAATTCACAAATTCACATGTTCACAGAATGCATTAATGATTCACATGTATTGTTGATAATGTTGACTGGCAAGCTGAAAATGTTGACTAAATGTGGGTCGGACGAGTGAGGTGCAATGACACGGATTAAAAATGCTATCCGTGCGGACAAGTTATCCGCCCGGATGGTCAAATAATAGTCAACACGGATTGTTATCCGTGCGGATGAAGTGTTCGTCCGAATGGTCAACTAATAGTCAACACGGATTGTTATCCGTACGGATGGGGATCCAGATGATGTTATCCGCACGGGTGGTGATGTTATCTGCGTGGACAAGTTGTCCGTGCGAGTGGCAAGTCAACAAGTCAACACGGATGGCTGAAAGTAATCCGTGCGGGTGAGAAATGATGCTATCCGCACGGGTGGGTGATCTGGTTGAAATGAATGTTATCCACACGAGTGCCTTGATTAACTCACATGCTACCTGACACTTAAACAGTCACGTGACAACAATTATGAGAATTATCTGCTATAATGAAGATCACATGCAATCAACAACTTCACATGCAAATGGCAGACAATTATGCGATAACAAGCAGACTATTTTTATATCAACAATAAAGTCAACCCAGATGGTTTAGGTCAACACGGATTTGTTATCCGTGCGGGCGACTTATCCGGATGAAACGTTATCCGTGCGGGTGGCAGAGTCAACAAGTCAACCCGGATATGTTATCCGCACGGAGAAGTCATCCGGGCGGGTGAACATCAATAACAACAGCAACAGTTTTCAACATTTTTCACTTTTCGGACACAAAAATTCTAGATTTCTCCCAAAATACTTTGAATTAAGATCTAAAATTTTATAGGCTTTTAGATTAACTGATTTCGCATATCATATCCAAAAATCATTAATTTTGAACCGTTAATGTGACAACTGGCACAAACCGGTAATTTCCGTACACTTTAATTTTTGCTTAATGACTGCAATTATGTGCTTAATTGTCAGCAATGTCTGAACACATGATTAAACAAGTGAATTCATGCATGTTGTATACTACAAAATGTTGCTTTATGCATAAACGAGAGCGTTGCGTCAAAAATAATAGTAAACTCACCGGTAAGACACACTGTGTCAACAGAACTGCAGAAAGCAGTCAGACAATAAAATTGGAGCCTAGGTGTAGGTCCGACAACAAGAATACATTAAAACCCAAGAGTACATGTAGGGGTTTAATTTATAGACATTGCGAAAGCAAAAATAAGCACTAAAAAGCACCCGAAACGCACTTTAAGTGCAGAATTTTATTAAATTCAGCTATAATCAGCCATAATTCAGCATTTTAACCTTGAAATATTATGCAGAATTCATGTTTTATTATCCAGAATACCCTCCTCAGTGTTGGGAATTAAAAGGGTTACAAAAGGGTACTTAAAGGACACTAAACGGTGCAATTGAGCACTTTAATGATCCGGTATTTAACCGAACGACCGGACATTACCCGGAACATCAAAATATTACTAGAAGCATTATTTTAATGTTTCTGAACTAGTTATGGTCCTCGAACACCATAACACCCCTTATAATATAATAACATAACAAGTCCCTAAACTAGACACTTGAAAACTAACTAAATTTTACATTTAGTAAATTGGAAGTTACACTTTACCCCCCCCCCCCCATATATGGTGGACGGTCATGGTGGTCCCCATCAAAGATCTCACTTGATCTTATAAGATTGTATGTGATCTTGCCTATATCTTCTTGGATTCACTAGATCTTCCTTAGATTCATTATGATATGGAAAGATCTTGCAAGTTACAATTAACCCCCCCCCCTATGAATCTTACGGCCCAAAGAAGTGGCCCCACCAAGATTTCTAAAATCCTACAAGATACATTTTGGTATTACTTGATTCATTTGGATCTTACAAGATATTGGGTAATCTTTGAAAGATATGGAAGATTTATTTAAGATCTTAAAAGATATATTAGTATAACCAATTCACCATTCAACACCACACCTCCCTCTTTCCTTCTCTCCCACCTACGGCTCACCCACCTTCACCATACATCCACCATTTTCATTTCATTTCAATCCATTCCAAGGTTTACATAAGGTGTAAGGTGCAAGATTAGAAGGTTTGGTGCTTGAAGAACTTGAAGGACCTTCTTCATTGGCTTTTAACCACTCGATATCTTCATTGTTTCTTCCCTAGCTTTAAGCTAGTAGTAAGCATCTTGTAACTCTTGTTTACTTCCATTTTAGTTGGTTAAAAGATATGCTATGTTAAAAATTACTAGAACATTAAAAGACATATTCATGAATCATGAAACATAAGCTTGCATATGATGAAAAATGGATGAAATAATATTGTTTAGTAGATATATGGTGATAGCTTGTTGTTCATTAGAGTTATTGATGTTGATCAATACATGAAGCTTGCTAGATTTTGATTAAACCCATGAACTAGCAAGTTAGAGGGTGATTATGTGTTTACACAAGAAGATCATCCTCATGTATAAACATGAACTTGATGAACAAAATGATTTTCTTGAAAAAGTAATATACAAAAGAAGCTAGTAAACTTATAAATCCAAGATTTATGAATGATTTTTCCAAGAAAAACAAATGTAAAATATGATTTTTAGAAGATCATGATTCTTACATAAACCAATATTATTTTTGGTGGAAAAACAAGTGTATGAACACTTGTGAAACAAGAAAGTTAATGAAATCAACATTTTTGTAAATTATGTTTACAAGTTGTAAACACCAAATCCTTTCAAGAATGGAATTTTTGATGAAATAAAAACACTTTAAAGAATAACTAAGTCTACTAGAGACATTGTCAAGTTACTACAAGTTTTGAGAAAGAACAAGTTCATGTTGTTATGTAACTTAATTGATTTTAACACTTGTTAGATGAGGAACGAGTTGTTGATTGTTGATGATGTTTTAAAAGAAAATAAACACATGTTTTGAAAACATGGGAAACCTCCATTTTTAGGGGAACCTCTGTCAAAATTTCTATAAATTTTGACACTTAGAAAAATATAAGTTTTTGAGAAACTTATTCCCTAAAAATGTATTTAAAAATATTACCAAGGTTTCCCTATTTTTTTTTTTTTGGTGATAAGAAATGGTGATTTTTCAAGAATAAAAATGGATATTAAGTATATATTTTTGAAAGAAAAATATATATTATTTGATCACCAACTTTTGTGCTAAGTGTATATAGTATGTGTTATACGTGCTAGTGTATTAAGACTTAAAAATACACATACAAGATACATAATTCGGGTGCAAAGTGCAAAACACGAGACACTTATATTAATTTTTAGAGAAAATAATATAAGTAAGATACTTAGTTAAAAATATAAAATATTTTTAACACAAGAGTATATACACCAAAGAGAGTGACTGTACTTGTGCGACGCAATTCTAGTGACTAACGTTAAGAAAACGCGTATAGGTTACGACGTTAATTAAGCAAATCCGGTGAAGTTTACGACGCACAGGAACGCAAAGTTGTGAGTTCATGCTCCCCCTTTTCTCTTAACTATTTTCAGTTTTATAACTTCGGGGGTGAAATACATGTTACTAAAAGCTTACAAGAAAGTTCGTGTCCCCACTTTTGAATCTTTTACGTACTTTTCAAGTTGGGGCGAACACATGAAAATTGATACTTGATATAATAAACGAGAAGTGAGACTTGATATAATAAACGAGAATTGATACTTGGTATCATAAACGAGAATTGATACTTGGTATCATAAACGAGAAATAGTGTCATGAATAGGGTACCATAAGCACCATTAATCGTGTACATACTTAGACCGCAGAACAAAAGGTTAGATCTAACGGGTGCCTGGCAGCCACACTCTCGGTGAGGGCGAGAATCGAGTAGTGCTTTTGTGTCTCAGAATATACCAATTAAATGCCTTAGGTTTGGTGACTTCCTATGTCGTGTCACATGTTAATGGCCTTGCAACCCATTAACTAAACAAGAATACTTTATTTGTATGAGGATCGTACACAAGAATACATTATTTGGTTTATACCACAAGAATACTTTATTTACACAAGAATACGTTATTTGGTTTACACTACAAGAATACTTTATTTTCACAAGATACTCGTTATGTTTTCATACAAAGTATACAAACGTGTTCAACACAAAACTGCATGAATTCACACCAACTTTATGTTGACGTTTTTCCAAAAACTCACATGTATTTCAGGTAACTAGGATGGATGTGCGCGCGGTTTTACTCATGCTCTTGGATGTCGTTTTGTTTATCTTTGAATAAAGTTGTAAACTTATCAGATAAAATGCTGTCTTGTGATGTAAACACTTAAACCATGTTTTCGGTTATGTAATGTTTGGCATTTTGAAACTGATTTATGAGCATGTAGTATGTTTACTCTTCGTATGAAATGAGAACCTTTCATGATCACACCTCGTGCTTCCGCCGCAGAAAGGGGTGTGACAGATTGGTATCAGAGCTGCGATTGTAGTGAACCAGGATTCCTTCTCGAGTCTAGTCTACAATCTCTAGGATCCATTCACGAAAACAATTTTCATAGAGTTTTCATTGCATAAAACGTCCTGCGACATCCACTACCTGAAACTGTTTACATGAGTCTAGAAAAGACACTACGAGACTTAGGGTGCACGAGAGTAGCACTCGTCTGTGACTGAGAATTACTTGCAATTATGTGTGATAATTAGCATGAACTAGAAGTAGAATGTCACAAGTATACGTGACTTTATCTGAAAGCGATGGCCCATCTGAAGGAAGAGATACGAGGATGAAACGAACTGTGCGGACTGTGCAAGGAGTTACGTAATTATGGATGCATACATAATTATGAAATTCAGTGCACAGAAATCACAGCAAGTCTTGTCACGTATAGATTCCCTCAGAGCAAGCCTACTAAGTACTCTGCTAGAGTGATAATTGTTTGATGTCACTTATGTGGTATATATACCTGTGAATATATATGATACTACTGTCTAGTGTGACGATATCAAACAAATGTCTAACCCTGTTGTGTTATGTTCTATCAGAACATGGCACCCAGGAAAACTGTGAATGCTCGCAATGACGATCAACCTCCTCCTCCCCCACTTCCCAGAACTGCTGAAGAGCTGAACGCTCTACTGGAAGAAAGGATCTCCGCTGCTATCGCCCAGTACGAGGCGAACCGTACTCAAGACAGTGGTGGACCAAGCAACGCTAGATGTAATGGGAACGGAGATTCATCTGGAGGCAGCGCAGCTCAAGGCTGCACTTTCAAGCAGTTCCTCGACTGCAAGCCGATGAACTATGATGGCACAGGAGGTGCAGTAGCATTTGTGCGCTGGACGGAGAAGACTGAAGCTACTATCCGCATGAGCAAGTGTACCGCGGATCAACAAGTCACCTTTGCTACTGGGTTGTTTGTCGATGAAGCTCTGACTTGGTGGAACCTGCAAGCCCAAACCTTGGGTGATGATGCCGCTTATGGCTTAACTTGGGAGGGACTGAAGGAAAGAATGAGAGAGAAGTACTGCTCTCGTGCGGAACTCCAAAGGATGGAAACGGAGTTCTGGCACTTGACTATGGAAGGTGCTGACATCAATGGTTACACTCGAAGGTTCCACGATCTGTCAAGAGTGCTACCCTACATGGTGACTCCGGAATTTAAGCGTGTTGAACGCTACATTTGGGGACTGGCCCCAGAGTATTCGTGGCATGGTGACGTCGGCCAAACCACAAACAATCACCGAGGCTGTAACTCTGGCTGTCAGCCTGACTGAAGATTGTGTTCATATGAAGAAGTTATCACTGAACCCAACAGAGACGACCGAGACACATGCTGAGTCATCCGGAGACAAGAAGAGAAAACATGCAAACCTAAATCAAGCAACTCGTAACAACAAGGGTTTCAGCAAGAAGCGCGACGCTAACCCGTCTCAGGAGGCGAAAACCCATGCAACCAAAGCATACCAAGGCTCCATGCCTAGATGCCAAAAATGTAAGTATCATCATGATGGAGCTTGTCGCATTCCAAGGTGCGACAAATGTGGTAAATTGGGTCATCAAACAGAAGACTGTTGGGGAAAAGGAAAGAATCAAAATGGAAACGGTGCTGGTAACAAGAATGGTAACGGGAAAGGGCAGAACCAAGGATGCTTCAAGTGTGGAAGCAATGATCATTTCATGAAGAACTGCCCAGAGAGAACCAATGCTCAGGCTAGAGCATTTGTGATTGGAGCAAAGAACGCACGCGAGGACCCTAACGTGGTCACCGGTACGTTTCTTATTAACAATCACTTTGCATCCATATTATTTGACACTGGCGCCGATTATAGCTTCATGTCTGTGGAATTTAAACGCATACTCGGAATAGAATCTAGTAGATTAGAAATTCCTTATTCCATAGAGCTAGCCAATGGTAAACTTGTTGAATCGGGCAAAGTTGTTAGAGGCTGCACACTAGAACTTGGTGAACGAAGGTTTAGCATCGACCTCCTACCTATTCAATTGGGTAGCTTCGATGTAGTGGTCGGAATGGACTGGTTGTCCAAGAACAAAGCTGAAGTTATTTGTCATGAGAAAATCATTCGCATCCCTTTAGCGAATGGTGAAACTCTCATCGTGCATGGAGAAAAACGAGACGCACCTCTTCGAATCATCAATTGCATGAAGGCACAGAAGTGCTTAAGGAAAGGATGTGCCGCTTTCCTAGCACACGTTATAGACAAGAAGGCTGAGGAGCCGAAACTCGAAGACATTCCTGTGGTGAAGGAATTCCCTGATGTTTTTCCTGAAGATCTGCTAGGACTACCTCCGCAACGATAAGTCGAATTCCATATAGACTTGGTTCCAGGAGCCGCTCCTGTAGCCAAGGCACCCTATCGGCTTGCACCATCCGAAATGCAAGAATTATCTACACAACTCTAGGAGTTGTTGGATAAAGGATTTATAAGGCCAAGCTTCTCGCCCTAGGGAGCTCCAGTATTATTTGTGAAGAAGAAGGATGGAACACTGCGGATGTGTATCGATTACAGGGAACTGAACAAGCTCACTATCAAGAATCGGTACCCGCTACCGAGGATTGATGACTTATTTGATCAACTGCAAGGATCAAGCTACTATTCCAAGATCGACCTTCGGTCTGGATACCACCAGCTGAGAATCCAAGAGGAAAGCGTACCCAAGACTGCATTCAGAACGCGATAAGGGCACTACGAATTTCTGGTGATGCCATTCGGACTGACAAATGCACCAGCGGTCTTTATGGATCTGATGAACCGCGTATGCAAACCATATCTCGATAAATTCGTGATTGTATTTATCGATGATATCCTAATTTACTCACGAACGAAAGAAGAGCACGAGCAACATCTCAGAACCATCTTGGAACTACTGAAGAAAGAGAAGCTTTATGCAAAGTTCTCGAAATGCGAATTCTGGATTCGCGAAGTACAATTTCTTGGTCACGTTGTGAATGAGAAGGGCATTCATGTAGACCCGTCCAAGATAGAAGCAATAAAGAATTGGGAAGCCCTCAAAACCCCAACTGGAGTTCGTCAATTTTTGGGCTTAGCGGGCTATTATCGACGGTTTATTGAGAATTTCTCAAAAATAGCTCAACCGCTAACGACCCCCTTACACAGAAAGACAAGAAATACGACTGGGGTCACAAACAGGAAGAAGCCTTTCAGCTACTTAAGAACAAGCTCTGCGATGCACCGATACTATCATTACCCGAAGGCACTGAAGACTTCGTGGTATACTGCGACGCCTCACGACAAGGCTTGGGTTGCGTGCTCATGCAACGCCAAAAAGTCATCGCTTATGCTTCAAGACAACTAAAGGTTCACGAGAGAAATTACACCACGCACGACTTGGAACTAGGTGCAGTGGTATTCGCCTTGAAGATTTGGCGACATTATTTATATGGTACTCGATGTACAATTTTCACAGATCACAAAAGCTTACAACACATATTTGATCAGAAGGAATTGAATATGCGCCAGCGACGTTGGGTCGAGCTGCTGAACGATTATGACTGTGAGATTAAGTACCATCCTGGAAAGGCAAACGTTGTAGCGGACGCATTGAGCCGAAAAGAAAGGGTTAAGACCCTAAGGGTTCGAGCATTGGAAATGACGATTCGAACGAACCTCACTGCACGCATTCGTGATGCACAACAAGAAGCTCTTAAAGAAGAGAACCGTAAAGCCGAATACCTACGGGGTATGCTGAAATACATGATGCCAAACGAAGAGGGAGCCTTATACTTCAAGAAGCGTATTTGGGTTCCACTCTATGGTGGCATACGAGGAGTCATCCTTAATGAAGCCCACAAATCGAGATATTCGATCCATCCAGGATCGGACAAAATGTATCAAGACTTGAAAGAATACTATTGGTGGCCGAGACTTAAAAGCGACGTTGCTGTTTATGTTGGAAAATGCCTAACCTGTGCCAAGGTTAAGGCAGAATATCAGAAACCGTCCGGCCTACTACAACAACCAGAGATTCCCGTGTGGAAGTGGGAACAAATCTCGATGGACTTCATAACGAAATTACCCAGGACCCCGAGAGGGCACGATATGATATGGGTAATAGTTGATCAACTAACGAAGTCTGCGCACTTCCTACCGATCCGAGAAAAAGACAGCACTGGAAAGCTTGCTGAAATATACTTAAGAGAAATTGTGGCACGACATGGAGTGCCAATCTTAATCATTTCAGACAGAGATGGACGCTTTGTCTCAAGAATCTGGCAATCATTTCAGGAAGCCTTTGGATCTCAGTTAGATCTAAGCACGGCATTCCATCCACAAACAGACGGCCATAGCGAACGGACTATACAAACGTTAGAAGATATGCTTCGCGCATGTGTCATGGATCTAGGCGGCAGCTGGGATAATCATCTACCTTTAGTTGATTTTTCCTACAATAACAGTTATCATACAAGCATAAAGGCCGCGCCGTTCGAAGCTCTGTATGGCCGCAAGTGCCGATCGCCCTTATGTTGGGCAGACGCTGGAGATAAACGTATGGTTGGTCCGGAACTTGTACAAGAGACAACCGACAAGATTGCACAGATCCGAGAGCGCATTAAGGCGGCTCAAGATCGACAAAAGAGCTACGCTGATCCGAAAAGAAAATCAGTAGAATTCAAGGTGGGAGACAAAGTGTGGTTAAAAGTCTCACCATGGAAGGGCGTAGTCAGATTTGGAAAGCGTGGAAAGCTGAATCCACGATACATCGGACCATTAAGAATATTGAAAAGAATTGGTACCGTGGCATACAAGTTGGAGTTACCGGAAGAACTTAATGGAGTACATGATACGTTTCATGTATCCAACCTGAAGAAGAGTCCAACACAAGAAAACGTGATCATCCCGGTGGATGAAGTGCATATTGATGAAGCCCTCCGATTTACAGAATAACCCGTTGAGGTTACTGACTAGAAAGTCAACAAGACTAGGAGGAGCAGTGTGAAACTTGTCAAAGTACGTTGGAGCTCTAAGCACGGACCCGAGTACACATGGGAACGTGAAGACCAGTTCAAAGAGAAGTATCCCCACCTATTCAAGAAGACTCCAGCGAGAGTTAGTTCAGCCTGAATTTCGGGACGAAATTCTTTTAACGGGGGGAGACTGTGACAACTGGCACAAACCGGTAATTTCCGTACACTTTAATTTTTGCTTAATGACTGCAATTATGTGCTTAATTGTCAGCAATGTCTGAACACATGATTAAACAAGTGAATTCATGCACGTTGTATACTACAAAATGTTGCTTTATGCATAAACGAGAGCGTTGCGTCAAAAATAATAGTAAACTCACCGGTAAGACACACTGTGTCAATAGAACTGCAGAAAGCAGTCAGACAATAAAATTGGAGCCTAGGTGTAGGTCCGACAACAAGAATACATTAAAACCCAAGAGTACATGTAGGGGTTTAATTTATAGACATTGCGAAAGCAAAAATAAGCACTAAAAAGCACCCGAAACGCACTTTAAGTGCAGAATTTTATTAAATTCAGCTATAATCAGCCATAATTTAGCATTTTAACCTTGAAATATTATGCAGAATTCATGTTTTATTATCCAGAATACCCTCCTCAGTGTTGGGAATTAAAAGGGTTACAAAAGGGTACTTAAAGGACACTAAACGGTGCAATTGAGCACTTTAATGATCCGGTATTTAACCGAACGACCGGACATTACCCGGAACATCAAAATATTACTAGAAGCATTATTTTAATGTTTCTAAACTAGTTATGGTCCCCGAACACCATAACACCCCTTATAATATAATAACATAACAAGTCCCTAAACTAGACACTTGAAAACTAACTAGATTTTACATTTAGTAAATTGGAAGTTACACTTTACCCCCCCCCCCCATATATGGTGGACGGTCATGGTGGTCCCCATCAAAGATCTCACTTGATCTTATAAGGTTGTATGTGATCTTGCCTATATCTTCTTGGATTCACTAGATCTTCCTTAGATTCATTATGATATGGAAAGATCTTGCAAGTTACAATTAACCCCCCCCCCCCCATGAATCTTACGGCCCAAAGAAGTGGCCCCACCAAGATTTCTAAAATCCTACAAGATACATTTTGGTATTACTTGATTCATTTAGATCTTACAAGATATTGGGTAATCTTTGAAAGATATGGAAGATTTATTTAAGATCTTAAAAGATATATTAGTATAACCAATTCACCATTCAACACCACACCTCCCTCTTTCCTTCTCTCCCACCTACGGCTCACCCACCTTCACCATACATCCACCATTTTCATTTCATTTCAATCCATTCCAAGGTTTACATAAGGTGTAAGGTGCAAGATTAGAAGGTTTGGTGCTTGAAGAACTTGAAGGACCTTCTTCATTGGCTTTTAACCACTCGATATCTTCATTGTTTCTTCCCTAGCTTTAAGCTAGTAGTAAGCATCTTGTAACTCTTGTTTACTTCCATTTTAGTTGGTTAAAAGATATGCTATGTTAAAAATTACTAGAACATTAAAAGACATATTCATGAATCATGAAACATAAGCTTGCATATGATGAAAAATGGATGAGATAATATTGTTTAGTAGATATATGGTGATAGCTTGTTGTTCATTAGAGTTATTGATGTTGATCAATACATGAAGCTTGCTAGATTGTGATTAAACCCATGAACTAGCAAGTTAGAGGGTGATTATGTGTTTACACAAGAAGTTCATCCTCATGTATAAACATGAACTTGATGAACAAAATGATTTTCTTGAAAAAGTAATATACAAAAGAAGCTAGTAAACTTATAAATCCAAGATTTATGAATGATTTTTCCAAGAAAAACAAATGTAAAATATGATTTTTAGAAGATCATGATTCTTACATAAACCAATATTATTTTTGGTGGAAAAACAAGTGTATGAACACTTGTGAAACAAGAAAGTTAATGAAATCAACATTTTTGTAAATTATGTTTACAAGTTGTAAACACCAAATCCTTTCAAGAATGGAATTTTTGATGAAATAAAAACACTTTAAAGAATAACTAAGTCTACCAGAGACATTGTCAAGTTACTACAAGTTTTGAGAAAGAACAAGTTCATGTTGTTATGTAACTTAATTGATTTTAACACTTGTTAGATGAGGAACGAGTTGTTGATTGTTGATGATGTTTTAAAAGAAAATAAACACATGTTTTGAAAACATGGGAAACCTCCATTTTTAGGGGAAACTCTGTCAAAATTTCTATAAATTTTGACACTTAGAAAAATATAAGTTTTAGAGAAACTTATTCCCTAAAAATGTATTTAAAAATATTACCAAGGTTTCCCTATTTTTTTTTTTGGTGATAAGAAATGGTGATTTTTCAAGAATAAAAATGGATATTAAGTATATATTTTTGAAAGAAAAATATATATTATTTGATCACCAACTTTTGTGCTAAGTGTATATAGTATGTGTTATACGTGCTAGTGTATTAAGACTTAAAAATACACATACAACATACAAGATACATAATTCGGGTGCAAAGTGCAAAACACGAGACACTTATATTAATTTTTAGAGAAAATAATATAAGCAAGATACTTAGTTAAAAATATAAAATATTTTTAACACAAGAGTATATACACCAAAGAGAGTGACTGTACTTGTGCGACGCAAGTCTAGTGACTAACGTTAAGAAAACGCGTATAGGTTACGACGTTAATTAAGCAAATCCGGTGAAGTTTACGACGCACAGGAACGCAAAGTTGTGAGTTCATGCTCCCCCTTTTCTCTTAACTGTTTTGAGTTTTATAACTTCGGGGGTGAAATACATGTTACTAAAAGCTTACAAGAAAGTTCGTGTCCCCACTTTTGAATCTTTTTGTCACACCCTGGCTTTGCGGAAGCGTGGTTAATTTGGTGTGACTTCTTAATACCGTAGCTTAACCATAACAAAGCTATATGAATTAAAAACCATGCAAGATCATCCATAGATTTAAGTTTTAAGAACCAAATACAACAATATTGTCTCAGCGGAAACACATCCTAACGACATTGTTCAACAAACACAAACTTCAACATAACATAATGATAGTTTAAGGACTGTGACTTGTCCAGGAAAGAGCCACATTCCCTAAACCCAGATGATCTCGTAACTAGTGCAGCGGGAAAACGTGCCATACCGTGCCAGATCCTTTAATTTCCTGAAATACATGTAAGTTGAAAAATCAACAATAATGTTGAGCGAGTTCATGTGTAGTGAGTATGTAAAACACTTGTGAGTATAAAATCCTGGTATGTAGCAAATAAGGAAAAGAGATCACCAATGGTTTGCAAGGCCATTGATATGTGTGAAGTGCAAGTAGGAAGACTCAAACCTAGCAGATTTAGCGTTGGGTACAAAGTCACTCAAGGTCCGTTCTGTTGGGCCTCTCTGAGGTCCGTTCTGTTGGGCCTAGAGTTGGGCTCGCTACACCCAGATAGATCTACCGCTTACGTCCCTCCGTCCTACAATGAGGATTAATGGCCTCCAGTTTCTGCCTACCCACTCACATGATCTAAGTAGTAAAACCTCCTTACGCTAACCATACCATGTATAAAGTACTTGTAATCAAAGTAACATGTATTTCACCCCCGCAGTTTAAAAAACTGAAAACAGTTAAGAGAAAAGGGGGACATGAACTCACAGTGGTGCGTCTCTACCAAGTATGCCTTCAAATCAATCAGTTGTATGACGACCTACACGTACTAACTCTATTAGACGGACGGCCGTGCCTTAGCTTTATGGTTTAAGTTGTTGGGAAATAGTTAGGCAACTATTTCGTGTTTACATTCTGTATATACTTGGTAGTCATTTTCCTTCCCAAGGATGGGGGATTTATACATGTGTGTTCGTTTAATTCGGATTACACAATTAAGTCTCACTTAATATATTTTATTTCCAACTTCAAAATATAAATATTCTTCCCAAAAATATTATACTTTAATACATGTGATTTTCCCAAAATAATACTTAGTAATATTATTTTTACCCTAAAAATAATATTTACGTAGTTCACAAAATAATCATAAACACTTATACAAGTGATGTTGTGAAAAATATATACTAAATATATTTATGTATCACGTTTTATTTTGTGAAATCCCACCTCCGATATTTTGTAAATATGTCGTGGCGAAATCTATGCTTTGAAAACAAGTCAAAATGTATTTCTAACACTTTTAGTGAAAATAATTCTAAGTGTTAGGTTTTTAGAAAAAAATCGCCAGAGTTCCCTCTGTAACTGGAGGTGGCCACGCTTTTAAGCGTATCATTTTCTTTTACAAATCAAACCAACAATCTTTATCATTCAATCAAAACAATGTTCAAACCACAACTAGTCAAAATATATATATCAATCGCATAAATGCATGAACTTGTGGTTTATCCAAAAATATGTAGTAAAGATCCTTACCTTAGTGTATCTTTATATAAATCAATCCGGTTTCTTAAAAACCTCGTTTTTAGAAAAGTTCCGTCTTTACAACTTCTTGTCATCTTTCACAAAAATAGTTATTTTGTTGATACTTTGTGCTACACAAGTGTTTACACACTTGTGTGTTCTAATAACCATTCTTGTTAGTGTAAGATCCGTTTTTAGAAAACATGATTTCTTGACACTCGGTCCTTTAAAAATACCACCTGTAGATCCATAGATCTACTAGTGTTAATCACTATTTTACAAGCTAAAACACTTTTACACAAGTTCATGATTCGCGTGTGGTAGAGTTTCATCTTCTAACCCTTGTTATACTTAAACAAGCTTTATGTCATAATCCAAGATCATGACTAAACCGGGTTAAATGATGATCCGAGCTACCACAACATAGATCGGGTCCAAATATCTTCACAAATCAAATACTACATGATTTACACAACCTATGAGCTTTTAACCACCATTTTAGTGTTTTAAGTAGACTTTTGGGTGTCATCTTGTATGTTAACGAGTTTTAACCGTTACAAATCGTATTAACCACGTTAAAATAGTTCGAGTAGGTGATTTAAGTAACATACCACTAGCTCGAGGCTAGGGAAGAATCTATGCAAAAAATGGGTGGATAAAAGCAAGAGAATGAGGTCCTTCGCCTTCCGATTCCACCAAGACTCCTTATATGCGATCCTTGATACTAGAATGATCTTGGAATGTGATGATGGAAGCCGAAAGATGGATGGTTGGTTGTGGTGTGGTTCGGCCGAGAGTCTCTAGAGAGAGAGAAGAGTGTGTTGTTGAGTGTTAAGTGGTGAAATGATCTCTTGTGCTTAACTAGTTACTTATAGGCAAATTAGAGATTATAATCCATTGGATTATGTGTCTTGTAGATTTTAAACATCAAGGATTAAAATAATAAAAGTTGTACCATGCATGTCCCCTATGGGACCGAATTCGGATCAAGGGGGGGGGGGGTCTAGTCCGATTCCAACTAGTTAGTTAGGATAATAGTTAGGTTAAGTAAGTTAGTTAAGTACTTAACCCGGTTAGTTGTGTGTCGTGCGTTACAATGGGTGTTAGGGTATTCAGGGACCCTAACTGGCTCAGAAAAAGATAAATAATGAAAATAACAATATTTTCAGGTTCCGGGTAAAGTCCGGTTGTTTGGTTGGATAGTAATCCGTTAAAGCGTTAATCAAAGCTTTAAAGTGTCGTTAATACCATTTTTAGTGACACACTCATTTCTGACACTTTGGAAAGTGTCTAGTAATATTTTTCTCATGTTTTGGCACTTTATTAGTTAGCTAAAAGCTGAATTATTGATGTAAAGTGCTGTGTTTTGTGCTTAGAGCACGTTTTAGGCACATCCAGTCATTGTAACTTATTCCTAGAGACGCAGTTCTACAACCCTTGTATCCCTACACTCACCACTAGTGTAGCAAAATATTTCTGGCTCATACAGACCTTAGAGGCAGTGTCTGCCTGATGCTGGCTTTATCAGCATGTTCAATAGGTTATCCCTTATAGTGCTACTGTGCTTTTTGTGCATCATGTTTATCACTAAGGTTCAGCATGTCAATAATGTAGTGACAGTAAGTAAAGTATGATGCAGGTATATACATGTATTAGAAATCAAGTAGCAGTTCATCAGTAACTTCAAACAAGCACAGTAATTAAGCAGTAATTAATTGTCAAGTAAGTCGTACGGATACCTGGTTTAGTGAGGGTTGTCACATTCTCCCCCCGTTAGAAAAATTTCGTCCCGAAATTTTAAGTTCTGCTCGTAGATGCAGGGTTTTTAGGAAATAAGTGGGGGTATTTTTCTTTCATCCGGTCCTCACGCTCCCAGGTGTATTCAGGACCATGTCTGGCATTCCAACGAACTTTGACGAGCTTGACACTGCTCCGGCGGGTCTTGTTTACTTTCCAATCCGTAACCTCCACCGGTTCTTCAACGAAATGGAGCGTGTCGTCAACATGGATCTCGTCGATGGGAATGGCAATGTTATCTTGAGTTGGACTTTTCTTCAGGTTGGATACATGAAATGTATCGTGAACAGAATGGAGTTCAGCAGGTAGGTCCAACTTGTATGCTACTAGTCCTATTCTTTCTAAAATTCTGAAAGGACCAATGTAGCGCGGATTTAACTTTCCACGCTTTCCAAAGCGTGCCACACCCTTCCATGGTGAAACTTTCAATAAAACCATTTCTCCAACTTGAAATTCCAAGTGTTTCCGGTTTGGATCCGCATAGGCTTTCTGTCTGTGGCGAGCTGCTTCGATGCGTTTTAGAATCTGCGCAATCTTGTCTGTCGTCTCTTGGACGATTTCGGGACCAGCAAGCTGTCTATCACCAGCGTCAGCCCAATATAGGGGTGATCGACACTTGCGTCCGTAAAGAGCCTCGAATGGCGCGACACCAATACTGGTGTGGTAGCTGTTGTTGTATGAAAATTCGACCAAAGGCAAATGCTTATCCCAGCTACCGCCCAAATCCATAACACATGCTCTCAGCATGTCTTCCAAAGTCTGTATCGTTCGCTCGCTTTGCCCGTCAGTTTGCGGATGAAACTCAGTGCTCAGATTCAATTGTGAGCCAAAAGCTTCTTGGAAGGATTGCCATATCCTTGCCACAAACCTTCCGTCTCTATCAGAGATGATCGAGAGAGGCACTCCATGACGTGCGACGACCTCTCTCATGTAAATTTCAGCCAGTTTGCTGGTGTTATCCTTCTCTTTGATTGGCAGAAAGTGTGCGGACTTTGTTAGGCGGTCAACTATCACCCAGATAGTGTCATGACCTCTTGGCGTTCTTGGCAATTTTGTAACAAAATCCAAGGAGATTTGTTCCCATTTCCATTTGGGAATCTCAGGTTGTTGCAGAAGTCCTGAAGGCTTCTGATATTCGGCTTTAACCTTAGCGCATGTTAAACATTTGCTCACATAAACAGCAACATCGCCTTTCATCCTAGGCCACCAATAATAATCTTTAAGATCTTGGTACATCTTATCCGCTCCTGGATGGATAGAGTACCGCGACTTGTGAGCTTCATCGAAAATAACCTTCCTTAAACCTCCAAACAAAGGAACCCAAATCCTTTTCTCAAAACATAACATTCCTTCGTTGTTTGGTACCAGTAGCTTCTCCATCCCATGGAGATATTCTTCTTCAAGGTTTCCTTCCTTGAGAGCTTCTTTTTGTGCGGTACGAATGCGCAAGGAAAGATCGGTTTGGATAATCATTTCCAAAGCCCTAACCCTTATGGGCTTGATCCTCTCCTTTCGACTTAGGGCATCGGCGACCACATTCGCCTTCCCTGGATGATACTTTATCTCGCAGTCGTAATCGTTCAACAACTCAACCCAACGTCTTTGCCTCATATTCAGCTCCTTCTGGTTGAATATGTGCTGTAGGCTCTTGTGATCTGTAAAGATTGTACACTTTGTACCATAAAGGTAGTGTCTCCAGATCTTTAATGCAAAAACCACTGCGCCAAGTTCCAAATCATGCGTGGTATAGTTCTTTTCGTGCACTTTCAATTGACGCGATGCGTAAGCAATAACCTTTTGGCGTTGCATCAACACGCAACCCAATCCTTGACGTGAAGCGTCACAGTATACCACGAAGTCATCTGTACCTTCTGGTAGTGCTAAGATTGGCGCATTGCAGAGCTTATCCTTCAATATCTGGAACGCTTCTTCCTGTTTGATTCCCCAATCAAACTTCTTATCTTTCTGCGTGAGGAGCGTCAATGGTTGAGCGATCTTCGAAAAATCCTCAATGAATCTTCGATAGTAGCCAGCCAAACCCAAGAATTGTCGAATCTCGGTTGGCGTCTTTGGCGTTTCCCAATTCTTGATCGCTTCGATTTTTGTGGGATCAACATGGATTCCTTTTCCATTAACCACATGTCCAAGAAATTGGACTTCACGTAGCCAAAACTCGCACTTAGAGAATTTGGCATACAACTGCTCCTTCTTCAGCAGCTCCAGAATAGCTCTTAGGTGCTGTTCGTGCTCAGCCTTCGTCTTTGAATAAATCAAGATGTCGTCGATAAACACAATCACGAACTTGTCCAAGTACGGCTTGCAAACTCTATTCATCAAGTCCATAAAGACTGCAGGTGCGTTTGTCAAACCAAACGGCATAACAAGGAACTCGTAATGTCCATAACGAGTTCTGAAGGCTGTCTTTGGGATACTCTCCTCTTGTATCCTTAACTGATGGTATCCAGATCGAAGGTCGATCTTTGAGTAAAAGCTTGAGCCTTGCAGTTGGTCAAACAGATCATCGATCCTTGGCAGAGGGTATCTATTCTTGATCGTCAGCTTGTTCAACTCCCGGTAGTCGATGCACATACGAAAACTACCGTCCTTCTTCTTGACAAACAGGACCGGAGCTCCCCAAGGCGAGAAGCTTGGTCGGATAAAACCCTTGTCTAACAACTCTTGAAGTTGTGTCGACAGTTCCTGCGTCTCAGACGGAGCAAGTCTATAAGGTGCCTTAGCCACAGGCGCGGCGCCTGGAACTAAGTCAATGCGAAACTCTACTTGCCTCTGAGGTGGCAGTCCGGGTAAGTCTTCTGGGAAGATTTCTGGATATTCCCTCACGACAGGGATGTCTTCGATTCTCGGCTCAGCAGCCTTCTTATCCACAATGTGTGCCAGGAAGGCAACACATCCCTTCTGCAAACACTTTCGCGCTTTCAGGCAGCTGATAATTCTTAATGGCGTATCACGCTTTTCCCCGTGAACTTCAATTGTTTCGCCATCTTCGGTTGGGATACGAACAACCTTCTCGTGACAAACTATTTCAGCTTTGTTGCCTGATAACCAATCCATTCCTACCACCACGTCGAAGCTTCCCAACTGGACTGGTAGTAGATCCAGAGTAAACTCACGCTCTCCCAATTCGATCACACAACCGCTGATAACTTCATTGGCTTCTACTAACTTCCCATTGGCCAAT
This sequence comes from Helianthus tuberosus, assembly GCA_030545235.1. Taxonomy (NCBI): domain Eukaryota; kingdom Viridiplantae; phylum Streptophyta; class Magnoliopsida; order Asterales; family Asteraceae; genus Helianthus; species Helianthus tuberosus. The sequence continues at coordinate 110,010,781 of CM060357.1, forward strand.
TCGATTGAGTAAGGAATATCTAACTTACTAGCGGCTAAACCAAGCATATTCTTAAACTCTAATGACACGAAGCTATAGTCGGCACCAGTATCAAATAAAACGGATGCATAGCGTTGGTTTACAGGGAACGTACCAGTAACGACATTGGGATCCTGGCGCGCCTCCCTCGCTTCGATTTGGAACACTCTTCCACGGGCTTGGTTCAACTCTGGGCAGTTCTTCTTAAAATGCCCAATATCGCCGCAGTTAAAGCATCTAAGTCTTTGCCCGTTTCCACCAGCTTGATCATTCCTTTGATTACGATTCACGGCGCCCGCTTGATTAGCATTGTTGCCTCGATTCTCGCTACCTCCATTGTTTCCTTGTGGGCAATTTCCATTCCCACCCCGGTTGTTATTTCTGTTTCTGAATCCTCCCTGGCCTCCCTGACCAGCAGTGGCCCAACAAGTGTCCTTCAAGTGGCCACGTTTCCCACATGCTTCGCATACTTTTGGCCCGCAATGGCCAGAATGGTGGCGTAGGCAGTTGTTGCACTTGGGTTGGGTGCCCATGTATCCCTTTCCTTTCTTCCCACTACCAGCTGTGACCTGAGCTGGCGTGTCTGATCCTCCTTTCTTAACCACCACACTGGCGCTCTGCTTGAAGTTCGAGAACTTCCGTTTGTTACCTCCTGATGACTCAACGTGAGTCTCTTCCTTCTTCGTCTTGATCTCATCAAACTTGTGCAGGCGGATAGCCTCTTCAGTGAGAGCTACACTCAAATCGATCGCCTCAGTAATTGTTGCAGGCTTGGATGAGGTTACCATGCTTATGATTTGAGGCGCTAATCCCCAAATGAAACGTTCAATCCTCTTGAACTCCGGAGTGACCATGTAGGGTACCACATGTGATAAGTCATGGAACCTTTGAACGTATTCTGCGATCTTTGGACCTTCCATTTTCAAGTGCCAGAACTCGGTTTCCAATCTTTGGATTTCCGCGCGAGAGCAGTACTTTTTGCACATAAGTTCCTTCAGTTCGGTCCAGGTTAGCGCGTAGGCAGCAGCTTCACCAAGCGTCTGTACTTGCAAATTCCACCAAGAGAGGGCTCCATCCAAAAATAGCCCCGAGATATAGGTGACTTGCTGATCTAGAGCGCATTCGCTCATGCGAAGAACAGATTCAGTTTTCTCGGCCCAACGAACAAAGGCGACAGCACCTCCTGTGCCATCAAAGTTGACCGGTTTGCAGTCTAGAAACTGCTTATAGGTGCACCCTGCACACGTTACAACATGTGAATGGCATTAGCATCCTTGCTAGAGTTATCCAATTAGGTCATGGTATGTCTAAATGACTTAGTATTACCATGAGGTGGATTGTTGTTGTTTCAGCCAGTGTTGCCAGAGTTGCTTCCACTAGTCCCTCCTTGAGAGGCGGCGTATTATGCGATGGCAGCAGCGATGATTTGCTGGAGTTCTGCCTCATTGGTAGGCAACGGCGTTTGACGTCTCGGCGGCATCTTCTAAAAGATGGGTTCACGTCGGTCAGGCCATAGTAAAGATCGTATGCTTTATTATGATAGTAATAGTACATAATATCTCATGTTATAATCATATCAATCACACAACATCCCATGTCACAAACATCAATCAAACAACATCTCATGTCATAGCATATAAATAACCAAATCAAGCATCAAATATGATGAGAATACTGCGATTGCCATATATCGAGACCACATAGTAAGCGTACAAGTACATCACAGTGTCATACAACATCAGTCGACTAAGGGCTACATCACCCTAGTCCAAAAACTATATCAAATCAGTGTCAATACATCAAATACATCTCAACAAAGTCAGAATCATAATGTAGTCTCCAAAAATGCTGTGCAGTCAAAAGCATTCGCCGTCTTCTCACCAATGTCTACCCATACGGTACTGAAGAGCTCTACACGGATGGCGGTGGAGGAGGGGGAAAGTGAGTGTAAAACAAGCGGCGCAAATGGAGCCAGTCCTCCTCCATGGCTCTCTGGGTATGCAACCAAGAAGCAACCTGCTGCTCAAGTGCCAAAAGGCGTGCAGCATAGTCTGGTGGTAAAGATCGAGAGGGCTGCAAAGGAGAGTGGGCCTGACCCTGACACTGACACGGCGGTGGCTGAGCTCTCTCGAGCTCCTGAATACGCTGCGTGTGTGCCTCGTGCTGGGCGACAAAAGACATCAAAACGTCCTCAATAGTATACCCCCTATGGAAAGAATGGTAGGGGTCAGTCGGTGGCATAGCAGAGTGTGGCGACCAGAGAAACGGCTCACTGGTGGGATCAAAAGGTGCCACATGAAACGGAGAAACAGGGGGAAAAGTAGCAGACGGTGGCATAGCAGAGATAGATACCGGTACATGTCCAAAAGGGTGAGCCGAAGAACCTTCTCCAGGCCGCGCTGGAGGTGTAAACTGAGGGAATGAGAAGGATGTATCGACGTGACGGGTATCAGTGAACTGAGGGGGAATAGGTGGAATAGGTGGAACCTCATCATCAGCAGGAATCCACCCATGCTGGGCGTGCTCATCTCGCGGGTCCATCTGTGCCCCAAAAATTGCATGATCAAACTGAACTGGTATAGGATCATGGTGAGGTGCAACAAGAGGGTCAACTGGTGCATCAGCAATAAGTGGGGGATCATCATGATCAGCAGCCATAACATGATCGCCCTCCAACAACGGAGCATCAACAGGGTGATCGTCAATAGGTGGGTCAGCAATGACAGGCTCAAAAGGTATGCCAGCATGAGCAGGGTCATGCTCAAGCACTGGGTCAGGAGCAGGGTCTAGTGGCTGCTCGGGATCATCAAAGGCCATCTCAAAATCAAACTCAGGGTCAATGGGATCAACTGGGTCGACTGGATCCTCCATAGGCTGATCCATGGGTATAAACTCTATATCCTCATCTGGGTCGAATCCTGGGGGAAAGACAGGATCGGAATCCTCCACATCATCGTGGTCGAAAGCATAACTGGGAATAGGGGCAACAGAAGATGCCTGGTCGGAATCTGATCCATGTGAGAAGTGCTGCGCACTCTGGGTGTGTGAAGGTGCGGAGGCCACAGACTCGAAAGAGTCTGGGACCGGAGAGTGAGCAGGTGACTCCTCAGCGGGAGCATCTGCGATCATCAAAAGATCTCCAACAGGAAGAAGGGCCTCGCCCTGAACATCATCCTCTAAGGGCTCGTCATCATACAGGTCGACGTCGCCACCATCGTCGGCGTCGGGAAGCAAATCGTAAGCAGGATATGAAGCAAGTGGTATGGGAGCAGGGATCTCCACTAACGGTAGGTCCCCGGCCAAAGGGCCATCAGCGAGCTCATCAGCACCATCAGGTAAAGCGAAGGGCTGGAAATCATCCTCGTCCGTGCTCGTAACGTCGGATGTGTGAACCTCGCGCTCCGAAGACTCTAGGTCATCTGATACTATAGGTCTAGGTCCTGTGGTGTCTGAATCACCAGTGCCGGAGGTGTCCATAGTGTCTGTACATAAACACAAACATGCACAAACAGTCAATCATACAATCAAATAATCACATAAGTCACCAAGTAAGCATCCAAATAGTTCTCCTAGTCCCACTAGCCTCCCAGCCTCTCAGACTGCTCTTCCTAGTCCCACTAGCCAATTCTCCTAGTCCCACTAGCCAATTCTCCTAGTCCCACTAGCCAATTCTCCTAGTCCCACTAGCCAACTACCTCGATCTCTCAGACCGAGCCTCGGCCTCTCAGACCGAGCCTCAGCCTTTCTAGACTGAGCCTATAATGAATAAAATGTGCTCAACATTTGTTTATAAAAGTTTTGGATCTGGACTTAAGTGGTATGCAGTAAAAATGTTTTCGTGAGAGCCCTAGTGATCATAGTCTAGACTCGAGAAGGAATCCTAGTTCGCTATGATCAGAGCTCTGATACCAAGCTGTCACACCCTGGCTTTGCGGAAGCGTGGTTAATTTGGTGTGACTTCTTAATACCGTAGCTTAACCATAACAAAGCTATATGAATTAAAAACCATGCAAGATCATCCATAGATTTAAGTTTTAAGAACCAAATACAACAATATTGTCTCAGCGGAAACACATCCTAACGACATTGTTCAACAAACACAAACTTCAACATAACATAATGATAGTTTAAGGACTGTGACTTGTCCAGGAAAGAGCCACATTCCCTAAACCCAGATGATCTCGTAACTAGTGCAGCGGGAAAACGTGCCATACCGTGCCAGATCCTTTAATTTCCTGAAATACATGTAAGTTGAAAAATCAACAATAATGTTGAGCGAGTTCATGTGTAGTGAGTATGTAAAACACTTGTGAGTATAAAATCCTGGTATGTAGCAAATAAGGAAAAGAGATCACCAATGGTTTGCAAGGCCATTGATATGTGTGAAGTGCAAGTAGGAAGACTCAAACCTAGCAGATTTAGCGTTGGGTACAAAGTCACTCAAGGTCCGTTCTGTTGGGCCTCTCTGAGGTCCGTTCTGTTGGGCCTAGAGTTGGGCTCGCTACACCCAGATAGATCTACCGCTTACGTCCCTCCGTCCTACAATGAGGATTAATGGCCTCCAGTTTCTGCCTACCCACTCACATGATCTAAGTAGTAAAACCTCCTTACGCTAACCATACCATGTATAAAGTACTTGTAATCAAAGTAACATGTATTTCACCCCCGCAGTTTAAAAAACTGAAAACAGTTAAGAGAAAAGGGGGACATGAACTCACAGTGGTGCGTCTCTACCAAGTATGCCTCCAAATCAATCAGCTGTATGACGACCTACACGTACTAACTCTATTAGACGGACGGCCGTGCCTTAGCTTTATGGTTTAAGTTGTTGGGAAATAGTTAGGCAACTATTTCGTGTTTACATTCTGTATATACTTGGTAGTCATTTTCCTTCCCAAGGATGGGGGATTTATACATGTGTGTTCGTTTAATTCGGATTACACAATTAAGTCTCACTTAATATATTTTATTTCCAACTTCAAAATATAAATATTCTTCCCAAAAATATTATACTTTAATACATGTGATTTTCCCAAAATAATACTTAGTAATATTATTTTTACCCTAAAAATAATATTTACGTAGTTCACAAAATAATCATAAACACTTATACAAGTGATGTTGTGAAAAATATATACTAAATATATTTATGTATCACGTTTTATTTTGTCAAATCCCACCTCCGATATTTTGTAAATAAGTCATGGCGAAATCTATGCTTTAAAAACAAGTCAAAATGTATTTCTAACACTTTTAGTGAAAATAATTCTAAGTGTTAGGTTTTTAGAAAAATTTCGCCAGATGTATTTCTAACAAGTCAAAATGTATTTCTAACACTTTTGTAAATAAGTCATGGCGAAATCTATGCTTTAAAAACAAGTCAAAATTTCCCCTCTGTAACTGGAGGTGGCCACGCTTTTAAGCGTATCATTTTCTTTTACAAATCAAACCAACAATCTTTATCATTCAATCAAAACAATGTTCAAACCACAACTAGTCAAAATATATATATCAATCGCATAAATGCATGAACTTGTGGTTTATCCAAAAATATGTAGTAAAGATCCTTACCTTAGTGTATCTTTATATAAATCAATCCGGTTTCGTAAAAACCTCGTTTTTAGAAAAGTTCCGTTTTTACAACTTCTTGTCATCTTTCACAAAAATAGTTATTTTGTTGATACTTTGTGCTACACAAGTGTTTACACACTTGTGTGTTCTAATAACCATTCTTGTTAGTGTAAGATCCGTTTTTAGAAAACATGATTTCTTGACACTCGGTCCTTTAAAAATACCACCTGTAGATCCATAGATCTACTAGTGTTAATCACTATTTTACAAGCTAAAACACTTTTACACAAGTTCATGATTCGCGTGTGGTAGAGTTTCATCTTCTAACCCTTGTTATACTTAAACAAGCTTTATGTCATAATCCAAGATCATGACTAAACCGGGTTAAATGATGATCCGAGCTACCACAACATAGATCGGGTCCAAATATCTTCACAAATCAAATACTACATGATTTACACAACCTATGAGCTTTTAACCACCATTTTAGTGTTTTAAGTAGACTTTTGGGTGTCATCTTGTATGTTAACGAGTTTTAACCGTTACAAATCGTATTAACCTCGTTAAAATAGTTCGAGTAGGTGATTTAAGTAACATACCACTAGCTCGAGGCTAGGGAAGAATCTATGCGAAAAACGGGTGGATAAAAGCAAGAGAATGAGGTCCTTCGCCTTCCGATTGCACCAAGACTCCTTATATGCGATCCTTGATACTAGAATGATCTTGGAATGTGATGATGGAAGCCGAAAGATGGATGGTTGGTTGTGGTGTGGTTCGGCCGAGAGTCTCTAGAGAGAGAGAAGAGTGTGTTGTTGAGTGTTAAGTGGTGAAATGATCTCTTGTGCTTAACTAGTTACTTATAGGCAAATTAGAGATTATAATCCATTGGATTATGTGTCTTGTAGATTTTAAACATCAAGGATTAAAATAATAAAAGTTGTACCATGCATGTCCCCTATGGGACCGAATTCGGATCAAGGGGGGGGGGGTCTAGTCCGATTCCAACTAGTTAGTTAGGATAATAGTTAGGTTAAGTAAGTTAGTTAAGTACTTAACCCGGTTAGTTGTGTGCCGTGCGTTACAATGGGTGTTAGGGTATTCAGGGACCCTAACTGGCTCAGAAAAAGATAAATAATGAAAATAACAATATTTTCAGGTTCCGGGTAAAGTCCGGTTGTTTGGTTGGATAGTAATCCGTTAAAGCGTTAATCAAAGCTTTAAAGTGTCGTTAATACCATTTTTAGTGACACACTCATTTCTGACACTTTGGAAAGTGTCTAGTAATATTTTTCTCATGTTTTGGCACTTTATTAGTTAGCTAAAAGCTGAATTATTGATGTAAAGTGCTGTGTTTTGTGCTTAGAGCACGTTTTAGGCACATCCAGTCATTGTAACTTATTCCTAGAGACGCAGTTCTACAACCCTTGTATCCCTACACTCACCACTAGTGTAGCAAAATATTTATGGCTCATACAGGCCTTAGAGGCAGTGTCTGCCTGATGCTGGCTTTATCAGCATGTTCAATAGGTTATCCGTTATAGTGCTACTGTGCTTTTTGTGCATCATGTTTGTCACTAAGGTTCAGCATGTTAATAATGTAGTGACAGTAAGTAAAGTATGATGCAGGTATATACATGTATCAGAAATCAAGTAGCAGTTCATCAGTAACTTCAAACAAGCACAGTAATTAAGCAGTAATTAATTGTCAATTAAGTCGTACGGATACCTGGTTTAGTGAGGGTTGTCACACTTTTACGTACTTTTCAAGTTGGGGCGAATACATGAAAATTGATACTTGATATAATAAACGAGAAGTGAGACTTGATATAATAAACGAGAATTGATACTTGGTATCATAAACGAGAATTGATACTTGGTATCATAAACGAGAAATAGTGTCATGAATAGGGTACCATAAGCACCATTAATCGTGTACATACTTAGACCGCAGAACAAAAGGTTAGATCTAACGGGTGCCTGGCAGCCACACTCTCGGTGAGGGCGAGAATCGAGTAGTGCTTTTGTGTCTCAGAATATACCAATTAAATGCCTTAGGTTTGGTGACTTCCTATGTCGTGTCACATGTTAATGGCCTTGCAACCCATTAACTAAACAAGAATACTTTATTTGTACGAGGATCGTACACAAGAATACATTATTTGGTTTATACCACAAGAATACTTTATTTACACAAGAATACGTTATTTGGTTTACACTACAAGAATACTTTATTTTCACAAGATACTCGTTATGTTTTCATACAAAGTATACAAACGTGTTCAACACAAAACTGCATGAATTCACACCAACTTTATGTTGACGTTTTTCCAAAAACTCACATGTATTTCAGGTAACTAGGATGGATGTGCGCGCGGTTTTACTCATGCTCTTGGATGTCGTTTTGTTTATCTTTGAATAAAGTTGTAAACTTATCAGACAAAATGCTGTCTTGTGATGTAAACACTTAAACCATGTTTTCGGTTATGTAATGTTTGGCATTTTGAAACTGATTTATGAGCATGTAGTATGTTTACTCTTCGTATGCAATGAGAACCTTTCATGATCACACCTCGTGCTTCCACCGCAGAAAGGGGTGTGACAGTTAAAACTCGATTAATTTGTCGATTATCTGTTGAAAACGTGAAAAGATGTAAAAGTGAAGAAATTGATCGAATCTGATGCGAATTGAGATCTGAAAACGATGAAATCCTGTGCGAAATCGTGTGAATGATCTGAGCAATCGATCTCCTGCTCTGATACCACTTGTTAGGACCGGTTTGACTCCGAACGATTGTGAACCGACTCGTACGACGTGCGGAATCCGTGTACGAGTGAGACTGAAACACACGAACAGTAATATAAACGTGATTCTTTGATAAATCTGATAACGTACAAGAACCTTGAATCACCTTGGACAACTTTCTCTCTCTACTTTCTCTCTCTAGAACTCTAGCTCTCCAAGTCACAAATGGCAAAAGTTCCTAAATGAAACCCTAAGGCTTTTATTTATAGGCCAAGGCTTATAAGGAATTTCCCCTTATTTACAATAATGCCACCTTGCCTTTTTCTATCTAATATTACAATGTAAAGCTAGTTTTAAACTATTTCTGCTACGACTTGAGATGACGGAGGCGATAGACATAAATGCACTAACAAGAAGTCTCCTGCAAATGATGAATCAACTTGAATTTCAGGACGAAATTCTCAATAACAGGGGGAGAATGTGACAACTGCCACTTTCTGGTAATTTTCGTACATTTAAATCAATCATTCAAGTTATACAATTATCAGTATGGAATGTCCGAACTGCATTATTACATGACATACACTTAGAATACTCATGGAATATTTATTTTTGATGCACATAACTCACTTTTATTGATTACATTTGAAACACTTTAATCAATGCATCGAAACAACTAGAGTAGTACCTAGTAAACTAGTGTGCTGACAAAAACGCAGGATTCGTAGAAACCATCTAAATGACATCTTTAGGACTCACATGAAAGTCCAACATCTAATATACGTTAAACCCTAACTAGGAATGCAAGGGTTTGATTTAAAACCTTCCAGAAGTTCGATAACACTAAAAACTGCCCGAAAAGCACTAAAAGCGACAATTTCAACACTTTTCCGCAGAAATTCTGCAGAAATCAGCCTTTTAATATTTTTGCAACATATAAAAGTGATGTTTAACATAGAACTCATATGAGGATACCTCCAGGTTTCATCTAAACCAAGAATCACATCAATTCACACAACTTACACAAGCTTGGCGTTCAAATAACGACTAACGGAAACAACGCCAAACGAATATCCGAACGATATCGGGTCTTTTTTTTTAGTGACCATCTAATATTTTTTGGATCATGTTGGTCTAGTATGATCACCTAAACACCTTGAAACATCTTGAGAAATTGTAAACCTTAAACACTTAAACATACTAATATTTTTACAACATTTTATCAAGTTTAAAACCCTTTACACTTTGAAACAAATACAAGACCCTTTCCCCATGTTATGAACGTTTTTAAGAGGTCCCACACCCTTAATTTTGTGTTAAAAATATCTAGATATTTTGATTATTGCAAGTGGATGAAATTGGTGGATGATTATAACACTTAATCATTAAGTTACTATCATTTTATCCATGACTTTACACCTTCATTACACACACATAAGAACACTCTCTCATCTTCATCTTTTTCACCAAGAACACCATAAAACCCCACTTCAATTTTATTACATCTTTGATGATCAACATGGAGATTAATGGAACATAAGATGATCTAAAGCATCTACAAGTTAAAGCACACTTTTTCATCCATTCAAGAGCTTTCAATCATCAAGATCTTCATCTTCTTTGCTTCTAATCATCATATAGAATATCCCTAGCCACAAGTGCTAGAAGTGAGCTTCTAAATCTATTTTTTTTATAGTTATTTATGTTTATGATTGTTAAAATAACTAGTAATAACTAAAGAATCATACAAAATATTATGAAGATACAAAGAAGCAAAATAATAATCATGATATATGTTTGTTTGTTTGTTTATGTTGTGATTTATGACTTATTACTTGCATATTTGATCTTGTCATGATGAATATCATAAGAATAAATTGTTGGATGATGTTTAAATACATGATTTAACAAAGTATACATGTTTATGTTAAAAGGGGTTTTATTAAACATAAAGGTTTAATGGATGATCATATTCTTTGATGTTGTTAAGGTATTTAGTGTTTTTTTTTATTAAAAACTACACTTCTACAAAATTATGAAAACAAACATACAAGATGGGATTTTCATAAAAGTGGTTAAAACTAGAAGTAAAGCATGGATTTGAACTAATTAACATGTGTTATGATCATACCCAAAACCCTACATAATTTTGATTTCATCTTGTTACGATTTTGTTATAAAATTTCATATGTTTTTGTTAAGAATGTTATGAGTAAATTGATGGTGAATTTGAAAAGAAAATGATATGTTTACTAAACATGGCTAAGTGCTTAATACAAAGATAATATGGCCAAATTTTCTTAAAATTCATATGTTAACAAAACTATAATTTTTGGCTAAATCTTTACAAGATTTATAAGAATGTTAAAGAACGGTTTTTGATAAAAGAAAAAGTTAGATGAATATATATTTTTGAGAAAAAAATATATTTGGGTATTTAACACCTTATGTGCAATATGTGATACTTGGTGTATTAGTTATATGTATCAATTAGGAACTTGAATATAATGACACAAATAAACACATGACATATTACAATCAAAGTCTTACAAGGTTACATATAAATACGCCTTAAAAACGAGTTACGGACGATCCGAATAATCGGACACAAATTATGGTCTAATCGGACGACGGACGAAACCATAAACTTATCGCCAATCCGAGGAGTTACTACGACGCTTAGGAGATCTTTCGATGCGAATACATATAAATCACCGACAACAATATCCGGATGTTTTGAACTTATAAAAAAATTATTATGTTAACTTATACTTAGAGTTTTTTATAAAAATTACTAGATATGTACAAATGGACTTAATTTACAAATGGGTATATTTTACAAATGGGCTCAATTTACAAATGGGTATATTTTACAAACGGGCTTAATTTACAAATGGGCTTATATTACAAATGGGCCTATATTTCACAAATGGGCTTATATTACAAATGGGCCTACATTTCACAAATGGGCTTATACGTACTAATGGGCTTATCTTCCTAAATGGGCTTAACATAAATACATGGGCTAAGCCCAATATCAAAACTCATGGGCTAAGCCCAATACCAAACAAATGGGCCAATAACATTAGGCCCAATAAAATTAAGCCCAATACTATTTAGGCCCAATACTATTTAGGCCCAATAACATTAAGCCCAATACTATTTAGGCCCAATACTATTTAGGCCCAATACTATTTAGGCCCAATACTATTTAGGCCCAATAACATTTGGGCCCAATAACATAAATTCTTGGGCTATGCCCAATAACATTAAGACATGGGCTCGACCCAATAACATGAAAACATGGGCTCGGCCCAATGACATATAATTGGTGAAAATACAATTATACAATTTATTCATATAAGACATAAAATCAAGAGGACAAGATCCGATGATACAACTCACAAGATACAAGATTTCATATATATATATATATATATATATATTTGGTGAAATATATATATATAACAGTTTAACAATTCATACATCTAATACACAGTTCAACGAATAACAAATACAAACAAGTCTTAATACATATTCAAGATAGAAGACTTGTACATGAGCCAATACAAAACCGAAGTGTCTAACAAATCTAGGACCTTTGTAGGTCGTGATACAATTCAAGACAACTGCAAGTGAGGTTACAATTACATACAGTTTACGGATGCAATTCTGTGAGTTCATGTCCCCTTTTCATTTTAAATGTTTTTCAAGCTTTACAACTATCGGGGAAAATACATGTACAATAGTATGATAAGTCAAGGAATGAAACACCTTAGATCATGTGAGAAATTAGGGCCATAACAAAAGCACCATTAATCCAGTTTGGACCAAGGAACAAAGGGTTAGATCTAATGGGTTTTGGCGAGCCCCACTCATGTCCATTCATTTGCCTAGGAGTGCGTTTGTGTCCCTACGACATGTGTCGATACAATTAGAATCATCTAGGGTTGGATTGCTTCCTATTTTCATCACATATTAATGTCCTTGCAAAACATTAATGATCACGATTTCATTGACGCTTTTCATACTACATTTGATACAAATACAAATACATCTCACATTTTACAGATACATCTTATATCCAGTTTGGATACAATTACAACTGAGACAAATACATATTACATACTGTTTTGATACAGATACATCTTGTACAGCTAAATTGCATGAACTCGCTCAACTTTTGTTGATGTTTTAAAACTTACATGTATTTCAGGGAATTAGTGGACCAACGCAAAGATTTCAGTTCAAGGAAAACAAGTATCAATACTCCATGCCAACTATTGAAGGGTTTGCCTGTTATATACCGCCTCTTTGCGATGATATAGTGGTCAAAGCCTTGACATTTTTAGACTTACATTTGATGTATGAAACAATGAAAACTTACTTTCATTTGATGGTTCGTAAACAATGTACTTAACTTATGTTGCGATCTTTTGAACAATTATGACAATGGCATTGGAGCATGTTTTATTCATTTAGTATGTTTAGTTATATCGTTATGCAATGAGAACCGAACAGATCACACCTCGCGCTTCCGCTACGAGTGGGTGTGACACCAAATGCAACAGAAATATCCTCACCTCTTCCCACCGAGTGCGAAAATGAAACCTGTAAGGAGTAGAATTTCGGGGACGAAATTCCTTAAACAGGGGGAGACTGTGACACCCAGCCTCTCATGCCGTACCAGACATTAGTAATCTGTATAGTAGACATGTAACATGACTATTTGTGACTAAATGTGATGTTAATATATGATATTTGATGTGTTGACAAATTTTAGATGTGTATAAAAATTATGTTGGCAACGATAAAACTAACGCTTATCGCGTAACGTTTAAAATGCGAAACGAACGTCGGTGACCACTCGATCAGTGTTGAAATCCTAAAAATAGTCTGTTATGATTTGAATAATAATTTTAATCATATCCGTGTGGAAAATAATTTAAAACATTGAGAAACTCTATTTTTCGAGTTTGAGCGCGTACCGCGCGATACTGCGCGAATTAAACAAGATACCGTCAACGCAGCCAATCAAGGCAACTGGTAATTATTTCAGTAATAATTTTGAGTAATTATTTTTATAGAATGATAAAAATAATTTAAAACGCACTAAAACGGGATTAAAACGCTAGACAAAATATCTGGTATTCAGTAAAATACCCGTTTTTGCACTAATATACATATAATATATGAATATATATATAAATGTGTGTGAGTGGGGGGTATGTGGCGGCATATATGGCTGCCCACATTCTCTTGTTTCACTCAATTTGGACACTTGTAACACCTAGGGAGTGTAAGGTGATGATTAATCTTGAACATGCATCCATAAACTTCCATTCTTTCAAGAAACCATTTCAAAACTTACTCTCTCTCTCTCCCTTGAATAATCCCAGCCGAACACCCCTATTACACTGTCACTTTCATTTTCAAATCAAAATCTTGGAGAATCATGTCCATTCCAAGGTGATTTCATGCTTGTAAGACGGTTTGGAAGTGATTTCAAGCAAGATTCAAGCAAGAACAAGCCTCATATCACCATCTTTTCTCAAAAACCCACTTTGAAAACTTGAAGGTATAAAATATTTCTTTAAACATTGTTCTTGATTCATATTGATAATGAAGTTAGTAAGAAGTTTCTCTTGATTCTTGAAATCTAAACATAAACTTGAAACTAACAAACAAATGAGTTTTGAATAAAATGAAAATGAGTGTGTGCATGTATGTATACATGGCCGAAAATGTTGTTTGTGTATGTGTATATTGCAATTCGAATTTTTGATGAAAGATTTCTTGATTATTTGATTTCTTGAAAAATAAGATGATTAACGTAAGTGTTAGTTGTCATACAAGAATGCTTTAAAATGATATGTGTTATATTTTAAAAACATGATGTTAATATGTTCTAGAATAATATTGGAACATAAATGATGATGATAAAATTGTAGAAGTGCATTAGATGCACAAATGTAAACATGCATGATGATATATGAACTTAAAAAGATGATTTGAACATTATATGATAAAAATCCATTTTTATAAGAATATAAACACTAAAATAAAGTTATTTTGAAGTGTTTAATGTTATATAACTTTGTCATAATGTTTGCTAGCTTTGCATGTGGTACTTAGTGCATAAAAAGTTGTAAAATACGTGAAATCGCATGATTTAGGTGACTTATATAAAAACTGCACTAATCTGATTATAACCACTATTTTAATCAGTAAATAACATGTATTGTGTTAAAATATCAAGTCGTTTCGAGTTGGGATGGTTACGGTAACGTTTAACGCAAAACTATGCGTTAAAACGGTCAAAAATCGGCTTTTCGGGTGATTTCTGTAAAACTGAATTAGATCAGTAAATAAACTGATATTTTTAGTTTAAAAATAAGTATTTTAAGTAATTTTAAGTTTACTTGGTGTTTGGTTGGTCATACATGACTTCCGACGCCCGAAAACGTTACCGAATCGCTAAAATATGCATTTTTCAATGAACATGAGTATGGGTGAATTTTGAGTGAATCTTATGTGATAAAATGTATTAAGTGATTTGAACGTGTAAATGTGATTATATGTTAAGTGTTAATTCGATAATGGGAAAATTAGACTATGCACGTATGCATGTACGTTTTGTTCGGTAGAAATGGTAAATTTGCGTTAAATGTGTAACTTGTTTGTCGAGCATGAAATTTAGTATATATGAGATGTTTTATTTATATTTGCTTTAAAAATGACAAAATATTTAAGTTAGTAATGTTTTGCGTGTTTCAGTGTTAAATTATATGAACGTTTATGTATATATGTTACGACGCGCAAATCATAGATATATTGCGTATAAACGGAAGAGTTAACGGATTTACACAATAATGGTCACCAGTAAAATCGTTCAAAATGCAAAATCATATATATATATATATATGGACTCATATATATATTAACACGCCAACATAATCAAAAATGACAACTTTTCGAGAAAATCTCAAAGTTATGTGATAATTCTAAGAAACAGAGAAACTTAGGATTTTTGTGTTGAATACATATATTGATTTAGAATTGTTCCTATATTAGGACTATATAAAAATCAATCTCTGGGATTACGGTATTAAAATACGCACCCAAAGGTGAGTGTCACTAAACCCCTCTTTTTACTGTTTTGTATATATTTTGGGGGTGGAACACGTTGTTAAAAGGGTTTAATAATGTTTTCGAAATAAAACATACCTTTTACTATAAAATATATATTTTCGCCAAAAATATGTGAGATTTTATAAGTTATACATTTCTTCGTAAAACGTTTTTGATGAATAAATATTGGATGTACGGCATTTCTTAAGTGATACAAGACCGTACAGTTGGGGTACGGATGCCGGCCTGGGTCTCGAATGATGGAGATTCAGGGGATTCGTACACATCGTGTATTAAATTGTCATATTAGTAGGATATATATATTATACGTGAGGCAGACATCATATTGTTCTTCGAGAAAGAACCCTGCGCCCATGATGTCGTTTAATCGTTTAAGTATTGCACACGATGAATTATTGGTAGATCTATCGTGTTGACAACCCCGTCGTGACCGGTCGCCCCGTGTCAATGTCAAACGATGAATTAATATTCTGTTTATTCTCTAGCATTGATTATCCCTGCATGGTTAATATATAGTTCGTATCTTCTAGCTAACATACGAGTCTGAAAATTGACGCTATAATTTAATATACAAAACCTGGGCAGTATTACTGTTGTCGGAGTAATGAACCGATGGAAGGCCCATGGATTTTATTAAGGAAGTAAAATGGACTTTCTAAAAATTACCCGAATTGTTTTCAAATAAACACCTAATCAGAAAGTTTTCTTTGGAATAAAATTTGTTAGTAAACGAATAAGTGAACTCACCTTCTTTTGTGTTGACACTTGATTTTAACGTGTTCTACAGGTACTTAAGTTCGGCTTCGGGAAATCATGGCGTATCTTGTGTTTGATGATGCATGTCGTTTCTTTTAAATATGTTGGACATCTTTTAAACTATCTGGGACGTTTGTAATAAGATCCGCAAGGATCAAAACAACTAAACTTATGTGGTTGTGTCGTGACTTTTAAAAATTTAATGTTTAATATTATGTTTTAAAATATGTCAAAATCTCCAACAAAAGAGTGCATCTTCCGACAAGGTATAAATGGGCACCAACTTCCGTCTCCACTACGTTTAAATATTCCGCTGTGACGTTTTTGGGGTGTGACAGTGCTGGCTGGTTTGGTGCAACCTGATTATTCTGAGTAACTACTGTGAAGTTTTGTGAGGCCTTACGCTTCTTCGACTTCTTGGAGGACTCAGTCTGTTTATCCTTTTTTTTTTCTTGTGTAGACTTGTCAGATGGTTTCTGGTCGCCTTTTCGGAAAAGTTTACCCTTCCTGATCTATGATTCAGTCAAGGTAGTGGATAATTCAATAGCCTGCCTAACTGTGGTAGGGTTACTACCGGTAACAATGTCCTGAACTGGGTCAGGGAGGCCATTGATGTACTTTTCAATGGCCTTATCCAAAGGCGTAACCATGGTAGGACATAGCAAGTGCAGTTCTTCATAACGATCAGTGTAGGCTTGATGTTCACCGCTTTCTTGCTTAAGATCGTCGAATTCCCTTTCCAATGCCATAAGTTCATGACGAGGACATAATTCCTTCATCATTAGAGCTCGAAGCTCTTCCCAGGTTTGTGCCATTGCCACATCGGCACCCCTATCCCTCATTACACCGTTCCACCATGTAAGTGCTCTTTTCTGGAATACACTCGATGCAAATTCAACCTTTCGCTCGTTTAGGCATTGTACATGACGAAACGTGCTTTCGAGACTCTCAAACCATTGTAGGAGCCCAGTGGCCCCTTCAGACCCAGTAAATGTGAGTGGCTTAGCTGAGTTGAACTGTTTATAGTTGCACGGAGCCGGTGCATTGTTGTTATTGTTATTGTTTGCTTGGTTTTCTGGGTTATCAGGTTTGGGAGTACAGCAGCGATTTGCTGAGTGATTAAGGCTGCCATGGCGGCATTATGACAACTGTCAAAAATCCAGGTATCCGTAGAACTAACTAATCTTGATTAATGCTTAATGACTGTGCTGAAATTACAGTTAACTGCTTTCTGATTACTGCCATACACATACATGTGCATCATACATTATTTAATGTCATATCAATATAGCATGAAAGCTATATTACTTTGAATGATGCACAAAGCACAGTTAGCACAGTTATCTGATAAATCAGGAATATGCTGACGGAGTTTAGTACATAGACAAACAGTGTTTTGAGACCCAGTATGGGCCAGAGACTAAGTACTACACTAGTATAGTGTGTAGGGAAGTAAGGACCACAAAACTGCATTCCTAAGTGATAGTTTAAGTGCCAGAAAGTGCATAAAACTCACCCAAAATGCTGAATTTAGCAAAATTCAGCATAAATCAGCTTTTTAACACATTAATATGATGCAAAAACTTGGTTAAATGGTCCTAAATGCTTTCCAAGTGTTGGAAATTAAAAGTGTCACAAAAGGGTACATGAAGAACACTAAACTGTATAGTTTAACACTTTAACGAACAAGTATATAACCGAACAACCGGACACTACCCGAAACACCAAATTTACACTAGAAGCATTGTTTTAATGTTTCCAAGCTAGTTATGATCCCCGAACATCATAACACCTCCTAAAAATATCTAATAACTAAACACTTAACCATTATACTTGGATTCCAACCATAAGCTAACTATATGTTTAAAACCTAATCTACTACCCCCCCCCCATGTCTATGACCCCATACAAGGGACCCACTTGGTGGATTTGTTTCAATATAATAATGGATATGGTTCCCCCTTTAATGACATTTTATACAAGAGTTAAAAAGAATGGATGGATTATAAGATGGCACCTTGAGTCTAAACTTCATATCTTTCACACACTAGAACACACACTCCATCTTTCTCTCCTCCCTCTTCTTGGTCTCGGCCGAGAACCACCACCACCATACCATCACCATCACTTCACTCCCATTCATTCTACATACTCTCAAGGGTGTTAAAGATCATACAAAGGAGCTAGGAGCTTGTGGAAGTGGAAGGACCTTCTCTCATTGCTTTTATCCACTCACTTTCTACTCTTGATTCATCCCTAGCCTTGTGCTAGTGGTAAGATTCTTAAACACTCTATTTTACATCCATTTCTAGTGGTTAAAGTAGTATCATAATCAAAACTTCAAGAACACTAAAGAACATAAGCATGTATCTTGAATATAAGCTTGATTTATGAAGTAATCTTGTTGAAACTAAGTTGTTTATGGTATGAATGCTTGTTGATCATTGATTGTTTGTAAAGATGATGTTGATCATCATAACATCTTGCTAGATCATGATTAAAAACATAGTCTAGCAAGATGAGAAAGTAAGAAGGTTGTAGGATGAAAAATCATCCACACTTGAATCATGAACTTGGAAAGAATAAAGTTGTTTTCTTGAAAAATCATAATCAAAGTAAGTTGTTAAACACATAGATCTAAGGATTTATAAATGGTATTTCAAAAGAACCAAGTTAAAAATATGAGTTTTGGTAAATCTTGGTTCTTACATAAACAAACACTATTTTTTATGGTTAAACAAGTGTAGAAACACTTGTGTAACAAGAAGATTACATAAAGAAGCATTTTTAGAAAATGTGTTTTGAAGTTGTAAACATCCAACTTCTCTAAAAATGAAGTTAAGTAAACACATTTTGAAGGGTAACTAAACACACTACCAAGTTACTACAATTTTTTCATAAACTTTCAAGTTCATGAAGTAGTAGATTAAGCATGATTTTGGCAAGATTGGTAAGTGAATGTTGTTTGTTGATGATTGTAAATTGATTGTAGTGATTTTTACAAAAGAAAATGATATGCTTGAATGCATGGAAACCTCCATTTTTAGGGGAAACTATGGCAAAATTTTCTAAAAATATGAACACTTAGAAAATATTTATAAACACACACTTACAAGTGTATTTTCAACAATAGATGGTTTCATAAACTTTGCCATAATTTTTGGTTACAAAAATACAAATGTTGGAGGTTGGTTTTTATAAATAAAAGTGGCTAGATATATATTTAGAATATATGTATACATTAAAGACATAATGTGTGTGATTATGTGTATACTTTGTGTAATAGTTATGTTATTTTAGGACTCAAAATAATATAACACATCAAAACACCAAGAATTACCGTCCAAAATATTACCAAAATCTCAAGGAATAAGCATACAAGTTACACACAAAATATTGGCGAAACCGAACAAGAAATGTAACTTGCAAAATATTCCGGAAAATATGTTCACAAAATATTTTGGTAAATAGTATTTTGGATACAAAGGAATGAAAATATGATTTTCACAATTATTTAAAGAGTATATCGTATTTTGACAAAGGAAAAATATAGCATTTTTTTACAAATATAAGTACATATATTTTCCTTGGAATTATTAGAAAGTATATTATTTTTGGGAAAAATATATATTTTCTTGAGTAAACAAGAAATATATTATTTTTGGATAAAAATAAGTTTATATATATTTTCTAAGTTAAGACTCGAAAATATATTATTTTGGAACTACAAATATTTTTGCCTAAAGAAAAGTTATGAATAATTTCTCTAAGAAATATTCTTTAAATATATATTTTGGAAATATATATGTTGGTGGACTTTTATTAGAAATAATATTCCGGAAGGTTTAATAATTAATTAAGTATGAGGATACTTAATAACTACATTATGAATACGTATTTTCGTACGTATAAATACGCACCCGAATACGACCCCAAAATATGACAAAATACACATGTATCAGATACCCCCATCCTTGGGAAGAAATACAAGTATTATTACTTGAGAAGTATTATTACAAAAATGTTGTTTAACAATTATTCCAGAAATTTATAAATATAATTTAAGTTAAAACATTAATTATTTTGACAATAATTATATAACTTGGATTAATATCAGAAGCGTAAAAGGAAACGTAACTCAGAAACGTTAACACTAAGTCAAGGCACGGCCTGTTCGTCTAATATACATTAGTACCTTGTAGGTAGTCATGTTCACCGGAGAAGTACGAGTGACGATTGTTGAAGACGCAAGACTGTGAGTTTCGTGTTCCCCCTTTTCTTTTAACTGTTTTCATTTTTATAACTTCGGGGGTGAAATACATGTTACAACTGTTTACGTACATTGTTATTTGGTATGGTTAGCTAAGGAAGGGTACACTTAGATCATGTGAGTGGTGGGCACAACGCATAAGGCCATCAATCCTAGTATATGACCGAGGGACATGAGTGATAGATCTATTTGGGTGTAGCGAGCCCCGCCCATGTTGGACCAGGGTTTGGCCCATGGGTAGGCTATGTCTTACAGCCGGAAGCCCGGTGCAAAATTTGCTAGGTTTGAGCTACCTGCATCACGTCACACATATCAATGGCCTTGCAACCCATTGGTGATCTGTTTTCCTTGTTGCTTTCATACCGAGATTTATAAACGTACATACATACTTACAGTGATTTCAAAGGTTTATACATACACACAAACAAACACACGAACTCGCTCAACTTTTGTTGATGTTTTCAAAATACATGTATTTCAGGGAATTAGTAAGTGGATCTGGCGGGCGTTGGAAGTTACTTGCTGCGTTGTGAATAAAGATGTCATCCATGGTCGTGAGGTTTGGGTTGGGTGTCTTAATCCTGGACGAGACACGCCTTCCAAACCTTGGTTTTATTAAGTATCTTTTGATGAGTCCTTAGTGAACTCTAAAATAATTCGTATGGTTGTAAGTTGAATTTGAAGTCTATGCTTTAAAACAATGTTGTGATGTTTTTAAACTTAATTTATGGATGAACATCTGTGGTTTTTATCATTTAGTTGATGTTATGATTGAATGCAATGGTATTAAGAAAGTCACACCATAATCAGGCTTCCGCAAAAGTCTGGGTGTGACAGCTTGGTATTAGAGCTTCGATTGTAGCGAACTAGGATTCCTTCTCGAGTCTAGACTACAATCATTAGGGCTCTCACGAAAATGTTTTCACAATATACCTTCATTGCATACAACGCCCAGATCCAGGAAGACAAACTTTTTTACAGACAAAAGACACGAAACACATTTCAAAATTTATGTTCATGGTTCAGTCTTAGGGACTGGGTGGTTCAGTCTAAGAGACTGGGTGGTTCAGTTTGAGAAACTGGGGGGTTTGGTCTAAGAGACCAGGTAGTTCAGTCTAAGAGACTGGGTGGGATAGTCTGGGAAGACTAGGATGGATACGTGCATACATTGTTATTGATTACATGCTTATTAATGATTGTTGATGTGACAACCCTCAAAATTTCAGGTACTGTACAAATTAATTAATCTTAATTACGTGCTTAATGACTGTGCTTGATTACAACTGACAATTTAAACTGCTCTATGATTCTATATCATATATACATGCATCACATTTTATACAGTCACTCCATTCATTACACACCTACATTAGTGACAAACTTGATGCACTCAGCACAGTTAACACACTGAACGGTTGATTCAGAAATAATGCTGACAATGCCAGCACTTAGACAGACAATATTATTATGGCCAGTAGGAGCCAGGGATAGAGTACTACACTGGTTTGTAGTGTAGGGAGATGAGGACCATAAGACTGCGTCATTAGGTGATAGATATAGTGTCGGGGAGTGCCTAAAACATGCGTTAAATACAGAATTCAACTTTCTTTTATTAAATTCAGCATTTTTATATCCTAGTAGAATATACAAATATAACAGAGTGGTCCTGTATACTTTCCTAAGTGCCAGGAATGTTTTCGTTACAATAAGATACACAAAAGACACTATACGGTGGAATTAAACGCTTTAACGGAACGATACGTAACCGAACAACCAGACATTTTCCGGGACACTAAAATATTTTCAGAAATATTATTTTATCTTTCTTAATTATTTATGGTCACAATAAATCCCTACGCACTATAGAAACATGTCACACACCCACTATACTTGGAAATACCCTAACCTTTTATTTACTACCTACTAATTACCAACATTTTTACACTTAACCCCCCCCCCCCCAACCGAAATCAGCCATGGACCCACCATAATCACCCTTCTTTTTGCCTCTTTACCCCATTGGTGGGAAACTTGTGCATGGTTAGAGAATTGTCACATTGTGTAAGGAATCTTGCAATTTCCTAAGATTTCCATCATCACTACAATGCTTGCACTCCACCTCTTCCCTCTTCCCTATTATTTTCGGCTCACACACCCCCCCCCCCTCTCTCCATAACCGATTTCACCATCACCCTTCCTCACCACCTCCATTTCTTCTCCAAAAGCTCTCATTCAAGTTGAAGATTCATCCATTGAAGTGCAAGATTGAAGGTTCTCAAGGAAGCTTGATTCAAGACTTTGTCACCAACATTTCACCATCATCTTGTCCTAAGATTACTACCCTAGCCTTGTGCTAGAAGTATGTCCCTCCACACTCTTGTTCTACCTTGATTCTTGTTATGTTTGTTTGAATGTTCTTGTCACCCATAAGCTTAAACACTAAAATGTGAACTTAAATTTCTGCATAAAAACCTTAGATAAAAGGGTTGTATGAAGTTGAAATCTGGATGGTTTAGGGTTGGTTAATGCATGATTGAGGTTTGAGCATTTATTCAGCAATAAAACATGGTTAAGGTCTTTGTTTATGCATTTTTAGTCACTTCTACATGCAAACAGCTTGCTGATTGAAATTTCCAGCCTGCTTCAACGGGCTGTAACTGGTTCATTTATAAACGAAAAACTGAGTTTCTGGAGTCTAAATTGTGTAATTTTGAATAACCGAACAAATGAAACTGGAATCGTAATTTTTCGAGACCGTTTACTATTTTTAAAGTATTATTTTTAGACAGCAGCTCAAAGCTGAAATATTTCTGCTGAAAAAGTGTGTTGAAATCAGAGTCAAAACTTAAAACCCAAGCAGGATCGGCTCGTGAGATTTTTACTGGAGATTGTCACGGTTGTTCCCGCGACCCTCCAACTGGAATTTCGTCGATCCGACTTACGGTTGATTTTAGTGAATTTTTCCGTAAAACTGCAATCAGAAAGTATCAAATCTGATTGCAGTCGAGTAAAAGAATTTTTATTTAAAATTAGTAATGAACCGATATCCGAAATTTTTACACAATAAATCGTGGATTATATATGACCTTCTGTAAAAATTTGAGAATTTTTGGAAAAGGATAACTATTTTATTTAAGTACTCGAAAACAGTCCTGTTTTGTGTAATAAATCTGAAAAGTCGTAGTTAGGATATTGCATGTAGTTTTGTCGGGTTGGCTATGTGGGAACACTTTATGAGGTATTTGTAAAAGAAAATGATATGATTTTATGCATGGACACCTCTATTTACAGAGGAGGCTATGGCGAAATTTTCGGAAATTATAACACTTAGTAATTATTTACTTCTAAGACTATAATTTACTAGAACACTAAACAAACAAATATTTATCACACGAATCCTTATAAGTAACGCCACTCTAAATATTAAACTCTAAGCCAAGGCACGGCCCGTTCGTCTAATAGACATTAGTACGTGTAGGTTGTCGTGTAGCAGTCAGACTTTGAGATTCGGTTCGAGACGCATTACTGTGAGTTCATGTCCCCCTTTTATCTTAACTATTTTCAGTTTTTACATTTCGGGGGTGAAATACATGTTACAGACATTTACAGACTTATACAGACAATTATTATGGTATGGTTAGCTTAAGGAGGGTTTTTACTACACGATCATGTGAGGGGTGGGTACAACGCTTAAGGCCATTAATCCTCATAGTAGGACCACGGGACATGAGTGATAGTTCTATTTGGGTGTAGCGAGCCCACACCCATGAGGCCGGGGCGGCCCATAGTGGTGACTATGTCTTCATACCGGAGACAAATTTGCTAGGTTTGAGTCTTCCTGCATCCTTTCACACATGCTATTGGTTTTGCAACCCAATGGTGATCAGGTTTTTCCTTAATTGCTGCATACCAGGGAGTTTTACTATACAGATATTTTTAAAGGCTTTTATATACTTACTTACACATGAACTCGCTCAACTTTTTGTTGACTTTTTAAAACTACATGTATTTCAGGAAATGAGTAGGTTCTGGCAGGTGGTGCATGTTAGCTGCGTACCAAATAAGGATGTCATCCGGAGTCGTAGGTTTGGGAAGTGTAACTCTTTCCTGGACGAGTTGCATGTCTCAATTCTTGTGTCGTTGGTAGCTTATCGTCAAGTCTTTTTGAATTCTCCTTAAACTAGTCATGGTTTGTAACGTATTTCTGTGGTTGACGTTTTTAGACAATATGTTATGCATTTTTTTTTCAACTATTTTAATGGATGAACATCCGTATTCTATCATATAGCATTGTTGTGATTGTTGTTGTGGTATTAAGAAGTCACACCAAATAAACCCACGCTTCCGCAAAAGCCAGGGTGTGACAGCTTGGTATCAGAGCCTCGATCATAGCGAACTAGGATTCATTCTCGAGTCTAGACTATGATCACTAGCGCTCTCACGAAAATGTTTTCAAACGTTTTTACATTTGCATACACTAAAAGTCCAGATCCTGGGCACAAACTTTTTTTTTTACAAACAAAAAGGCACAAATACACTTTTCAAAAATTATATTTCGGTCTTAGAGACTGAGGGAGTTCAGTCTTAGAGACTGAGGGAGTTCAATCTTAGAGATTGGGAAAGATTTAGTCTTAGAGACTGGGAGATTGGTCTTAGAGACCAGGGTAGTCTGAGAGGCTAGGGAGTTTAGTTTAGAAGTGGAGGAATAATATGGAAAGACTAGAATGCATACATGATTTCATTGTTATTTGTTTACATGCTTACCTTATTTGTGTGCATATGTTGTGGTTGTGTTACAGACACCATGGCATCTTCCGGCAGCGGAGTATCTAATACGAGCGACCCGATGGCCTTTACTTCCAATGACGAGATGGCCACAGACTCGGGAGTTTTCACCTCAGACTACACGAGCACTGACGAAGACGACTTTCAGCCCTTCGCCCTACCGGACTTCGGGGGCGACATGCCCTTAGCTGATGGCCCGCCAGGAGAGGATCTACCCCTCGTCCCGATCCCTGCTCCTTTTCCTTTTGCTGCAGTTCCCTTTGAGGAACAGCCTCTCGACATGTTACCCGGTGATGATGTCGTTCTACCCATCGAGGGTCCCCCGGAGGGAGACCAGGATGGTGGGGCCCCGGTGGAGGACGGCGTTCCAGTTGTCGATGTTCCAGTTGTTGATCCTATTGTTCCCATGGTCGAGCTTCCCGATAGGGAGGTTCAGTCTGATTCATCCGCTTCAGGTTCCTCCGAGTCGACAGCTTCTCATATCCCACCGTTGGGACTCGGTTACATTCCTCGCATGGACGCTGATGAGGAGATGGAGTTGGAGCAGCCTGCTGAGGCTCCTGTTCATCCAGATGATCTAATTCCTGCCATACTTGCTGATTATCAGCCCGCTCCAGTCATTTCCGAGCCCGCTCTCGCCATTGACCCTGTTACTGTCGCTGATACCCCCGTTGTTGCACCATCAGCCATCGAGATACCAGATATAGCACCCATACCCGATCCCATGGATATTTTTGACGACCTTGCACCGTTCGCTACCCACATGGACACGAGGTACGCCCACTCCAGCAATGGGTGGATTGAGGAGGATGACTACCCTCCGTATGTAGTCCCAGTCACTCCCCCTCCCGCACCCATCGCTGTACCACTCGATGCTCCCTTGTTTCCTCCATCCACATCCGATACCCACCGTACCGACCTTCCTATCACGTTCCTTCAGGACATCCCTCCGCCCTAACCTGGGGAGGGATCGTCGAGCCAGCTTTTCGGCCACACCTCATTCATGCCAGAGGATAGCCAGTTCTTACCGCAGGTCCCTTATCCAGATTTTGTTCCTCCAGTGTCATTTTCTGCACCCTTCGTGACCCAGTTTCCCCATGTCACTTCACAGTTTGCATTTACCCCGCACACTACACTTCCGGTTTCAGCCCCGATGGGCGAACCATCCCCATGGTCAGCACCCCACGTCATGCCTATATTCGACCCTTACTTCCATGACGGATACTTTGTAGAGGACACGCTCACGTCACTACAGTTACAGCGGGATGCCTTGAGGCGATGTGTCCAGCGATTGGAGAGAGCTCCACATCCTCACTGTCCCTGTCAGACTCAGTTTCCAGCATCGCACACTTCCTTTCCATCGTTTCAGGATCCAGACGTTCAGTTCCTCCCTCTCGATCGACAGGTCGCTTTCGTGTTGCGATTTGCCTATGCACTTGAGGAGGACTTGGTGCAGTTGCGCCGATTGATTTTCTCTCGTTTTCCACCTCCTCCTCCACCATCAGCTTAGGGATATTCGGGGCAAACCGGGATTCCAGATCTTCTACAGACAGGCTACTCCTAGTGAGAAGACAGTGCTCGAGCCATGATTATGAAGACCTTTTTGATTATGAAGACCTTTGAGACCACGTTTTGATTTTTGATTTATTGGTTATTGTACTCGGACAAGGGTGATGTAGCCCTTATTATATTTTGACACATGATGTAATTGCGAGACTATAATGGTGATTTTGTTTATGAAATTTAAGTTATAAGTCTTCAAATTTCATGCATTGTTGATGATTTGTTATGGTTATGACATGAGATGTTATGTAAATAATGAATGTTACTACATATACATATGATTGTATGCTACTATGGCCTGACCAACGTGAAACTTCCTCTAGAAAATGCCTCCACGACGTGAAGCACGTATGCCGACTAACCAGGCGGAACTACAAGGGATCATCGCGGCTGCTATTGCGCAATATCAAGCATCCCAACCAGGATCGAGCGGAAATATTAACAACAACCAGGGCAACAACAACCCCCCGAATGGTAATGATCAGTCATAGGAGACTCATTACACTATATTGGATGATTCATGTACGACTACTAATAATGACATTGTTTGTACAGGGTGTACTTTCAAGCAATTCTTAGATTGCAAGCCACTAAACTTTGATGGCACTGGAGGTGCCGTGGCTTTTACCCGCTGGACTAAGAAGACTGAGACAACAATAAGAATGAGCAAATGTGCGCCGGGACAACAAGTTACATACATATCTGGGCTCTTCACTGACGGTGCCCTCTCATGGTGGAATCTCCAAGTTCAAACCTTAGGAGAGGCTGCAGCGTACGCCATGACTTGGGCTGAACTGAAAGAGCTGATGCGCAGGAAGTATTGCTCCAGAGCTGAGATCCAGAAACTGGAAACAGAGTTTTGGCATTTAGAGATGGACGGTCCCAAAATCGCATAATATGTTCAGAGATTCCACGACTTGTCACATGTGGTACCTTATATGATCACACCGGAATTCAAAAGGATCGAGCGCTTTATCCGAGGATTGGCACCCCAAATCCTGAGTATGGTCACCACATCCAAGCCGGCAACGATTACGGAAGCGATCGACGTTAGTGTGGCACTTACGGAGGAGGCCGTAAGGTTGGGCAAGTTCTCCATCTCTGAACCCAAGAAGAAAGAGACTTATGCAGAGTCAGCTGGTGATAACAAACGGAAGTTCTCCAACTTCAAGCAGGGTACCAACCATGTGAGCAAGAGGGGCGAGTCGAGCACACCGGCCAGAGCCAGAACCGGTGACGAAAACAAAGGAAAGGGTTACATGGGCACTCTGCCCAAGTGTGGTATTTGTCAGTTCCATCACGTCGGCCCATGCCGACTCAGGAAATGTGAATCTTGCGGGAAGACGGGCCATTCAAAGGAAACATGTTGGGTTGGATCAGGCCAAGGTGGCCAAAGGGGTTTCAATTACAACAACCGTGGCAATGGAAACCGGCCACAAGGGAATAATGGGGGAAATGGTAATCGTGGGAATGTCGCCAATCAAGCTGGAAATCGAGGTGGAAATGGTAATGGAAATGGTCGAGGGCCAGGATGCTTCAATTGTGGTGACGTTGGGCACTTCAAAAGGGAATGCCCAAAGCTAAATCAGGCGCAAGGCTGAATCTTTAACATTGGTGCGAGGGAGGCGCGCCAAGATCCAAACGTTGTCACCGGTACGTTCCCTATAAACCAACGCTTTGCATCTGTTCTTTTTTATACTGGTGCCGATTATAGCTTCATATCGTTAGAATTTAAGAATATACTTGGGTTGGCCACTAGTAAATTAGACGTTCCATACTCGATCGAATTAGCGAATGGGAAATTAATTGAAACGGGAGAAGTCATCAGGGGATGCATGATAGAACTGGGAGGACACGAATTTAAGCTAGATCTGCTACCAGTCGAGTTGGGAAGCTTCGACGTGGTAGTGGGAATGGATTGGTTATCGAGCAACAAGGCCGAGATCGTTTGTCACGAGAAGACCATCCGCATCCTAATGACGGATGAAGAGACGATCATAGTACACGGAGAGAAGCGTGATACGCCACTGAGAATTATTAGCTGTCTGAAAGCTAGAAAGTGTTTACGGAAGGGGTGTGTTGCCTTTTTGGCACACATCGTGGATAAAGAAGCTGCTGAGCCAAGGATTGAAGACATTCCGATCGTAAGAGAATATCCTGAAGTCTTTCCAAAAGACTTGCCAGGATTGCCGCCACAACGGCAAGTCGAATTCCACATTGACTTGGTTCCAGGCGCCGCACCTGTAGCCAAGGCACCCTATAGACTTGCCCCATCAGAGATGCAGGAGTTGTCGACACAACTCCAGGAGCTATTGGATAAAGGATTCATCAGACCAAGCTTCTCACCTTGGGGAGCTCCGGTCCTGTTCGTTAAAAAGAAGGATGGTAGCTTTCGTATGTGTATAGACTACCGCGAGCTTAACAAGTTGACTATCAAGAACTGTTATCCATTGCCGAGAATTGATGACCTGTTTGATCAGCTGCAAGGTTCAAGCTTCTATTCAAGGATCGATCTTCGCTCAGGATACCATCAACTCAGGATACAAGAGGAAAGTATCCCGAAGACGGCATTCAGAACTCGTTATGGACATTATGAGTTCTTGGTTATGCCATTTGGATTGACAAATGCACCAGCAGTTTTCATGGACCTGATGAACCGAGTTTGCAAGCCGTACCTGGATAAGTTTGTGATCGTATTTATAGACGACATTCTAATCTACTCGAAGACGAAGGACGAGCATGAACATCACTTAAGGGCTATTCTAGAGCTACTCAAGAAGGAGAAGTTATACGCTAAGTTCTCAAAGTGTGAGTTTTGGCTACGCGAAGTCCAGTTTCTTGGTCACGTCGTAAATGGAAATGGAATTCATGTTGATCCCAAAAAGATCGAGGCAATCAAGGATTGGGAGACTCCAAAGACGCCAACTGAGATTCGACAGTTCTTAGGTTTGGCTGGCTATTATCGAAGGTTTATTGAGGATTTCTCAAAAATAGCCCAACCCCTAACCGCACTCACGCAGAAAGACAAGAAGTTTGATTGGGGCGACAAGCAAGAAGAAGCGTTTCAGTTATTGAAGAACAAGCTTTGTGACGCACCGATTCTATCTCTACCCGAAGGCACGGAAGACTTTGTGGTATATTGTGATGCCTCGCGTCAAGGTTTGGGTTGCGTGTTGATGCAACGCCAGAAAGTTATAGCCTATGCCTCACGCCAACTGAAGATACACGAGAAAAATTACACCACCCATGATTTGGAACTGGGCGCGGTGGTGTTTGCATTAAAGATCTGGCGACATTATTTATACGGCACACGATGTACGATCTTCACTGATCATAAGAGCCTGCAGCATATATTCAATCAAAAGGAGCTTAACATGAGGCAAAGACGCTGTGTTGAACTGTTGAACGACTACGATTGTGAGATCAAGTATCATCCAGGGAAGGCGAATGTGGTCGCCGATGCCCTAAGTCGGAAAGAAAGGATCAAGCCCATAAGGGTTAGGGCTTTGGAAATGATTGTCCAGACAGATCTCGCTTTGCGCATTCGTGCCGCGCAGAGAGAAGCTCTCAAAGAAAGGAATATCGAGGATGAATATCTCCGTGGGATGGAGAAGCAGTTGGTACCAAACGAGGAAGGAACCTTGTACTTCATGAAACGAATTTGGGTTCCTCTGTTGGGTGGATTGAGAAAGGTTATTTTTGATGAAGCTCACAAGTCACGGTACTCAATTCATCCAGGAGCGGATAAAATGTACCAAGATCTTAAGGATTTCTATTGGTGGCCAAGGATGAAAGGCGACGTTGCGGTATATGTTAGCAAGTGCTTAACGTGCGCCAAGGTAAAAGCCGAATACCAAAAACCTTCAGGTCTCCTACAGCAACCGGAAATACCCAAATGGAAATGGGAACAAATTTCTATGGACTTCATAACGAAACTGCCAAAGACCCCCAAGGGCCATGACACGATCTGGGTAATAGTAGACTGTCTAACAAAGTCTGCACACTTCTTGCCAATCAAAGAGAAAGACAACACGAGTAAACTTGCGGAGATTTACATGCGAGAGATTGTGGCACAACATGGAGTGCCTCTCACAATTATCTCAGATAGAGATGGAAGGTTTGTATCAAGGGTTTGGCAATCCTTCCAAGAAGCTTTTGGATCGCAGTTGAATCTGAGCACTGCATTTCATCCGCAGACTGATGGCCAAAGTGAAAGAACTATTCAGACATTGGAAGACATGCTGAGAGCATGTGTAATGGATCTAGGTGGTAGCTGGGATAATCATTTACCATTGGTCGAATTCTCATACAACAACAGCTACCACACAAGTATTGGAGCCGCGCCATTTGAAGCTCTTTACGGACGCAAGTGTCGATCACCACTATGCTGGGCTGATGCAGGTGATAGGCAGCTCGCTGGTCCCGAAATCGTCCAAGAGACGACAGACAAGATTGCGCAAATTCGAAACGCATCAAGGCAGCTCGCGACAGACAAAAAGCCTATGCAAATCCAAACAGGAAGTCCGTGGAGTATCAAGTTGGAGATATGGTTTTGTTAAAGGTTTCAGCCTGGAAGGGTGTGACACGCTTCGGGAAGCGTGGGAAATTGAATCCGCGATACATTGGCCCTTTCAGAATCCTGCAATGGATTGGACTTGTAGCATACAAGTTGGACCTGCCTGCTGAACTTAATGGCGTTCATGATACATTCCATGTATCGAACCTGAAACGGAGTCCAACTTAACACACCGTGGTTATTCCTGCTGACGAAGTTCACATCGACGACACACTCCACTTTGTTGAAGAACTTGTTGAGGTCACTGATTGGAAGATTAACAAGACACGCCGGAGTAGTGTCAAGCTCGTCAAAGTGCGATGGAACGCCAGACATGGGCCAGAATTCACGTGGGAACGTGAGGATCGTATGAAGGCCAAGTACCCACATCTATTTCCTAAGACCCCTGCAACTAGGCGTAGGACCTAAAATTTCGGGACGAAATTTTCTTAACGGGGGGAGAATGTGACAACCCTCAAAATTTCAGGTACTGTACAAATTAATTAATCTTAATTACGTGCTTAATGACTGTGCTTGATTACAACTGACAATTTAAACTGCTCTATGATTCTATATCATATATACATGCATCACATTTTATATAGTCACTCCATTCATTACACACACCTACATTAGTGACAAACTTGATGCACTCAGCACAGTTAACACACTGAACGGTTGATTCAGAAATAATGCTGACAATGCCAGCACTTAGACAGACAATATTATTATGGCCAGTAGGAGCCAGGGATAGAGTACTACACTGGTTTGTAGTGTAGGGAGATGAGGACCATAAGACTGCGTCATTAGGTGATAGATATAGTGTCGGGGAGTGCCTAAAACATGCGTTAAATACAGAATTCAGCTTTCTTTTATTAAATTCAGCATTTTTATATCCCAGTAGAATATACAAATATAACAGAGTGGTCCTGTATACTTTCCTAAGTGCCAGGAATGTTTTCGTTACAATAAGATACACAAAAGACACTATACGGTGGAATTAAACGCTTTAACGGAACGATACGTAACCGAACAACCAGACATTTTCCGGGACACTAAAATATTTTCAGAAATATTATTTTATCTTTCTTAATTATTTATGGTCACAATAAATCCCTACGCACTATAGAAACATGTCACACACCCACTATACTTGGAAATACCCTAACCTTTTATTTACTACCTACTAATTACCAACATTTTTACACTTAACCCCCCCCCCCAACCGAAATCAGCCATGGACCCACCATAATCACCCTTCTTTTTGCCTCTTTACCCCATTGGTGGGAAACTTGTGCATGGTTAGAGAATTGTCACATTGTGTAAGGAATCTTGCAATTTCCTAAGATTTCCATCATCACTACAATGCTTGCACTCCACCTCTTCCCTCTTCCCTATTATTTTCGGCTCACACCCCCCCCCCCTCTCTCCATAACCGATTTCACCATCACCCTTCCTCACCACCTCCATTTCTTCTCCAAAAGCTCTCATTCAAGTTGAAGATTCATCCATTGAAGTGCAAGATTGAAGGTTCTCAAGGAAGCTTGATTCAAGACTTTGTCACCAACATTTCACCATCATCTTGTCCTAAGATTACTACCCTAGCCTTGTGCTAGAAGTATGTCCCTCCACACTCTTGTTCTACCTTGATTCTTGTTATGTTTGTTTGAATGTTCTTGTCACCCATAAGCTTAAACACTAAAATGTGAACTTAAATTTCTGCATAAAAACCTTAGATAAAAGGGTTGTATGAAGTTGAAATCTGGATGGTTTAGGGTTGGTTAATGCATGATTGAGGTTTGAGCATTTATTCAGCAATAAAACATGGTTAAGGTCTTTGTTTATGCATTTTTAGTCACTTCTACATGCAAACAGCTTGCTGATTGAAATTTCCAGCCTGCTTCAACGGGCTGTAACTGGTTCATTTTTAAATGAAAAACTGAGTTTCTGGAGTCTAAATTGTGTAATTTTGAATAACTGAACAAATGAAACTGGAATCGTAATTTTTCGAGACCGTTTACTATTTTTAAAGTATTATTTTTAGACTGCAGCTCAAAGCTGAAATATTTCTGCTGAAAAAGTGTGTTGAAATCAGAGTCAAAACTTAAAACCCGAGCAGGATCGGCTCGTGAGATTTTTACTGGAGATTTTCACCGTTGTTCCCGCGACCCTCCAACTGGAATTTCGTCGATCCGACTTACGGTTGATTTTTAGTGAATTTTTCCGTAAAACTGCAATCAGAAAGTATCAAATCTGATTGCAGTCGAGTAAAAGAATTTTTATATAAAATTGGTAATGAACCGATATCCGAAATTTTACACAATAAATCGTGGATTATATATGACCTTCTGTAAAAATTTGAGAATTTTTGGAAAAGGATAACTATTTTATTTAAGTACTCGAAAACAGTCCTGTTTTGTGTAATAAATCTGAAAAGTCGTAGTTAGGATATTGCATGTAGTTTTGTCGGGTTGGCTATGTGGGAACACTTTATGAGGTATTTGTAAAAGAAAATGATATGATTTTATGCATGGACACCTCTATTTACAGAGGAGGCTATGGCGAAATTTTCGGAAATTATAGCACTTAGTAATTATTTACTTTCTAAGACTATAATTTACTAGAACACTAAACAAACAAATATTTATCACACGAATCCTTATAAGTAACGCCACTCTAAATATTAAACTCTAAGCCAAGGCACGGCCCGTTCGTCTAATAGACATTAGTACGTGTAGGTTGTCGTGTAGCAGTCAGACTTTGAGATTCGGTTCGAGACGTATTACTGTGAGTTCATGCCCCCCTTTTATCTTAACTATTTTCAGTTTTTACATTTTGGGGGTGAAATACATGTTACAGACATTTACAGACTTATACAGACAATTATTATGGTATGGTTAGCTTAAGGAGGGTTTTTACTACACGATCATGTGAGGGGTGGGTACAACGCTTAAGGCCATTAATCCTCATAGTAGGACCACGGGACATGAGTGATAGATCTATTTGGGTGTAGCGAGCCCACACCCATGAGGCCGGGGCGGCCTATAGTGGTGACTATGTCTTCATACCGGAGACAAATTTGCTAGGTTTGAGTCTTCCTGCATCCTTTCACACATGCTATTGGTTTTGCAACCCAATGGTGATCAGGTTTTTCCTTAATTGCTGCATACCAGGGAGTTTTACTATACAGATATTTTTAAAGGCTTTTATATACTTACTTACACATGAACTCGCTCAACTTTTTGTTGACTTTTTAAAACTACATGTATTTCAGGAAATGAGTAGGATCTGGCAGGTGGTGCATGTTAGCTGCGTACCAAATAAGGATGTCATCCGGAGTCGTAGGTTTGGGAAGTGTAACTCTTTCCTGGACGAGTTGCATGTCTCAATTCTTGTGTCGTTGGTAGCTTATCGTCAAGTCTTTTTGAATTCTCCTTAAACTAGTCATGGTTTGTAACGTATTTCTGTGGTTGACGTTTTTAGACAATATGTTATGCATTTTTTTTTCAACTATTTTAATGGATGAACATCCGTATTCTATCATATAGCATTGTTGTGATTGTTGCTGTGGTATTAAGAAGTCACACCAAATAAACCCACGCTTCCGCAAAAGCCAGGGTGTGACAGTTGATATATGTGCATATGTTGTGATTGTTTTGTTACAGACACTATGTCTTCGTCTGAGAGTGGAGTGTCTGATACTGTCGACCCCATGGCCATTGTTTCAGACGACGAGATCATCCCAGAGCCAGAGATTTATATCTCCGACACTGAGAGTGACCCGGAGATGATGTCAGATGACGATGACGATTTCCAGCCTTTTACATTGCCCGAATTTGGCGACGATGTACCGCATGCTGATGGTTTCCCCGACGAGGATCCCTTTCTTATTCCTATTCCTGACCAGGACCATCTCATCCTCGGACATCCCGATGGTGAGCATGTCGTGGTTCCGATCCTCGCCCCTTTGCCTCTTGCTGCTTTTCCTCTTGAGGATTTGTTTTTTAATGACTTGTCTGATGATGATGTCGATCTTTTCATTGATGGTCCCCCTGATGATGCCCAGGGTGACGGAGTTCCAGCCGATGATGCCATTGTTGTTCCACTCGTTGAGATTCCCATCATTGAGGTTTCCTCTGATCATTCTGTTCCAGACTCCTTCGAGTCTGTGTCTTCTTCCACTTTGCATGCATTGGGATTGCAGCGTTACCCCACTGATTCTGATACTGACATGGCCCTGTCTGTCACACCTACTCCTCCACACGACTTTGATCTTGACCAAGAGCTAGACATTGCCCCTGACGATCAGCCTGTTGATGCACCCGCTGATCCCGAGCCTGTACCTGCTCCTGAGCCTATACCAGCACATGAGCCTTTGCCTAATTTTGATCCTGTACCATTTGGCATACCTGATGTTGCACCACTTATACCAGACCCAATCCTTGTACCCGCTGACCCTGCTGCTTTTCCTGATCAGATAGATTCCCGTTACGCTTCCACCAGCAATGGGTGGATAGAGGATGATGATGATGATGATATGCCCCCTTTTGTTGAGCCAGTTACTCCCCCTCATGCACCCGCACCTATTGATGCTGCCCCATTTCACCCGATTGTGTCTGATGTACACCGCACCGACCTGCCTATCACGTTCTTATAGGACATTCCTCCACCCCGTCCAGGGGAAGGCCCGTCTAGCCAGCAGCCTGGCCATGTTCCACATGAGTCAGCAGCTTTTCCTCACATGCCTCGGTATACACCTACTGCTCATTCTACTTCTGCACCGCCAGGCGAGCCACTCATATGGTTTTCGCCGAACACTATGCCAGTTTCTGATCCATACCATCCTTCCCACTTTATTGGCTACACGAGGGATGAGCTACTCCTGTCTTTGCAGCTTCAGTAGGAGATTTTGTGTCGTAGAGTTATGGAGCTTGAGAGGATTCCACGTCCTCCACCTTGTTCATGTCAGTCACCTTTTGCGACTCCACCTACTCCTCTTTTGCCTTATCCAGATTTTGATGTTCGATTTCTCACTATGGAGCAGCAGATTAGTTACCTGTTGCATCACGTTTATGCTCTTGAGGAGGAGTTAGCGCATATGCGCAGCTTGCTTTTCGTTCCTCCACCTCCTCCTCCACCACCATCAGCATAGCCGGTTTTTGATTTTATGTAGGTAGCCTGCATTTTGATGAGAGTATCGTTATTGAGCCTGGCTTGCCAAGCCTTTTGGAGACCACTTTTTGAGTATGTGACTGTTGTAGATCGATAGACATTTTGGACAAGGGTAGTGTGATCCTGTAGTCCCTTTTGATGTGATATGATACATTTGTAGAACATGTAAATGTATTTGTGGTTGATGATTTATGAAAGCTCAATCGTAATATTCTCATTACATACGTTGTTGAATTATACATTGATAAAATGAATGTGGTGTTATATGCTTACTTGCGTTTATAAATGATATTACATACACGTACTACATGCTTATATACATAAGACCTGACCTATACAACCTTCTTTTAGAAGATGCCTCCTCGGAGAAGCAACCAGTTGCCCACAACAGAGGCTGAACTACGAGAATGGATTTCACAAGCGATAGCATAGCACGGGGCCTTGCGCTTTGAACACAGCGGGGGTACCTCAGGAAATAATCCACCTCATGGTAATGTTTAAGTCACAAAAGACACATTACGTTACATTTGGATATTCCATGTGCGTTCTCTAATGCTTTCTGTGAATGATGTTGCTTGTACAGGCTGCACATACAAGTAGTTCCTTGACTGCAAGCCTCTGAATTTCAACGGCACTGGAGGTGCTGTAGCATTCGTTAGTTGGGTTGAGAAAACCGATTCTGTGCTAAGAATGAGCAAGTGTGCGCCAGAGCACCAGGTCACCTACATTTCTGAACTTTTCTTAGACGGAGCTCTATCGTGGTGGAATCTACAAGTTATGACTTTGGGAGAAGAGGCTGCATATGCCTTGACTTGGGATGAGATGAAAGAACTTATGCGCAACAAGTACTGTTCAAGGGCTGAGATTCAGAAATTGGAAACAGAGTTTTGGAACCTCAAGATGGATGGTCCAAAGATTGCTGAGTATGTACAGAGATTCCATGACCTATCTCGCGTTGTACCTTACATGGTTGATCCGGAGTTCAAGCATATCGAGCGTTTTATCTGAGGATTGGCACCCCAAATCATGAGCATGGTGACGACATCAAAGCCTACAATGATCACCGAGGCCATTGATCTAAGTGTGGCATTGACTGAAGAAGCGATTAGGCTAAACAAGTTCTCAATCTCTGATGGTAAGAAAAAGGAGACTCATGTTGAGTCGTCAGGCGAGAACAAAAGGAAGTTCTCTAACTTCAAGAAAGGTACCCAAGGAAGAAACAGTAGCAACAAGAAAAAGGATGCGAACCCAACGGCTGAGGTTAAAACTGGTGTTGCAAGTTCAGAAAACAAGGGGAAAGGATACATGGGCACTTTCCTAAGTGTGATGTATGCCTGTTACATCATGCCGGCCCATGTAGGTATAGGAAGTGTGAAAATTGTGGAAGGAATGGTCATTCAAAGGAGACGTGCTGGGGTAGTAGTGGTAACGGTCGTGGTTATGGTGGCCAGAGAGGTAATGGTTGTGGTAGTGGAAACCGTGGTGGAAACGGTACTGGGAATAGAAACAATCAAGGAGGAATGGCGGTAATGGTAATCGTGGTGGTACTGGGAACCAAGCCGGAAATGGAAATCGCAACAACAACCAAGGTGGTGCTGGAAACAAGCAAGGATGCTTCATTTGTGGAGATATTGGGCACTTCAAAAGAGATTGCCCAAAGAATAACCAAGCTCAGGGGAGAGTTTTTAACATTGGAGCTAGGGAAGCTCGCCAAGATCCAAACGTAGTCACGGGTACGTTCCCTATCAACCAACGCTTTGCATCTGTACAGTTTGATACTGGTGCCGATTATAGCTTTGTATCTCTAAAATTTAAGAATATGCTTGGGTTAGTAGCTAGTAAGCTAGATATTACGTACTCGATAGAGCTACCTAATGGAAAGCTAGTAGAAGCAAATGAAGTTATTAGAGGCTGTGTAATAGAGCTTGGAGAGCATGAGTTTACGCTTGACCTTCTGCCAGTCGAGTTGGGAAGCTTTGACGTGGTAGTTAGAATGGATTGGTTGTCGAGCAACCGAGCTGAGATCGTATGCCGTGAGAAGATCATTCACATTCCGATGGCGAATGGAGAAACGCTTGTATTGCATGGAGAGAAACATGATACGCCTCTAAGGGTTATCAGTTGTTTGAAGGCCCGAAGATGTTTGCAGAAAGGATGTGTTGCCTTCTTGGCACATGTTGTGGACAAGGAAACCGTTGAGCCAAAGCTGGAAGATATCCCAATTGTGAGGGAATATCCTGAAGTCTTTCCCGAAGACTTGCCAGGATTGCCGCCACAACGACAAGTTGAATTCCATATTGACTTGGTTCCAGGCGTCGCACCTGTAGCCAAGGCACCTTATTGACTTGCGCCATCCGAGATGCAAGAGCTGTCAACGCAACTTCAAGAGCTTCTGGACAAGGGATTTATTAGACCAAGCTTCTCGCCTTGGGGAGCTCCAGTTTTGTTTGTTAGGAAGAAGGACGGTAGTTTCCATATGTGCATTGACTACCGCGAGCTAAACAAGTTAACTATCAAGAATCGGTACCCTTTACCGAGGATTGATGATCTTTTCGATCAACTTCAAGGTTCGAGTTATTACTCCAAAATCGATCTTCGATCAGGTTATCACCAGATGCGAATTTAAGTGGAGAGTATTCCAAAGACTGCCTTTAGAACTCGATATGGACATTACGAGTTTCTAGTAATGCCGTTTGGGTTGACAAATGCGCCAGCAGTGTTTATGGATTTGATGAATAGAGTCTGCAAGCCATATCTTGATAAATTCGTGATTGTGTTTATCGACGATATTATGATTTATTCAAGGATGAAGGAAGAGCATGAGCAACACCTTAGAGCCATCTTAGAGCTGCTCAAGAAAGAGAAATTATACGCAAAGTTTTCAAAGTGCGAGTTCTGGTTGCGTGAGGTTCAGTTCCTCGGTCATGTAGTGAATGAGGATGGAATTCATGTGGATCCTACCGAGATCGGAGCGATCAAGAATTGGGAAACTCCGAAGACACCAACAGAGATCCGCCAGTTTCTAGGTTTAGCTGGTTATTATCGTTGATTCATTGAGGATTTTTCGAAAATCGCTCAACCGTTGACCTCCCTCACTCAAAAGGATAAGAAGTACAAATGGGGAGTTAAACAAGATGAAGCTTTTCAGTTGCTGAAGAACAAGCTTTGCGACGCACCTATTTTATCCTTACCCGAAGGCACTGATGACTTCGTGGTGTACTGTGACGCCTCGCGTCAGGGATTAGGCTGTGTGCTGATGCAGTGATAGAAGGTTATCGCTTATGCTTCGCGACAGTTGAAGGTTCATGAGAAGAATTACACCACGCATGATTTGGAACTAGGCGCAGTGGTGTTTGCATTAAAGATTTGGTGACATTATTTGTATGGTACACGCTGTACGATCTTTACAGATCACAAGAGCTTACAGCACATATTCGATCAGAAAGAGCTTAATATGAGACAACGACGATGGGTTGAGCTGTTAAACAATTATGATTGCGAAATCAAGTATCACCCAGGAAAGGCGAATATGGTGGCAGACGCCTTAAGTCAAAAAGAGAGGATTAAGCCCATAAGGGTTAGGGCTTTGGAGATGATTATACAGACAGATCTCTCGTTGATCATCCGTTCTGCGCAGAGGGAAGCTCTTAAGAAGGAAAATCTTAAGGACGAATATCTCCGTGGGATGGAGAAATAGTTGGTACCCAACGAGGAAGGAACGTTGTGCTTCATGGGAAGAATTTGGGTTCCCCTCTTTGGTGGTATTAGAGACATGATTTTTGATGAAGCACATAAATCAAGGTACTCGATCCACCCAGGATCGGATAAGATGTACCAAGATTTGAAGGATTTCTACTGGTGGCCGAGATTGAAAGGTGATGTTGCAACTTATGTTGGGAAGTGCTTAACTTGCGCCAAGGTAAAGGCCAAATATCAGAAGCCTTCAGGTCTTCTGCAGCAACCTAAAATACCCATGTGGAAATGGGAGCAGATATCAATGGATTTTATAACAAAGTTACCAAAGACACCCAGAGGTCATGATACAATTTGGGTAATCGTAGATCGTCTGAAAAAATTTGCGCACTTTCTACCGATCAGGGAAAAGGATAACACTGGTAAGCTAGCTGAGTTATACCTAAGGGAGATAGTTGCACAACATGGAGTGCCTATCTCGATTATTTCTGACAGAGACGGAAGATTTGTGTCAAGGATTTGGCAATCTTTTCAAGAAGCGTATGGTTCTCAACTGAATTTGAGCACTGCTTTTCATCCACATACGGATGGTCAGAGCGAGAGAACAATTTAGATGGTTGAAGACATGCTGCGAGCTTGTGTAATGGACTTGGGTGGCAGTTGGGACACTCATCTACTTTTGGTTGAGTTCTCCTATAACAACAGCTACCATACAAGCATTCAAGCTGCACCGTTTAAAGCTCTTTAAGGACGCAAGTGTCGATCGCCGTTATGCTGGGCAGATGCGGGCGATAGACAGCTAGTTGGTCCCGAGTTGGTTCAAGAGACGACAGATAAGATAATGCAGATCTGAGAGCGCATTAAGGCGGTTTGTGATCGACAAAAGAGCTATGCGGACCAAAGAAGGAAACCTTTGGAGTTCGAAGTGGGAGATATGGTTCTATTGAAGGTCTCACCTTGGAAAGGTGTGGCACGCTTTGGGAAGCGTGGAAAGTTAAACCCACGATTCATTGGACCGTTTAAAATCCTAGAGAGGATTGGTTCTATAGCATACAAGTTGGACCTACCTGCGGAACTGAATGGTGTTCATGATACATTCCATGTATCCAACTTTAAGAAGAGTCCAACACAGGAAACAATCGTTATTCCTGCCGACGAAGTTCACATTGACGACACACTCCACTTTACAAAAGAACCCGTTGAGGTTACGGATTGGAAAGTTAACAAAACTAGAAGGAGTAGTGTTAAACTTGTTAAGGTTCGATGGAACGCACGCCATGGCCCAGAGTTTACCTGGGAGCATGAGGACCGCATGAAAGCAAAATACCCGCATTTATTCCCTAACACCCCTGCTGCTAGTAGTAAAGCTTAAAATTTCGGAACGAAATTTTCTTAACAGGGGGAGAATGTGACAACTGTCAAAAATCCAGGTATCCGTAGAACTAACTAATCTTGATTAATGCTTAATGACTGTGCTGAAATTACAATTAACTGCTTTCTGATTACTGCCATACACATACATGTGCATCATACATTATTTAATGCCATATCAATAATGCATGAAAGCTATATTGCTTTGAATGATGCACAAAGCACAGTTAGCACAGTTATCTGATAAATCAGGAATATGATGACAGAGTTTAGTACATAGACAGATAGTGTTTTGAGACCCAGTATGGGTCAGAGACTAAGTACTACACTAGTATAGTGTGTAGGGAAGTAAGGACCACAAAACTGCATTCCTAAGTGATAGTTTAAGTGCCGGAAAGTGCCTAAAACTCACCCAAAATGCTGAATTTAGCAAAATTCAGCATAAATAAGCTTTTTAACACATTAATATGATGCAGAAACTTGGTTAAATGGTCCTAAATGCTTTCCTAAGTGTTGGGAATTAAAAGTGTCACAAAAGGGTACATGAAGAACATTAAACTATATAGTTTAGCACTTTAACGAACCAGTATCTAACCGAACAACCGGACACTACCCGAAACACCAAATTTACCCTAGAAGCATTGTTTTAATGTTTCCAAGCTAGTTATGATCCCCGAACATCATAACACCTCCTAAAAATATCTAATAACTAAACACTTAACCATTATACTTGGATTCCGACCATAAGCTAACTATATGTTTAAAACCTAATCTACTACCCCCCCCCCCCCATCTCTACGGCCCCATACAAGGGACCCACTTGGTGGATTTATTTCAATATAATAATGGATATGGTTCCCCCTTTAATGACATTTTATACAAGAGTTAAAAGGAATGGATGGATTATAAGATGGCACCTTGAGTCTAAACTTCATATCTTTCACACACTAGAACACACACTCCATCTTTCTCTCCTCCCTCTTCTTGGTCTCGGCCGAGAACCACCACCACCATACCATCACCATCACTTCACTTCCATTCATTCTACATACTCTCAAGGGTGTTAAAGATCATACAAAGGAGCTAGGAGCTTGTGGAAGTGGAAGAACCTTCTCTCATTGCTTTTATCCACTCACTTCCTACCCTTGATTCATCCCTAGCCTTGTTCTAGTGGTAAGATCCTTAAACACTCTATTTTACATCCATTTCTAGTGGTTAAAGTAGTATCATAATCAAAACTTCAAGAACACTAAAGAACATAAGCATGTAACTTGAATATAAGCTTGATTTATGAAGTAATCTTGTGGAAACTAAGTTGTTTATGGTATGAATGCTTCTTGATCATTGATTGTTTGTAAAGATGATGTTGATCATCATAACATCATGCTAGATCATGATTAAAAACATCGTCTAGCAAGATGAGAAAGTAAGAAGGTTGTAGGATGAAAAAATCATCCATGCTTGAATCATGAACTTGGAAAGAATAAAGTTGTTTTCTTGAAAAATCATAATCAAAGTAAGTTGTTAAACACATAGATCTAAGGATTTATAAATGGTATTTCAAAAGAACCAAGTTAAAAATATGAGTTTTGGTAAATCTTGGTTCTTACATAAACAAACACTATTTTTTATGGTTAAACAAGTGTAGAAACACTTGTGTAACAAGAAGATTACATAAAGAAGCATTTTTAGAAAATGTGTTTTGAAGTTGTAAACATCCAACTTCTCTAAAAATGAAGTTTTTGACGAATTAAACACATTTTAAAGGGTAACTAAACTCACTAAACACACTACCAAGTTACTACAAATTTTCATAAAC
This sequence comes from Helianthus tuberosus, assembly GCA_030545235.1. Lineage (NCBI taxonomy): Eukaryota > Viridiplantae > Streptophyta > Magnoliopsida > Asterales > Asteraceae > Helianthus > Helianthus tuberosus. The sequence continues at coordinate 110,054,249 of CM060357.1, forward strand.
TTTCAAGTTCATGAAGTAGTAGATTAAGCATGATTTTGGCAAGATCAGTAAGTGAATGTTGTTTGTTGATGATTGTAAATTGATTGTAGTTATTTTTACAAAAGAAAATGATATGCTTGAATGCATGGAAACCTCCATTTTTAGGGGAAACTATGGCAAAATTTTCTAAAAATATGAACACTTAGAAAATATTTATAAACACACACTTACAAGTGTATTTTCAACAATAGATGGTTTCATAAACTTTGCCATAATTTTTGGTTACAAAAATACAAATGTTGGAGGTTGGTTTTTATAAATAAAAGTGGCTAGATATATATTTAGAATATATGTATACATTAAAGACATAATGTGTGTGATTATGTGTATACTTTGTGTAATAGTTATGTTATTTTAGGACTCAAAATAATATAACACATCAAAACACCAAGAATTACCGTCCAAAATATTACCAAGATCTCAAGGAATAAGCATACATGTTACACACAAAATATTGGCGAGACCGAACAAGAAATGTAACTTACAAAATATTCCGGAAAATATGTTCACAAAATATTTTGGTAAATAGTATTTTGGATACAAAGGAATGAAAATATGATTTTCACAATTATTTCAAGAGTATCTCGTATTTTGACAAAGGAAAAATATAGCATTTTTGACAAATATAAGTACATATATTTTCCTTGGAATTATTAGAAAGTATATTATTTTTGGGAAAAATATTTATTTTCTTGAGTAAACATGAAATACATTATTTTTGGACAAAAATAAGTTTATATATATTTCTAAGTTAAGACTTAAAAATATATTATTTTGGAACTACAAATATTTTTGCCTAAAGAAAAATTATGAATAATTTCTCTAAGAAATATTCTTTAAATATATATTTTGGAAATATATATTTTGGTGGATTTTTATTAGAAATAATATTCCGGAAGGTTTAATAATTAATTAAGTATGAGGATACTTAATAACTACATTATGAATACGTATTTTCGTACGTATAAATACGCACCGGAATACGACCCCAAAATATGACAAAATACACATGTATCAGATACCCCCATCCTTGGGAAGAAATACAAGTATTAATACTTGAGAAGTATTATTACAAAAATGTTGTTTAACAATTATTCCAGAAATTTATAAATATAATTTAAGTTAAAACATTAATTATTTTAACAATAATTATATAACTTGGAATAATATCAGAAGCGTAAAAGGAAACGTAACTCAGAAACGTTAACACTAAGTCAAGGCACGGGCCGTTCGTCTAATATACATTAGTACGGTGTAGGTAGTCGTGTTCACCGGATAAGTATGAGTTACGATTGTTGAAGACGCAAGACTGTGAGTTTCGTGTTACCTTTTTTCTTTTAACTGTTTTCAGTTTTATAACTTCGGGGGTGAAATACATGTTACAACTGTTTACATACATTGTTATTTGGTATGGTTAGCTAAGGAAGGGTACACTTAGATCATGTGAGTGGTGGGCACAACGCATAAGGCCATCAATCCTAGTATAGGACCGAGGGACATGAGTGATAGATCTATTTGGGTGTAGCGAGCCCCGCCCATGTTGGACCAGGGTTTGGCCCATGGGTAGACTATGTCTTACAGCCGGAAGCCCGGTGCAAAATTTGCTAGGTTTGAGCTACCTGCATCACGTCACAAATATCAATGGCCTTGCAACCCATTGGTGATATGTTTTCCTTGTTGCTTTCATACCGGGATTTATAAACGTACATACATACTTACAGTGATTTCAAAGGTTTATACATACACACAAACAAATACACGAACTCGCTCAACTTTTGTTGATGTTTTCAAAATACATGTATTTCAGGGAATTATTAAGTGGATCTGGCGGGCGTTGGAAGTTACTTGCTGCGTTGTTAATAAAGATGTCATCCATGGTCGTGAGGTTTGGGTTGGGTGTCTTAATCCTGGATGATACACGCCTTCCAAACCTTGGTTTTATTAAGTATCTTTTGATGAGTCCTTAGTGAACTCTAAAACAATTCGTATGGTTGTAATTTGAATTTGAAGTCTACGCTTTAAAACAATGTTGTGATGTTTTTAAACTTAATTTATGGATGAACATCTGTGGTTTTTATCATTTAGTTGATGTTATGATTGAATGCAATGGTATTAAGAAAGTTACGCCATTATCACGCTTCCGCAAAAGTCAGGGTGTCACAGGCATCCTGAGTTTGGTCACATCGAGGAGGCATTCTAAAAGAGCAAAGAAACATGAAAAGAAACGAGTGAGATGATATTGGATAGTAAAAATTGAATGCTTAAAAGAATATCGATAAGGCATAAGGATTGTGATCATTTGTTCGTTACTTAAAACAAACAAACGACATGGTGACTAATCAAAGTAAACGGGTCATAATAATGTATCGCGAAGACATGCTTTAGCCTATAAGTGGACACTCACCCCAAGAGTTCCCAGGTAAGAGTGACTGGTCCGATTATGTGGATTTGTACAAGCACTCTAGCCTTAGACAGAAAACTCGAGGTACAGGCACCCACCCTTCCAGATTGCACGTGTTCACATTATAAGACCCAAACTTTGACGAGATTTTGAAAACTTTGAAGGTTCAAAACCTTATAATAAATCATCTAAGAACAGATAATTAGTTTTCAAAACGGATTTGTAATTCGTGTTCTTGTTGTGGTTGTCACCTAAAGATAGATGACAGTTTTGTTTTAAGAACTAAATGCAAGTAAACTCGCGTTAGGGTCCTAGGAAAGTTATAGTCTAGGTCAAAGCATTACTAATAACCTAATTCCCTATAACCATGAGCTCTGTTACCAACTTTTCTGTCACACCCTGACCGCGTAAAACAACAAACCGCGGTGGAAATGTCAGGGAGTGTAGTAACAGAATCATTGTTTCACAACACATGGTGATTAAAGTTTTGTTTTATTCCATTAATGAATTCATTGTTTTATTATAAATCAGATAAATACAAATAATTGTCTTTCAAGTTTTAAAGTCGCTAAGTCACGAGTCCATTCTATGTGTAGCATGCATCAACAATCATCACATAGTAGCACCTGAAACATATGTGAAAATAAAATATCAGCATAAAAATGCATGTGAGTAACATAGGTTTTGTGAATTAGATTCATGGCTTTGGATAACATAAGGAAAAGATTTTATGTTTTCAAAAGTAGCCATGAATCCTTGTAAAAGTTTTATTTCTAACATGCATTATTTTGATAAAAGGTTTGCAGTATATATAAAAATATACTTCGGTTTTGAGATAATCGGATAAGTAGTATATCAAATATACTTTAGTTTTGAAATAGTTAAACAGATAGTATATCAAAATATACTTTGGTTACTGAAATAATAGATTTGGTAGTATATCACAAGTATACTTGTGACACCTGTGTCACTTCAAGCATTAAACAAATACCAAACCAATGAAAAATTGTGTTTCATACTTGGGATTTGTACAAATACGTGTATCATTTGCACATATAAACTTTTGTTCAATTTCAAACTCTATATCGCTTTCTGGAGAGTTATACGCAAACTGGTGCGTAAACGTAATCAGTTTAATGCGACAAACACTCCAGAACATCAACATATACTTAACATACCTTAAATAACCCTTACATAACTTAGAAATAAGTTTTGAAGGCTTTGGCATGGCAGAAACAAGTTAATTCGCCTACAGGGACTAAAATTCGACAAACTGCGAAAGTATGACGATTCGTACTGGAACAGACATTCCGGAACATGACCATAAGTTAAACACACATTAAATATCCTTTACATAGCTTAGAAATAGGATTTGAGGGGTTCGGTATGCTAAAATAAACTTTTGGGTCATTCAGGGACTAAAAGCGTCAAAAAGTGCACAAGTTTGCACTTTCGCGCATAACATACGTTCTGAATACATCCGGATATCCAAAAATTTATGTAAGCACTAAAATATTTTATTTTAGTGTTTGGAATAAGAAAAATCCATTCGTCGCGCAATTTGGATCGTTTTTCGCGCTTATGCGTATTCCGTCGTAATTAACCGAACATCGCGATCGTACGACCAAACGAACGTTGGTGACCGACCGGATAATATTTAAATCCCACAAATATTCTGTTATGATTAAAATCTTATTTTTAATCAGGTCCGTGTTGAAAAATAAATTAAAACGCCTAAAAACGTTATTTTTCAAAGTTTAAGCGCGTACCGTGTGTTTCTGCGCAACACAGTGCTTCTACTGCAAAACGCAGACAACGCAGCCAGTCCTGGCAACTGAAATTTATTTCAGTAATATCTTGGCGAGTTTATTTTTATAGAGTAATAAAAATAATTTAGAACGCCATAAACCGGGATTTAAACGCTAGATAAAATACCCGGTACCCAGTTAAATACCCGTTTTAGCCATATGCCAGGAATATGCCAGTAATATGCTTGGAATATGCCAGGAATATGCTAGGAATATGCTAGGAATATGCTTGGAATATGCTAGGAATATGCTAGGAATATGCTTGGAATATGCTAGGAATATGCTTGGAATATGCTAGGAATATGCTTGGAATATGCTAGGAATATTCTATATGGAAGATCCTATAAATACCCAACCCCATTCAACCCAAAACCCACTTGAATTCTGATTTTTTCTCTAAGTTGGGGTGTTCTATCACTTCATACCTGAGAAATAATTGGAAATCAAAGCTTTCGGGGACCCTTTGTAAGTGTTCCTTCGTTCTTTTTATTTTATTAGCGTTAAAAGTCAAACTTTGTTTGACTTTCTGCATTGACCAGTTTATGGTCAATGCGAAGTTCATTTGAACTTCATAACGTGAGTGTAATCCCGATGGTTATAGTCCTTAGAGACTATACCTACTGATTACCACGTTATCTAGGCTCAGTGACGAGCCGTAGTTTCGGCCAAAATACGTATTCTTGCGTATTTTGTAACCAAACTACTCTTAGGTACCAAAACCGTTTGTTTTGATACCAAACCTGTTTTCTAAACTTAATTAAGCATGTTTTAACATGCTTAGCTCGTCACTTTTAGTTTAGTGCTTATATAGGGTCGTAAGGTAAGCGATCTAAACAATCGCTTATACTTTCAAACCCGACCCGTTTGGTCGATCATTAGGATACGACCAAACACATTAGGTGACCATAGTATATAGGGAATAACCTTCCAAGGTTATACCTTATGGTCGCTTCGTTTAAGTAGTTGTATGATAGGTAGTTTATATGCCTTAGGTAAATTACCAAAATGCCCTTTTTACGCCAAAATTCATTTTAAGCATATGTAACATAACTTTTGGTATCTAAACTGATTTAGCAACAATATTAGACATGTTAAGGCATATTTTACTTATCATAGGGCTAGTTAGGCGTTCCGAACGCGTTTTACGCGAACGACGCGTTAAAGTAGCATAAGCTACCTAAACGGGTCGTAATGGGTCGTAAGCATTTAGGTTAGGTTTCATTTAGTATGTAGGCTTAGTTAAACCATACTACATGAGTTCCCATACTCATTTGGTTTACGAGTCCTCATTCTATCCGATCCTCCGATATAAGTCCGGTTTATTAACATCGTTACCTATATTAGGTGCCGTTTGATTCCGTGATCTCTAACATTGCTTGGTGGTTATCTTAGGACTTCTAAGCAATCTCAAGTGAGTACATAGACCCCTCTTTTACTGTGTTCCAAACATTTTGGGGTGGAACACATGTGCCTACTTGTTCCTTTCATGCTTTCCATGTTTTCATATCAGATACTTGTTATGTTCATTAGTACACTTATAGTACATGATTTCATTGTGTTTTTGCTATGTATGTCTTTTATTGCATACTTAGTACATCGTTTTACATTACATTTTATGCTATGTATGTCCATTGTGTGCTTACTTACTACATCGTTTTACATTACATTTTATGCTATGTATGCCCATTGTGTGCATACTTAGTACATTGTTTTACATTACATTTTATGCTATGTATGCCCATTGTGTGCATACTTAGTACATCATTTTACATTACATTTTATGCTATGTATGCCCATTGTGTGCATACTTAGTACATTGTTTTACATTACATTTTATGCTATGTATGTCCATTGTGTGCATACTTAGTACATTTGTTATTCATCACATGCTTACATTTTGGTATGACATTTGGTTTGTTTAAATGGGACAATACACATTAATTAACACCGATCATGCCGCTCGTTAGTAGGTAATGGTACCATAGGACTTGACAAATCCCGTTCCTGAAATCCTAGGTTTGTTTGGATTGGAAAGAATGACCGAATCCGAAGATATAATTCAGATAGACCTTTAAATTCGTTTAGGGGTTTATCACCACAGTCACAAGGCTTGGATGTATGCATTTTCACAATACCGCATAGATGTTTGTATCAGTATAGCATGCATTTGTTCCACAAAACATAACTTTGATTTAAACCATGTTTTACTTCAATACCTTGTTTTTGTGCATTTTACATATGGTTTAGTTGATATATTTCACTTACCATACATGATATTTTGGATACACATTATATGATTTACATTAGACATAAACATTTTGACATTGATATACACAATTCATGATTTACATTAGACATAAATATTTTGACATTGATATATACAATTCATGGTTTACATTAGACATAAACATTTTGACATTGATATACACAATTCATGATTTACATTAGACATAGACATTAGACATGGTTTTCACACAAACATTTTGACATTTGATTATACATAAACATTTTACTTTGGTGGTTTGGTTTGAGTAAGTGATTTAAGTAACGAGGCGTGTGTAATATGATACAAGCATGGTGGATACGCCGCTGGTACTTCCTATATATATGTGCTTGTATGGTATTACATATCGTAGCGTTATTTTAATCATTTCGATTTAGACATATAACATTTTATACAAATAACATACTTTTCACAATACATTGTTTTACAAACAACTTATCTAATACAAACTCATTTTACTTGGTTATTTACTTAACCATGTATTATTCTTTTATACATATATATCATTTGGTTTATTTATCACTTTTCAAATGATTTTACAAGACAAAGCAAATTACAAGGTTCATGACTAAACATTTTCTTAAACATAAGTCATGAATTCTATTTTCACAAAACCTATGTATCTCACAGGCATTTTTATGCTGACGTACCTATTTTCACATGTGTTTCAGGATGTTATGCATAGGATTTATCAAGATACACTTAGGCGGACTTGGGCCTTAGTGACAATAAAAGATGCAAGACTAGTTATTTATGTTATATTTCTTTGATTGTCAAGACATTGTAACTCTTTTAATCAATAAAACAATATTTCAATTTCCATGTGTTATGAAACAATGATTCTGTTACAACACTCCCCGACGTTTCCGCCACGTTTTGTTGTTTTATGTGGTCGGGGTGTGACAGAAAAGTTGGTATCAGAGCCAATGGTTATAGGGAATTAGGTTATTAGTAATACTTTGACCTAGTCTATAACCTTCCTAGGACCCTAACGCGAGTTTACTTGCGTTTAGTCATAAAACAATACCGTCACCTATCCTTAGGAGACGACCTCAACAAGAACACAAATTTCAAAACCGCTTTGAAAACTAATCATCTGTTCTAGGATGATTGATTACTAGGTTTTCAACCCTCTGATATAAGGTTTTGAACCCCTTTGAATTTTCAAAACCTCGTCAAAGTTTGGGTCTTATAGTGTGAACACGTGCAATCTGAAAGAGTGGATGCCTGTACTTTGAGTTTTCTGTCTAAGGCTAGAGTGTTCGTACAAATCCACATAATCGGACCAGTCACTCTTACCTGGGAACTCTTGGGGTGAGTGTCCACTTATAGGCTAAAGCATGTCTTCGCGATACATTAATATGACCCGCTTACTTTGATTAGTCACCGTCTCATTTGTTTGCCTTAGGTAACAAACAAATGATCGCAATTCTTATGCATTGCCATTCTGTTTTGTTTTATTTTCTGATAACATTTCATTTGTTTCCTCCTATATCCTTCATTTCCTCCAGAATGTCTCTTCATGGTAACGATGCGCAGATATCCGAGCAGACTGCCAAATTTGCCCAGCGAATAGGCGAAGTAGTCCTGAAGACTGTTGAATTAGCTACTGCCATGAACCGTCTCTAGGATGAAGCCACTCAAGAGTCACCAAAGGAGACGGAAGCCAAGCCTTCACCAAAACCAAAGAAACGTAAAGCTTCAAAGAATCCCGCAGCGGTTGCACCAAAACAGGCAAGACCTAGCCAAGTGACAACACCACCAACCAAGAAACCAATCGAGGAATCAAAGACCATGGATGAACGATCCCCTAAGAAATCAAAGAAGCAAAAGGCTTCTCAGAGCTTCACCGTGGTCGCTCACAATGGTCAAGCCATCCCCAACCAACCAGCTCAACCCCTGCTAGGAAGCCATACAACGGAACTGCACCCTTGTGCAACCAATGTAGCCTTCATCATCATGCTAGTGTGAAGTGCCGCAAATGCCAGATTTATGGACTTATAGGTCATACAGCAAGGGTTTGCCCAACTGCAGCTGTACCAAATCAAGCTGGCGACGATCCTGCTCAAGCTCGTTTCTCGCCGGGGTCTTGCTACAACTGTGGCGAGATGGGCCATTTCCGAAGAGATTGCCCAAAGCTTGCTAATGCAAATCCAACCCACGGATGAGCAATTGGCTGATTTGAGGATGTTGTCGTCTTATGCTTTTGTTTCTTCTATTTTCTTGTAATGTGAAACAATCTGTTTTGTTTATAAATAAATTGTTGTTCACAATTCTAATATACAAGTGTAGTTACATGGGTGTATGGCATTCCCCTATGATACCTACGACAAGGAACTGCGTTCTTAACTACTCTGGTGATTCTCTCTTTCAAGTGATCGCTCATAATTTCCTCGAAAGTTCTAAGTACTCGTTTCATTCTAAGATACGAAGTACAGAAAATAAAGTGACATTATGAGTAATCATGCTTCTTCACATCTGTGCCTTTGAATCCTTGGTTAGATAACCAAGGACATTTTCAAATCTCATACCCATTACGTTCTGATTTCTTCAACATGCATAACATAAGTTTTCAAAACAACCTACATGATTTCAAAACATTCTATATATAGTTCGAAAACATTTTTAATATAGTGTATTTACTTAACATAACAAATGCACAAAGCTTTGTCTATGTTTTCAAAAGCAACCCTCATGATTTCAAAATATTTCATATAGCTTGAAAACAATTTTAAGTAATATATCAAGTGCACGATTTCAAAAGCATCATTCATGTTTTCAAAAAAAAAAAAAAACCTTATACATACTTTCAAAATTCAACTCATGATTTTAAAACATTTTTATAAATATACTTACCTAATACACCTACTTTATGATTTCAAAAGTATTATATATAAGGCTTCAAAAACATTGAATACATTTTTTTAAGAACCCCATGCATAGATTTCAAAAATATTTACCTCATACATTGACTTAACCTTCAAATTCTGCTTCATATGTCGCCTTGACATATCTAGCATCTCAACTTCATAAGCATTTTTACTTCATGTTTTGACTTAAGCACATCCAGTGCAAGGTTTCAAAACAGGTTTCAAAACATCTTCAACTTCTAAAATCCATAGGGGATCTTTTTATCTCCACAATTAGACCCTTGTGGATGATTATCATACAAATCAGAGTCCTTATTTGGATTCCTTGTGTACCTTAATTCGAACATTTCGGCTCCTTATAATCGAAATCGAATTTTCTCTTTAAAAGATCTTTCTATCTTTATAGTTAAATTCTTAGAAATATTTAAAGCACCAATCAAAATCCACTAATTGGATACCTGGTGTGCTTTGAATACATGTGCACAGTTAGCAGAACAAATAAGCAAAATGATAACAAATCTAAAGTCAAGTTAAACAATTATGTGACTATGTGTTTATGCATTTTGTGTTTTCTTTTATGCTTTTTTGTGTTTTTGTATACTCTGGATATTCGTTATCCAAATCCTCGTAGAACCTTTCATATCTTCATATGAGGGATTCGTAGTAGGATATTCAACAAGGAACTACCCTAAATCCTTATTGGGCTTCTACATGTTAGTTAAGACCCTTGGATTATATGGTACCACTCCATGATTCATAAGAGACCCTTTTAGTGGTCTAGTCAAAAAGATTGATTCAAAAATCTGGTTAAGAATGACATGTGATGATATAAGCTGAAAAGACCCCTTGGTTGTCTATTAAAATCATTTATTGATTTAATAAAAGGGACCCTATGGTGGTCTAGTCACAATCCTCACAGGCTCGTTCATTGTTTTCTTCCCCTACACATTTTAAGATACACTACGTGACTATGCAAGGAATTATGTAATTATGGATGCATACATAATTATGAAGTTCAGTGCACAAAAACCATAGTAAGATTTAATATGTGTAAGAACTGATAGTGACAACAATAACGAAATGTGAACAACGTAATGGAGGTACGGTGGACGCACCAATAACGCTTTATATACTTGTATATAAGTGTCCCTCTCACATTGCAAGCATGACGTTATTTAAAGATACTAGAAGTTCAGGACTCTAACCAGTGTTGTTGGATCTTTTCAACTTCATGTTTCAAGCTCTCATAAGTTTCCTCTAAATAAATTTCGGGACGAAATTTCCTGAAGTAGGGGAGACTGTGACACCTGTGTCACTTCAACCATTAAACAAATACCAAACCAATGAAAAATTGTGTTTCATACTTGGGATTTGTACAAATATGTGTATCATTTGCACATATCAACTTTTGTTCAATTTCAAACTCTATATCGCTTTCTGGAGAGTTATACGCAAACTGGTGCGTAAACGTAATCAGTTTAATGCGACAAACACTCCAGAACATAAAAATATACTTAACATACCTTAAATAACCCTTACATAACTTAGAAATAAGTTTTGAAGGTTTTGGTATGGCAGAAACAAGTTAATTCGCCTACAGGGACTAAAATTCGACAAACTGCGAAAGTATGACGATTCGTACTGGAACAGACATACTGGAACATGACCATAAGTTAAACACACCTTAAATATCCTTTACATAGCTTAGAAATAGGCTTTGAGGGGTTCGGTGTGCTAAAATAAACTTTTGGGTCATTCAGGGACTAAAAGCGTCAAAAAGTGCACAAGTTTGCACTTTCGCGTATAACATACGTTCTGAATACATCCGGACATCCAAAAATTTATGTAAGCACTAAAATATTTTATTTTAGTGTTTGGCATAAGAAAAATCCATTCTTCGCGCAATTTGGATTGTTTTTCGCGCTTGTGCGCATTCCGTCGTAATTAACCGAACATCGCGATCGTACGACCAAACGAACGTTGGTGACCGACCGGATAATATTTAAATCCCACAAATATTCTGTTATGATTAAAATCTTATTTTTAATCAGGTCCGTGTTGAAAATAAATTAAAACGCCTAAAAACGTTATTTTTCAAAGTTTAAGCGCGTACCGTGTGTTTCTGCGCAACACAGTGCTTCTACTGCAAAACGCAGACAACGCAGCCAGTCCTGGCAACTGAAATTTATTTCAGTAATATCTTGGTGAGTTTATTTTTATAGAGTAATAAAAATAATTTAGAACGCCATAAACCGGGATTTAAACGCTAGATAAAATACCCGGTACCCAGTTAAATAGCCGTTTTAGCCATACGCCAGGAATATGCTTGGAATATGCCAGGAATATGCTAGGAATATGCTTGGAATATGCTAGGAATATGCTAGGAATATGCTAGGAATATGCTTGGAATATGCTTGGAATATGCTAGGAATATTTTATATGGAAGATCCTATAAATACCCAACCCCATTCTACCCAAAACCCACTTGAATTCTGATTTTTTCTCTAAGTTGGGGTGTTCTATAACTTCATACCTGAGAAATAATTGGAAATCAAAGCTTTCGGGGACCCTTTGTAAGTGTTCCTTCGTTCTTTTTATTCTATTAGCATTAAAAGTCAAACTTTATTTGACTTTCAGCATTGACCAGTTTATGGTCAATGCGAAGTTCGTTTGAACTTCATAACGTGAGCGTAATCACGATGGTTATAGTCCCTAGAGACTATACCTACTGATTACCACGTTATCTAGGCTCAGTGACGAGCCGTAGTTTCGGCCAAAATACGTATTCTTGCGTATTTTGTAACCAAACTACTCTTAGGTATCAAAACCGTTTGTTTTGATACCAAACCTGTTTTCTAAACTTAGTTAAGCATTTTTAACATGCTTAGCTCGTCACTTTTAGTTTAGTGCTTATATAGGGTCGTAAGGTAAGCGATCTAAACAATCGCTTATACTTTCGAACCCGACCCGTTTGGTCGATCATTAGGATCCGAACAAACACATTAGGTGACCATAGTATATAGGGAATAACCTTCCAAGGTTATACCTTATGGTCGCTTCGTTTAAGTAGTTGTATGATAGGTAGTTTATATGCCTTAGGTAAATTACCAAAATGCCCTTTTTACGCCAAAATTCATTTTAAGCATATGTAACATAACTTTTGGTATCTAAACTGATTTAGCAAAAATATTAGACATGTTAAGGCATATTTTACTTATCATAGGGCTAGTTAGGCGTTCCGAACGCGTTTTACGCGAACGACGCGTTAAAGTAGCATAAGCTACCTAAACGGGTCGTAATGGGTCGTAAGCACTTAGGTTAGGTTTCATTTAGTATGTAGGCTTAGTTAAACCATACTACATGAGTTCCCATACTCATTTGGTTTACGAGTCCTCATTCATTCTGATCCTCCGATATAAGTCCGGTTTATTAACATAGTTACCTATATTAGGTGTCGTTTGATTCCGTGATCTCTAACATTGCTTGTTGGTTATCTTAGGACTTCTGAGCAATCTCAAGTGAGTACATAGACCCCTATTTTACTGTTTTCCAAACATTTTGGGGTGGAACACATGTGCCTACTTGTTACTTTCATGCTTTCCATGTTTTCATATCAGATACTTGTTATGTTCATTAGTACACTTATAGTACATGATTTCATTGTGTTTTTGCTATGTATGTCTTTTGTTGCATACTTAGTACATTGTTTTACATTACATTTTATGCTATGTATGTCCATTGTGTGCATACTTAGTACATCGTTTTACATTACATTTTATGCTATGTATGCCCATTGTGTGCATACTTAGTACATTGTTTTACATTACATTTTATGCTATGTATGCCCATTGTGTGCATACTTAGTACATTGTTTTACATTACAATTTATGCTATGTATGCCCATTGTGTGCATACTTAGTACATCATTTTACATTACATTTTATGCTATGTATGCCCATTGTGTGCATACTTAGTACATTGTTTTACATTACATTTTATGCAATGTATGTCCATTGTGTGCATACTTAGTACATTTGTTATTCATCACATGCTTACATTTTGGTATGACATTTGGTTTGTTTAAATGGGACAATACACATTACATTAGACATAAACATTTTGACATTGATATACACAATTCATGATTTACATTAGACATAAACATTTTGACATTGATATACACAATTCATGGTTTACATTAGACATAAACATTTTGACATTGATATACACAATTCATGATTTACATTAGACATAGACATTAGACATGGTTTTCACACAAACATTTTGACATTTGATTATACATAAACATTTTACTTTGGTGGTTTGGTTTGAGTAAGTGATTTAAGTAACGAGGCGTGTGTAATATGATACAAGCATGGTGGATACGCCGCTGGTACTTCCTATATATAAGTGCTTGTATGGTATTACATATCGTAGCGTTATTTTAATCATTTCGATTTAGACATATAACATTTTATACAAATAACATACTTTTCACAATACATTGTTTTACAAACAACTTATCTAATACAAACTCATTTTACTTGGTTATTTACTTAACCATGTATTATTCTTTTATACATATATATCATTTGGTTTATTTATCACTTTTCAAATGATTTACAAGACAAAGCATATTACAAGGTTCATGACTAAACATTTTCTTAAACATAAGTCATGAATTCTATTTTCACAAAACCTATGTATCTCACAGGCATTTTTATGCTGATGTACCTATTTTCACATGTGTTTCAGGATGTGATGCATAGGATTTATCAAGATACACTTAGGCGGACTTGGGCCTTAGTGACAATAAAAGATGCAAGACTAGTTATTTATGTTATATTTCTTTGATTGTCAAGACATAGTAACTCTTTTAATCAATAAAACAATATTTCAATTTCCATGTGTTATGAAACAATGATTCTATTACAACACTCCCCGATGTTTCTGCCACGTTTTGTTGTTTTACGTGGTCGGGGTGTGACAATACTTTGGTTTAAGAATGAAACCATCGGTAGTATATCAAATTATCCTTTGGTTTTGTAAATAACGTATTAAACTATGTTTTGGTTTGAAAATAGCATATCAACTATGCTTTGGTAGTATATCAACATATACTTTAGTTTATGAAATAACAAAGTCGATAGTATATCAAACTATACTTTAGTAAAATAGTATCACGTTGGTAGTATATCGAAATATACCTAAATCATGATTTGGTAGTATATCAAATTATACTTTGGTAAACAATAGCATATCAAATTATGCTTTAGCAATAACAATATCACGTTGGTAGTATATCGAAATATACCATATATCGCGATTTGGTAATACATTCAAACCTAGTGCATCAAACTACACTTTGGAGACTATAGAAATACCACAAAGGCAACTCTATTTGGTTAAAACTTTGGTTTCTGACATTCCATACAACAGGAATGAGGTGTCTAGTCCTATAGCGCTATATCGTACTACCAATAGGCTTGATCATTGTTAATGAATGTATAAGTAACAATATGAACAAACAAATAGTCTAACAAACTTTGAAAGTCAGTGTTTAAGCCATGGACAATAGTTCAATTCGTCAAAAGATAAGTACCATGCATGTGTAATCATATAGTTGAAATCATGAAAATAGTGTATCGACACATATGAATCACCCCAAAACATCGAAAACATAAAAGAGGGGACTATGTACTCACTTGAAATTTGCAAGTATCCTTGATTAAGTGTCCTAATGAAGCTTGGGAAATCAAGGAATCAAGTGGCACCTAGTATTGGATCATTATGTTAATAATCGGGACCTAAATCGGGAGATCAGGTAGAATGAGGTCTCGTAAACCAAATGAGTATTGAAACTCATGTGATATGGTTTAACAAAGCCTACATTCTAATTCAGAACCTATCCTAAGTGCTTATGACCCGTTACGACCCGTTAAGGTATTCTACGCTACTTTAACGCGTCATTCGCGTGAATGCGCGTTCGAGACGCCTAACTAGTCCTATGACAAGTATTATATGCCCTAACATGTTTAAATATGTTGCATAATCAGTTTAAGTGTCAAAAATTAAGTTACATATGCTTAAATTCAAATTATGCATGAAAAGGGCATTTTGGTCATTTTCCTAAGGCATATAAACTACCTATCATACAACTAATTAAACTAAGTGACCATAAGGTATAACCTCGGAAGGTTATTCCCTATACAACTATGGTCACAAAATATGCTTGGTTGGATCCTAATGATCGACCAAACGGGTTGGGTTCGAAAGTCTAAGCAGTTGTCAAGACCGCTTGACTTACGGCCCTATACAAGCACTAGACAAAAAGTGATGAGTTAAACATGTTAAAACATGTTTAACTAAGTTAGAAAACAGGTTTGATATCAAAACAAAGTGTTTTGATACCCGGAAATAGCTTCGTAGCAAAATGCGCATAATCGGCATTTTGACCGAAACTTTGATTCATCACAAGGGACTATAACCATCGTGATTACGCTCACGTTGCAAAGTTCAAACGAACTTTGACTTGACCAATTCATGGTCAAAGCAGAAAGCCAAACACTATTTGACTTTCATGCTTAAATACATAAACAAGCATGAAAGAAGCTTATAAAGGGTCCAAGCTTGGGAAGAAACAAAGAAAACTGAAGATTTGAAGCCTTCAACAAGTGTGAGAGCTTCAATGAGCATATTTGAGGTGAATGAGCAAATGAAAATGGCAAACTTGGTGGGTATTTATAGGAAACCTTGAATCATTAGGATGATTACATGTGTTTTTGAGCAAATCAAAGCTTGATCTTGGCCATACACATGTTACCCACAATTTTAAATACTAGGGGAGCACAAAAACAAGCCCAAGGTATGCTTAATCTATGGTAAAAATCAGTGGAAACAGGCTGCTATACCAGATTCAATGTTTCTACCAGCAACCTCTGTCACGCCCCGCGTAAGAATAGGCTTCATCTTACGCGGCCCATGAGGCATCTTTCAGAAAATGTCAAAAATGGTACCTGCAAGTTTAAAACTCTATTTTTGATGCATTTAAGCCCTGTTAACCCCATTTCAAGGCTCTAAAATGAAGTTAAAGCATAGGGAACATGACATATGCTTGAAAACATCTCGGATGTTGGTTCGTTTGGTCGTACGACCACGTTATTCGGTTAAATACGACGAAAACTCGAACGGACCCGAAATCGATCCAAATTACGTGATGAATGGTATTTTGCATTCCAATCACTAAAATAAAATATTTTAATGATTACAAAAATTTTTGGATGTCGGGATATGTTCAGAACGTAAGATATGCGCGTAAATGCAAACTTATGCACTTTTTGATGCTTTTAGTCCCTATTGATCAAATAAGCGCATTTTCACATATCGAACCCCTCAAAGCCTATTTCTAAGCTATGTAAAGGATATTTAGTGTATGTTTAGCTTATGATCATGTTTTGGAATGTTCGTTGCTATACGAATCGGCATACTTTCGCAGTTTGTCGCAAATAGTCCTTGTGATCGAATAAACTTGTTTTTGGCACACCAAACCCTCCAAAACTTATTTCTAAATTATGTAGGGGTTATTAAGGTATGCTAAGCCTATGTCACTATTCTGGAGTGTTTGTCACGTTAAACTGATTGCATTTACGCATCAGTTTGCGTATAACTTTCCAGAAAGCGATTCAGAGCTTGAAATCGAACTAGAATTGATATGTGTGAATGTCACATGAAATTGTACAAATCCCAAGAATGAAACAAAAGATTTCATTGGATTTGTATTTGTATGATGGTCGTAAAGGCACAGATGTCACAAAACGGCTTGACATAAATGAATGAAATATGATAGTGATGTAATTAGTAATTTACTAACTTGAAGAACGTGCTTTAGATGGAACTCATACAAGAATTCGGGTTGAATGTATGTGTTGGTCAAGACTATGCATTAGGAGCTTGTATATTGTGTTTGTACGGGTGAGGCTTGCCATGTGATCTACTAATCCCTTAATTGCGGTTAAAAGTGAATGTGTACTAAATGTATAGCATATGACCTTACTAGTAAAGGATGATGTTACGATTATGTTAAGTTGACTCATATAGGGTGTGGTTGTCAATGGTAAAAATCATGAAAACATAAGTATGTGTAAATTGATTATGTATATATTGTGTGTGTAACTAGGTGTTCGTGTAGTTTATGTGTCATACAACATCATGTATGAAATGAATATGATGTCATTATTATGGCCTACCATATCAACATGAATGCATACTCATAAGTTGGAAGTTGTATGCTAGAAGGTTGACTTTGTGAAAGTGAACAAAGTATAAATAGCATGGTTAGGCATTTTGACACAAATATAAGAATTGAGAGATCACGGGATATGTGTTAGACCAATTACGTGTTATGTATGATTATGAATTTGAATTTTAAGATATTGAACAATGTGGTTGACAATTCATGCCGTATGCGTGTTAGTGAAAGCCAATGTAAATAAGAATCGGAAAATGTATGTTAATATGAATGAGCATAAAGACTAACATTATTATGGGCATGTCGGCATGAAAGAAAAGGAACCACACTACCATGGACTCAAGCATGGAAGGCTAACGGGTCAAGAGGAGGCAAGGAAGCGGATACGAGCACGAACGCATAAGATAAGTGATTCTGATTCACTTCTTAGTATGTATGAAGAATTTAATATTTAGGAGTGTGGAAAATGTCACACCCGCTCATAGCGGAAGCGCGAGGTGTGATCTGATCGGTTCTCATTGCATAACAATATAAGTGAACATACTAAATGAATAAAAACAAGCTCCAATGCCATTGTCATAATCATTTCAAAAGAACGCAACATAAGTTAAATGTATTGGTTACAAACTATCAAATGAAAATAAGTTGTCATTGTTTTATACATCAAAATGTAAGTCTTAAAATGTCAGGGCTTTGACCACTATATCACTTCAAAGAGGCGGTATATAACGGGCAAGCCCTTTAAATGGTAGCATGGAGTCTTGATACTTGCTTTCCTTGACTGAAATGTCCGCATGGTCCACTAATTTCCTGAAATACATGTTAAGTTTGAAAACATCAACAAAAGTTGGCGAGTTCATGCAGTTTATTTGTGTGAGATGTATCTGTAAAATGTGAGTTGTATAAAATGTATCTGTAAAATGTGAGTTGTATAAAATGTATCTGTAAAATGTGAGTTGTATAAACTGTATCTGTAAAATGTGAGTTGTATAAACTGTATTCATAAAATATGAATTGTATAAGATGTATCTGTATGTAATGATGTAGTATGTAAAGCGTCAATGAAATCGTTGATCATTAATGTTTCGCGAGGACATTAATATGTGTGACGAATTAGGAAGCAATCCAAACCTAGACGATTTCGAGTCGACTACTATCGACTGGGACACAAACGCACTCTTCTGTATGGGTCCACGACCAAGAGTGGGGCTCGCCAATACCCATTAGATCTAACCCTCTGTACCTAGGTCCAAACTGGATTAATGGTGCTTAGATGTATGACCCTAATCGCACATGATCTAAGGTGTTTCATTCCATGACTTAACATACAATTGAACATGTGTTTTCCCCGATAGTTGTAAAGTTGTAAAGCATTTAAAATGAATAGGGGACATGAACTCACAGAATCGCGTCAGTGAATAGAAGTAACTATGATCTCACGTGCGGTCAGCCTGAATAGTGTGGCGACCTACAAATGTTCTTATATTTGTTAGACACTTCGGTCTTTATAAATGACTTGAGTACAAGTCTTGTGTCTTGATTGTGTGTAAGACTTGTATGTCTTTGTTTTTCGTTGAACTGTGTATTAGATGTATGATTTGTTAAACTGTTATATATATATATATATATATATTTCACCAAATATATAAATGTAATCTTGTATCTTGTGAGTTGTATCATCGGGTCTTGTCTTCTTGATTTCGTGCCTTGTATAAGTAAATTGTATAATTGTATTTTTATCAATTATATGTCATTGGGCTTAGCCCAATAATTCATGTTATTGGGCTTAAATAGTATTGGGCCTAAATAGTATTGGGCCTAAATAGTATTGGGCCCAATTGTTATTGGGCTTAATGTTATTGGGCTTAATGTTATTGGGCCTTGGCCCATATGTTTGGTTTTGGGCTTAGCCCATGAGTCTTGATATTGGGCTTAGCCCATGTATTTATGTTAAGCCCAATTAGGATGATAAGCCCGTTTGTATAAAATAAGCCCATTTGTATAAAATAAGCCCATTTGTATAAAACAAGCCCATTTGTAAAGATATAAGCCCATTTAGTAAAAATAAGTCCATTTGTAAGTATAAGCCCATTTATAAAAATAAGCCCATTTGTAAATTATAAGCCCATTTATAAAACATCTTTCATTTTATAAAAATCACAATACATGGAGTTTTTAGTTAAATAAAAGACATATAAGTTTTTATAAGTTTCTAAAACTTCGACTTTTGTTAACGGTAATATATATATGTATCCGCGTCGAAAGATCGCCTAAGCGTCGTAGTAACTCCTCGGAATGGCGATATGTTTATAGATTCGCCCGTCGTCCGTTTTGACCATAAGTTGTGTCCGAAGGCTCGGAATGTCCGTAAGTTGTTTTTAAGGTGTATTTACATGTAGTCTTGTAAGACTTTAGTCGAAATGCACATTGTGTTTATTTGTATCATTGTATTCAAGTTCCTAGTTATCATACATATAACTAATACAAACAAATAACACATAGCACATAAGTTGTTAAGTTAACTAAATATATATTTTCTCAAAAATATATATTTATATCAAACTTTGCTTTTATAAAAACTATTCTTTAAAATCTTTTTAATCTAATAAAGATTTTGTCAAAAATAATAGTTTTATAACTTATGATTTTTAAGAAAAATGGCCATATTTCCTTTGAAATATATACCTTGCCATGTTTATATAAAACATATCTTTTTCTTATAAAATCACCAATAATTTTCTCATATTTTTCTTAATAAAAACATATGAGATTTATATCAAAATCTTAACAAGATGAAATCAATAACTGTAGGGTTTTGGTATGATCATTACATAAGTTAACTAGTTCAAAATCCATGCTTTACTTCTAGTTTTAACAAACTTTTTTATAAAAACCCATCTTGTATTTTTCTTTTTATAACTTTGTAAAAATATTATTTTTAGTGAAAAACCTTATATACTTTAACAAAATCAAAGATTATGATCATCCATCCAAACATTTATGTTTAACAAAACCCTTAAACATTTTCATGTACACTTGTTAGATTATGTTTTTAAACATCATCTAACAAGTTATTTGTATGCTAATTATCAAAACTAGATCAAATATGCAAGTATTCATCCTTAAATCACAACATAAACACACTTTTATATCATGATTATTATTTTACTTCTTTGTATTTCCATATTATTTTGTATGATTATTTAGTTTATTACATGTTCTTTAACCAAATAATACATAAATAAGTATGAAAAAGGGATTTTAGAAGCTTACTTCTAGCACTAATGGCTAGGGATGATCTTAATGATGATTTAAAGAAAAGAAAAGTTGTTGATCTTGGGGTTTTGAAAGCTTTTGAATGGATGGAAAGGCTTCTCCAACTTGTTGTTGCTTTAGATCACCATAAGTATCTTCAAGCTCCATTTTGATCATCAAAGAAGTCTTGAAAGGTGAAATGTTTTTGATGGTGTTCTTGGATAATATATGAATGTTGTGAGAGTTTCTTAAGTGTGTGAAAAAAGATGGTGAAAAAATGAGACGAAGTGCTTAGAGGATTATGAATCAAAGTGTTATAAGTCTTCACCATACTTTACCACTAGGCCCACTTGTGTAACCACTTGCATCTTAAGGTAATTAGCAAGATATTTGTGGAGAAAAGGTAAAAAAAAAGTGGGTCCCACATGTGGTTGTAACCGTGAATGAAGGGGGGGGGGGTACCCTTGCCTTGTGAATTTGTTTCATGACTTTCCTTGTTAAAAAGTGTTAGGATTATTGAGGAAATTGTTTAGGAAAGTTATATGTATAAGTGTTTAAGTGTTTAAAGGGTGTTAAATGACCATTACTAGACCATAATGATCCAATTAACACTAGATGGTCACTAAAAAAAAGATATGATATTGTTCGGATATTCGTTTCGAATTGTTTCGGTTAGACGTTATTTGAACGCTAAGTTGTGTAACTTGTGTGAATTGATGTAGTTATTGGTTCAAATTGTGATAACCCTCACCAAACCAGGTATCCGTACGAATTAATTAATATTTAATTAATGCTTAATTACTGTGCTTGCTTACAGTTGTGATCAAAGTGCTACTTAAATTCTGATACATACACATACATGCATCATACTTTGTTGCTGTCACTCCATTATTTACACAGAACTATAGTGACAACCTTGATGCACAAAAGCACAGTAGCACAATGAACGGATAACCCAGTAAACATGCTGACATAGCCAGCATCAGACAGGCACTGTCTCTGAGGCCAGTATGAGCCGGGAATAGATTACTACACTAGTAGGGAGTGTAGGGAGGTGAGGATTGTAAAACTGCGTCACTAGGTGATAGTTATAGTGACCGGATGTGCCTAAAACATGCTCTAACTACAAAATTCTGCACTTTAATATAAAATTCAGCATTTAAGCTAACTAGTAAAGTGCAAAAACATGGGAAAATAATACTAGACACTTTCCAAAGTGTCGGGAATTCATTGTGTCACTAAAACAAATATTAACGACACTTTAAATGCTTATTTAGCACTTTAACGGACTAATATCCAACCGAACAACCGGACTTTACCCGGAACACAAAAATATTGTCAATGACATTGTTTTTCCTTTTCTGAGCTAGTTAGGGTCCCCAAACACCCTAACACCTGTTACAAAACACTACACACTAGTAACTTATTTAATCACCTAACTAATCAAACTAGTTACTAACTATCAAGTTGAAATCAAACCAATTACCCCCCCCCCCCCTGACCGAATCGGTCCCCCAAGGGGACACACCCTTACAATCTTGAATATTTTAATCTCTTGTGTCTTATATCTAGAGAACACATAATCTAATGGTTAATGTGGATGCATGGTTTATAAATTTAACTTAAAGTCACATTATCATTCATTCAAACAACACAACCAAAATTGCATCTCTCTCTCCCTCTCCTCTTACCTTCGGCCGAGAGCACTCACATACCCACCATCACTTTCCAACTTTGATCTTGTTAAACCACATACAATCCAAGGTGCTAGAGTTCATACAAGGAGGCTCGGCGCTTACGGAATCACAAGGACCTCTCTACATCGCTATTAACCACCTAGTTTTCGCTTTGATTCTTCCCTAGCCTTGAGCTAGTAGTAAGTGATGCTAAACACTCTCTTGTTCATGTCTAAAGTGGTTAATAAGAAGTTTAACGGTTAAAACTCAAGAACATGCGAAAATAAAACTTAAAGTCTTGCTAGAATGATGAACATGGTGGTTAAAGAGTAAATAATGGTGTAAAACTCATGAAACTTGTTTAGTTATGGATTTTTAAGTTGTTGATTGCTAGTAGTGGAATGGATCGTCATCTAACCACGCTAGATCATGTTCATGGAACATGAACTAGCATTATGTTAAGTGTGAAAATTACAAATGATGAGCTCGTCCATACATAAACATGAACTTGTGTAAAGTTGATGTTTCTTGTAAAATAGAGTTTTAAACTAGTAGATCTAAAGATCTACAAGTGGTATTTTCGAAGAACCAAGTAAAATATACAAGTCTTATTTTTAAAGCCGGATCTTTCGTAAACTAAAGGTGTATTTGTGAACAGACAAGTGTGTAGACACTTGTGTAACAAAAGGATTTAACAAAGAAATATTTCCATAATTTTTGACTAGAAGTTGTAAGATTACATCTTCTTTAAAAATAAAGTTTTTCAGGAAACCGATTCATTTTTAAAGATAGAAAGATCTACTAAAAATGTTGGAGAGTTACTACATACTTTTACACAACTTACAAGTTCATGTGTTTGCGATTTATGCTTATTTTGACTAGTTTAATGATTGAACATTGAATATTGGAAAATTGTTGATTAAATTTTGAAAAAAACTGATACGCTAGTAAGCGTGGCCACCTCCAGTTACAGAGGAAACTCTGGCGAAATTTTTCCAGAAAATAACACTTCGAATATTTTTGTGACAAGTGTTATGAATATATTTTTGACTTGTTTTCTAAATATAAACTTCACACATATCAATGGCCTTGCAAACCATTGGTGATCTCTTTATTTCCTTATTTGCTACATACCAGGGATTTTATACTTACAAAGGTTTTACATACTCACTTTCACATGAACTCGCTCAACTTTATGTTGACTTTTCAACTTACATATATTTCAGGGAATTAGGGATCTGGCGAAGTATGCTACGTTTTCACGCTGCGTAAGAGTTATGAGGTCATCCACGTTTAGGGATTGTGACTTTTACCTGGACGAGTGGCAAGTCTTAAACGATGTTTATTTTATGTTTGTGGTTATGTCGTATGAACAACGTTTTTATTTAGTTGTGTTGTAAACTCGTTGCATGTGTCAATTTTAAACAATGTCGTCGTATTTTACTTTTAAAACTTAAATCAACGGATGATCTTCATGGTTTTATTTTTATACAGCTTTGTTGTGATTAAGCTATGATATTAAGAAGTTACACCAAATAAACCCACGCTTCCGCAAAGCCAGGGTGTGACAGCTTGGTATCAGAGCCAGGTTCATAGCGAACTAGGATTCCTTCTCGAGTCTAGACTATGATCACTAAGGCTCTCACGAAAACATTTTTTTTACATTGCATACACTAACGTCCAGATCCAGGGTACAAAACATTTTTACAAACAAAAGTTGAGCATATTTTTTTAAGAATTTTTGATTGGTCGGGAGACCAGGGATTCAGCCGGGTGGCTGGGGAGGTTAGTCTAGTGGGACTAGGAGGATCAGTCTGAGAGGCTGAGGGAGTAAGTCTAGTGGGACTAGGAGGATCAGTCTGAGAGACTGAAGGAGTGGACTAGTGGGACTAGGGAGTTCAGTCTGAGAGGCTGGGAAGGTAGTCTGAGAGACTAGGAGATTCAGTCTGAGAGGCTGGGAGGTTAGACTAGTGGGACTAGGAGAATTACTTGATTGCTTATTGGTGACTAACATGTTTATTTGATTATATGATTGATTGTTTGTACATATGTGTGTTTGTGTTACAAACGTCATGCCTTCATCAGGTACTGGAGAGTCGGACACTACAGATCCCATGGCCATAGTATCAGACGACATAGTTTCATCTGAGCACGAGGTGTACACTTCCGATACTACCAGCACAGATGATGACGACTTTTAGCCCTTTGCGCTGCCTGATGTCGTAGCAGAGCCTGCTGATGGCCATCTTGTTGGGGACTTACCGCTCGCGGTGATCCCTGCTCCTGTACCCCTTGCCGCTTATCCCGTTGTTGATATGCCCCTTGATATTGTTTCTGACGATGATGTCGACTTGTTTGAGGAGGACCCACTTGAGGGTGAGGCCCATATTGCTGCCGGTGATATCCCACTTCTTGCTGATGCTCCTGCGGAGGAGGCTCCTGTTCATTCACCTATTCCAGACCCCTTTGAGTCTGTGGCATCCGTACTTTCGCACACACAGGGAGTGCAGCACCACTCACACGACGCCGACCCGGACATGGCGTCATCCGCTGCACCTGCACCTGTGCATAGCTTTGAGTTCGATCATGATGTTGATTCAGATCCTATTTTTCCACCTGGCTTTGATCCAGACCAGGACATTGAGTTCGTACACTTAGACCAGCACTTGGAGGATCCTGTAGCCCCTGTCGACCCTATGTTTGCTGATCCAGCTGATTTTGAGATGGAGTTTGTTGATCCGGAGCCGGTCGTGGCCCCTGAGCCAGTCGTTGCTCCTGGCCCCGCATTTGAGCATTACCCTATTCATCCTGATGCACCTGCTGTTGCTCCTTTGGTTGAGGATATACCTGTCGATGATCATCCTGTTGTTGTTCCACAGTTGGTGGATGACCATGCTGTTGATGTTCATATTGATGCTCCACTGTTGTTAAAGGATCCTGTTGTCACCCCACTTCCAGATCCTATGCCGGTGATGTTCGACCGTGCACCTTTCGCGACCCATATTGATCCACGATACGCTCACACCCACAATGGGTGGATAGATGACGACGATGATTACCCACCTTACGTGATACCAGTTATACCACCTGTAGCCCCCGTTTTAGCCCCTGTTTCAGCTCCCATTGATGTTCCCTTGATACCCCTACATACCACAGATACTCACCGCACAGATCTTCAGATCACTTATCTCCAGGACATTCCTCTACCACGTCCTGGGGAGGGTTCGTCACGTCATCCGTTTGGTCATACACCTTTTGTGTCAGGAGGAGATCAGTTTGTACCTCAGATTTCTCATCCCACTGTTGTTCCCACAGTTGCACCATTTACTGTACCATCATTTGCTCCATCTAGTGAGCCATTCCTCTGGACTACGCCCCCCATTATGCCACCGACGGATCCGTATCACCCATATCACGTGGGGTATTCTACTGAGGCTGTTCTCACATCTTTCATGATACAGCAGGAGGCGCTGACCCGTCGCGTACAGGAGTTAGAGAGAGCTCAACGACTCCCGTGCCAGTGCCAGACCCCACCTGCCGTATCACACCCTCCTCGACCACTTTCACCTGATTCTGCCGCTCGTTTTTGGACTCTGGAGCAGCAGATAGCTTACTTATTGCGCTCTCATCGCGCTATGGAGGAGGACTGGCTTCATATGCGACGTTTACTCATTTCTCGTCTTCCCCCTCCTCCACCGCCATCAGCTTAGGGCCATTTTGTACGACTCGGGTAGACTTGTAATGAGAGGACCGCGATTGTGCAGACTACCCAGTTTTTGAAGACCGCATTTTTGATGATTATGACTTTTGATGATTTGTATATTTGATGTTGTTGTCACTGACTAGATAGTTGGACTAGGGCGATGTGGCCCTTAGTTACTAATGATGTATGATACAGTTATGAACTTGTAAACCTTACATTGTGGTCTTGATTTATGACAGCACAATCGCAGTGTTCTCATCATATGTGATGTTTGATTGATTGTTTATGTTCTATAACATGAGATGTTATGTGGTTACTTTATTTATAACATGAGATGTTATGTGTTGATATTGTTGAATACATACGTACACTTT
This sequence comes from Helianthus tuberosus, assembly GCA_030545235.1. Lineage (NCBI taxonomy): Eukaryota > Viridiplantae > Streptophyta > Magnoliopsida > Asterales > Asteraceae > Helianthus > Helianthus tuberosus. Next base: position 110,080,907 of record CM060357.1, read on the forward strand.
ACTTACTATGACCTGACCTACGTGAACACATCTTTTAGAAGATGCCACCAAGACGCGAGATGGGTATGCTTACCAGCGAGGCAGAACTTCAACAAATCATTGCTGCCGCCATAACGCAGTATGCAGCCTCAAACGGAGGAACCAGCGGAAGCAGTTCACAGAACAACGGCAACAACAATCCACCACATGGTAATGTTAAGTCACTGAGATATGCTACGATACATCTGGATCTTTAGCACGTTCGCTAATACCATTTGTATATTCTAACGTATGTGCAGGGTGCACTTTCAAGCAGTTCCTAGACTGCAAGCCCGTAAACTTCGACGGCACCGGAGGTGCTGTTGCTTTTGTAAGATGGGCCGAAAAACAGACTCTATTCTTCGAATGAGCAAGTGCGCTCCAGACCAACAAGTGACTTACATTTCTGGGCTATTTTTGGACGGAGCCCTGTCCTGGTGGAACTTACAAGTGCAAACTCTTGGTGAAGCCGCTGCTTACGCATTGACCTGGGCTGAGTTAAAGGAGCTCATGCGAAGAAAGTATTGCTCTCGTGCTGAGATACAAAGGTTGGAGACTGAGTTCTGGCATTTTAGGATGGATGGTCCCAAGATTGCTGAGTACGTTCAGAGATTCCACGACCTGTCTCATGTGGTACCTTATATGGTTACACCGGAATTCAAGCAAATCGAGCGCTTTATCTGGGGTTTAGCTCCACAGATCATGAGTATGGTTACTACTTCCAAGCCTGCAACAATCACAGAGGCCATCGATCTGAGCGTGTCTCTTACTGATGAGGCCATTCGCTTAAACAAGTTTCTGAACGTTGAACCAAAGAAGAAAGAGACTCACGTAGAGTCGTCTGGTGAGAATAAGAGGAAATTCTCGAACTTCAAGCAGGGAACTAGCAATGTTGGCAAGAAAGGAGAATCAAGCGCACCGGTCCAAGCTGCAACCGGTACTGGGAAGAAAGGGAAAGGATATATGGGTACACATCCCAAGTGTAACACCTGCCAGCGTCATCATCCTGGCCGGTGTGGGCCAAAAGTATGTGAAGCTTGTGGAAAAGTTGGCCACCTGAAGGATTCTTGCTGGGCCAGTGCTGGCCGGGGAGGCCAAGGAGGTTTTGGTAGTAGGAACAATAATCGTGGTGGTATTGGAAATCGACCACAAGGAAATAATGGAGGCAATGGGAACCGTGGAAACAATGCAAATCAAGCTGGGGACGCGAATCGAAATCAAAACAACAATCAAGCGGGGAACGGAGGAGGTAATGGTCAAAAATTGGGTTGTTTTAACTGCGGTGACATTGGGCATTTTAAGAGGAACTGCCCAGGATTGAATCAATCCCGCGGAAGAGTGTTTAACATTGAGGCGAGGGAAGCGCGCCAAGATCCCAATGTTGTTACTGGTACGTTCCCTATAAACCAAGGCTTTACATCCGTTTTGTTTGATACTGGTGCCGATTATAGCTTCGTGTCATTAGAATTTAAGAATATACTTGGGTTGACTCCTAGTAAGTTAGACGTTCCGTACTCCATCGAATTAGCAAATGGGAAACTAGTTGAGACCAGTGAAGTTGTCCGAGGATGTGTGATTGAACTAGGAGGACACGAGTTTACGCTAGATTTACTACCTGTCGAGTTGGGAAGCTTTGATGTGGTAGTGGGAATGGATTGGTTGTCCAGCAACAAAGCCGAGATCGTTTGCCATGAGAAGACTATCTGCATTCCACTGGCGGATGAAGAAACGATTATCCTGCATGGAGAAAAGCGCGATGCACCTCTGAGAATTATTAGCTGTCTAAAAGCTAGAAAGTCCTTAAAGAAGGGATGTGTTGCATTCTTGGCACACATCGTGAACAAGAAAGCTGCTGAGCCGAAGATCAAAGACATTCCAGTCGTCAGAGAATATCCGGAAGTTTTTCCAGAAGACTTGCCAGGATTACCGCCTCAAAGGCAAGTTGAGTTCCACATTGATTTGGTTCCAGGCGCCACGCCTGTAGCCAAGGCACCCTATAGACTTGCACCATCAGAGATGCAGGAGTTGTCGACACAACTCCAGGAGCTATTGGATAAAGGATTCATCAGGCCAAGCTTCTCACCTTGGGGAGCTCCGGTTCTGTTTGTTAAAAAGAAGGACGGTAGTTTCCGTATGTGCATAGACTACCGTGAGCTTAATAAGTTGACCATCAAGAACAGATACCCCCTGCCGAGAATCGATGATCTTTTTTACCAGTTGCAAGGCTCAAGCTTTTATTCAAAGATCGACCTTCGATCCGGATACCATCAACTTAGGATACAAGAGGAAAGTATCCCGAAGACAACCTTTAGGACTCGTTATGGACACTACGAGTTCCTAGGTATGCCGTTTGGGTTAACAAACGCGCCTGCAGTTTTCATGGACCTAATGATCCAAGTCTGCAAGCCATACTTGGATAAGTTCGTGATTGTGTTTATCGATGATATTCTGATTTACTCGAAGACAAAGGACGAACACGAACAACACTTAAGAGCTATTCTAGAGCTACTTAAGAGGGAGAAATTATACACCAAGTTCTTGAAGTGTGAGTTCTGGCTATGCGAAGTCCAGTTCCTTGGACATGTGGTTAATGGAAATGGAATCCATGTTGATCCCACAGAGATCGAGGCGATCAAGAGTTGGGAGACTCCAAAGACGCCAACCGAGATACGACAGTTCTTGGGTTTGGCTGGTTATTATCGAAGATTCATTGAGGAATTTTTCTAAAAACGCTCAACCTCTAACCGCGCTCACACAAAAGGATAAGAAGTTTGATTGGGGAATCAAACAGGAAGAAGCATTCCAGTTACTGAAAGACAAGCTTTGCAATGCACCGATCTTAGCGCTACCAGAAGGAACTAACGATTTCATGGTATACTGTGATGCCTTACGTCAAGGATTGGGTTGCGTGTTGATGCAACGCCAGAAAGTTATAGCTTACACGTCACGCCAGTTGAAAGTTCATGAAAGGAACTATACCACGCATGATTTGGAGCTAGGCACAGTAGTATTTGCATTGAAAATTTGGAGACATTATTTATATGGTACGAAGTGTACAATCTATACGGATCATAAAAGTCTGCAACACATATTCAACCAGAAAGAGCTTAATATGAGACAGAGACGTTGGGTCGAATTGTTGAACGACTACGACTGCGAGATCAAGTATCACCCATGGAAAGCGAACGTGGTCGCTGATGCCCTGAGTCGGAAGGAAAGAATCAAGCCCATAAGGGTTAGGGCTTTAGAAATGATTATCCAGACGGATCTTTCTCTGCGCATTCGTGCCGCACAAAGAGAAGCTTTGAAAGAAAGGAACATCGAAGAGGAATATCTCCGTGGGATGGAGAAGCAATTAGTGCCAAACGAGGAAGGAACGTTATTTTTCGTGAAAAGGATTTGGGTTCCTCTGTTTGGTGGATTAAGGAAGGTTATTTTTGATGAAGCTCACAGGTCACGGTACTCTATTCATCCCGGGGCGGATAAGATGTACCAAGATCTTAAGGATTATTATTGGTGGCCTAGGATGAAAGGCGATATTGCTGTTTATGTTAGCAAGTGTTTAACGTGTGCCAAGGTGAAAGCTAAATACCAGAAGTCTTCAGGACTTCTGCAACAACCTGAGATTCCCAAGTGGAAATGGGAACAAATTTCAATGGACTTCATAACTAAGTTGCCAAAGACGCCCAGAGGTCATGACACTATTTGGGTAATAGTTGACCGCCTGACCAAGTCCGCACACTTCCTGCCAATCAAAGAGAAGGATAACACGAGTAAACTGGCAGAAATATACATGCGAGAGATTGTTGCACGTCATGGAGTGCCTCTCTCGATCATCTCTGATAGAGATGGACGTTTCATATCAAGGATTTGGTAATCCTTCCAAGAAGCTTTTGGCTCACAGTTAAATCTGAGCAATGCATTTCATCCGCAAACTGATGGCCAAAGTGAAAGAACTATCCAGACATTGGAAGATATGCTGAGAGCATGTGTAATGGATCTAGGTGGTAGCTGGGATAATCATTTACCATTGGTCGAGTTTTCATACAACAATAGCTACCACACAAGCATTGGAGCCGCGCCATTTGAAGCTCTTTACAGACGCAAGTGTCGATCACCACTATGCTGGGCTGATGCAGGTGATAGGCAGCTTGTTGGTCCCGAAATAGTCCAAGAGACGACAAACAAGATTGCACAGATTCGAAAATGCATCGAGGCGGCTCGCGACAGGCAGAAAGCCTATGCAGATCCAAAGAGGAAACCTTTGGAATTTCAAGTTGGGGATATGGTTTTATTAAAAGTTTCACCCTGGAAGGGTGTGGCACGCTTCGGAAAGCGTGGGAAGTTGAATCCGCGTTACATTGGCCCGTTCAAGATACTGCAAAGGATTGGACTTGTAGCCTACAAGTTGGACCTACCTGCTGAACTCAATGGTGTTCACGATACATTCCATGTATCAAATTTGAGAAAGAGTCCAACACAAGAAACAGTGATCATTCCTGCTGACGAAGTTCGTATTGACGACACGCTCAACTTTACAGAAGAACCCGTCGAGGTTACGGATTGGAAAATTAACAAAACACGTAGGAGTAGTGTCAAGCTCGTCAAAGTTCGTTGGAATGCAAGACATGGGCCTGAATTCACGTGGGAACGTGAGGATCGTATGAAAGAGAAATACCCCCATTAATTTCCTAAGACCCCTGCATCTAGAAGCAGAGCTTAAATTTCGGGACGAAATTTATTTAACGGGGGGAGAATGTGACAACCCTCACCAAACCAGGTATACGTACGAATTAATTAATATTTAATTAATGCTTAATTACTGTGCTTGCTTATAGTTGTGATCAAACTGCTACTTAAATTCTGATACATACACATACATGCATCATACTTTGTTGCTGTCACTCCATTATTTACACAGAACTATAGTGACAACCTTGATGCACAAAAGCACAGTAGCACAATGAACGGATAACCCAGTAAACGTGCTGACATAGCCAGCATCAGACAGGCACTGTCTCTGAGGCCAGTATGAGCCGGGAATAGATTACTACACTAGTAGGGAGTGTAGGGAGGTGAGGATTGTAAAACTGCTTCACTAGGTGATAGTTATAGTGACCGGATGTGCCTAAAACATGCTCTAACTACAAAATTCTGCACTTTAATATAAAATTCAGCATTTAAGCTAACTAGTAAAGTGCAAAAACATGGGAAAATAATACTAGACACTTTCCAAAGTGTCGGGAATTCATTGTGTCACTAAAACAAATATTAACGACACTTTAAATGCTTATTTAGCACTTTAACGGACTAATATCCAACCGAACAACCGGACTTTACCCGGAATACAAAAATATTGTCAATGACATTGTTTTTCCTTTTCTGAGCTAGTTAGGGTCCCCGAACACCCTAACACCCGTTACAAAACACTACACACTAGTAACTTATTTAATCACCTAACTAATCTAACTAGTTACTAACTATCAAGTTGAAATCAAACCAATTACCCCCCCCCCCCCTTGACCGAATCGGTCCCCCAAGGGGACACACCCTTACAATCTTGAATATTTTAATCTCTTGTGTCTTATATCTAGAGAACACATAATCTAATGGTTAATGTGGATGCATGGTTTATAAATTTAACTTAAAGTCACATTATCATTCATTCAAACAACACAACCAAAATTGCATCTCTTTCTCCCTCTCCTCTTACCTTCGGCCGAGAGCACTCACATACCCACCATCACTTTCCAACTTTGATCTTGTTAAACCACATACAATCCAAGGTGCTAGAGTTCATACAAGGAGGCTCGGTGCTTACGGAATCACAAGGACCTCTCTACATCGCTATTAACCACCTAGTTTTCGCTTTGATTCTTCCCTAGCCTTGAGCTAGTAGTAAGTGATGCTAAACACTCTCTTGTTCATGTCTAAAGTGGTTAATAAGAAGTTTAATGGTTAAAACTCAAGAACATGCGAAAATAAAACTTAAAGTCTTGCTAGAATGATGAACATGGTGGTTAAAGAGTAAATAATGGTGTAAAACTCATGAATCTTGTTTAGTTATGGATATTTTATGTTGTTGATTGCTAGTAGTGGAACGGATCGTCATCTAACCACGCTAGATCATGTTCATGGAACATGAACTAGCATTATGTTAAGTGTGAAAATTACAAATGATGAGCTCTTCCATACATAAACATGAACTTGTGTAAAGTTGATGTTTCTTGTAAAATAGAGTTTTAAACTAGTAGATCTAAAGATCTACAAGTGGTATTTTCGTAGAACCAAGTAAACTATACAAGTCTTATTTTTAAAGCCGATCTTTCGTAAACTAAAGGTGTATTTGTGAACAGACAAGTGTGTAGACACTTGTGTAACAAAAGGATTTAACAAAGAAATATTTCCGTAATTTTTGACTAGAAGTTGTAAGATTACATCTTCTTTAAAAATAAAGTTTTTCAGGAAACCGATTCATTTTTAAAGATAGAAAGATCTACTAAAAATGTTGGAGAGTTACTACATACTTTTACACAACTTACAAGTTCATGTGTTTGCGATTTATGCTTATTTTGACTAGTTTGATGATTGAACATTGAATATTGATGATTGGAAAATTGTTGATTGAATTTTGAAAAGAAAATGATACGCTAGTAAGCGTGGCCACCTCCAGTTACAGAGGAAACTCTGGCGAAATTTTTCCAGAAAATAACACTTAGAATATTTTTGTGACAAGTGTTATGAATATATTTTTGACTTGTTTTCTAAATATAAACTTCGCCATGATTTTTGTTACAAAATAACCAAGTGTCGGAGGTGGATTTTCGTAAAGGAAACTTGTTAAATATATATTGAGAATATATATTCCATAATAAAACACTTGTGTGATTTTACGATTATTTTGTGAACTATATATATTATTTTTAGGGTAAAAATAATATAAATGGAATACATTGTGAAAGCACGACTCCAAAGTAATACCAACGCCTTTACAAATAAATATTTAAGTTACACCGGTATTATTATTACCACACGAACTTTAAATGTAACTTACGTATTTTTCGGAAAAATACTCTTAAATGTGTATTTTGATAAAAGTATTATTTTGGAAGATTGTATGGAATCAAATATAATATTTTTGGGAAAAATATGTATATTTTGGAAATAGAATATTTAGACAAATGAATAAAAATATATTTATTTAAGTGAGACTTAATAATATATTTATGGAATTATAAAAACGCAAATGTATCGAAACCCCCATCCTTGGGAAGGAATATAACTATAAATAATTAAGAAGTGTAAATATGAGATAGTTGCCTAACTATTTCCCAAAAACGTTAAACCTTAAGCCAAGGCATAGCCGTCCGTCGAATAGAAGTTAGTACGTGTAGGTCGTCACGCAGCAGGTTGATTGGGAGATATTATTTCGAGACGCACTTCAGTGAGTTCATGTCCCCCTTTTCTCTTAACTGTTTTCAGTTTTTATACTTCGGGGGTGAAATACATGTTACTATGATTACGAGTACTTTTTACATGGTATGGTTAGCGTAAGGAGGGTTACTACTTAGATCATGTGAGTGGGTAGGCGGGAACTGGAGGCCATTAATCCTCATTGTAGGACCGATGGTCGTTAGCGGTAGATCTATCTGGGTGTAGCGAGCCCAACCCCAGGCCCAACAGTACGGACCTCGGGGTGACTATGAGCCCGACGCAAAATCTGCTAGGTTTGAGTCTTCCTACTGCACTTCACACATATCAATGGCCTTGCAAACCATTGGTGATCTCTTTATTTCTTTATTTGCTACATACCAGGGATTTTATACTTACAAAGGTTTTACATACTCACTTTCACATGAACTCGCTCAACTTTATGTTGACTTTTCAACTTACATGTATTTCAGGGAATTAGGGATCTGGCGAAGTATGCTACGTTTTCACGATGCGTAAGAGTTATGAGGTCATCCACGTTTAGGGATTGTGACTTTTACCTGGACGAGTCGCAAGTCTTAAACTGTGTTTATTTTATATTTGTGTTTATGTCGTATGAACAATGTTTTTATTTAGTTGTGTTGTAAACTCGTTGCATGTGTCAATTTTAAACAATGTTGTCGTATTTTACTTTTAAAACTTAAATCAACGGATGATCTTCATGGTTTTATTTTCATATAGCTTTGTTGTGATTAAGCTATGGTATTAAGAAGTCACACCAAATAAACCCACGCTTCCGCAAAGCCAGGGTGTGACACAAATGATACCCGAAGGTATCCTCATATGAATTCTATGTTAAATAGCACTTTTACATGTTGCAAAAATATTAAATGGCTGATTTCTGCAGAATTTCTGCGAAAAAGTGTTGAAATCGTCCCTTTTAGTGCTTTTCGGGCAGTTTTTAGTGTTGTCGGACTTCGGGAAGGTTTTAAATCAAATCCTTGCATTCCTAGTTAGGGTTTAATGTATATTAGATGTTGGACTTTCGTCTGAGTCCTAAAGATGTCATTTAGATGGTTTCTGCGGATCCTGCGTTTTCGCCGGAATACTAGTTTACTAGGTGCTTTTCTAGTAGTTTCGATGCATTGTTCAAATTGTGTTAAATGTACTTAATAAAAATGAATCATATTCATCCTAAGTAAGTATTCCATGAGTATTCTAAGTGTATGTCACAAAATACGCAGTTCGAGTGTTCAAAATGCATAAAAATGTAGCTAAAATGAGTACTTTAAGTGTAAGAAAGTTACCGAAAAGTGGCAGTTGTCACATTCTCCCCCTGTTAATGAGAATTTCGTCCTGAAATTCAAGCTGAGCCATCCTTTGCAGGAGTATTCTCGAACTGGCGGGGGTATTTTGGTTTTGATTTGATCTGCACGTTCCCAAGTATATTCGGGTCCGTGTCGAGAGTTCCAACGAATGTTTACTAATATGTTACGACTCCTTCGTATTTTCTGGACCTTCCGGTCCATGACCTTAACAGGTGCTTTGTGAATTGGAGTTTTTCATCAATGTGAATCTCATCCTCCTAGATGATAACCGTTTCTTGTGTTGGACTCTTCTTAAGATTCGACACATGAAATGTGTCGTGTACACTACTTAGTTCTTCTAGTAACTTCAGTTTGTAGGAAAAGGTGCCAATCTTCTCTAAGATTTCAAATGGTCCTACATATTGTGGGTTAAGCTTTCCACGCTTACCGAACCTTGCTACGCCCTTCCAAGTTGAGACTTTCAATAAGACTTTGTCTCCGACCTCGAAAGATTATGGCTTCCGTCTCTTGTCTGCGTAGCTCTTTTGTCGATCGCGAGCCGTCTTGATACGGTCTCTAATCTGAAAAATTTTATCCGTAGTCTCTTGGACTAATTCCAAACCACTTAGTTGTTTATTGCCTGCTTCCGCCCAACATAGCAGAGAGCGGTACTTTCAACCATAGAGAGCTTCAAACGGTACAGTTGGTATACTTGTATGGCAGCTGTTGTTGTAGGAAAACTCAACCAAAGGTAAATGAGTATCCCAGTTGCCGCCCAAATCCATAACACACGCACGAAGCATGTCTTCGAGTGTTTGGATTGTCCGTTTGCTCTGGCCGTTAGTTGTGGATGAAAGGTCGTGCTTAGATTTAAATGTGATCCAAAGGCCTCTTGAAATGACTTCTAAATTCTTGAAATAAAGCGATCGTCTTGGTTTAAGATGATTGAAATAGGCACTTCATGACGAGCCACTATTTCTTTGAGATAGAGTTCTGCTAGTTTCTCTATGCTATCCTTTTCCCGAATCGGCAAGATGTGAGACTTTGTCAATCTATCGACGATTACCCATATCATGTCGTGGCCTCTTGAGGTCCTGGGTAATTTCATAACGAAGTCCATCAATATTTGTTCCCATTTCCAGACAGGAATCTCAGGTTGTTGTAGCAAACCCAAGGTTTCTAATATTCTGCCTTGACTATTGCGCAGGTCAAGCATTTCCTGACATGAGTCGCGATATCCTTTTTGAGGTTAGGCTACCAATAGTACTCTTTCAAGTCTCGGGCCTATGTACTTCCTCAAAATAATATCTCGAAGGCCGCCAAAGAGTGGAACTCAAATTCTACCCACAGAGTATATAAAGTTCCATCTTCTTTTGGTACTAATTGTTTTTCTGTGACTCAAAGTGTTTCTGCTCGAATATGTTCTTCCTTGAGCGCTTCTTGTTGTGCATCATGGATTCTTGTGGTATGATCCGTGTGAATCGTCATCTCTAATGCTCGAACTCTCAAAGTTCTAACTCGTTCCTTGCGGCTTAAGGCGTCTGCTACAACGTTCGCCTTGCCCGGATGGTACTTTATTTCACAATCATAGTCGTTCAGCAATTCAATCCAACGTCGTTGACGCATATTTAGTTCTTTTTGATTGAATATGTGCTGAAAACTCTTATGATCCGTGAAAATTGTACACTGAGCACCATATAAGTAATGTCGCCATATTTGCAAAGCGAATACCACCGTACCTAACTCGAGGTCGTGAGTGGTATAGTTCTTTTCATGAACTTTCAGTTGATGTGATGCGTACGCGATAACTTTCTCCCGTTGCATAAGTACGCAACCCAATCCTTGATGCGAAGCATCACAGTAAACTACGAAGTCATCGGTACCATCAGGTAGTGAAAAGATTGGTGCATCGCACAACTTATCCTTGAGAAGTTGAAATGATTCTTCTTGTTTCTCGATTTGGGTGAGGGAGGTTAGTGGTTGAGAAAATTTTAGAAAAATTCTCTATAAATCTCCGATAGTACCCCGCTAATCCCAAGAATTGTCGGACTTCAGTTGGAGTCTTTGGTGCTTCCCAGTTCTTAATTGCTTCGATCTTCGAGGTGTCTACTTGAATGCCTTTCTCGTTCACTATCTGCCCGAGATGTTGTACTTCACGAATCCAAAACTCGTATTTGGAAAATTTTGCGTATAGTGTCTCCTTCTTGAGTAGTTATAAAATGGTTCTCAAATGTTGTTTGTGCTCGTCTGCCGATCGTGAGTATATCAAAATGTCGTCAATGAACACTATGATGAATTTGTCAAGATACGGCTGGCACATGCGGTTCATTAAATCCATGAAGACCGCTGGTGCGTTCGTTAAACTAAGAGGTATAACGAGAAACTCGTAATGACCATAACAAGTTTGAAAAGCCGTCCTTGGTATGCTTTCCTCTTGTATTCGTAACTTGTGATACCCCGATCGTAAGTCTATCTTGGAGTAGAAGCTTTGAACTTTGCAATTGATTGAATAAATCACCAATCCTCGATAGTGGATACCGATTCTTGATGGTGACTTTATTCAACTCTCTGTAGTCGATGCACATTCTGAGTGTTTCATCCTTCTTCTTTACAAACAAAGTTGGAGCTCCCCAAGGCGAGAAGCTTGGTCTAATGAATCCTTTATCCAACAACTCTTGAAGTTGTGTGAATAACTCTTGCATTTCAAAAGGTGCTAATCGATATGGAGATTTGGTTATGGGTGCGGTTCACGATACCAAGTCGATATGAAACTCGACTTGTCGATATGGTTATAGTCCCGACAAGTATTCAGGAAATATTTCAGGAAACTCTTTTACCACTGGAATATCTGTCAGTTGTGGCCCAACGGCCTTCTTGTCGACAACATATGCTAGAAAGGCAATACAACCTTTTCGTAAGCACTTCTGTGCCTTCTTGTAATTAATGATCCGCAAAGGTGTGTCGTGCTTCTCTCCGTGAATAACAAGTGCCTCTTTGTTCAGTGGTGATAGGCGAATGACCTTCTCATGCAAAAGACTTCGGTTTGGTTAATGGATAACCAATCCATGCCAACCACTACGTCAAAACTACCCAACTCAACGGGTAAGAGATCGATACTGAATCTTCGCTCGCCAAGTTCCAAGGAACATCCTCTAACAACTTTCCCTGACTCGACTAGTTTACCGAATGTCGATTCTATATAATGAGGGGACGTCTAGCTTACTTGGCTCTAGGCCAAGTACATTTTAAATTCGGTGTGGCGAGGACTTCACTGTAAAGTTTTAGGAACCCTATGTTTAAATGTAGGATAACCCAATCCATATGTTTAGATGTAGGATAACCCGATCCATATGTTTAGATGTTGGATAACCCAACCATATGTTTAGATGTAGGATAATCCAATCCCTAATTGTAGCTAGGACAATCCCGTCCCTAGCCATGAAACTCATGTATGTGAAATGTTGAGATGAAGCTAAAATTGGCACTAGTATCAAATAACATGGATGTGAAATGTTGGTTGATTGGAAACGTGTCGAGTAACTACTGTTTGAGTGATCGAGGTAGGGTGGGATGATGCGGTCATGCCTTGGATCTCCGGGGCTAAATCCCATATGTAACGAGCAATGCGTTTGAATTCGGGTGTTACGCAGTATGGAAACAACCCTTGAGAGATCGTGAAAGCCTCAAGTGTAACCAACAACATTGGCTCTAATCTGTTGGGTTTTTCACATGTTTATCAAAGTATTTTATCCGTATAAAATAAAAACGCAGCGGAAAATATTATTTAAAACATGTTACTTACAAGATATAAGACCCATTTTATATGTAAAACCCAATACCCGGATCCATATACGAACATGCATGCTATCAAATTAAAACACAACCATAGAGTGTTTAGAATACTACCTTCCAAGGAGTAAAGGATATGAAGAAGATGATGCTTCTTGAACGGTTGCCTTCAAGTGTAGAACACCTCAAGCTTGTATACCCCAAGCCTTCCAACAAACACCTTAAGTTTAGCTAGGATTTCTACACTTATGAACTCACTAAAATTCCTCATGAACAACCATGCTTGGCCGAAAATATGAGGGGAGTTTATGGAGTTCTTGCACTTGATTTATCAACTTAGAAAAACCCCTCTTGATTAACCATACATGACCCGATTTTTAGAGAGTAAATTCAAGTCTTACACTTGAATTTCATCTTCTAAAACTTGCACAATGTTGGCCGATTTTGAGAGCATTTCTACTAGTCTTCTCAAGTTTATCTTCTCACTAATTTTGTCATACAAAATTATAAAAACAAGGAGAGAGAGAAAGAGCCACCCATTTCACGAATAGGAGATCATCTAACCATGCACCTTGCATGTAATTTTATTGGACAATTCTCTTGCCTAATCAAGTTCCTACTAACACATGCAAATGCATGGTTTTTCATTGGACAAAAATAATCTTGGGAAGACACCAAAGGGGGGGGGGGGGGGCACTTTATTTTTTTTTTTTAAATTCAATTTCTTTTATAAAATAATTTAAGTCTTGATTAATTTTATAACTTTTATAAAATTATAACATCTCATGTTATAAGACTTATACAACTTTTATTATGTTATTTAACCCATTAAATAACAAAATAAAATATTCTCTCAAAATAAATTATCCATATAATTTATTAACTTGTCAAGTGCAATTATTTAGAAAACCGATTTCTAAATATTATAAGTGTTAATATTTATTTGTTTGATCATATCATAAATAAATATTGTAAGTGTTTGTCTAGCTTGTATTTGGGTATGACTCGTCTTGGATCATAACGTACTAGCCACATCAATTTAATATGTGTCTTGGGCATACAGAGTCCAACAATCTCCCACTTGCACAAGATACATAGAAGATTGATGCAAGTAGTAAAGACCACCTAACTATAGTTTACTACCCCTAATACGTATGACTATATGTCCCATTCAATAACATCATCCCCTTCAAGTCCCTTACTTGAAATGATTTAGGTGAATCTATCATTTATCCCTTTGTTACAGATGTCATGTTAAATCCAGAGACATAGAGTGATCACTCTCTGTTGATTTAACTTTAGTTGGCCTTAGACATCTTACTCTCAATGAATAAGAGGAACAAATCCCTTCTTGACTACATACGTCTCTCACAATCACCTTGTACCACACCTGAGCTTAGCCTTATGTACTGTCATATTACTGACAGCAAAGAAATAAGTCAAGGTACAATATTTGGTGAATATCAAGACCCAATATGTATCTCAGGTCTGAGGATACTATGATATTCTCCTTTACTCAAATTTACTTATGATCAATCACAAATGATTCCATGCAGTAACATTTGAGAGCGAGTCAGTCCAATATTTGTATCCCACAAATATCTATGAACTTTGGCAGCAACACTTTGCTCTATATTCATACATAATGAATACCCACCAATCCAAGTTCATAATAGTCTTACATTCATATTTGTTCCCACAAGTATGATCGACTACGGACATTTAGAATAAGTAACTTATTCATGGATTTAAACATGCTAATATAGAACATAACTCAAAATACCATAAAGAGTTATAATAATAGTTGTTCCAATATCCAAATACAAAATAGATCAAATCCAATCACTAGAATATCGAAGTCCTAAGGCACAAGTATGACGCTTCATGCTTTGCCCATTCAAGGGTCTTCGTGAGTGGATCCGCAATATTTTGATCAATGTGAACTTTGCGAATACATATCTTTCCCTTTTCAACTTCATCCCTTATGTAGTTGAAACTCTGCTCAATGTGCCTAGTCTTTCGATGTACACGAGGTTCCTTGATTTGAGCAATCATACCATCGTTATCACAAAGATCTCTAGGGGTCCTGAATGGTATGGACTACCCCTAGATCGGCAATAATTCAAGTGGTAGATCCATATGAATTATCTTGATCAATGAAGCAGTGATGTATTCTGATTCTGTAGTGGACAATGCTACCCTGATTGTGATCGAGAACCATCTCGATCAGTTTGGAAACTCGTATCCATGTAACCCTTTACAACGAATTCCGAAACTCGCATCCTTGCAACCCTTTACAACGAGTTCTTTTTAACCAGACCCATATATTAGAAATATATCCTTAGTCCCTCTAAGGTATTTCAATATATATATATATATATATGTATATATATATATATTTTAACAGTCACCCAATGACCGTTACTCACTGGTATCTTCTCGTCATGCTTAAAGCGCATGATATGTCCGGTTTAGTGCATATCATTACATACATAATGGATCCTATAGCAGACGCATATAGGATTCCTTTCATTCTTTCTTGCTCATCCTTTGAGCTTGGACATTGAGACGCACTCAATATTGTCCTCTCTTGAATAGGTACCAAACCTTTCATAGAGTTCTCTATCTTGAACCCTTTCAAGACTTTGTCAACGTATGCACTTTAGTTTAAACCTATCTATCGCCTTGATCTATCCCTATAGTTCTTTATTCCTAAAATATAGGCGGCTTCACCAAGATCCTTAATGGAAAAAACAACTTTCAAGCCAGGTTTTACACCTTCCATGGTTGGAATGTTATTTCCAAATAGCAGAATGTTATCGACATATAATACTAAGAAAGTGATGATACTCCCACTAGCTTTCTTATACACACAAGCTTCATCGACGTTCTTGATGAATCCAAAATTCTCAATTTCTTCATCAAAACGATGATTTCAACTTCTAGATGCTTGTTTCAATCCATAGATTGATTTCTTTAACTTGCATACTTTGTTAGGATGTTTTGGATCGACAAAACCTTCAGGCAGAACTATAAAGACGTCTTCCTCAAGATATCTATTAAGGAAAGCCATTTTGACATCCATTTGCCAAACCTCATAATCATATTATGCAGGTATGGCAAATATTATCCTTATTGACTTTAGCATCGCCACAGGCGAAAAGGTCTCATCATAATCATCCCCTTGAGTTTGAGTGAAACCTTTTGCTACAAGTCTTCCTTTATAAGTATCCAAGTTTCCATGCATATCAGTTTTCTTCCTGAAAACCCACTTATTTCCAACTACTTTGGAGTTAAGAGGTGGCACAATCAATTCCCAAACTTGGTTGTCATACATGGATTGCATCTATACGTTCATGGCTTCAAGCCATTTGTCATATTCGGATTTTGACATTGCATTATGGTATGTGGTAGGTTCACCCGAATCTACCACATAGCATCCATCCATGAAAAAATCCATATCTTTCAGGTGGACTACTTATTCTACCAGATCTGCGAACGTTTTGTGATGTTGATCAACCATTTGATCATCCTCAACAACCTCTTGTTGAGTGCTAGTATCGACCAAACGTGTATCGGCTTATGGTTCTTGATCCTCATCAAGTTCCATTGTTCTACTAGTTCCTTTCATAAGGAACTTAGCTTCCAAGAACTCAGCCTTTTGAGCAACAAATACCTTTTGCTCTGTTGGATCGTAGAAATAATATCCTATACCTTTTTAGGATATCCTACAAAGATACACTTAGTGGATCGTACTTCTAATTTGTTTGGGGTGTATTGCTTCACATAAGATTCACAACCCATACCTTTAAATATGATTAATGATGGAGCCCTTCCATGCCATATTTCAAAAGGTGTCTTATCCACTTTCTTGGTTTGGGCCATACGGGCCGCGGAGAGCAAAGCGTAACCCCAAAATGATAGAGATAATGCACTCCTAGCCATAATAGATCGAACCATATCCAAATAGAGTTCGATTCCTCCTCTATCAGAGCGAAGAACTTTAATTGAGTTGATTTTCTACTCCACCTTTTAAAGATTTTGAACGTTTCAAAACTTCTTCTTTGTGTCAAGTACACATTACCACAACTACTATAGTTGTTGGTAAAAGTAATGAAGTATCTTTCACCATTCCTAGTCATTGGCTTAAAAGGACCACATACATCCAAATGTATGATTCCTAATAAATCCTTTGCCCTTTGGTTGGTACCACTAAAGGGTTTCTTGGTCATTTTACCTTGTAAACTAGATTCACATGTATCAAATGAACCAACTTCATTTGTATTCAAAAGACCATTCTTTCGAAGTGTTTACATGCGACATCTATTTATATGACTAAGGAGATTATGCCAAAGATAGGTCTTACTCAAATCCATTTTGAGTTTCTTGGTGATTGCTTGGTACATTGAACTATCAAATGATGTATTATTATGAACCAATTCATAAATACCATTTGAAAGCATAGCTTTAAAGTAAAATATGCCATTCATTGATATAAATGTCATTGTTTATAAACTTTAAATCAAAACCATATTGTCTTACAAGGGAAACTTGAATAATGTTCCTAGTCAAACTAGGAGCATTCAAAACATTTTTAAAACAATTTCCAAACCATTTGGAAGTTTCAAAATATAGTTTCCTTTTGTAATGCTTATTTCTTTTGAACTCTTGCAACGGATTGCAAACATGAGTTCCACATCCGGTATCTAATACCAATGTGTTAGAAGAAATAACATTAAGATCAATATGTATCATAAAGATTGTACCTGAGGTTTGCCCCGCATCCCTCTTATTTTTCAACTCATTGAGATAGGTTGGACAATTCCTTTTCAAATGTCCTATCTCACCATACTCAAAGTATGGATCGTTTGTGGCAACCTTTGCCTTTCACTCTTTTTGGTTTCGGTGGTTCTGCTTTAGCCTTTCTTTTCTTTTCCCTTTGAATTACCCGTTTCCATTTTCAACATTTGCTTTGGTGTCGGGGTGATGCCCTTTCTAGTTGCCACCCTCATTGATCGTTAGAATGGATAAAGCCCTTTTATCCATATTGAGCCTTTTGAGGCGATCAATGTTGCTTTGTCATCTTAAATACTTAAGATGAGACCGATTGGGTTTCCTCCATTCGACATGCATGAAGTGCTCGAAGCGTTCTACCCTTAGGAACATTTCCTACAACTGGTTAATCATGTCGTATGCTCATGTTATTCAAAATGCTTTTGAATCTCGGGAATCATAATTCCTAACATGAGGCAAGAGGCTTGCGTAGTATCCTTGATATACTTAATCCAATCGTTATAGGCATCCTCATCTTCCATAAGAGGTTCATCGAGATTAGGATCGTTTTTAGTGATAGGTTACGGACGGTTTGGGTAATATTGTTAGCGGCCATCTACAAAATTTTAACAAGGTTCAATTTTAGTATTTTCGATATTATTATATTTTAATCATTAATACCCTTTTGTGTCTCATAGACAATTAATAATTAAAATCTAGAATCCAACGTTCCATTTAAATATCGGTTAGGTGACCTTTATCCCTCTATTTAAATTAACAAGGTAGTCAATGTTTGACAATTGCAACCCTTTGCAACTTCTAGCCATATGGGATCGGTTAAACATCTTTATGTTTAGTTGGCATGTTTAATCCCATCAACACCTTTTGTTCCCCATGCTTCGGTGACCCTAAGTTCATGGTTTCCAAATCAAGTCATCCAACTTACACACACATGTGAGTTTATACACATAAGTGGTTAGGTGACCTTTATCCCACAAACATGGTAAACCCACCTCGAATACACAAGTTCCTTCAAATGTGGTTAGGTGACCTTTATCCCACAAAAGAGTTCCCAAGTGATTCGAGTGTTGTATAAAAGGATGGTGTTTGACTTGTTTTATAAAAGGGATTTTGAGTTTTCAAAATTCTAGTTTAGAAAACTTTATGTACCATATATTTGCATGCATTCAAATCCTTGGTACTTTTGTTAAAACAAATTTTCAAGGTTCTTTTTAATAAAACCCATTTTATTATAAAATCATTAATTTTTAATAACCTTTTATTAACCATTTTTTATGATTTTGTTAAGAACCAATTTTAAGCTTGTTGTTGATTATTAATTGTTAGGCATGCATATCCAAATATCATCTAAACAATCATAAATAAAACAACCACACAAGCACAACACACATAGGTGCATAACCATAGCCAACTATTTTGACCACACTGGTTAGTCGAAACAAGTGTGTCAAAAGGTCCTTCCTAAGGGTGAATATTGACACAAATGATGTGTCGTTGAACTCCCACTTGATCCCGCATCCAAATGCTTCAAGTCTTCTTCTTGTGTTGTGATTTCTCCACTTTCTTTGAGATTCCAAATGTCTTTTATATTCAGCTCCAAACTCCTTTGGACTTTAAAAATGTGTTTTGGTTTCCGGGCTAAAATCCCGTTAAGAACTATGAAGTCCTTTAGGCCCGAAATTGACCAAAACCAAAACCGCATTTTTGTGTGCATCTTCTTTTACAAAAAAAAATATCCTAATACATTTTTCTAGTAAAAACAAAATGCACCTAATCTATTTATTTTACATACCAAATGAAAATAAATAAATTACATAACATTACAAATGGAAGAACAAAATAATAATTATTACAACCTTTGAAATAATTAAATATAAATCATAACACAATCATTCAACATATTCACACAAGGTCATGGCTAGGATATGAACACCAAAATATATATCCAAATATATAAAATTTAAGAAGCAAAACGGTTTCCTTTTTTGCAACCTACTTTTCGGTCAAGAATGAAAAAACCGAAAAAGTGAGTTTTTGTCCGAACAAACAAATCATCCAAATGACATAATTTTTCAAGATACTTTTATGCATGTATGAAAATAATCTTGAAAAACAAAAGGATAACCATATATAAAATTTCGGCCAAAGGGTTTTAACCAAACCCGAAACCCGAAAATTTCATATCCTATGAAGCATGCACTCATATAAGCGGCTCTAGATGCCATTGTTGGGTTTTTCACATGTTTATCAAAGTATTTTATCCGTATAAAATAAAAACGCAGCGGAAAATATTATTTAAAACATGTTACTTACAAGATATAAAACCCATTTTATATGTAAAACCCAATACCCGGATCCATATACGAACATGCATGCTATCAAATTAAAACACAACCATAGAGTGTTTAGAATACTACCTTCCAAGGAGTAAAGGATATGAAGAAGATGATGCTTCTTGAATGGTTGCCTTCAAGTGTAGAAGACCTCAAGCTTGTATACCCCAAGCCTTCCAACAAACACCTTAAGTTTAGCTAGGATTTCTACACTTATGAACTCACTAAAATTCCTCATGAACAACCATGCTTAGCTGAAAATATGAGGGGAGTTTATGGAGTTCTTGCACTTGATTTATCAACTTAAAAAAACCCCTCTTGATCAACCATACATGACCCGATTTTTAAAAAGTAAATTCAAGTCTTACACTTGAATTTCATCTTCTAAAACTTGCACAATGTTGGCCGATTTTGAGAGCATTTCTACTAGTCTTCTGAAGTTTATCTTCTCACTAATTTTGTTATACAAAATTATAAAAACAAGGAGAGAGAAAGAGCCACCCATTTCACCAATAGGAGATCATCTAACCATGCACCTTGCATGTAATTTTATTGGACCATTCTCTTGCCCAATCAAGTTCCTACTAACACATGCAAATGCATGGTTTTTCATTGGACAAAAATAATCTTGGGAAGACACCAAAGGGGGGGCGGCCCACTTTATTTTTTTTTTAAAATTCAATTTCTTTTATAAAATAATTTAAGTCTTGATTAATTTTATAACTTTTATAAAATTATAACATCTCATGTTATAAGACTTATACAACTTTTATTATGTTATTTAACCCATTAAATAACAAAATAAAATATTCTCTCAAAATAAATTATCCATATAATTTATTAACTTGTCAAGTGCAATTATTTAGAAAACCGATTTCTAAATATTATAAGTGTTAATATTTATTTGTTTGATCATATCATAAATAAATATTGTAAGTGTTTGTCTAGCTTGTATTTGGGTATGACTCGTCTTGGATCATAACGTACTAGCCACATCAATTTAATATGTGTCTTGGGCATACAGAGTCCAACATAATCATGATCGAGTTCTAGAATTTTGTTTCCAACCTTTGAATTTAAATCAGCGAGCAATACGCTTCTCGTATAAGATCCTTGAGTTCTTCCCCCGACAACCTCTTCACTGTATCTCTTCCTAGCGTTTATACCTGGAGATTCCACCAAGTTAAGGTTGCGTTCAGCAAGAGACTCTCTGTGTATCTAATTGTCTACTCAGGAATGCGTTTCCTAGTATGACTAACCGACTTCATTATCTTTACGTGGCAGACAGAACCTACCGCAACTCTCGTATTAACGAGGTCTTGCTGCTTACAGTCCGAAAAGTCCTAAAATTAAGGCCTTGTGTGGTCGCATCTTCTGTGTGGCATTGCTACTCATTCCCGATCCATCAGGATTTGAATCACTTGAACTACCAGTACCACCATTACCGTCACTAGTGTCGTCCCGATTAACCTCATGTTATGCAATTTCTGCACCCTCGTGTTGTTCCATAAGAACTTTAGTTTGACTTAATCAGTGAGATGTTGATTAGTTAACCCCTTTTTAGGTGTAAACTTTCCTCCTGGCGCCATGATCTTTTTAATATACAACATTAAAAGAATCTAGACATATATTTTGGATATATATAGTCTATCATGTGCCCAAGAATGAAGAAGGAAATCGGTCATAGAATCCTCAAGATCGTATTGTTCATACATGTTTGAATAAATGATAATGTGGATAACCGCAACCAAAATGCGTAGCGCCTCTTGCGTGTACTGGACATATGTCTAAGTGGAAAATGAAATAATTTGTTGAGGAGGGGAAACCAACCAGTGGCCTCCGTCCCTATAGTATGCATTCCATACTACATAGGCTTTGATCATCCGAAGTAGAGAAATTCCTTTGTCGTACTTGCCCATCTAACGAATACGGTAATAGTGCTTGAGTTCACGAGCTCCAACAAGATCATTAAGATCTTCATAGATGCCGAATAGAATGCACTGAGGGAGTTGTAGCATGGCTCATGCCATACTATCCCTTTGGATAGGACAAATGTCAAATGACGGAATTTATTGTATTCATTTCCAATAAGTAAGATAAGGTGCCATAGACACCAAGGAACCAACTCATGTACAAGAATTCTAGAATGTTGAGGAAAGATCCTCCATGAGTGGTTAACAAGTTTTGTTTGTTTAGATGACTAGTCTCGAACAACTCGTGTTATAGATCAAATGTTTAGACGTGAATGAATACGTATCGTCTTCCTGTATTGTATTGTAGGGTGTTATAGTAACCATCTCGGTAAGTGTTCTACTGGATAGAAACTTGAACACTTAAGAATTTTGAATGGATAGTGATCATTAGCTTGACCCGCAGAGTCCACCAGAATTTCCATGCACTACAAGTTGTTATTATGTGGGCCCCCGTAATAATAAATTGTCTTGCATGGTCACTCTAGCATTCTCTTGTTCAGAGCAGACGATTAGTCAGAGAGAGGACACTATTGTCTATGTTTAACACAGGAGGGAACTTTATGATAGTTCATGTGTCAACGTCCGTTGTCATTACTCGCGGAATGGCACGGCGTTAGATGAAATAAAAATAGAGAGAATTTGTAAAAATAACATCTGAAGGGACGCCTTCAAGATGAGTACTTCATCTTCCTTGTCTGGATAAGAGTGTCGTCAATCACGATTTATATGAGTCACAGGGACCTCGTCCCACTAATGGAGTTGTTGTCCAAGGCTACCACCTCCACCTCATCGTCACTACCGAAGTCAGGTATCTCAGCATCCGCGAGAAAGCAACCATCTTCCACTGGATCAATGCTTTATGGTCTCACTTAGGAACCACGTTCGTCATAAGCTCCGTAATAGATGTGAGGTCGGTATTCTCATGGAAGATGTATTGTATAAAATATGTCATGTTTGAAAATAGAGTATCATATCTTGTGTAAAAGATGCCGTGTCTTAACCATGTTATGTGTGTCAAGGATGACAATGGAATTCGAAGTCGAATGCATTTTGTTCTTGCCAAATATTTCGTACAACACATATATGAATAACTTATATATATAATCAGGTAAAATCCTATCAATCAAGGATTTCTATCTTGTATAAGCTGAACTTGTAGACTGTTATAATGCATAAACTGATAATGTAATGTATTGTAGGCACATAGTTTGTTAATGTAATGTGTCTATTTCTCATAGACTTCACCCATGGAAATGTCCTCGCTTGATTTATGTGAAGTGAATTTTTGTTGTAGTGGACCTTAAAAAATGGTTTATGCAATGAAAACCTTTTGACCTGTCTAATTTTATTTATAATCTATTCAACATGAACAAGAGGTTTTCGTGAGAGGTCCCTAGTGATTGTAGACTTAGACTCGAGAAAGAATCCTGGTTCACTACAATCGATGCTCTGATACCAATCTGTCACACCCGCTCATAGCGGAAGCGCGAGGTGTGATCTGATCGGTTCTCATTGCATAACAATATAAGTGAACATACTAAATGAATAAAAACAAGCTCCAATGCCATTGTCATAATCGTTTCAAAAGAACGCAACATAAGTTAAATGTATTGGTTACAAACCATCAAATGAAAATAAGTTGTCATTGTTTTATACATCAAAATGTAAGTCTTAAAATGTCAAGGCTTTGACCACTATATCACCGCAAAGAGGCGGTATATAACGGGCAAGCCCATTAAATCGTGGCATGGAGTCTTGATACTTGCTTTCCTTGACTGAAATGTCCGCATGGTCCACTAATTTCCTGAAATACATGTTAAGTTTGAAAACATCAACAAAAGTTGGCGAGTTCATGCAGTTTAGTTGTATGAGATGTATCTGTAAAATGTGAGTTGTATAAAATGTATCTGTAAAATGTGAGTTGTATAAACTGTATCTGTAAAATGTGAGTTGTATAAACTGTATTCATAAAATGTGAGTTGTATAAGATGTATCTGTATGTAATGATGTAGTATGTAAAGCGTCAATGAAATCGTTGATCATTAATGTTTCGCGAGGACATTAATATGTGTGACGAATTAGGAAGCAATCTAAACCTAGACGATTTCGTGTCGACTACTATCGACTGGGACACAAACGCACTCTTCTGTATGGGTCCACGACCAACAGTGGGGCTCGCCAATACCCATTAGATCTAACCCTCTGTACCTAGGTCCAAACTGGATTAATGGTGCTTAGATGTATGACCCTAATCGCACATGATATAAGGAGTTTCATTCCATGACTTAACATACAATTGAACATGTATTTTCCCCGATAGTTGTAAAGTTGTAAAGCATTTAAAATGAATAAGGGACATGAACTCACAGAATCGCGTCAGTGAATAGAAGTAACTATGATCTCACGTGCGGTCAGCCTGAATAGTGTTGCGACCTACAAATGTTCTTATATTTGTTAGACACTTCAGTCTTTATAAATGACTTGAGTACAAGTCTTGTGTCTTGATTGTGTGTAAGACTTGTTTGTCTTTGTTTTTCGTTGAACTGTGTATTAGATGTATGATTTGTTAAACTGTTATATATATGTAATCTAGTATCTTGTGAGTTGTATCATCGGGTCTTGTCTTCTTGATTTCGTGCCTTGTATAAGTAAATTGTATAATTGTATTTTTATCAATTATATGTCATTGGGCTTAGCCCAAGAATTCATGTTATTGGGCTTAAATAGTATTGGGCCTAAATAGTATTGGGCCTAAATAGTTTTGGGCCTAAATGGTATTGGGCCCAAATGTTATTGGGCTTAATGTTATTGGGCCTTGGCCCATATGTTTGGTTTTGGGCTTAGCCCATGAGTCTTGATATTGGGCTTAGCCCATGTATTTATGTTAAGCCCAATTAGGATGATAAGCCCATTTGTATAAAACAAGCCCATTTAGTAAAAATAAGTCCATTTATAAAAATAAGCCCATTTGTAAATTATAAGCCCATTTATAAAACATCTTTCATTTTATAAAAATCACCATACATGGAGTTTTTAGTTAAATAAAAGACATATAAGTTTTTATAAGTTTCTAAAACCTCGACTTTTGTTAACGGTAATATATATATGTATCCGCGTCGAAAGATCGCCTAAGCGTCATAGTAACTCCTCGGAATGGCGATATGTTTATAGATTCGCCTGTCGTACGTTTTGACCATAAGTTGTGTCCGAAGGCTCGGAATGTCCGTAAGTTGTTTTTAAGGCGTATTTACATGTAGTCTTGTAAGACTTTAGTCGAAATGCACATTGTGTTTATTTGCATCATTGTATTCAAGTTCCTAGTTATCATACATATAACTAATACAAACAAATAACACATAGCACATAAGTTGTTAAGTTAACTAAATATATATTTTCCCAAAAATATATATTTATATCAAACTTTGCTTTCATAAAAACTATTCTTTAGAATCTTTTTAATCTAATAAAGATTTTGTCAAAAATAATAGTTTTTATAACTTATGATTTTTAAGAAAAATGGCCATATTTCCTTTGAAATATATACCTTGCCATGTTTATATAAAACATATCTTTTTCTTATAAAATCACCAATAATCTTCTCATATTTTTCTTAATAAAAACATATGAGATTTATATCAAAATCTTAACAAGATGAAATCAATAACATGTAGGGTTTTGGTATGATCATTACATAAGTTAACTAGTTCAAAATCCATGCTTTAATTCTAGTTTTAACAAACTTTCTTATAAAAACCCATCTTGTATGTTTCTTTTTATAACTTTGTAAAAGTATTATTTTTAGTGAAAAACCTTATATACTTTAACAAAATCAAAGATTATGATCATCCATCCAAACATTTATGTTTAACAAAATCCTTAAACATTTTCATGTACACTTGTTAGATTATGTTTTTAAACCTCATCTAACAAGTTATTTGTATGCTAATCATCAAAACTAGATCAAATATGCAAGTATTCATCCTTAAATCACAACATAAACACACTTTTATATCATGATTATTATTTTGCTTCTTTGTATTTCCATATTATTTTGTATGATTATTTAGTTTATTACATGTTCTTTAACCAAATAATACATAAATAAGTATGAAAAAGGGATTTTAGAAGCTTACTTCTAGCACTAATGGCTAGGGATGATCTTAATGATGATTTACATAAAAGAAAAGTTGTTGATCTTGGGGTTTTGAAAGCTTTTGAATGGATGGAAAGGCTTCTCCAACTTGTTGTTGCTTTAGATCACCATAAGTATCTTCAAGCTCCATTTTGATCATCAAAGAAGTCTTGAAAGGTGAAATGTTTTTTATGGTGTTCTTGGATAATATATGAATGTTGAGAGAGTTTCTTAAGTGTGTGAAAAAAGATGGTGAAAAAATGAGATGAAGTGCTTAGAGGATTATGAATCAAAGTGTTATAAGTCTTCACCATGCTTTACCACTAGGCCCACTTGTGTAACCACTTGCATCTTAAGGTAATTAGAAAGATATTTATGGAGAAAAGGTAAAAAAAAGTGGGTCCCACATGTGGTTGTAACCGTGAATGAGGGGGGGGGGTACCCTTGCCTTGTGAATTTGTTTCATGACTTTCCTTGTTAAAAAGTGTTAGGATTATTGAGGAAATTGTTTAGGAAAGTTATATGTATAAGTGTTTAAGTGTTTAAAGGGTGTTAAATGACCATTACTAGACCATAATGATCCAATTAACACTAGATGGTCACTAAAAAAAGATTTGATATTGTTCGGATATTCGTTTCGAATTGTTTCGGTTAGACGTTATTTGAACGCTAAGTTGTGTAACTTGTGTGAATTGATGTAGTTATTGGTTCGGATGATACCCGAAGGTATCCTCATATGAATTCTATGTTAAATAGCACTTTTACATGTTGCAAAAATATTAAATGGCTGATTTCTGCAGAATTTCTGCGAAAAAGTGTTGAAATCGTCGCTTTTAGTGCTTTTCGGGCAGTTTTTAGTGTTATCGGACTTCGGGAAGGTTTTAAATCAAACCCTTGCATTCCTAGTTAGGGTTTAATGTATATTAGATGTTGGATTTTCGTCTGAGTCCTAAAGATGTCATTTAGATGGTTTCTGCGGATCTTGCGTTTTTCGTCGGAATACTAGTTTACTAGGTGATTTCTAGTAGTTTCGATGCATTGTTCAAACTGTGTCAAATGTACTTAATAAAAATGAATCATATGCATCCTAAGTAAGTATTCCATGAGTATTCTAAGTGTATGTCACGAAATACGCAGTTCGAGTGTTCAAAATGCATAAAAATGTAGCTAAAATGAGTACTTTAAGTGTAAGAAAGTTACCGAAAAGTGGCAGTTGTCACAGAAAAATATGCAAGGACTATGTAATGAATGAGAGTATTAAGGTAAGCGTTATTTTAGTATATCTAAGGAGTTGTTTGTAACGAACTTTAACTAGTACGATTAAACGGGTCGAATAATGGTATAAAAGGGATTTATAAGTCGTTTGCTTATAAATTAGCTCTTGATGCGACCCGAGGTGATAAATGGAATCACTAAAATAGGAATGAATATTGAGACTGAAAGTGGCTAGTTATGTTAGAAATAAAATGGTGAAATCAAACGGGTCGAATAATGGCTTGAAGGATGTATAAGTCCTTATCTTATAATTCTGCTTTTGATGTGAGTTAGGATGATAAACGGATCCGTAATTAAATTACGGACGCGTAGAAACAAGATTACTAAAAACGGACGTCTAGATCATTAGTTATGCAAGTTTTAAGTTTAACAAGCGAGAAGTTTGGAGCTGGAAATCTGCAGCTCAATAAAAAGGAACCTTCTATCGATATAAGGGGGTCGCGCCACGCGATAACATGGGCAAGGAGCCGTCGCGCGACGCGACGGTATGCTGGGCTGGCAAAAAATTATTTATTTAACTTGTTTTGTATCGCGAACTCGTTTAAACACGTTTTAAACTACCTAAGACTAATTGTTTCATGATTTATGAAATATTGATCACAAGTAAAAGTTATGAGACTCTTGGTTTTTAAATGAACTTGATGTTTTGAATGATTTTCATGTCTCTTAACTTATTTTAAAGCCGGTTTAGAACATAAGTAATGTTATGAGCCTTCGGATGGTGAAAGTATGGATTTTACCTTCGTGTTAGTGAAGGAAATCTATATGTAAACGAACTTAGGAACGAATGGGTATGCAAGATGGTGAGTATAAAATTCTATCTTAAAGAAAGTTGTGATTATGACAAGATGTATAGGATTATGTGAATACAAATGGTAAGCGCGAGAGCTTGTATGTATGTGTGCGTGTATGAATGTGTGTGTATATGTGTAGAGGTATATGTTTGTATGCACGTGGGAATTAGGAATGTGAATATGTGTGAATGCGGGATCCTATCTATGTATGAATGAATGGTTTATTATGTTTGGTCATTGACAAATACTAATGAATTGTCTTGAGATTGGAATGTAATACAGGTATGAGAACATCAAGTTCAAGAAGTATTGAAGTTGATCTCGGAACAAGAGATATCAAATGGATTAAGTTTATATTGATGAATGTTATACGAATTTTTAATTGTATGATAATAATGTTATATGATGTTGACGATGACTAATGGTTAAGTTGTCACACCCCGACCACGTAAAACAACAAATCGTGGCGGAAACGTCGGGGAGTGTCATAACAGAATAATTGTTTCACAACCATGGATTAAATTGTTTCGTTTTATTGAATTATTGAACTCATTGTTTTATTACAATTCAAATAAATACAAATATTGTCTTTCGAGTTTTAAAGTCACTAAGGCACGAGTCCATCCTATGTATAGCATGCATCAACAATCATCACATAGCAGCAACTGAAACATATATGAAAATAGGTACGTCGGCATAAAAATGCCTGTGAGTAACATAGGTTTTGTTGATTTAGATTCATGGCTTTAGTTAACATAAGAAAAAGGTTTTATGTTTTACAAAAATAGCCATGAATCCTTGTAAAAGTTTTGTTTCTAAAAATTCATTGTTTTGAATAAAAGTTTTGTAGTATATACAAAAATATACTTTGGTTTGGAAATAGTTAAACGTATAGTATATCAAAACATACTTTTGTTACTGAAATAATAGATTGGGTAGATATCACAAATATACTTTGGTTTTGTAAATAGCATCTCAAACTATGCTTTGGTTTTGAGAATAACATATCAACTATGCTTTGGTTTTGAAAATAGCACATCAACTATGCTTTGGTAAATAACAAGGTCAGTAGTATATTAAAACATATGTTGGATTTTGTACATAGTATATCAAAAATATTGTGACACCTGCGTGACACTTATGCTCCATAAACACACACGATGTAGGACACTATCTTTTATCAAAGAAACAATGTGTTTTGGTCTCAAAAATTAGTTTATTTTGGTTTTACAATTTCATGTTTTAATTGTAGTTCATTTTCAAGCTTTAAATCTCTTTCTGGAAAGTTATACGCGAACTGATGCGTAAACATAATCAGTTTAATGTGGCAAACACTCCAGAACAGTGACATAGCCTTAACATACCTTAAATAACTTTTATATAACTTAGAAATAAGTTTTGGAAGCTTTGGTGTGTCAAAAACAAGTTTATTCACACTCAGGGACTATTTGCGTTAAACTACGAAAGTCTGCTGATTCACATAGTATCGCACCTTCTGGAACTTGATCATAAGTTAAACATGCCCTAAATATCCTTTACATAGCTTAGAAATAGGCTTTGAGGTGTTTCGTGCGCAAAAATAAACTTATTTGATCAATAGGGACTAAAAGCGTCAAAAAGTGCATAAGTTTGTATTTTCGCGCATACCTTACGTTCTGAATATATCCGAACATCCAAAAATTTATGTAATCATTAAAATACATTATTTTAGTGATTGGCATGATAAAAATTCCTTTCGTCGTATAATTTGGATATTTTTGAGCACATTTCAAGTTCCCTATACTTTAACTTCATTTTTGAGTCTTGAAATAAGGTTAACGAGGCTTAAACGCATCAAAAATGGCCTAAACAAGTTGCAGGGACCAAAACTGTCAACTTTCAAAAGTTTCTGGTAGCTCGCACAAGGTGGTGCTGCGCCACCACTATGTGGCTCTGCCATGGCGCGACGCCACGGCCTCATCTGGGCAGAAAACTCATTTTCAGCACTTTTCAGCAACTGACTTGAAGTTCAGGGTCCTTTTTGTAACTTTTTCAATACCGTTTGATGGTTTTGGGGCTCCCCTAGTATTCCAAAACCATGTGCCTTATGTGTAAGGTCCAGATCGAAACTCAATTATCGAGGAATGATCCTAACGGTTCTTCACTTTCTATAAATACCCACCATTTTCACTTCATCTTCTTCACACCTGATCTCAATCATCTCTAAGTTGAAGCTCTCCATGTGAAGCTTCATACCTGAGAATTTTTTAGTTCAAATCTTCCTAGCTTGGACCCTTTGTAAATTTCTTTCATGCTTGTTATCGTTTTTCAAGCGTTAAAGTCAAACAATGTTTGACTTTCTGCTTTGACCAGTCTATGGTCAACATGAAGTTCGTTTGAACTTTGCAACGTGAGCATAATCACGATGGTTATAGCCCCTTATGACTATACCTACTGATTACCAGGTTAATTAGGTGTAGTGACGAGTCATAGTTTCGGTCAAAATACGCGTCTATGCGTATTTTGCAACCAAACTATTCTTTGGTATCAAAACCATTTGTTTTGATATCAAACTTGTTTTCTAACTTCGTTAAACATGTTTTAACATGGTTAACTCGTCACTTTAGGTTTAGTGCTTATATAGGGTCGTAAGATAAGCGGTCTAAACAACCGCTTAGACTTCCGAACCCGACCCGTTTGGTCGATCATTAGGATCCGACCAAACATGTATTGTGACCATAGTTGTATAGGGAATAACCCTCTGAGGTTATACCTTATGGTCACTTCGTTTAGTTAGTTGTATGATAGGTAGTTTATATGCCTTAGGAAAACGACCAAAATGCCCTTTTTGCGCATAATTTCATTTTAAGCATATGTAACACATGTTTTGACATCTAAACTGATTATATAACCTAATTAGATATGTTAAGGCATATAATACTTGTCAGAGGACTAGTTAGGCGTCTCGAACGCGCTTTCACGCAAATGTCGCGTTAAAGTGGCGTAAGCTACCTTAATGGGTCATAATGGGTCGTAAGCACTTAGGATAGGTTTTGACTTAGAATGTAGGCTTTGTTAAACCATATCACATGAGTTCCAATACTCATTCGGTTTACAAGACCTCATTCTACCCGATTTTCCGATTTAGGTGTCGATTCACTAACATAGTATCCGTTACCCTAGGAACCACTTCAACACTTGAACTCTTGGTCTTTTGAGCTTTGTTATACCCTTTGAACCGGGACTATACACAACCTCAGGCGAGTACATAGTTCCCCTCTTTTACTGTTTTCAAATGTTTTGGGGTGATTCATATGTGTAATCGATCTGTTTTCAAAATGTATGGCATATGTGTGTTCACTAAGTGCTTTTTTGTGTATTATTCCGATTATGCAAATGTAGTGTTTTATCCTTAAGTGATCTACCTATCTTCATAGTTAGATTCATGTAGGATATTTGGAGTACAGTCTTAGATCTTCCTATCTTCATAGTGAGATTTTTAAGAAGTACTTTACAACTCGATGGTTGGTTTTTGTGTAGATTGTTGGTGATTTAGATAACGAAACTAGATAATACAATAAGCACATGGTGGATACGCCGCTGGTAATTCCTATATATAAGTGTGCTTATTGTATTACCTTTCGTGGCATTATCCCGAATCACCATTAGGATTTAGGTTTGTTTTGATTCAACTATTCAATATGACAAGAACCCAAGATCCCTGTAGTATCTACCTATCTAAATAGTTAGACTTATATGGGATGTTTAGAGTACTAATATTGGAGTCCATGTTTGGATTCATTGTGTACTTTAATGCATGTTAGATTAGACAATGTGATATAACCCGAATCCTTATAGCATCTATCTATCTTCATAGGTTGATTCTTGTAGGATGTTTAAAGTACTGATATTGGAGTCATTGATTGGATTCATTGTGTGCTTTAATGTGTGTTTACGAGTTGGTACAAGTTGACGATTTATGTGTTATGTGGTAGTTGTGATTTAGATAACGAAACATATATAATAAAATAAGAACATGGTGGATACGCCGCTGGTACTTCCTATATATAAGTGTTCTTATTTTATTTTTCTTGTAGCGTTATCTGGATCACTTTAGGATTTTGTGTACAATTGTTTCAATGTTTGATTATCAAAATTTTTGTAGAATCTCCCATATTTTTATATGCTTGATTCTTAGAAAGATACCTGAAGTATTAAAATGACTTAGTAAATATCATATTGCCATATACAAACCTATTTTGTCACGAGTTTTCACAATTAAGATTAATACCAAATGTTTTGCCATTTATTTGGCTAATAAAACCTATGTATTCGCCGGCATTTTTATGCTGACTGTTTTCGCATATGTTTCAGGTTTTTGACTGTTCAAGCATGCAACGCATTGGACTGCATACAGGCCTTAGACTTCTAAAACAAAAGAGCAATTACATGTATTCTTTGTTTGTAAAACGATGTTAATGATATTGAAACAATTTAGTACCAGTAGTTGTGAGCAATTTGTAACGTGACTCCCCGATATTTCCGCCGCGTGTTGTTATATTACGCGATTGGGGTATTACATATTGGTATCAGAGCACTGGTTATAGGGAATTAGGTTATTAGCATACCTTAAACCTAGTCTATAACCTTCCTAGGACCCAAACATGAGTAGACTTAGGAACTCTTTCCTAATCCTCATCCTTATTCGTGCCACAACTGCTCTATGAATTACGAATCATCTAACCTTAGATGATTTATCCTGAACCCCTTAGGTTTTATGCCTTAAGTTATTCCTCAAAATGTTTTTCTCAAAACGTTTTCATTAAAATATTTTTTCAAAATGTTTTCTCAAACGTTTTTGTCAAAATATTTCGCAAACATGTTTTATCTCAAACGATTTGTATCAAAAGATTTCTTAAATGTTTTCTTCAAACGTTTTTCATCGAAAACTTGGGTTTTAATAATGTGAACACATGCAATCTGGAAGGGTGGATGCCTGTACCCCGAGTTTTCTGTCTAAGGCTAGAGTGTTCGTACAAATCCGCATTATCGGACCAGTCACTCTTACCTGGGAACTCTTAGGGTGAGTGTCCACTTATAGGCTAAAGCATGTCTTCGTGAAGCATTATAAAGACCTATCCATCTTGACCCTACTGAATGATTTTTAAACGACCTTTGTAACCCTACTCATTCATGTTACCCTCGGTAATGTGTTTGCTCTTTATGACAATCGAAGCATCCTTCCTTTTCCAATACCATTTCATCATAATTACCTTCGGTGATATGTTTGATTCGATACAGTTGAAATGAATCTCATTTCATTTCACGACTCTATGAGATCCTATTTTATTTTCAAAATGCTACCTTTATCTTTTAAAATTTCAAAATTTTACCATTTGGTTGAGAATTTTCAAAATTTCAACACAAAGTTTCTTTATTTTAAAATTTTAATTTAAAAACATTTTGTCTTAAAAGTAATGAATTTTTAACAGGTAAAGAATTTATGATACAAACCATTAACCCGGTTTGTATTCTCTCATCCAAAAATATTACAAAAGTTTATTTTCAAACAACTCTTGTTTCAAAACAATAATGTTACAAACTCATAACAATTGGATAAATCTAACTTTTGGTTTTCTCTATAGTTGTACCTTCAAAATGCCTCCTCGACGAGATGCACAACCTCAAACTAACAAAGAAATCGCAACCCTTGTCACTCAGCAAATGGCTGCTGTACTTCCGAACGTAGTAATCCAGATTCATCAGATATACAAAAACAACAACGCCCAGTGTAATTTCAAGACCTTCAATTCAGCCAAACCGCTAAAATTTTCTGGGTCTGAAGGAGCAACCATGCTCTTGCAATGGTTTGAAGGCATAGAAAGCACATTCCGCCATGTTCAGTGTCCCAATGAGCGCAAGGTATATTTTGCTTTGAGTGTCTTTCAAAGGAGAGCACTCACTTGGTGGAATGGTATTATGAGAGACCAAGGTGCTGATGTAGCAATGGAATTGACGTGGGAGACAAGATAGTGGGGAAAACCGTGCCTACACTGACCGATTTGAACAGTTAAGCCTACCTTGCCCCACTATGGTCACACCTTTGGATCGGGCCATTGAGAAATACATTGATGGTTTACCTGACCCTGTCCAAGACATTGTCACTGGCAGCCAACCTGCAACGCTTAGGGAGGCTAAGGAATTAGCTGCTATCTTGACTGACTCTCAAGTTAGAAAAGGTAAGTTATTTCGACAAGGAGACAAGAAACAAGACACCGAATCTGTTACCGAGAATTTGTAAGGAACAAAGGCCGAATCTTCTAAAAGATCTAGGAAGCGCAAGGCTTCAAAGAATTTTGCAATTCCTATACCTGCTCCACTGAATTCAGTACCCTTTAAGGGATTTTATCGTGGGAAGCAACCTCGGTGAAATCATTGCAATTATCATCATGCGTCAAATTCTCCTTGTCGCCAGTGTACAATTTGTGGTTTATTTGGACATCTAGCTGTTACCTGTCATATCCAAAACCGAGCAGCCCCTACTCAGACTCGTCCAAGAGCATGTTTCAATTGTGGTGACTTAAATCATTTCAAGCGAAACTGCCCCAAGCTTGCCAATACTAATGGATGAGTATTCAACGTCAACGAGGCTCAAGCTAATGATCAAGCGCTTATGATCATCTGAACCTCTATATTTTCTGTTTATTTTCAAAGACAATGCATATATTTCAACTATGTTTGTAATGACAATATAAATTTCAAGAAGTTTATCTTTAACCTTGTTATTCTAATGTGATTGCACTATGTGTGATTTCAAATTTCATGCTGATTTTGAGGATTCCGTTCTTTAGGAACTAAATCTTATAATATTAGCATAATATAAATTGCACTCTGGTGCCTTCGTACGAACGTGGTGACATGATCAATACGAATATTATGAATAAGTTAATACTGTTTTATAATCATAACATTACATACATGATTTGTTTATCTAATATGTATAGTACATGATTATAAATACAATTTGCTTCGTATGATTAATATAACATACTTATTACATTTTTGCTTAGTATGTTAACTTAACGTGCCTAGCACATGATTTGAGAACATTTTCTTGATATGCTTACATTATGGTGATAATGTATAATGAATATATGTTGCATTCTACCTATTTGGTTAATATGAAACATATATAAATATTCGTACTAGAATGAAATACCTACTACCTAATTTGTTGTATGCAGAATAAGTAGTGCTATTATTGCTAGTATAAAATGCAATTCGATTTGACAGATGTTATGTTATGACAATATTTATTTGATTTAGACGATAGTTCGACTTTATTATTTGTTTACCCTTGCTTAACAAGGGGAGCTATGTGGACCATGTGACGAAACGAGTAATTATGGGTGCACACTTAATTATGAGTTTTGACGCATGAGAATCATAGTAAGCCTTGTTAAGTATGGTGGCATAAAATCTAGAGTGATTAAAGTAACGGGAGAAGTATGATGCAATAAGAACACGGTGGATACGCCGATGGTACTTCCTATATATAAGTGTTCTTATTGTGTTATTCTTCAGAATGTTACTAAGATCACTTAGTGATTTTATGTTATCTTGGACCATTATGTGACTATGTGATTGTTTGTTATTTGAGTGGTTATTCCCGACAGATGACAGCAAGTACATTCATTAACTCAAATCGAGCCGACTAGGAGTATAGTATGGTGTTAAAGGTGACGATCTTGTTGCCATAGGTGTGTTGACCCGTCTCCTATGCATGAGATGCTCATGGTGCATTGGATGTACCTCGTGGGACGTTAGAAACCGTGTACGTGAAGGGCTTGAATGTACACCCCTTTGTTTGCTAGGGATTACACTAGGAGCTTAGTATAACATAGTGCCATGCTTAAATGATTTTTGAACACTAGTCGACTATCACAAATTTCAAAAGGTTGAATACCTTGAGATACTTTGAATACCCCAAATCACATTTTGAATTCTCCAACACCAAATGATGCTCCGCATCTTTGGGATCTAGCAATCTGCTTATCCGTTAATTGTTTCAATTCGACTCTACGGTCTCCTTCGAATAAATTTCCGGACGAAATTTCCTGAAGTATGGGAGACTGTGACACTTATGCTCCGTAAACACACACGATGTAGGACACTATCTTTTATCAAAGAAACAATGTGTTTTGGTCTCAAAATTTTGTTTATTTTGGTTTTACAATTTCACGTTTTAATTCTAGTTCATTTTCAAGCTTTAAATCGCTTTCTGGAAAGTTATACGCGAACTCATGCATAAACGTAATCAGTTTAATGTGGGAAACACTCCGGAACAGTGACATAGGCTTAACATACCTTAAATAACTTTTATATAGCTTAGAAATAAGTTTTGGAAGCTTTGGTGTGTCAAAAACAAGTTTATTCACACTCAGGGACTATTTGAGTTAAACTGCGAAAGTCTGCTGATTCACATAGTATCGCACCTACCGGAACTTGATCATAAGTTAAACATGCCCTAAATATCCTTTACATAGCTTAGAAATAGGCTTTGAGGTGTTTGGTGCGCAAAAATAAACTTATTTGATCAATAGGGACTAAAAGCATCAAAAAGTGCATAAGTTTGCATTTTCGAGCATAACTTACTTTTAGAACATATCCGGACATCCAAAAATTTATGTAATCATTTACATATATTATTTTAGTGATTGGAATGATAAAAATTCCATTCGTCGTATAATTTGGATCGTTTTTCGCAATCGTTCGTGTTTCGTCGTAATTAACCGAACAACGCGACCGTACGACCAAACGAACCGACATCCGAGATATTTTTTAGCACATTTCAAGTTCCCTATACTTTAACTTCATTTTTGAGCCTTGAAATGAGGTTAACGGGGCTTAAACGCATCAAAAATGGCCTAAACAAGTTCCAGGGACCAAAACTGTCAACTTTCAAAAGTTTCTGGTAGCTGGCACATGGTGGCGCTGTGCCACCACTATGTGGCTCTGCCGTGGCTCGACGCCACAGCCTCATCTGGGCAGAAAACTCATTTTCAGCACTTTTCAGCAACCGACTTGAAGTTCAGGGTCCTTTTTGTAACTTTTTCAATACCGTTTGATGGTTTTGGGGCACCCCTAGTATTCCAACACCATGTGCCTTATGTGTAAGGTCTAGATCGAAGCTCAATTATTGAGGAACGATCCTAATGGTTCTTCACTTTCTATAAATACCCACCATTTTCACTTCATCTTCTTCACACTTGATCTCAATCATCTTCTCTAAGTTGAAGCTCTCCTTGTGAAGCTTCATACCTGAGAATTTTTAAGTTCAAATCTTTCTAGCGTGGACCCTTTGTAAGTTTCTTTCATGCTTGTTATCGTTTTTCAAGCGTGAAAGTCAAACAGTGTTTGACTTTCTGCTTTGACCAGTCCATGGTCAACACGAAGTTCGTTTGAACTTCGCAACGTGAGCGTAATCACGATGGTTATAGTCCCTTGTGACTATACCTACTGACTACCACGTTAATTAGGTGTAGTGACGAGTCATAGTTTCGGTCAAAATATGCGTCTATGCGTATTTTGCAACCAAACTATTCTTGGGTATCAAAACCGTTTGTTTTGATATCAACCTTGTTTTCTAACTTAGTTAAACATGTTTTAACATGTTTAACTCGTCACTTTAGGTTTAGTGCTTGTATAGGGTCGTAAGATAAGCGGTCTAAACAACCGCTTAGACTTCCGAACCTGACCCGTTTGGTCGATCATTAGGATCCGACCAAACATGTATGGTGGCCATAGTTGTATAGGGAATAACCCTCCGAGGTTATACCTTATGGTCACTTCATTTAGTTAGTCGTATAATAGGTAGTTTATATGCCTTAGGAAAATGACCAAAATGCCCTTTTTTGCGCATGATTTCATTTTAAGCATATGTAACACATGTTTTGACATCTAAACTGATTATATAACCTAATTAGATATGTTAAGGCATATAATACTTGTCATAGGACTAGTTAGGCGTCTCAAACACGCTTTCACGCAAACGACGCGTTAAAGTGGCGTAAGCTATCTTAATGGGTCGTAATGGGTCGTAAGCACTTAGGATAGGTTCCGACTTAGAATGTAGGCTTTGTTAAACCATATCACATGAGTTCCAATACTCATTCGGTTTACAAGACCTCATTCTACCCGATTTTCCGATTTAGGTGTCGATTCACTAACATAGTATCCGTTACCCTAGGAACCACTTCAACACTTGAACTCTTTGTCTTTTGAGCTTTGTTATACCCTTTGAACAGGGACTATACGCAACCCCAGGCGAGTACATAGTTCCCCTCTGTTACTGTTTTTAAATGTTTTGGGGTGATTCATATGTGTAATCGATCTGTTTTCAAAATGTATGGCATATGTGTGTTCACTAAGTGCTTTTATGTGTATTATTCCGATTATGCAAATGTAATGTTTTATCCTTAAGTGATCTACCTATCTTCATAGTGAGATTTTTAAGAAGTACTTTACAACTCGATGGTTGGTTTTTGTGTAGATTGTTGGTGA
The DNA here is from genome assembly GCA_030545235.1 of Helianthus tuberosus. Lineage (NCBI taxonomy): Eukaryota > Viridiplantae > Streptophyta > Magnoliopsida > Asterales > Asteraceae > Helianthus > Helianthus tuberosus. Next base: position 110,119,295 of record CM060357.1, read on the forward strand.
TTTAGATAACGAAACTAGATAATACAATAAGCACATGGTGGATATGCCGCTAGTACTTCCTACATATAAGTGTGCTTATTGTATTACCTTTCGTGGCGTTATCCCGAATCACCATTAGGATTTTGATTCAAGTATTCAATATGACAAGAACCCAAGATCCCTGTAGTATCTACCTATCATCATAGTTAGACTTATATGGGATGTTTAGAGTACTAATATTGGAGTCCATGTTTGGATTCATTGTGTACTTTATTACATGTTAGATTAGACAATGTGACAGAACCCGAATCCTTATAGCATCTATCTATCTTCATAGGTTGATTCTTGTAGGATGTTTAAAGTACTGATATTGGAGTCCTTGATTGGATTCATTGTATGCTTTAATGCGTGTTTACGAGTTGGTACAAGTTGACGATTTATGTGTTATGTGGTAGTTGTGATTTAGATCACGAAACGGGTATAATAAAATAAGAACATGGTGGATACGCCGCTGGTACTTCCTATATATAAGTGTTCTTATTTTATTTTTCTTGTAGCGTTATCTGGATCACTTTAGGATTTTGTGTACAATTGTTTCAATGTTTGATTATCAAAATCTTTGTAGAATCTCCCATATTTTTATATGTTAGATTCTTAGAAAGATACCTGAAGTATTATCATGACTCATTGAATTGATTTATATAATACTTATATAAGTTTTGATTTATTTCAAAGCAGTTATTATTAATCCTTGATTGGACTCCTAATAACATATTAACAAGTTTTTACGATGGTTTAATCGAGATTTCAATATAAGGCATAAAATGACTTAGTAAATATCATATTGCCATATAAAAACCTATTTTGTCACGAGTTTTCACAATTAAGATTAATACCAAATGTTTTGCCATTTATTTGGCTAATAAAACCTATGTATTCGCCGCCATTTTTATGCTGACTGTTTTCGCATATGTTTCAGGTTTTCGACTGTTCAAGCATGCAACGCATAGGACTGCATACGGGCCTTGGACTTCTAAAACAAAAGAACAATTACATGTATTATTTGTTTGTAAAACGATGTTAATGATATTGAAACAATTTAGTACCAGTAGTTGTGAGCAATTTCTAACGTGACTCCCCGATATTTCCGCCGCGTATTGTTATATTACGCGATTGGGTTAATTATGTTATGATTCTTTGTTGTTAAAATAGTGTAACACTTTTAATCAATAAAACAAAATTTCAAATTTTCGTGTGTTATGAAACAATGATTCTGTTACAACACTCCCCGACATTTCCGCCACGATTTGTTGTTTTACGTGGTCGGGGTGTGACAGAAAAGTTGGTATCAGAGCTCATGGTTATAGGGAATTAGGTTATTAGTAATGCTTTGACCTAGTCTATAACCTTCCTAGGACCCTAACACAAGATCCTTGTGTTTAGATCTTAAAACAATACCGTCACCTATCCTTAGGCGACAACCACAACCAGAACACAAATTTCTAATCCGCTTCGAAAACCAATCATCTGTTCTAGGATGATTGATTACTAGGTTTTGAACCCTCTAAGTTTTCAAAATCTCGTCAAAGTTGGGTCCTATAATGTGAACACATGCAATCTGGAAGGGTGGATGCCTGTACTCTGAGATTTCTGTCTAAGGCTAGAGTGTTCGTACAAATCCACATAATCGGACCAGTCACTCTTACCTGGGAACTCTTGGGGTGAGTGTCCACTTATAGGCTAAAGCATGTCTTCGCGATACATTAATATGACCCGATTACTTTGATTAGTCACCGTCTCATTCGTTTGCCTTAGGTAACAAACAAATGATCGCAATTTTTATGCGTTATCATTCTGTTTTGATTATCCGATAACATTTCACTTGTTTCTTCCTATGCCTTTCATTTCTTCTAGAATGTCTCTTCATCACAACGGCACCCAGATATCCGAGCAGACTGCCAAATTTGCCCAGCGAATAGGCGAAGTAGTCCTGAAGACTGTTGAATTAACTACTGCCATGTATCGTCTCCAGGAGGAAGCCACTCAAGAGTCACAAAGGAGACAGAAGCCAAGCCTTCACCAAAACCAAAGAAACGTAAAGCTTCAAAGAATCCTCCAGTCGTTGCACCAAAACAGGCAGGACCTAGCCAAGTGGCAGTACCACCAGCCAAGAAGCCATACAACGGAACTGCACCCTTGTGCAACCAATGTAGCCTTCACCATCATGCTAGTATGAAATGCCGCAAATGTCAAATTTATAGACTTATAGGTCATACAGCAAGAGTTTTCCCAGCTGCAGCTACACCAAATCAAGCTGGAAACAATCCTGCTCAAGCTCATTTTTCACCGGGGTCTTGCTACAACTGTGGCGAGATGGGCCATTTCTGAAGGAATTGCCCAAAGCTAGCTGTTGCAAATCTGACCCACGAATGAGCAGTTGGCTGATTTGAAGATGTTGCTGCTTTGAATTGTTTGTATCTATTGCTTTTGTGTCTTTTGTTGAACCCTGAAACAATCTGTTTTGTTTATAAATAAATTGTTGTTCACAGTTCTGATATACAAGTGTAGTTACATGTGTGTGTGGCATTTCCCTATAATACCTACATCAAGGAACTATGTTCTTTACAAACTACTCTTGTGATTCTCCCTTTCTTATGTTTGCTCATGATTTTCTCAAAAATTCTACATACTCGTTTCATTCTAAGAAATGAAGTACATAAGTGACATTTTGAATAATCACTTTAAATCCTTGGTTAGATAACTAAAGGTATTTTTCTCATACCCATTACATTCTTGTTTTCATAAATACACAGCATAGATTTTCAAAACAACCTTCATGATTTCAAAATATTCCATATAGTTTGAAAACATTCTTAACATAGTATATTTACTTAATATATCAAGTGCATGATTTCAAAAGCATCATTCATGTTTTCAAAAACCTTGTACATAATTTCAAAATTCATCTCGCATGATTTTAAAACATTATTAATATACTTATCTAATACACCTATTTTATGATTTCAAAAGTACTATGTAAGGTCTCAAAAACATTAAACACATTTCAAAAAGAACCCCATGCATAGTTTTCAAAAACATTTTTCTCATACATTCACTTAACCTTCGAATTCTGCTTATATGTCGCCTTGGCATATCTAGCACCTCAACTTCATGAGCATTTTACCTCGTGTATCAACTTAAGCACGTCTAGTGCAAGGTTTTGAAACGCCTCCCGCTTATCAAATCCCAAAATCCATATGGGATCTTCTTATCTTCACAAATAGATCCTGGTGGATGTTTATTGTTCAAATCGGAGTCCTTAATTGGACTCCTTGTGTACCTTAATTCGAATATTATGATTCCTTGTAATAGAAATCGAATTTTCTTTTTAAGATCTTCCTATCCTTATAATTAGATTCTTGAGAATGTTTAAAAGTACCAATCGAAATCCACGGATTGGATTCCTGGTGTGCTTTGAATACTCGTATGCTCAGATTAACAAACAAATTAACAAAAATGATAACAAATTAAAGATCAAGTTAAACAATTTTGTAGTTATGCGATTATGTGTTATGTGTTTCTTTTGTATTTTTATTTTCGTTATCCAAATCCTCGTAGAATCTTCCATATCCTCATATGAGGGATTCACAGTAGGATATCTAAAGGTACTACCTTAAATCCTTAATGGGCTTCTACGTAATAGTTAAGACCCTTGGATTATATAGTACCATTCCGTAATTCAAAGAGACCCCTTGAGTGGTCTAAGTCAAAAGATTGATTTCGAATCTGGTTAAGAATGGCATGTGATGATATAGCTAAACAGACTCCTTGGTAGTCTATTTAAAGAGATCCTATATTGATTTAATTAAAAAGGACCCTATGGTGGTCTAGTCACAATCATCACCAGTTCGTTCATTATTTTTTTCCCCTACACGTTATAAGAGGCACTGCGTGGACTATGCAAGGAATTACGTAATTATGGATGCATAGATAGTTATGAAATTCAGTGCACGGAAACCACAGTAAGATTTTTCATGTGTAAGAACCTATAGTGGCAAAGATAACGAAATGTAAACAATGTAATGGAGGTACGGTGGACGCACCAATGGCTCTTTATATACTTGTATATAAGTGTCCCTCTTACATTACAGGCATGATGTTATTCAAAGTTACTCGAAGTTCAGAACCCTAACCAGTGTTGTTTTATCTTTTCGACTTCTTGTTTCAAGCTCTCATAAGTTTCCTCTAAATAAATTTCGGGATGAAATTTCCTGAAGTAGGGGAGACTGTGCCTCCACAGCCATCAAACAAATACCAAATCAATGAAATATTGTATTTCATACTTGGGATTTATATAAATATGTGTATCGTTTGCACATATCAACTCTTGTTCGATTTCGGGCTCTAAATCGCTTTCTGGGAAGTTATACGCAATCCGATGCGTAAACGTAATAAGTTTAACATGACAAACACTCCGTAACAGTGACATGGGCTTAACATACCTTAAATAACCTTTACACTTAGAAATAAGTTTTGGAAGGTTTGGTGTGTCGAAATCAAGTTTATTCGCTTACAGGGACTAATTTCAACAAACAGCGAAAGTATGCCGACTCGTACTGTAACAAACATTCCGGAACATGATCATAAGTTAAACATGCCCTAAATGTCCTTTATATAGCTTAGAAATAGGCTTTGAGGTGTTTGGTGTGCTAAAATAAACTTTTTGGTCATTCAGGGACTAAGAGCGTCAAAAAGTGCATAAGTTTGCATTTTCGCGCATATTTTACGTTCTGAATACATCCGGACATCCAAAAATTTATGTCATCATTAAAATATTTTTTTAGTGATTGACTTGATAAAATTCCATTCGTCGCGTAATTTGGATCGTTTTTCGCGTCCGTTCGTGTTTCGTCGTAATTAACCGAACAACGCAATCGTACGACCAAATGAACCGACATCCAGGATATTTTTGAGCATATTTTAAGTTCCCTATACTTTAACTTCATTTTAGAGCCTTGAAATGGGGTTAACAGGGCTTAAACGTGCCAAAAATGCATCGAAAACCAAGTTTTTGCATTGCAGGGACCAAAGTTGACATTTCTGCCAAACTTCCTTCAGGCGGGGCGCGTAAGCCAAGGGCCTCACCTTACACGGCCCGTGTAAACATGTCAGATCAGCAAAAATCAATTTCCAGCTTGTTCCAGCTGTTCCCCATCTTTGCAAATGGTTTTGAACATTCTATGGGCTCATTTAGGGGCTCCCATGGTATTACAAATCAGTGGGTGCAAGTGTAAGGCCAAGATCAAAGCTCGTTTTTCGATGAACGATCCTAACGGTTACCTGAAATCTATATAAACCCCAAGCCTTTCATTTGCAACCCACACTTGATCTGATTTCATTCTCTAAGTTGGAGTTCCTACACTCCAAACCTGAGAATTTTCAGATCAAAACTCCATTCTTGGACCTTTTGTAAGTATTCTTTCCTTCTCTTACGCGTTTTAAGCACGAAAGTCAAACAAAGTTTGACTTTCAGCTTTGACTAGTCTATGGTCAACACGAAGTTCGTTTGAACTTCTCAACGTGAGCGTAATCAGATGGTCATAGTGACGAGTCGTAGTTTCGGTTAGAATGCGTATTCTTGCGTATTTTGCAACCAAACTATTCTTAGGTATCAAAACCATTTGTTTTGATATCAAACCTATTTTCTAACCTCGTTAAACATGTTTTAACATGTTTAGCCCGTCACTTTAGGTTTAGTGCTTATATAGGGTCGTAAGGTAAGCGGTCTAAACAACCGCTTAGACTTTCGAACCCGACCCGTTTGGTCAATCATTAGGATCCGACCAAACACATATTGTGACCATAGTTGTATAGGGAATAACCTTCCGAGGTTATACCTTATGGTCACTTCGTTTAGTTAGTTGTATGATAGGTAGTTTATATGCCTTAGGAAAAATGACCAAAATGCCTTTTTTACGCCAAAATTCATTTTAAGCATATGCAACATAAATTTTGACATCTAAACTAATTAGGCAACAATATTATACATGTTAAGGCATATTGTACTTGTCATAGGACTAGTTAGGCGGTCCGAACGCGTTTTACACGAACGACGCGTTAAAGTAGCGTAAGCTACCTAAACGGGTCGTAATGGGTCGTAAGCACTTAAGTTAGGTTTCGTTTTAGAATGTAGGCTTTGTTAAACCATATTACATGAGTCCCTACACTCATTTGGTTTACGAAACCTCATTTTATCCGATCCTCCGATTTAGGTCCGTTTTTAACTTAGTTACCTATATTAGGAGCCGTTTTATTTCCGTGATCGCTCTAGCTTTGCTTGGTTGTTGTTCAAGACTTCTAAGCACCCTCAAGTGAGTACATAGTTCCCCTCTTTTAATGTTTTTCAAACTGTTTTGGGGTGAAACACATGTGCCTACTTGTTACTTTTGTGCTTTTCATGATTTCATAACTCATACTTGCTATGTTCATTAGTACACGTATAGTACATGATTTCATTATGTTTTTGCTATGTATGTTCATTAAGTGCATACTTAGTACATTGTTTTACATTGCATTTCTATTGCATATGTTCTCGTAGCATATGGACACATTGTTTTACATTTCTACTTGGTATGTTCACTTAGCATACTAGGTACATTGTTTTCATAAAACATGCTTACATTTGGTATAACATTTGGTTTGTTTAATGAAACTAATACATTCATTAACACCGATCATGCCGCTCGGTAGTAGGTAGTGGTACCATAGGACTTGACAACTCCCATTTCTGAAATCCGAGGTTTGTTTGGGTGGACGGAATGACCGAATCCGAAAACATTTTTGGAAGACCTTGACATTGTTCTAGGGTTTACCTTACAGTCTCAAGGCTTGGATGTAGAGGTTTAACATTACCGCATAGATGTTTGTATCAGTAAAGCATGCATTACTTTACAAAACATAACTTTTGATTATGATTTATCAAATGCATTGTTTTGTACATTTCTTTCTTATAGGGTTGAGTAAATGCTTTTAAATCAACAAATGCTTTTATTCACTATACATTACATTTGTTTACATATAAACATTTCAACTTTTGTTTGAACATTACATTTTGGTGGTTTGTTTGGTAAGTGATTTAAATAACGAGGCGTGTGTAATATGATAAAAGCGTGGTGGATACGCCGCTGGTACTTCCTATATATAAGTGCTTTTATGGTATTACATATCGTAGCGTTATCTAAACCATTTCAAGTTAGACATAATACATTTTACACTTATATCATATCTTCATTAAACATTGTTTTACAATCAACACATTTTATACAAACTCATTTTGCTTGTTCATTTGTTTATCTGTGCATCTTTCTTTTATATCATCTGATTTCTTGTCACTATTTATATGATTTATAAAAGAAAACATTTTACAAGGTTCATGACTAACTTTTGTTAAACATTTTCTTTAAACTTATAAGTCATGAATCCTAAATCAATAAAACCTATGTATCTCACAGGCATTTTTATGCTGACGTACCTATTTTCACATGTGTTTCAGGAAATGATGCATAGGATTGATCTTGACACACTTAGGCAGACTCGGGCCTTAGTGACAATAAAAGATGCAAGACTAGTTAATTATGTTATGCTTCTTTGTTGTTAAAACATTGTAACTCTTTTAATCAATAAAACAAAATTTCAAATTTCCATGTGTTATGAAACAATGATTCTGTTACAACACTCCCCGACGTTTCTGCCACGATTTGTTATTTTACATGGTCGGGGTGTGACAAATATACTTTGGATAATATCACATTTGGGAGCACATCAAACTGTACCTTGGTAGTATATCAAATATACAAAGAAAACGTGATTTAGCATTCATTCAAACCTTAGTGTATCAAACTACACCTTGGAGACTATAGAAATACCACAAAGGCAATTTCTATTTGGTTAAAATTTGGTTTCTGACATTCCATACAACAGGAATGGGGTGTCTAGTCCTATAGCGCTATATCGTACTACCAATCGGCTTGGTGAATGTATAAATAAAGTACAATCCAACAATTAGTTTTAAAATCTTTGAAAATTTGTATTTAAACCATAGATAATTGTTCAACTCCCCAAATGATAAGTACTAGCATGTATAATCATATAGTTGAAATCATGAATATAACAAATAGGCACATATGTTTCACCCCAAAACATTTGAAAGCAGTAAAAGAGGGGACTATGTACTCACTTGAGATTGCAAGTATCCTTAATTAAGTGTCCTAACGAAGCTCGGGAAATCAAGGAATCAAGTGGCACCTAGTATGGAATCACTAATTAAACAATCGGCTCCTAAGTCAGAAGAATGGGTAGAATGAGGTCTCGTAAACCAAATGAGCATTGGAACTCATGTGATATGGTTTAACGAAGTCTACATTCTAAAACGAAACCTATCCTAAGTGCTTACGACCCGTTACGACCCATTAAGGTAGCTAGCTTACGCTACTTTAAAGCGTCGTTCGCGTAAACGCGCGTTCGAGACGTCTAACTAGTCCTATGACAAGTATTATATGCCTAAACATGTTTAATTATGTTGCATAATCAGTTAAGTGACAAAAGTTTAAGTTACATATGCTTAAAATCCAATTATGCATGAAAAGGGTATTTTGGTCATTTACCTAAGGCATATAAACTACCTATCATACAACTACTTAAACTATGTGACCATAAGGTATAACCTCGGAAGGTTATTCCCTATACAACTTTGGTCACTAAACATGCTTGGTCGGATTCTAATGATCGACCAAACGGGTCGAGTTCGAAAGTCTAAGCGGTGGTTTAGACCGCTTGACTTACGACTCTACACAAGCACTAAACTAAAAGTGACGAGCTAAACATGTTAAAACATGCTTAACTAAGTTAGAAAACAGGTTTTGATATCAAAACAAAGTGATTTGATACCCAAGGATAGTTTGGTTGCAAAATACACATAAATGCACATTTTGACCGAAACTATGACTCGTCACTACGCTTAATCAACGTGGTAATCAGTAGGTATAGTCACAAGGGACTATAACCATTGTGATTACGCTCACATTGCAAAGTTCAAACAAACTTTGTGTTGACCAAAGACTGGTCAAAGCAGAAAGTCAAACACTGTTTGACTTTCACGCTAGAAAAGTGATAAAAGCACGAAAGAAGCTTACAAAGGGTCCAAGCTAGGGAGAACTTGATCTATAACACTCAGGTATGAAGCAAAGGCTTCAACTTAGAGCATTAATCAGATCAAGGGTGAGCAAAAATAAAAGAGGGCTTGGGTATTTATAGTTTTCGGTAAACCGTTAGGATCATTTCTTGCTAAAGAGAGATCAATCTTGGCCATCCAAGTGGGCACATGGTATTAAAAACCAATGGGACATGATAAACCATCAAAAACAAGCAAATGGTAATGAAAAACCATGAACAAAACCATAAAAAACAAGCTGGAAGGCCAGATTCAATGTTTCTGTCTGCAGGTCTGTCGCGCCCCGCGTAGGAATTCACCTCAGCTTATGCGGCCCGCCTAGACAAGTTTGACAGAATGTCAACTTTGCCCCTGCACTTTAAAAACTTGTATTTTGATGCATTTTTGACACTTTTAAGGCCCGTTAACCCCATTTCAAAGCTCTAAAATGAAGTTAAAGTATAGGGAACTTAAAATATGCTCAAAAACATCTCGGATGTCGGTTCGTTTGGTCGTACGGTTGCGTTATTCGGTTAATTACGACGGAAGTCGTAACGAACGCAAAAACGATCCAAATTAAGCGACGAATGGTATTTTTGCATTCCAATCACTAAGATAAAATATTTTAATGATTACAAAAAATTTTGGATCTCCGGATATGTTCAGAACGTAAGATATGCGCGTAAATGCAAACTTATGCACTTTTTGACGCTTTTAGTCCCTATTGATCAAATAAGTTTATTTTAGCATACCGAACCCCTCAAAGCCTATTTCTAAGCTATGTAAAGGATATTTAGGGTATGTTTAACTTATGATCAAGTTCCAAAATGTTCGTTACTATACAAATCGGCATAGTTTTCGCAGTTTGACGCAAAGAGTCCCTGCGATCGAATAGACTTGTTTTTGACACACCAAACCCTTCAAAACTTATTTCTAAGTTATGTAAAGGTTATTTAAGGTATGTTGAGCCTATTTCACTATTTCGGAGTGTTTGTTGCATTAAACTGATAGCGTTTAAGCATCAGTTCGCGTATAACTTTTCAGAAAGCGATTTAAAGCTCGAAATCGAACCAGAATTGATATATGTGCAAATGATACACATATTTATACAAATCCCAAGTATGAAACACAATATTTCATTGGTTTGGTATTTGTTTGATGGTCGTAGTGACACAGGTGTCACAGTCTCCCCTACTTTAGGAAATTTCATCCCGAAATTTAATTTTAGAGGAAACCTGTGAAGACAACTGTGATTGTTTCGCTTTCGAATGAGTCCTCCGTTTCCCAAGTAAAACTCCAAGTCACGTTTGGATTCTTAGCGAATTTTTTAATAGCCAAAATGTTGTCGTTGTTGTAACAAAAGCATGGGGCTTTGAACAACGGATAGGAGAATGTTTCCTATGAAGACTATTATAGCAAACTTGTGTGTGCTTGAAATCAGAGTCAGAGAGTGCAAAATAAAATAATACTGGTCAAGGTCTAGGAATTGTAGTAACTTAAACAACGCTACGTTCGCAATGCAATAAGAAACACTTATATATAGGAAGTACCAGCGGCGTATCCACCATGCCCTTTTTACATTGTTCCCGTCTCGTTATTCTCATCACTATAGGTCTTAACAAATGACAAAACTTGCTGTGGTTTCTGTGCACTGAATTCCATAATTATGTATGCATCCATAATTACGTAATTCCTTGCACAATCCGCACAGTTTATTTTATAATGTGTAAGGAAAAATCAATCGGATAAACATGTAATGACTTGACTAGACCACCAGAGGATCTTTTTAACTAGATCAACGAATGATCTTTTTAACAAGATCAACACATGATCTCCTTAACTAGATCGTCGTATGATCTCTTTAATTAGACCTCCAAAAGGTCTTTTGAACCAAATAATCATTTTGAAACAGCACTTTGGAATCTAAGGGTCTGACTATTTGCATAGATAGCCCCTTAAGGATTTAAGATAGTACTTTGAGTATCCTTCTGAGAATCTATCGTATGGAAATATGAAAGATTCTACTAGGACTTAGATAGCGAGCTTTAGAATTACACATAAACACATAATCACATAATCGTGTATTCGTTAATTTAGTTATTAACTCGTTCGTTAATTTGAATTAATGCATTTAAAGTACACCAGAAATCCAATCACGGACTTTAATTGGTACTTTAAGTATCCTCAAGAATCTAACTATGAAGGTAGGAAGATCTTATAAGGATACACAAAGCAAAAATGTACTTGATATTCGTGTACATAGTCACATAACATGGGTCCAGTTAAGGACTCATGAAAGTACCTTTAGATATCAAATCAAGGATTTGAAATGGTACTTCACATATTTGTTTAAGAACTTGCAATTTGTACCTTGTACTTTATTCCTTTAAAAGAAACGAGTACTTAGGATTTTAGGGGAGATCACGAGTGATCACAAAATGAAAGAACCACATGAGTAGTTTGTTCTGCAAGGAACGCGGTTCCTTGGTGTCGGTATCGTAGGGGTATGTCACGCAGACACACAATCATAACAGTTTCGTAAAATAAAATTGGAACAACAATTTTATTTATGTAACAGCTGAATTGTTTCAAACGATAACAACAAAGGAAAATACAATGTCTAATTATTCACTGCTGCATTGTCGTTTGCGTTTGCCTCGTTTATGTTAAACACTCATCCACGTGCTGGATTTGCGTTAACAAGTCTTGGGCAATTGTTTCGGTAGTGAGTAAGGTCACCACAGTTATAACACGACCTAGGTGGAAATGGTGCTTGAATAGCAGCAGGATTTGCAGCATTTTGGTTTTGGGTAGCATGACGGCATGTATTGACCAAATGTTCCAATCGTCCACAGTGGGTACATTTGTGACATGGTGTCTGATTCACATGATGATGGTTGCATTTGTTGCACAAGGGTGCGGTACCAATATAGTTTTTCCTAGCACGAGACTATGCTGGTTGATTTGGTGCAACCTGATCATTCTGAGCAACTACTGCGAAGTTTTGTGAAGCCTAACGCTTCTTCGACTTCTTAGAGGACTCGGTCTGTTTATCATTTGGTTTTTCTTGTGCTGACTTGTCAGATGGTTTCTGGTCGCCTTTTCGGAAAAGTTTACCCTTCCTGATCTGAGATTCAATCATGGTAGCAGATAGTTCGATGGCTTGTCTGATGGTAGTAGGGTTGCTACCAGTAACAATGTCCTGAACTGGGTCAGGGAGGCCATCGATGTATTTTTCAATCGCCTTCTCCAAAGGCGTAACCATGGTAGGACATAACAGACTTAACTCCTCATAACGATCAGTGTACGCTCGATGTTCACCACTGTCTTGTTTAAGATTGTCAAATTCCCTTTCCAAAGCCCTGAGCTCATGACGAGGACAGAATTCCTTCATCATTAGAGCCCGAAGCTCTTCCTAGGTTTGTTCCATTGCCACATCGGCACCCCTATCATGCTTCACACCGTTCCACCATGTAAGAGCACGCTTCTCGAATGCACTGGATGCAAACTCAACCTTGTGCTCATTCAGACATTGCACATGTCTGAATGTGCTTTCCAAACTTTCGAACCTTTGCAGTAGCGCAGTTGCTCCTTGAGACCCAGAAAACTTCAAAGGTTTAGCAGAATTGAAGGTTTTGAAACTACACTGAGCATTGTTGTTGTTATTGTTGTTGTATAACTGATGGATCTAGGTTACTATGTTCGGAAGCACTGCAGCCATTTGTTGAGAGACAAGGGCTGCGACTTCTTCGTTGGTTAGAGGTTGTGCATCTCGTCGAGGAGGCATTGTCTAAAAGGAACAAGGGAACATGAGAAACGAGTGAGGTCGAAAATTGGAAAAACAAAAGAGGTATTGAAAACATCGATAAAACACAAGGAAGGCGATCATTCGTTCGTTACCTCGAACAAACAAACGACACGCAGTGACTAATCAAAGTAATTGGGTCAATATAATGTATCGCGAAGACATGCTTTAGCCAATAAGTGGACACTCACCCCAAGAGTTCCCAGGTAAGAGTCACTGGTCCGATACTGCGGATTTGTACGAACACTCTAGCCTTAGACAGAAAACTCAGAGTACAGGCATCCACCCTTCCAGATTGCACATGTTCACATTATAAGACCCAAACTTTGATGAGATTTCAAAAACTTTGAAAGTTCAAAACCTTATAATAAATCATCCTAGAACAGATGATTGGTTTTCAAAGCGGATTTGAAATCTGTGTTCTTGTTGTGGTTGTCACCTAAGGATAGGTGACGTTAATGTTTTAAAAATCTAAACACAAGAATCTTGTGTTAGGGTCCTAGGAAGGTTATAGTCTAGGTCAAAGCATTAGTAATAATCTATTTCCCTATAACCATTGGCTCTGATACCAACTTTTCTGTAACACCCCGACCACGTAAAATAACAAATCGTGGTGGAAACGTCGGGGAGTGTCGTAACAGAATCATTGTTTCACAACCATGGATTAAATTGTTTCTTTTTATTGACTTATTAAACTCATTGTTTTATTACAATTCAAATAAATACAAATATTGTCTTTCGAGTTTTAAAGTCACTAAGGCACGAGTCCATCCTATGTATAGCATGCATCAACAATCATCACATAGCAGCACCTGAAATGTCACACCCCAAAAACGTCGCAGCGGAATATAAAAGGTAGTGGTGACGGAAGCTGGTGCCCATTTCTATCTTGATGTTTGATGCATTATATTGTTGGACATATTAACTTAATTAAAACATAAGTTTTTAGGCATGACGTCCCATAACATGACACAACTACTACAGTTAAATTGCCTTTGATCCTTACAGATTGTAACATATGTGCTTGTAATCATTGTGAATAGTTCAATTATCAATAAAACAATGTTATTTTATCCCAATGTTTGTTTGGTTGTGTTTTACATTTTTCATGTTTTGACTTTTATTCAATTTCAAACTCTACATCGCGTTCTAGAGAGTTATACGCCAACTGGGGCGTAAACGTACTCAGTTTAATGCAACAAACACTCCAGAACCTCAAAATATACTTAACATACCTTAAATAACCTTTACATAACTTAGAAATAAGTTTTGAAGGCTTTGGTATGGCAAAAACAAGTTAATTCGCCTACAGGGACTAAATTTCACAAACTGCGAAAGTATGCCAATTTGAAATGAAACAGACATTCCGGAACATGACCATAAGTTAAACATACCATAAATATCCTTTACATAGCTTAGAAATAGGCTTTGAGGTGTTCGGTATGCTAAAATAAACTTTTCGGTCATTCAGGGACTAAAAGCGTCAAAAAGTGCACAAGTTTGTACTTTTGCGCATAACTGACGTTCTGAATACATCCGGACATCCAAAAAATTTATGTGAGCACTAAAACATTTTATTCTAGTGTTTGGCATAAGAAAAATCCATTCGTCGCGCAATTTGGATCGTTTTTCGCGCTTATGCGCATTCCGTCGTAATTAAGCGAACATCGCGATCGTACGGCCAAACGAAGCGACACCCGAGATATTTTTGAACACATTTTAAGTTCCCTATACTTTAAATTCATTTTAGAGCTTTGAAATGGGGTTAACGAGCCTTAAACGTGTCGGAAATGAGCTTTTTACACAACAGGGACCAAATCTGCCATTCTGCCAAAATAGGTCCTTGCGCACCTCAACACTGAGAGTGTTACGGTGCGCAAGCAGTCTCCAGACAGCAGAAACTTCAGAAACATTGCACCTGGTCCTTTCCACCTTTGCACATGGTTTTGGGGCAATACAATGTGTCACACCCCCAAAATCCACATGCGGAGTACCACCGTTCGGGGGCGTGACTGACCAGGATCCAGCCACCAATTACAACGAACATTAGTAAATAGTGTGAATGATCACCATCCATAACAGTTAGTAAACATCATAGTTTAAGTTTAAAAGTCTAACTTCAAATAATAGTTTAAGTAAGTCGCGGAAGCATAGGCAAAATAGTTTAAACGGAGTTCATAGTTCTAGTTATTTAGAACCCAACACACGGGTTTAGACGACCACTACACTTCCCCAAGCCGCAAGCTCCTGAGTCACTGGGTACCTGCAAAGCATGCAGTAGGATATCAACAAAAATGTTGGCGAGTTCACGAGGAGTCCTGTTTTAATTTTTCGAAAACATAGGTTGTTTAGGTAAAGCATTTATAATCACGTCATGGGGAGCTACCCCATATGAAAGCTACTAAACTGATGTTACCGAAACTGTTGACGAGAAGATTTTTGTGCCCCAAGTCAATGTCTATCGTCATTGACCAAGATGCAAGGTATAATAGTTCACGCCCGATCTCCCCCGGTCACGGTGTGAGGTTGTCAAACCTAATAGCGCTATCAACTAATAACCCGTTCGCCCCCGGCGATTAATCGGTACTATAAGCAGGGACTTTACATGATAGAGATTCTTTTAGTGTTGCTAGTTGTGATTTATAAATAATACCCAAACGTATCTCCCCCGGAGTTAGTAATTTAAAAGCACCCGTTTGCATTTTCCCCCGGAAATATTAATTGAGAGTAATCTTTAAGGATGGCAGTTTATTCGTGTCCCTCCCTGGGTCGCATGCTTTGAGTATGTGAACTCACCTTGGGTTGCTCGGTAGATTAGGTTACTTGTCAAGTACGCTGGTCACCACGTCCTATCATGGTTACTAGTATAGGTTAGGTTTGGGTACAGAGAATGTCACGTATATTTTTACACATAGTCTACACATAGCATGCACACAGTTACACGTTGAGCTATTGGGCCTGCTCTACTATTGGATCAGTCAACAGCTAACACATAGTTCAGTTAAACAGGCAGCCCAAACAATCACGTTGTGGCCCAATAGCTAAAGCGGGCAGCCCAATCGAGACAAGGTGGTCTCGACTCGAGAACATGCAGTCTCGAGTCGGAACCAGGAGGTCTCGAGTTGTAATGGCTGGTCTCGAGTGGTGCAGGCATGACTCGCAACCTCAGAGGTCTCGAGTCCCGTCTCGAGTTGTCACGATGTGGTCTCGAGTCGAGACCTTGGTGGTCTCGAGTCCCCGAAGTCTGTTTTGAGGTGCTTGGCCTGGGTCTCGAGTCACAACCGTTGCGGTCTCGAGTCGTAGCTTCATGGTCTCGAGTCGAGATCAGTGGTCTCGACTCGTTTACCTGCTGATTCTGATGTACCTGCGAGACTTGTACTATCCAACAGAATTCTGATTTTAGGATATTGTGTACTATCCAATGAGGGTTCACAAACATGTTTCCTTGTCTAGCAATTAACTAAAATGGATCAAACACACAATTTCAAATCTTCATATCATATTCAACACATCTTCATCTAGTTCATCATTAGGGTTTTCACCTTAAACAAACATGTTTATGTTAACCGATTTATGCTAGCATGATTATACCTAGTTTAATGTATTATCAATCATCATCATTTGCACACATCCGAGAACATGATAGCACCAAGTTCATACATTTTTCTACTTGTTCATGTGTCAAGTTATCATAATAACAATTCACTCTATACTTCCTAGCCATAACTTTATCTAGAGATCGAGTATTTACATCATAAATAGACACCATCTTCATGTATTTCATCATTCAAACATACATGACACCTAGTATACATAACATTTAGTACACATAAGAACACTAACCAGTTGTGATAAAGGCACCGAGTCAAGGAAGAAAGTGAGGAAATGGAGTGTCCGAGTGATGATGATGAGCTTGGCCGACCCTCCTTGTTGTTGCCGATTGGATCCGAGAGAGAGAGAAGGAGGTGAGCTTGATTGCTAGGGTTTTAGTGAGAGAGAGATGAGGAGTGTGTGTGTGGGAGTGAGTGTGGGTGAATGATGGAAAGTGAGGGGTGGTTGGCTTGGGCACGGGTTTTATACTCGGTTTGGTTGATGCACCCTACAAGGGTTTCGAGTGGGCTCAAAGGGGTTTACAACCCGACCGGCCCAACTATTCACTCGAGACCGAGTGGTCTCGAGTCGGGTCCGTGGTTTCGGCTTACTATATCTATATATAACATACGTAGATCATACTTACACATTATCGACACCTACTTAGCACGAGGATCACATAGCCTAACAAGATCAACACCATATTTTTCATTTAATAGTATATACATGCAAGTTTAATACAAGGTGGTTGCTCGGGAAAACCCAGAGTGTCACACAATGGGCTCAAATGGTTTTCTAAAACCAGGGTTTGATGTGTATGGTTGAGATCAAAGCACGGTTTCCAAGAAACGATCTTAACGGCTCACCAAAAACTATAAATACCCCCCCATGCCATTGCAAAACCCACAAGAATTTTGATTTGAGAAGCTCTAAGTTGGAACCATTGTTTCATACCTGAGCTACTTGGATCGAAATTAGCATTCGGGGACCCTTTGTAAGTGTTCCTTCGTTCTTTTATTGCTTTTCGAGTCCGAAAGTCAAACTTTGTTTGACTTTCTGCATTGACCAGCTTATGGTCAATGCGAAGTTCGTTTGAACTTCGCAACGTGATTGCAATCACGATGGTTATAGTCCTTGTGACTATGCCTACTGGTTACCACGTTGTCTAGGGTCGTAAGGGTAAGCGACTTGATCAGTCGCTTATGCTTTCGAACCCGACCCATTTGGTCGATCATTAGGATCCGACCAAACATATTAGGTGACCATAGTATATAGGGAATAAGCTTCCGAGGTTATACCTTATGGTCGCTTCGTTTAAGTAGTTGTATGATAGGTAGTTTATATGCCTTAGGTAAATTACCAGAATACCCTTTTCATGTATAATTGGTAATTAAGCATATGTAACCTAAACTTTTGTCACATAACTGATTATGTAACATGTTTAGGCATATAACACTTGTCATAGGACTAGTTAGGCGGTCCGAACGCGTTTCACGCGAACGACGCGTTAAAGTAGCATAAGCTCCCTAAACGGGTCGTAATGGGTCGTAAGCACTTAGGTTAGGTTTCATTTAGTATGTAGGCTTTGTTAAACCATATTACACGAGTCTCCATACTCGTTTGGTTTACGAACCCTCATTCTATCAAATCCTCCGACTTAGGTCCGATTTATTAACATAGTTACCTATATTAGGTGCCGTTTGATTCCGAGATCTCTAGCATTGCTTGGTGGTGATCTTAGGACTTCTGAGCAATCTCAAGTGAGTACATAGACCCCTCTTTTACTGTTTTCCAAACTGTTTTGGGGTGAAACACATGTGCCTACTTTTTACTTTCATGCTTTCCTGTTTTCACATCATATACCTGCTATGTTTGTTAGTACATTATAGTACATGATTTCATTACATTTCCTGCTATGTATGTCCATTGTGTGCATACTTAGTACATTGTTTTACATTACATTTCTGCTATGTATGTTGACTGATAACATACTTAGTACATTGATTTACATGACTTTTCTGATTTATATGTTAACTTTGCATACTTAGTACATTGTTTTCATATGACATGTTTACAACTGCTATAACATTTGGCTTGCACAAACGGGACTTATATACGTTCATTAACATTAGCTACGCCGCTCGGTAGTAAGTAGTGGTACCATAGGACTTGACAAATCCCGTTCCTGACATCCTGGGTTTGTTTGGATGAAAGGAATGACTGAATCCGAAAACATTACTTTTGATAACCTTGACTGAAAGGGTTATCCGACTGTCTCAAGGCTTGAATGTATGCGTTAACTTACCACATAAATGTTTGTATCAATGTAACATGCATCTACTCTGCAAAACATAACTTTTTGATATATTCAAAATACTTTGTTTTGTACATTTCTACATTTGGTTTATGTGACAATACTTTACTTACAATACATAACATTTGTTACACATTACTTGACTACATTTGGACTTTTTAACATTTGACATGGCTTATACAAGGACTTTTTGACAATTGGTTTACACATGGACTTTATACATTGGTGGTTTGTTTAAGTGATTTAAGTAACGAGACGTGTGTAATATGATACAAGCATGGTGGATACGCCGCTGGTACTTCCTATATATAAGTGTTTGTATGGTATTACATATCGTAGCGTTATTTGAATCATTTCAATTTAGACATATAACATTTTATACAAATGACATATCTTTCACAAGACATTGCTTTACAAACAACTTATTTTATACAACTCATTTCACTTGGTTATTCATTTAACCATACATTATTCTCTTATTTATACATATCATCTGAACTTATTGTTTTTCAAACGATTTACAAAACAAAACAATTTACAAGGTTCATGACTAAATTTTATTAAACATTTTCTTAAACTTAAGTCATGAATCCTATTTTCACAAAACCTACGTATCTCACAGGCATTTTTATGCTGACGTACCTATTTTCACATGTGTTTTCAGGAGCTTTTGCGTAGGATGTTGATCGTGACACTAGGGCGGACCTGTGCCTTAGAGACATAAAACGAAGATAGACTTAGTTTAATTATGTTATGTACTCTTGTTTTCTGTTTAAGACAATGTAACTCTTGTGTTGATAAATAAAATACAACTTTGAATGCCATGGTTATGAAACAAATAATTCTGTTACGACACGCCCCGGCGTTTCCGCCGCGATTTGCTGTTTTACGCGGTCGGGGTGTGACAGAAGAGTTGGTATCAGAGCCAATTGTTATAGGGAATTAGGTTATTAGTAATGCTTTGACCTAGACTATAACCTTTCTAGGACCCTAACACAAATTATTTTGTGTTTAGATCTTAAAACATGCACATCACCTATCCTTAGGTGATTATCAAAACAAGAACCCAATTTTCCGAAACGATTTTTTTTGAAAAACAATCTTCTGTTTTTGAATGATTTATTACAAGGTTTTGAACCCTCTGTTGTAAGGTTTTGAACCCTTCCAGTTTGACTAAATTTTTGGCTTTATGCCTTCGAATTTTCAAAATCTCATCAAAGTTTTGGGTTTTAAATAATGTGAACACGTGCAAACTGGAAGAGTGAATGCCTGTACCCTGGGTTTTCTGTCTAAGGCTAGAGTGTTCGTACAAATCCACATAATCGGACCAGTCACTCTTACCTGGGAACTCTTGGGGTGAGTGTTCACTTATAGGCGAGCATGTCTTCGTGATACATTATTTTTGACCCATTTACTTTGATTAGTCACTGCGTGTCATTTGTTTGCTTTGTGATACGGACGAATGACCATCATCTTTGCTTTTGTCAATTTTGTTTCATCTCATCCTTTTCATCCAATCATCTCACTTGTTTCTTTTCATGTTTCCTCTTTTAGAATGCCTCCTCGACGCGAACACCAGATAGCGACTGCCGAACTGGCAGAAATCATTGCGCAACAGATGGCTGCTCAATTTCCAATTTTCATTGCTCAAATGAACCAAGCCAACAACAACAACAATGCTCCATGCAAATACAAGGATTTTAACTCGGCTAAACCACTCAAGTTTAGTGGTTCTGAGGGAGCGACTGGGCTTCTTCAATGGTTCGAGAGCATTGAGAATACTTTCCGTCATGTTCAGTGTCCTGACAATCGCAAGGTCGAGTTTTCTTCGAGTGTGTTTCAGAAGAGGGCTCTCACATGGTGGAACGGGGTTATGAGAGATCGAGGTGCAGAAGTTGCTCTGGCACAGACATGGGCTAAACTTAGGGCCCTTATGATGAGGGAGTTCTGTCCTCGTCATGAACTGAGAGCTTTGGAGAAAGAGTTTGATGACTTGAAACAAGATAGTGGCGAGCACAGGGCATATACTGATAGATTTGAGGAGTTGAGTCTGCTTTGCCCGACTATGGTTACTCCACTCGACAAGGCTATCGAAAGGTACATCGACGGCCTACCTGACTCAGTGCAAGACATCCTTACTGGTAGTAACCCTACCACACTCCGTCAGGCGATCGAGTTAGCAACGACATTAACTGAGTCACAGGTTAGAAAGGGGAAGCTGCACAAAAAGGGTGACAAGGGTAAGAAGCAGGCGTCTGACAAAGAGGATAGCAAGAAAGGTCAAAACAAGAAGGGTAATGAATCTGGTTCTTCGAAAAGGTCTAGGAAGCGAAAGGCTTCCCAAAACTATGTCGTTACTGCACAGGCTCAAGCTGCACCAAATCAGCCTGCGCAACCACTAGCCAAGAAGCCATATCTTGGCAATGCACCTTTGTGCAACAGGTGTAACGGCCATCACTCACCACAGCTTCAGTGTCGTCATTGCACCAACTGTGGAAGAATTGGTCATCTTGCCGCTACCTGCCGCATTCCTGCTAACCAGAATCGGGCAGTTCAGAACCCGGCTCAACAAGTTGCTCAGCCTCCTGCTCAGCAACAGGGTCAAGCTGCACGACCACACTACCCACCAGGTGCTTGTTATAACTGTGGGGATCTGACCCACTACCGTAACCAGTGCCCAAGATTGGTGAATGCAAACTAGAATCAGGCTCAGGCTCGAGGGCGAGATTTTAACTTGAATGCCCAAGAGGCGCAGGCGGATGATAATGTGGTGAACGGTACGTTCTTTATTAACAACCAGCCTGCATCTGTTCTTTTTTATTCGGGTGCCGATAAGAGTTTTGTGTCATTGTCTTTTGAGTCAATGCTTCGCGTGTCTAGAACAAAACTAGGTAAGCCTTTGACAGTAGAAGTTGCTAATGGTGAACCCATTGTTCTTGATTCTGTTCTTTGCAACTGCCAATTGAACCTTAACGACCATCTTTTTCCTATTGACTTCACGCCTATGCGACTTGGAAGTTTCAACGTTATTGTGGGTATGGATTGGTTATCCAAGCATCACGCAGAGGTAGTTTGTTTCGAGAAGATTGTTCGTGTGCCGCTTTCGACAGGCGAGATCCTACAGGTTCATGGTGAGAAACCTTCTGGTGGTCTCAAACTCATGTCTTGTTTTAAAGCTCGGAAGTATCTGCGAAAGAATTATGTGGCCTTCTTGGCACATGTCACAGCAGATAAAGGCAAGGGTAAGTCTATTCATGATATTCCTGTTGTTCGGGATTATTCTGAAGTATTCCCTGAAGATTTGCCTGGTCTACCCCCAGCACGCCAAGTCGAGTTCCGTATTGATCTCGTACCTGGTGCAAATCCCATTGCCAGAGCTCCATATCGTCTTGCACCGTCTGAGATGCAAGAATTATCTAAGCAGCTTCAGGAGCTCTCTGACAAGGGTTTTATTCGTCCTAGCTTTTCACCTTGGGGTGCTCCCGTTCTTTTTGTCAAGAAGAAGGATGGATGTTTTAGGATGTGTATCGATTATCGTGAGCTTAACAAGCTTACCATCAAGAATCGATATCCCCTACCTCGCATTGATGATCTCTTTGATCAATTACAGGGCGCTTCTTACTTTTCAAAGATTGATCTACGTTCAGGGTATCACCAACTTCGGGTGCATGAAGAAGACATCCCCAAGACAGCGTTCCGCACTCGTTATGGGCACTATGAGTTCACAGTCATGCCATTCGGTTTGACTAATGCTCCGGCTGTTTTCATGGACTTAATGAATAGGGTCTGCAAACCTTATTTGGATCAGTTCGTCATTGTTTTTATTGATGACATCTTGATATACTCTAAGACGCGAGCTGATCACGAGCAACATCTTCGTCTTACTTTGGAACTCCTAAAGAAAGAGCAACTTTTCGCCAAATTCTCCAAGTGCGAATTTTGGCTTAAAGAAGTTCAATTTTTGGGGCATGTTATCAACGAACGAGGTATTCATGTAGATCCCTCCAAGATCAGTGCGATTAAGGATTGGGATACGCCTACTACTCCTACTGAAGTTCGTTCTTTTCTTGGTCTAGCGGGTTATTACCGCCGCTTCATTGAGAACTTCTCGAAGATTGCAGTTCCTCTAACTGCTCTAACTCAGAAGAACAAACCCTTTGATTGGGGATACTGTAACACCTATGCCTCCACGGCCATCAAACAAATACCAAACCAATGAAATATTATATTTCATACTTGGGATTTGTAAAAATATGTGTATCATTTGCACATATCAATTTTTGTTCAAATCCAAACTCTAAATCGCTTTCTGGAAGGTTATACGCGCACCGATGCGTAAATATAACCAGTTTAATGCAACAAACACTCCGGAATAGTGACATAGGTTTAACATACCTTAAATAACCTTTACATAACTTAGAAATAAGTTTTGAAGGCTTTGGTATGGCAAAAACAAGCTAATTCGCTTACAGGGACTAAACTTGACAAACTGCGAAAGTATGCCAATTTGAACTGTAACAGACATTCCGGAACATGACCATAAGTTAAACACACCTTAAATATCCTTTACATATCTTAGAAATAGGCTTTGAGGAGTTCGGTGTGCTAAAATAAACTTTTGGGTCATTCAGGGACTAAAAGTGTCAAAAAGTGCACAAGTTTGCATTTTCGCGCATAACTCACGTTCTGAATACATCCGGACATCCAAAAATTTATGTAAGCACTAAAACATTTTATTTTAGGGTTCGCCATAAGAAAAATCCATTCGTCGCGTCATTTGGATCGTTTTTCGCGCTTGTGCGCATTCCGTCGTAATTAAGCGAACAACGCAACCGTACGACCAAACGAACCAACATACGAGATATTTTTAAGCACATTTTAAGTTCCCTATACTTTAACTTCATTTTAGAGCTTTGAAATGGGGTTAACGGGCCTTAAACGTGTCGGAAATGGCTTAAATACATAACAGGGACCAAAACTGTCATTTCTGAAAGATGTTTGCTTATACATCGAATCTAGTCCTTCCCACTTGTTGCACATGGTTTTGGGAATCTATGGGCTGGTATTTTAGGCACATGGTATTACAATACCATGGGTGCTAGTGTATGGCCAAGATTGAAGCACTTTTTCCAAGAAACGATCCTAACGGTTCGGGAAATCCTATATATACCCATCCACCCCCATTGCAAAAATCACAAGAATTTTGGTTTGAGAAGCTCTAAGTTGGAACCTTTGTTTCATACCTGAGCTACTCGAATCGAAATTAGCATTCGGGGACCCTTCGTAAGTATTCTTTCGTTCTTTTCTTTCTTTTATTGCTTTTCGAGTCAGAAAGTCAAACTTTGTTTGACTTTCTGCATTGACCAGTTTATGGTCAATGCGAAGTTCGTTTGAACTTCGCAACGTGATTGTAATCACGATGGTTATAGTCCCTTGGGACTATGCCTACTGATTACCACGTTGTCTAGGGTCGTAGGGTAAGCGATCTGATAAATCGCTTATACCTTCGAACCCGACCCATTTGGTCGATCATTAGGATCCGACCAAATACCTTAGGTGACCATAGTATATAGGGAATAACCTTCCGGGGTTATACCTTATGGTCGCTTCGTTTAGGTAGTTGTATGATAGGTAGTTTATATGCCTTAGGTAAATTACCAAAATACCCCTTTGATGCCAAAATTCGTTTTAATCATATGTAACATAACTTTTGACATCTAAACTGATTTGACAACCATATTAGACATGTTAAGGCATATATTACTTGTCATAGGACTAGTTAGGCGGTCCGAACGCGTTTCACGCGAACGACGCGTTAAAGTAGCATAAGCTACCTAAACGGGTCGTAATGGGTCGTAAGCGCTTAGACTAGGTTTCATTTAGTATGTAGGCTTTTGTAAACCATACTACATGAGTTCCAATACTCATCTGGTTTACGAGCCCTCATTCTATCCGATCCTCCGATTTAGGTCCGGGTTATTTATGTAGTTACCTATATTAGGTACCGTTTAATTTCCGGGACTCCTCTAGCTTGCTTGGTAGTTGTGCAAGACTCCTAAGCACTCTCAGGTGAGTACATAGACCCCTCTTTTACTGTTTTCCAAACGTTTTGGGGTGGAACACATGTGCCTACTTGTTACTTTCATGTTTTCCATGTTTTCATATCATATGCTTGTTATGTTCATTAGTACACTTATAGTACATGATTTCATTGTATTTTATGCTATGTATGCCCATTGCGTGCCTACTTAGTACATCGTTTTACATCACATTTTATGCTATGTATGCCATTGTGTGCCTACTTAGTACATTGTTTTACATCACATCACAACACATCACATGCTATGTATGTTCATTTATTGCATACTTAGTACATATTCATTTCATCACATGCTTACATTTTGGTATGACATTTGGTTCGTTTAAATGGGACAATACATTCATTAACATTAGCTACGCCGTTCGTTAGTAGGTAGTGGTACCATAGGAATTGACAACTCCCGTTCCGGACATCCCGGTTAGGTGGGGATGAAAGGAATGACCGAATTCGATGATAAGAAGCACAGATAATCCTTTAAGTCGTTTAAGGGTTTATCGCCACAGTCGCAAGGCTTGGATGTATGCATTGGAACAACACCGCATAAATGTTCATATTCAGTATAGCATGCATTTTCACAAGACATAACGTTGATTTAAACCAAGTTTTACTTCGATACTATGTTCTTGTGCATATGGTTTAGTTGACACATTTCGCTAGCCATACATGACATTTTGACATGGTTTACACAAAGACATTTTGACATAGACATTTGACATAGACATTTTGGCATAGACATTTGACATAGACATTTTGACATAGACATTTGACATAGACATTTCGACATAGACATTTTAACATGATTGACATTTGATCATGCATTTCCCACAAAACATAACGTTGATTTAAACCAAGTTTTACTTCAATACTTTGTTTTGTGCATTTCACCTATGGTTTAGTTGATGCATTTCACTAGCCATACATATCACATTTGTTTTACATTACATGATTTACATCTTGACATAAACACTTTGACATATTATTCAATACATTTGGCAATTGGTTTAAACATAGACATCTTACATTGTTGGTTTGGTTTGAGTAAGTGATTAAGTAACGAGGCGTGTGTAATATGATACAAGCATGGTGGATACGCCGCTGGTACTTCCTATATATAAGTGTTTGTATGGTATTACATATCGTAGCGTTATTTGAATCATTTCAATTTGGGACATATAACATTTTATACAAATAACATATTTTTCACAAGACATTGATTTACAAACAGGTTATTTTATACAAACTCATCTTACATGGTTATTCATTTAACCATGCATTATTCTCTTATTTATACATATCATCTGAACTTATTGTTTTTCAAATGATTTACAAAGACAAAGCAAATTACAAGGTTCATGACTAAACATTTTCTTAAACAGAAGTCATGAATCTTATTTTCACAAAACCTATGTACTCGCCGGCATTTTTATGCTGACGTACCTATTTTCACATGTGTTTCAGGATATGAAGCATAGGATTAATCAAGATACACTTAGGCGGACATGGGCCTTAGTGACAATAAAAGATGCAAGACTAGTTATTTATGTTATGTTTCTTTGTTTATCAAGACGTTGTAACTTGTGTATTCAATAAAACAATATTTAAATTTCCATGTGTTATGAAACAATGATTCTGTTACAACACTCCCCGATGTTTCCGCCACGTTTTGTTGTTTTACGTGGTCGGGGTGTGACAGAAAAGTTGGTATCAGAGCTCATGGTTATAGGGAATTAGGTTATTAGTAATACTTTGACCTAGTCTATAACCTTTCTAGGACCCTAACGCGAGTTTACTTGCGTTTAGTCATAAAACAATACCGTCACCTATCCTTAGGCGACGACCACAACAAGAACATAAATTTCAAAACCGCTATGAAAACTAATCATCTGTTCTAGGATGATTGATTACTAGGTTTTGAACCCTCTATTGTAAGGTTTTGAACTCTCTGTTATATGGTTTTGAACCCCTTTGAATTTTCAAAATCTCGTCAAGGTTTTGGGTTTTAAATAATGTGAACACGTGCAAACTGGAAGGGTGAATGCCTGTATTCTGGGTTTTCTGTCTAGGCAAGCACTTCGTATACATCTCATCAGACGCAGGACCAGTTGTGCTTACCTGGGAATTCTTGGGATGAGTGTTCACTTATAGGCGAGCATGTCTTCGCGATACATTATTTTTGACCCATTTACTTTGATTTGTCACCGTCTCATTTGTTTGCCTTAGGTAACAAACAAATGATCACAATTTTCATTCGTTACCATTCTGTATTGATTTTCCAATAAACCTTTCACTTGTTTCTTCCTCTGTCTTTCATTTTCTTCTGGAATGTCTATTCCTCTCAACACCGGTCAAATGTCCGAGCAAACAGCCAAATTCGCTTAGCGAATAGGCGAAGTAGTCCTGAAGACTGTTGAATTATCTACTGCCATGTATCGTCTCCAAGATGAAGCCACTCAAGAGTCACCAAGTGTCACACCCCGACCGCGTAAAACAACAAATCGCGGCGGAAACATCGGGGCGTGTTGCAACAAAATTAACGTTTCATAACCATGGATACCAAAAAGTGTTTCGTTTTATTAAACATTGAATAATTACTTCGTCTGGAAATCTAAATACACAAATTAAACATAATCTATCATTGTTATTGAGTCACTAAGGCCTTGTCCAGTCCTATGTGAGCATGCATCTAATCAATCGATATCATCCAACTATACCTGAAACATATGTGAAAACGAGGTCAGCAAAGAAATGCTGGCGAGTACATAGGTTTTGTGAAAATAAGATTCATGACTTCAGTTTAAGAAAATGTTTAGTCATGAACCTTGTAATTTGCTTTGTCTTTGTAAATCATTTGAAAAATAATAAGTTTAGATGATATGTATAAATAAGAGAATAATGCATGATTAAATGAATAACCATGTGAAATGAGTCTTTATAAGATAAGTTGTTTGTAAATAAATGTCTTGTGAAAAGTATGTTACTTGTATAAAATGTTCTATGTCTCAAACTGAAATGATTCAAATAACGCTACAATATGTAATACCATACAAACACTTATATATAGGAAGTACCAGCGGCGTATCCACCATGTTTGTATCATATTATACACGCATCGTTACTTAATCACTTAATCAAACCAAACCAAACAATGTAAAATGTCTATGTTTAAATCAATTGTCAAATGTATTGATTAATATGTCAAAGTATTCATGTCAAGATGTAAATCATGTCAAAATGTCTATGTCAAATATCCATGTCAAATGTCTATGTCAAATATCCATGTCAAATGTCTATGTCAAATATCCATGTCAAATGTCTATGTCAAATATCCATGTATGGCAAGTGAAATGTCTCAACTAAACCATATGCACAACAACAAAGTATTGAAGTAAAACTTGGTTTAAATCAATACTATGTTTCGTGGAAATGCATGATCAAATGTCAATCATGTTCCGATGTTTACCCAATCGTTAACCCATTTTGTAAAATCGTTCTAGTCGTTCTTGTTTTAATTGTGAAACTACTTTATGGTCGATTCTCTAATAACATTCAAACCTTCTTGACGCGTTCCTCGTTCCAACTCGCTCTCGTTCTCGTTCTTAACAAACCCTTACCAAAGGGTAAGTTAATAATTACAGATTCAGTCGTTACCCAAAATACCCACACATAACCATGGGTATAGAGAACAACGGGATTTGTCAGATCCTATGGTACCATAACCTAATACTGGTCGGCTTGATCATTGCTAATGAATGTCATCGGTCATGTAACTACAACCAACAAGTTCGTTCACTTTATTGAAATCGTTCTTGAAACCATTGTAATTGTTTTTGAAACCATTGTTATCGTTCTTGAAACCACATTGTAATTGTTATTGTAATCGTTCTTGAAATCACATTGTAATTGTTATTGTAATCGTTCTTGAAATCACATTGTAATTGTTATTGTAATCGTTCTTGAAATCACATTGTAATTGTTATTGTAATCGTTCTTGAAATCATTGTTAAAACATTTAGCACATATGAGTCACCCCAAAACAGTTGAAAACAGTAAAAGAGGGGAATAATGTACTCGCCTGAGAGTGCTTAGGAGTCTTGAACAACTACCAAGTAAGCTAGAGGAGTCCCGGAAATCAAACGGTACCTAATATAGGTAACTACATAAATAACTCGGACCTAAATCGGAAGACTGGGTAGCAGGAGGGTCTGTAAACCAAATGAGTGTAGGAACTCATATGATATGGTTTAACAAAGCCTACATACTAAATGAAACTTAACCTAAGTATTATCGACCCATCACGACCCATTAAGGTAGCTTATGCTACTTTAACGCGTCGTTTGCGTGAAACGCGTTCGGACCGCCTAACTAGTCCTATGACAAGTAATATATGCCTTAACATGTCTAATATGGTTGTCAAATCAGTTTAGATGTCAAAAGTTATGTTACATATGTTTAAAGTGAATTTTGGCATCAAAGGGGTATTTTGGTAATTTACCTAAGGCATATAAACTACCTATCATACAACTACTTAAACGAAGCGACCATAAGGTATAACCTCGTAAGGTTATTATATACTATGGTCACCTAATGTGCTTGGTCGGATCCTAATGATCGACCAAACGGGTCGGGTTCGAAAGTATAAGCGATTGTTTAGATCGCTTACCTTACGACCCTATCTAAGCACTAAACTAAAAGTGACGAGCTATGCATGTTAAAACATGCTTAACTAAGTTTAGAAAACAGGTTTGGTATCAAAACAAACGGTTTTGATACCCATAAGTAGTTTGGTTACAAAATACGCAAGAATACGTATTCTGACCGAAACTACGGCTCGTCACTGAGCCTAGATAACGTGGTAATCAGTAGGTATAGTCGGTAGGGACTATAACCATCGTGATCACGCTCACGTTATGAAGTTCAAACGAACTTTGCATCGACCATAAACTGGTCAATGCAGAAAGTCAAACAAAGTTTGACTTTCGGACTCGAAAAGCAATAAAAGAACGAAAGAGGACTTACGAAGGGTCCCCGAATGCTAATCCCGATCCAAGTAACTCAGGTATGAAACGAAGGTTCCAACTTAGAGCCCAAATGATCAGATTTGTGGGTTTTGAAGCAATGGGGGGGTGGGTATTTATAGGAAAAGTAGAGCCGTTAGGATCGTTTCTTGAATATCGTGCCACGATCCGAGCCGTACACTTGTCACAAAGTTGTGGTGGTTAGAATTGATGTTTATCAGCTGAAAATGCAAGTTGCAAGCATGTGGTTGTGGTTTAATCAGCTGATAATCTGCTGACTGTTTGTTATTATCTGTTCTGGCATAGGCTAGCGCACCGCTACACTAAAAGTGTAGCGTACCGCTAGGCCTAAGTTTGGCAGATTTACACTTTTGGTCCCTGTCATGCATTCAGCCCATTTTCGACACGTTTAAGGCCCGTTAACCCCATTTCAAAGCTCTAAAATGAAGTTAAAGTATAGGGAACCTAAAATGTGCTCAAAAATATCTTGGATGTCGGTTCGTTTAACCGTACGGTCGCGATGTTCGGTTAATTACGACGGAATGCGCATAAGCGCGTAAAACGATCCAAATGACGCGACGAATGGATTTTTGGCAAGCCAAACAATAAAATAAAATATTTTAGTGCTTACATAAATTTTTGGATGTCCGGATGTATTCAGAACGTAAGTTATGCGCGAAAATGCAAACTTGTGCACTTTTTGACACTTTTAGTCCCTGAATGACACAAAAGTTTATTTTAGCATACCGAACACCTCAAAGCCTATTTCTAAGCTATGTAAAGGATATTTATGGTATGTTTAACTTACGGTCATGTTCTGGAATATCTGTTACAGTTCAAATTGGCATACTTTCGCAGTTTGTCAACTTTAGTCCCTGTAAGCGATTTAACTTTGATTTCACCACACCAAACCTTCCAAAACTTATATCTAAGTTATGTAAAGGTTATTTAAAGTATGTTAAGCCTATTTCACTATTCCAGAGTGTTCGTTGCATTAAACTGGTTATATTTACGCATCGGTGCGCATATAACCTTCCAGAAAGCGATTTAGAGTCTGAATTCGAACAAAATATGATATGTGTAAATGATACACATATTTTTACAAATCCCAAGTATGAAATACAACATTTCATTGGTTTGGTATTTGTTTGATGGCCGTGGAGGCACAGGTGTTACACCAAGACAGGCAGGACCTAGTCAGGCGACAACACCATCAGCCAAGAAACCAATCAAGGAATCAAAGACCATGGATGAACGATCCCCTAAGAAGTCAAAGAAGCGAAAGGCTTCTCAGAACTTCGCCATGGTCGCTCACAATGGTAAAGTCGTCCCCAACCAACCAGCTCAACCCCCTGCTAGGAAGCCATACAACGGAACTGCACCCTTGTGCAACCAATGTACCCTTCATCATCACCCTAGTGTAAGGTGCCGCAAATGTCAGATTTGTGGATTTATAGGTCATACAGCAAGGGTTTGCCCAACTGCAGCTGTACCAAATCAAGCTGGCGACACTCCTGCTCAAGCTCGTTTCACACGAGGGTCTTGCTTCAACTGTGGCGAGATGGGCCATTTCCAAAGGGATTGCCCAAAGCTTGCTAATGCAAATCTGACCCACGGATGAGCAGTTGGCTGAGTAGAAGATGTTGCTATCTTATGCTTTTGTTTCTTTCGTTTTCTTGTAATGAGAAACAATCTGATTTATTAATAAATAAATTGTTGTTCACAGTTCTGATATACGAGTGTGGTTACATGTGTGTATGACTTTTCCTATGATACCTACATCAAGGAACTATGTACCTTACAAACTACTCTTGTGATTTCTCT
Source organism: Helianthus tuberosus (assembly GCA_030545235.1). Taxonomy (NCBI): domain Eukaryota; kingdom Viridiplantae; phylum Streptophyta; class Magnoliopsida; order Asterales; family Asteraceae; genus Helianthus; species Helianthus tuberosus. The sequence continues at coordinate 110,151,131 of CM060357.1, forward strand.
CTTTCAAATGATCGCTCATGATTCCCTCAAAAATTTTAAGTACTCGTTTCATTCTAAGAAACGAAGTACATGAAATAAAATGACATTATGAGTAATCATGCTTATGCACATCTGTGTCTTTAAATCCTTGGTTAGATAACTAAGGGTATTTTCAAATCTCATACCCATTACGTTTTGATTTTTCAACATACACAGTACAAGTATTTCAAAACAATCTTCGTGATCTCAAAACATTTCATATAGTTTGAAAACAATTTTTCTAGATACATTGTCTATGTTATTTCTAAAACATTGGCCATGTTATCAAAACCAACCTTTCTAATTTCAAAATATTTCATATAGTCTGAAGACTATATTAACACAATACATTTTCTTATCAAGTGCATGATTCGAAAAGCATCATTCATGTCTTTAAAAAACCTTATACATAATTTCAAAATTCATCTCGCATGATTTTAAAACATTTTTGTAAATATATCTATCTAATACACCTACTTTATGATTTCAAAAGTATTATATATAAGGTTTCAAAAACGTTAAACACATTTTTCTTAAAGGAACCCCATGCATAGTTTTCAAAAATATTTTCCTCGTACATTGACTTAACCTTCAAATTCTACTTCATATGTCGCCTTGACATATCAAGCATCTCAACTTCATTAGCATTTACTTCATGTTTTGACATAAGCACATCCAGTGCAAGATTTCAAAACATCTTCAACTTCAAAAATCCACATGGGATCTTTTTGTCTTCACATTTAGACCCTTGTGGATGATTATCATTCAAATTAGAGTCTTTAAATGGATTCTTTAAGTACCTTAATTCAAACATTTCGGTTCTTTATAATCGAAATCGAATTTTCTCTTCAAAAATCTTTCTATCTTTATAGTTAGATTCTTGATAATGTTTAAAGTACCAAATGAAATCCGCTGAATGGATTCCTAGTGTGCTTTAAATGCATGTACGCAATTAACAAGACAAATTAACAAACAATTTTGTGGTTATGTGATTATGTGTTTACATATTTGGTGTTTTCATTTATGCATTTTTTATGTTTTTGTATACTCTGGATATTCGTTATCCAAATCCTCGTAGAACCTTTCGTATCTTCATATGAGGGATTCGTAGTAGGATATTCAAAAAGGTACTACCTTAAATCCTTAATGGGCTTCTATGTAATAGTTAAGACCCTTGGATTATATAGTACTACTCCTTGATTCATAAGAGACCCTTTAGTGGTCTAGTCAAAAAGATTGATTCACAATCTGGTTAAAAAATGACATCTAGTGATGTAGCTGGACAGACTCCTTGATAGTCTATTTAGATCATTTATTGATTTAATTAAAAGGACTCTACGGCGGTCTAGTCACACTCATCACAGGATTGTTTATTTGGTTTTACCCTACGCATTATAAAATAGACTGTGTGAACTGTGCAAGGAATTGTCTAATTATGGACGCGTACATAATTATGAAATTTAGTGCACAGAAAACCAGTAAGATTTATTATGTGTAAGAACTGATAGTGACAACAATAACAAAATGAGAACGATGTAATGGAGGTACGGTGGACGCACCAATGGCGCTTCATATACTTGTATATAAGTGTCCCTCTTACATTGCAAGCATAATGTTATTAAGGTTACTAGAAGTTCAGAACCCTAACCAATGTTGTTCGATCTTTTCAACTTCATGTTTTAAAAACTCTCACAAGTTTCCTCTAAATAAATTTCGGGACGAAATTTCCTAAAGTAGGGGAGACTGTAACACCTATGCCTCCACGGCCATCAAACAAATACCAAACCAATGAAATATTATATTTCATACTTGGGATTTGTAAAAATATGTGTATCATTTGCACATATCAATTTTTGTTCAAATCCAAACTCTAAATCGCTTTCTGGAAGGTTATACGCGCACCGATGCGTAAATATAACCAGTTTAATGCAACAAACACTCCGGAATAGTGACATAGGTTTAACATACCTTAAATAACCTTTACATAACTTAGAAATAAGTTTTGAAGGCTTTGGTATGGCAAAAACAAGCTAATTCGCTTACAGGGACTAAACTTGACAAACTGCGAAAGTATGCCAATTTGAAGTGTAACAGACATTCCGGAACATGACCATAAGTTAAACACACCTTAAATATCCTTTACATAGCTTAGAAATAGGCTTTGAGGAGTTCGGTGTGCTAAAATAAACTTTTGGGTCATTCAGGGACTAAAAGTGTCAAAAAGTGCACAAGTTTGCATTTTCGCGCATAACTCACGTTCTGAATACATCCGGACATCCAAAAATTTATGTAAGCACTAAAACATTTTATTTTAGGGTTCGCCATAAGAAAAATCCATTCGTCGCGTCATTTGGATCGTTTTTCGCGCTTGTGCGCATTCCGTCGTAATTAAGCGAACAACGCAACCGTACGACCAAACGAACCGACATCCGAGATATTTTTAAGCACATTTTAAGTTCCCTATACTTTAACTTCATTTTAGAGCTTTGAAATGGGGTTAACGGGCCTTAAACGTGTCGGAAATGGCTTAAATACATAACAGGGACCAAAACTGTCATTTCTGAAAGATGTTTGCTTATACATCGAATCTAGTCCTTCCCACTTGTTGCACATGGTTTTGGGAATCTATGGGCTGGTATTTTAGGCACATGGTATTACAATACCATGGGTGCTAGTGTATGGCCAAGATTGAAGCACTTTTTCCAAGAAACGATCCTAACGGTTCGGGAAATCCTATATATACCCATCCACCCCCATTGCAAAAATCACAAGAATTTTGGTTTGAGAAGCTCTAAGTTGGAACCTTTGTTTCATACCTGAGCTACTCGAATCGAAATTAGCATTCGGGGACCCTTCGTAAGTATTCTTTCGTTCTTTTCTTTCTTTTATTGCTTTTCGAGTCAGAAAGTCAAACTTTGTTTGACTTTCTGCATTGACCAGTTTATGGTCAATGCGAAGTTCGTTTGAACTTCGCAACGTGATTGTAATCACGATGGTTATAGTCCCTTGGGACTATGCCTACTGATTACCACGTTGTCTAGGGTCGTAGGGTAAGCGATCTGATAAATCGCTTATACCTTCGAACCCGACCCATTTGGTCGATCATTAGGATCCGACCAAATACCTTAGGTGACCATAGTATATAGGGAATAACCTTCCGGGGTTATACCTTATGGTCGCTTCGTTTAGGTAGTTGTATGATAGGTAGTTTATATGCCTTAGGTAAATTACCAAAATACCCCTTTGATGCCAAAATTCGTTTTAATCATATGTAACATAACTTTTGACATCTAAACTGATTTGACAACCATATTAGACATGTTAAGGCATATATTACTTGTCATAGGACTAGTTAGGCGGTCCGAACGCGTTTCACGCGAACGACGCGTTAAAGTAGCATAAGCTACCTAAACGGGTCGTAATGGGTCGTAAGCGCTTAGACTAGGTTTCATTTAGTATGTAGGCTTTTGTAAACCATACTACATGAGTTCCAATACTCATCTGGTTTACGAGCCCTCGTTCTATCCGATCCTCCGATTTAGGTCCGGGTTATTTATGTAGTTACCTATATTAGGTACCGTTTAATTTCCGGGACTCCTCTAGCTTGCTTGGTAGTTGTGCAAGACTCCTAAGCACTCTCAGGTGAGTACATAGACCCCTCTTTTACTGTTTTCCAAACGTTTTGGGGTGGAACACATGTGCCTACTTGTTACTTTCATGTTTTCCATGTTTTCATATCATATGCTTGTTATGTTCATTAGTACACTTATAGTACATGATTTCATTGTATTTTATGCTATGTATGCCCATTGCGTGCCTACTTAGTACATCGTTTTACATCACATTTTATGCTATGTATGCCATTGTGTGCCTACTTAGTACATTGTTTTACATCACATCACAACACATCACATGCTATGTATGTTCATTTATTGCATACTTAGTACATATTCATTTCATCACATGCTTACATTTTGGTATGACATTTGGTTTGTTTAAATGGGACAATACATTCATTAACATTAGCTACGCCGTTCGTTAGTAGGTAGTGGTACCATAGGAATTGACAACTCCCGTTCCGGACATCCCGGTTAGGTGGGGATGAAAGGAATGACCGAATTCGATGATAAGAAGCACAGATAATCCTTTAAGTCGTTTAAGGGTTTATCGCCACAGTCGCAAGGCTTGGATGTATGCATTGGAACAACACCGCATAAATGTTCATATTCAGTATAGCATGCATTTTCACAAGACATAACGTTGATTTAAACCAAGTTTTACTTCGATACTATGTTCTTGTGCATATGGTTTAGTTGACACATTTCGCTAGCCATACATGACATTTTGACATGGTTTACACAAAGACATTTTGACATAGACATTTGACATAGACATTTTGGCATAGACATTTGACATAGACATTTTGACATAGACATTTGACATAGACATTTCGACATAGACATTTTAACATGATTGACATTTGATCATGCATTTCCCACAAAACATAACGTTGATTTAAACCAAGTTTTACTTCAATACTTTGTTTTGTGCATTTCACCTATGGTTTAGTTGATGCATTTCACTAGCCATACATATCACATTTGTTTTACATTACATGATTTACATCTTGACATAAACACTTTGACATATTATTCAATACATTTGGCAATTGGTTTAAACATAGACATCTTACATTGTTGGTTTGGTTTGAGTAAGTGATTAAGTAACGAGGCGTGTGTAATATGATACAAGCATGGTGGATACGCCGCTGGTACTTCCTATATATAAGTGTTTGTATGGTATTACATATCGTAGCGTTATTTGAATCATTTCAATTTGGGACATATAACATTTTATACAAATAACATATTTTTCACAAGACATTGATTTACAAACAGGTTATTTTATACAAACTCATCTTACATGGTTATTCATTTAACCATGCATTATTCTCTTATTTATACATATCATCTGAACTTATTGTTTTTCAAATGATTTACAAAGACAAAGCAAATTACAAGGTTCATGACTAAACATTTTCTTAAACAGAAGTCATGAATCTTATTTTCACAAAACCTATGTACTCGCCGGCATTTTTATGCTGACGTACCTATTTTCACATGTGTTTCAGGATATGAAGCATAGGATTGATCAAGATACACTTAGGCGGACATGGGCCTTAGTGACAATAAAAGATGCAAGACTAGTTATTTATGTTATGTTTCTTTGTTTATCAAGACGTTGTAACTTGTGTATTCAATAAAACAATATTTAAATTTCCATGTGTTATGAAACAATGATTCTGTTACAACACTCCCCGATGTTTCCGCCACGTTTTGTTGTTTTACGTGGTCGGGGTGTGACAGATACAAACAATAGGAAGCTTTTCAAAACTTGAAGCAAAAACTTTGCGACGCGCCTGTTCTAACTTTGCCTGAGGGCAATGATGATTTCGTCGTTTATTGCGATGCATCTACATTGGGTCTTGGATGTGTTCTAATGCAAAGGAACAAAGTCATAGCCTACGCATCAAGACAACTGAAGATACATGAGAAGAACTACACCACTCATGATCTTGAGTTGGGTTCAGTTGTCTTCGCCCTTAAGATCTGGAGACACTATCTGTACAGAACAAAATGTGTGGTTTTCACGGACCACAAAAGTCTTTAGCATATCTTCAATCAGAAAGAACTCAACATGAGGCAACGACGTTGGGTTGAGCTTCTAAACGACTATGACTGCGAAATTCGCTACCATCCTGGTAAGGCGAATGTCGTGGCCGATGCATTGAGTCGTAAGGAACGTACTAAGCTTCATTGTGTTCGTGTCCAATCTGTTATTCAAGCTCAATCTGATATCCAAGCCCGCATTTCTCAAGCTCAACAATCTTGTGTTTCACAGGGTTTGATGGATAAGGAATTTCCTTATCACATAACACATGCTCTGGAACTGAAGGACAATGGATCGTATTACTTCATGGACCGTTTGTGGGTCCCAAGCCAAGATGATCTTCGTACCTTGCTTATGGATGAAGCTCTCCAGGCTCAGATAAGATGTATAAGGATCTTCGTATTCAGTATTGGTGGCCTGGTATGAAGAAAGACATTGCCTTATATGTATCAAAATGCCTTACTTGTCTTAAGGTTAAGGCTGAACATCAGCGTCCTTTTGGTTTATTGGTGCAACCAGAGATCCCAGTTTGGAAATGGGAAAACATTACTATGGATCTCATTACCAAACTTCCACGCACAAAGAAAGGTCATGATGCCATCTGGGTAGTTGTTGATCGTCTTACTAAGTCAGCACATTTCTTGCCAATCCGTGAGGATTTTTCTGCTGACAAACTTGCTAAAATCTATGTGGATGAAATTGTAGCTCGACATGGTGTTCCTTTGAACATCATTTCTGACAGAGATGCTCGTTTCACTTCTCATTTTTGGAGAACCATGCAATCTGCTATGGGGACCCAACTTAATCTGAGCACAGCTTATCATCCGCAAACGGATGGTCAATCTGAAAGAACAATCCAGACTCTGGAGGATATGCTTAGAGCTTGTGTGATCGACTTTGATGGTAGTTGGGATTCACATCTTCCGTTAATTGAATTCTCCTACAACAACAGTTATCACACCACCATCAAAATCGCTCCTTTCGAGGCTCTCTATGGTCAAAAATGTCGTTCACCAGTCTGCTGGAATGAGATCGGCGAGGCTCAACTTACTGGACCTGCCCTCATTTTAGAGACAACTGATAAGGTCAAGAAAGTTCGTGATAACCTTCAGACAGCTAGAAGCCGTCAAAAGAGTTACGCGGACCCAAAACGCAAGCCTTTGGAATTTCAAGTCGGTGATCGAGTATTACTTAAGGTCTCACCTTGGAAAGGTGTGATCAGATTTGGAAAGAAAGGAAAACTTGCACCTAGATACGTTGGACCATTCAAGATCGTTGAAAGAATCGGTAAGGTAGCCTACAGACTTGAGTTACCTCCTGAACTTGGAAATGTTCATCCAACCTTTCACGTGTCCAATCTCAAGAGGTGTTTAGCTGATGAGAACCTCCACATACCACTTGACGAAATTCGTGTTGATAAAACACTGAAATTTGTTGAGAAGCCTGTGGAGATCATGGAACGTGAAGTCAAGTGGCCTAAACGCAAGCGCATTCCTTTGGTTAAAGTTCGCTGGGAAGCTAAACGTGGACCCGAGTTTACTTGGGAACGCGAAGATCAAATGAAGGCGAAGTATCCGCATCTTTTCCCACGAGTTTCCTCTAAATAAATTTCGGGACGAAATTTCCACAAGTAGGGGAGACTGTAACATCTGTGCTTGTAATCATTGTGAACAGTTCAATTATCAATAAAACAATGTTATTTTATCCCAATGTTTGTTTGGTTGTGTTTTACATTTTTCATGTTTGGACTTTTATTCAATTTCAAACTCTACATCGCTTTCTGGAGAGTTATACGCCAACTGGTGCGTAAACGTACTCAGTTTAACGCAACAAACACTCCGGAACCTCAACATATACTTAACATACCTTAAATAACCTTTACATAGCTTAGAAATAGGCTTTGAGGTGTTCGGTATGCTAAAATAAACTTTTGGGTCATTCAGGGACTAAAAGCGTTAAAAAGTGCACAAGTTTGCACTTTCGCGCATAACTGACGTTCTGAATACATCCGGACATCCAAAAAATTTATGTGAGCACTAAAACATTTTATTCTAGTGTTTGGCATAAGAAAAATCCATTCATCGCGCAATTTGGATCGTTTTTCGCGCTTATGCGCATTCCGTCGTAATTAAGCGAACATCGCGATTGTACGGCCAAACGAACCGACACCCGAGATATTTTTTAACACATTTTAAGTTCCCTATACTTTAACTTCATTTTAGAGCTTTGAAATGGGGTTAACGGGCCTTAAACGTGTCGGAAATGAGCTTTTTACACAACAGGGACCAAATCTGCCATTCTGCCAAAATAGGTCCTTGCGCACCTCAACACTGAGAGTGTTATGGTGCGCAAGCAGTCTCCAGACAGCAGAAACTTCAGAAACATTGGACCTGGTCCTTTCCACCTTTGCACATGGTTTTGGGGCAATACAATGGGCTCAAATGGTTTTCTAAAACCAGGGTTTGATGTGTATGGTTGAGATCAAAGCACGGTTTCCAAGAAACGATCTTAACGGCTCACCGAAAACTATAAATACCCCCCCCATGCCATTGCAAAACCCACAAGAATTTTGATTTGAGAAGCTCTAAGTTGGAACCATTGTTTCATACCTGAGCTACTTGGATCGAAATTAGCATTCGGGGACCCTTTGTAAGTGTTCCTTCGTTCTTTTATTGCTTTTCGAGTCCGAAAGTCAAACTTTGTTTGACTTTCTGCATTGACCAACTTATGGTCAATGCGAAGTTCGTTTGAACTTCGCAACGTGATTGTAATCACGATGGTTATAGTCCTTGTGACTATGCCTACTGATTACCACGTTGTCTAGGGTCGTAAGGGTAAGCGACTTGATCAGTCGCTTATGCTTTCAAACCCGACCCATTTGGTCGATCATTAGGATCCGACCAAACATATTAGGTAACCATAGTATATAGGGAATAACCTTCCGAGGTTATACCTTATGGTCGCTTCGTTTAAGTAGTTGTATGATAGGTAGTTTATATGCCTTAGGTAAATTACCAGAATACCCTTTTCATGTATAATTGGTAATTAAGCATATGTAAACTAAACTTTTGTCACATAACTGATTATGTAACATGTTTAGGCATATAACACTTGTCATAGGACTAGTTAGGCGGTTCGAACGCGTTTCACGCGAACGATTAAACGACATTCAATACTTAAATGAATACCGTACATATTTCACTTAGGCAATACCGTACATTCAATATTTATTCATCAAAACGTTTTACTTTGAAATGTATGACTTATCAAATTTCAAATATTTTCAACCAAAATATATATTTTATATTAAAAGGTATGTTTTATTTCGAAAACATTATTAAACCCTTTTATTGATGTGTTCTACCCCCAAAATATATACAAAGCAGTAAAAAGAGGGGTTTAGTGACACTCACCTTTGGGTGCGTATTTTAATTAGCGTAATCCTAGAGATTGATTTCTACACGTCCTATTATATATATATATATATATATACGATTTTAAATCAGTACACATAACACAAAAATCCTAAGTTTCTCCGTTTCTTAGAATTATCACATAACTTTGAGATTTTCTCAAAAAGTTATCATTTTTTATTATGTTGGCATGTTAATATATATATATGAGTCCATATATATATATATATATATTTATGATTTTGCGACTTGAACGATTTTATTGGTGACCATTATCATGTAAATCCGTTAACACACCCGTTTATACGTAGTATATCTACGATTTGCGCGTTGTAATATATATACATAAACGTTCACAAAATTTATCATCGAAACACGCGTATTCTCGTTGACTTATCTATTTTGTCATTTTTAAGGAAAGCATACATAAACCATCTCATATGTATCAAATTTCATGCTCGACAAACAAGTTACACATTTAACGTGATTTTCACCATTTCTACCGCACAAAACGCACAAGTATACATGCATACTCTAAATTTTAAAAATCATGTTTAAACATAACATATTTTCACATTCTCATGTTTAAATCATATAACACATATTAACACATAAGGTTTACCCAAAATTTTACCCATACTAGTGTATATAGAGAAATGCGTATTTTGCGATTTGGTAACGTTTTCGGGCGTCGAAAGTCACGTATGACCAACCAAACACCAAGTAAACTTAAAATTAGTTAAAATACTTATTTTTAAACTAAAAATATCAGTTTACTTACTGATCTAAATCAGTTTTATAAAATTCACTCGAAAAGCCGATTTTTGACCGTTTTAACGCATAGTTTTGCGTTAAACATTACTATAATCATCCCAACTCAAAACAACTTGATATTTTAGAAAATACATGTTATTTACTGATTAAAATAGTGGTTATAATCAGATTAGTGTAGTTTTTGTGTAAGTCACATGTAGGATCGTTTGCACGACCAAACGAGTCGTTCAGAAGAGATCTCGTCCAATACAAAAGGCGGAAACAGATGTATCAAAGTTATTTCAGCTGTTTTACACGGATATTCACTTTAAACTGTCTCTGTATTGATATCAGATCATTTTACAATGCTGGAGACACTTCGGCAGAGCTTCGCTACCGGAATCGAATTGTTACAAATGAAATCACGAGACACGTATTTATAGGGAGACCATTCCGCACGAAATGGGCTCACACGAAATGGCTTCTCCATTTCGTACGAAATGGCCATTGCCATTTCGTGCGAAATGAACATATTCCATTTCGTGCGAAATGGACCATCCTACATGATTTCAACATTTTCTCGTATATCATGCCCTGATCTAACCAAACTAATACAAGACTCGATACAAGACGAAGTCGACAGACATATGCACCAACATCACATAATTCATGCGATTTCATGTATTTTACAACTTTTAATGCACCAAGTACAACATGCAAAGCTAGCAAACATTATGACAAAGTTATATGTCACTAAACACTTTAAAATAACTTTATTTTAGTGTTTATAATCTGCTCATAACTGATTTTTACTAAATCATACTCAAATGCACAAGTATACACTCACTCACGGCTATACATACATATACAAATACATCCATTTTTTATTTTCTTTGAAAACCCATTTGTTTAAGATTTCAAGTTTGTGAAATATTCCAAGATTTAAGAGAAACTTCCAACATCAAGAACAACACCAAGAATCAAGAATATGTTTTTAAAATAAATTTTATACCTTCAAGATTCAAGTGGGTTTTTGACAAGATTTTGATGTTATGGAGCTTGTTTCACCTTGAAAACACATTTGGATCTTCAAAATAACTTGGAAACACCTTGGATTGAAGTTGATTCTTACAAGAATCATCAAAAATTTTGAAAATATGAAGGTATGAAGGAGATATTCGGCTGAATTCTTAGAGAGAGAGAGTGTTGTGTGATTTTTGAAATGAGTTTCTTGGTTATTGAATTTTATTGAAAGGTTTAAGGCATGTTGTCATCACCCACCTCCATTTTAGGCCAATAGAAATATGAGAGAGGAGAGAGAGTGTAGTGCATGGCTGCCTTTTCATAATTCTTTGTCTCATATCTCACACACACTTCACATATATACATATATATATATATATATATATATATATATATATATATATATATATATATATATATATATATATATATATATATATATAATTAGAGTTAAAACTGGTATTTTACTGGATACCGGGTATTTTATCTAGCGTTTTAATCCCGTTTTAGTGCGTTTTAAATTATTTTTAATACTCTATAAAAATAAACTCACCAAAAATATTATTGAACAATATTTTGTTTGCCTGGACTGGCTAAGTTGCCGGTATTTGGCAGTATGCGCGCTGTGCTGCACGGTACGCACTTTAAATCGCAAAAATAGGAATTTAAGCGTTTTTATTTATTTTTATCATTCTATAGTGATAAACTCATCAAATTATTACTAAAATGATTTTCAGTTCCCTTGACAGGCTGTGTTGACAGTATTTTGTCGGTACACGCGCTGCATCGCGCGGTACGCGCTTAAACTAGAAAAATAGAGTTTCTTAGCATTTTAATTTATTTTTCCTCATGAATATGACTAAAATTATTATTCTAATCATATCAGACTATTTTTAGGATTTTAACACTAATCGGGTGGTCACCGACATTCGTTTCGCATTTTATCCGTTACACGATAAACGTTTATCTTACCGTTGCCAACATAATTTTTACCAAGGTTTAAATTTACCAACTCATTAAATTTCACAAATAAACATCATAACCAGTCAAATACAGCCCTGTTACCTATTCACAACATGTGTTACAATTGTACGGTACGGCCTGAAAAGTCGGGTGTCACAGTCTCCCCCTGTTTAGGAAATTTCGTCCCCGAAATTTTTACCCTACAGGTTTTGTTTGTGCACTGGGTGGAAACAGCAAAAACAGGTTTAATGAATATAGTCTTATAGTTTCTGCGAGAAACTTTGATTCTTACAAAGAACCTTCGTAGACTTATATTACATACACTCTCAATTCCTAATCTCATATCTCAACGTTCTCCACCCTTTCCAAGGTTGAACATTTACAAGCACTTAATCAAGAAGATTAAGTCAAAATTCCACAAATTCGGGTTCTACATACGTATATTTACATATACATTACCCCGTATCTAAGATAGTCTGAGTTTACACCCGATTGATCCAACTCGAGATGGGCTCCCGAAAGAATCAAATCCCATAAACTCGTCTTCCTTCCTTCTTGAATTCATTTCAGATATCCACAAATCTCCAAATCAATAAATCGCATACACGACTAGAATACTGTAATCGTCTGTCCGGTTATTAGCATAACTCTTTTAGCTATACGTACTGCTTCTACGGTGCTTCGATAAGCTTCCATTTATCTTCCAAACAAATCTCTATAAAGAACAAAATCAGTGTATTATCCATTATACACTTTCTCAACTGAATCCAAATAATACATCATGTACACTACTCCATCCTTATGGTAGCTTGAGCCTATAAGCGACTGATCCAACTCAAGATGGGCTCTTGAAAGGACCAAGTCAATGTGGCTCAGCTTTTCTTCTCTCTGCTAAACCTAATAGCACCTCTGCAAGATAACTCCTTTATCAGAACCAAATCTTCAATCTGGAATAGCAATAGTTCCTTCAATTGTCTAGGTAATCCTTCTGTTGATCAATTGGCGACTTTTAACCTTCCCTCGATCCAGGCAAATCCCGTCGCTGGTTTCCTAGATAAACTAAGGTCTGGTTAATTGTCCTTTGTCATGTTAGCTCAACAAAATGGTGATCAACACTTCCATCCATGCAAGGCTTCAAACGGAGCAACCTAAATACTAGCGTGATAACTATTGTAGGATAACTCTGCCACGGGCATGTGAGTATCTTAACTTCCTTCTAAAGTCCATCATACACGCTCCCAATCTCAAGCTGATCTACAGGCATACCTTTCTCATCCCTTCCAATTTCCATAGTTAACCTCAAACGTTACTGATGATTCTCTTTGGTTCGTGTATAGACAAGCAAGTATGTCATCGATGAATATTATCACAAATTCATCCGATTAGGGTTTCCATACCCTGTTCACGAGATCCATGAATATAAATGTCGCATTAATTTAGTCAAAAGGCATGACTAATAACTCGAAATCGCCATATCGTGTTCGAAAAGCAGTCCTTAGCATATCTTTGTCAACAACCTTCAACTGATAATATCCCAATCGTAGATCGATCTTTGTGTAGCAGCTAGATCCCGGTAGCTTGATCGAATAAATCATCAATCCTCGGTAAAGGGTACCGATTTTTGATAGTCAACTTGTTCAGCTCTCTGAAATCCTCTCACATCCTGAAGGATCCATCCTTCTTTCTCACAACAAAATAGATGCACCTCAAATCGAAGGGCTTGATCGAATAAAACCCTTGTCTAGCAGCTCTTGAAGCTGATTTGACATTTCTATCATCTCAGACGGTGCTTAATCTATAAGGAGATTGTGCAATTGGGTGCAGCACCTGATACCAGATCGATTCGGAATTCGATCTGTCTCGCAGGGGAAAATCCAGATAAGTCTTTTTAGGAAAACTTCTGGATAATTGCGAACAATAGGAATCTCTCCGGTATTCCTACAATTGGCCTTCGTATCCACCACGTTAACAAAGAACGTAGAATAGCCTTTTCATAACAACTTGAGCATCCTCAAAACACGGACGACTCTCAACCATCAACACTCGATACTCGACACTCGATCGGTCTCCGCAAACAACTATCACTTCTCTACCGTCATCAGGGCGAGATATCCTATCTAGCTTCTTCCAGCAATAGTCCCCACTTCATTCTTGGATAATCAATCCATCCTCACATCTTCGTCAAAGCTCCCCAGCTCCACTGGAAATAAACCAACACTAGAACTACGATCTCCTAACTAAATACTACAAACGTAAGCGACCTTACTAGTTTCCATCAACTTACCAATTGCTAGTTCTATCGAGCACTTTATACTCAGCTTACTTGTTGGTGAACACAACAAAAAAAAATGGTTCAAAGTTTCTCAAACAAAACTCAAGTCAGATTTGGTTTTAAAAGTATGAACATAGATTGGTTTTTGAATCGAAACATACCGGTAACAATAGCAAGATCGTCTCGTGCCTTCCCAGTGTTTAACTCAAACGCTCTACCCCTGGCATCCTAACCCTTCATTTTCGGACAATCTCTCTCGAAATGTCCTTTCTCACCACACTCGTAGCATTCCTCGAGCGTAAATCTATCCAATGTACTCTTAGCATAACACTTGGGAGTCATATGTCCAGTCCGACCACGTCTTGCGCACTTTATCCACTCATCCTCGTGAGTCTTCCTCTCAGAACCACTCCTGCCATCCCTGGCATTATCCTTTCCCGACTTTCTAGGGTTAGCTACACACGCTTTCTCCAATCTGCGTTCCTCACCACGCTTCTCATCGGTATCCTTCCTTGAACTCTCAGACTTTCGCTTTCGTGAATCCCCAGATATAGGCTCGGAATGCGAAATTATTTGAACGGTCGATCCGCTGTGACGGCCCGACATCACGCATACCATTGCCATGTCATTGCATAGGGTACCAGTAAATGATCTTGGGTTACAAGCCTAGATTGTTTTATGTATACATCTATGTACTGTTCACAAAGTTAATGAAAAATCAGAATTACGCTCCTACTATATCATAACATAGGAACTACAAAAACTTTCCGATCATTATATCACCTGAAGGGTTTCCGATCTGTGTCCCACCAAAACCATGCCCATGAGCATCACGTCCACATTCCTGGCCATTATTTTGGTTAGCAATGCGCTGTTCCATGGTCGTATTAACGTGTTGGGCTATGAGTTGTGCCAACTCTTCTGGGGTAATAGGTAGTCCAGAACCCTGTCTCGCTTTTGGCGGCATTTCGTCGTTTCTATTATTTACAACAATAATAATCACATAAGACGATAACCAAAAATAATTCAATCATTAAATGGTAGTGGACCAAACATTGCGCATGTATAATATCCACATATTAATGAGAAAGATTCTTAAACCAAAAGAAACCCATTTGATTTATACCAGAAATTTACGAAACTTGTTTTTAGTACAAAGACTAATCAGGATTCGGCGTGTCTACATCAACACCCGCAACAAGTCTATATGAAATTTCTTCCTAAATATCTAAAAATTCAGCATGCAAACCATAAATAGGGTTCATCAAATGAGATATACAAAACAAACAACAGAAATAACCAACATCTAATGCTTCAATCCCTGGAAGTCCAACATCTTCCTAACAAGCTCTTCTAGCTCATCATAACAGTCCATCTATCCCTCTAAGTCCTTCATTGTCTCCATGCCTCCGCGTAACGTGGCGAACTGACGATCACAGTGAGAGCAATTGACCCAAACCCCTTTCTGCCTCTTCAAAGTGGACGTTGTCTCAACTCTCGAAGTCGATGCGATCTCTGTAATGGGTCGAGTCCTCTTCTTATGACGAGTGTAGACTAAAAGATGTGTAGCAAAATACGTGACTCGAATAGCAGAACAAATGATTCTGTAATGACGGGCGAAAGAATCTCAAGTGTAGGCTCGACAGTATCAATGAATAGTAACACATAAGGCCTAAATAAACAGAAAATCACGTATGCGCATAAACATATAAAGGTTTTCATACATGATAAAATTTTCCACATTTATTTAAAAATCTTGGCTTCGAGAATTTTGGACTTTACATCTCAAAATTCTTCGGTTGAAGTCTAGTGTTTTCCTCCGAAAACATCTAGTTCGGTAACAACCATTGGCTCTGATACCTACTTCTGTCACACCCCAAAAACGTCGCAGCGGAATATAAAACGTAGTGGTGACGGAAGCTGGTGCCCATTTCTATCTTGATGTTTGATGCATTATAGTGTTGGACATATTAACTTAATTAAAACATAAGTTTTTAGGCATGACGTCCCATAACATGACACAACTATGACATAGTTAAATTGTCTTTGATCCACGGATCTTATTACATTTGTCCCAGAAAGTTTTAAAATTAGTCCAACATATTTAATTGACAAAACATGCATCAACAACCACAAGATAAGCCATAATTCTCGAAGCCGAACTCAAGTACCTGTAGAACACGTTAAAATCAAGTGTCAACACAAAGGAAGGTGAGTTCACATATTCACATACAAACAATATTATTCCAAAGAAAAACTTTCTGATTAGGTGTTTATTTGAAAACATCTATATAATTTTAGAAAGTCCATTTTACTTTCTTAATAAAATCCATGGGCCATCCGTCGGTTCATCAATCCGACAACAGTTATATTACCCAGGTTTTGTATATTAAATTATTGCGTCAATTTTCAAACTCGTATGTTAGCTAGACAATACGAACTATATATTAACCATGCAGGGATAATCAAAGCTAGACAATAAACAGAATATCAATTCGTCGTTTAACTTGACACGGGGCGACCGGTCACGACGGGGTTGTCAACCCGATAGATCTACCAACAATTCATCGCGTGCAATACTTAAATGATTAAACGACATCATGGGCGCAGGGTCCTCTTGAAGGACAATATGATGTCTGCCTCACGTACAATATATATATATCCTACTAATATGACAATTTAATACACGACGTTGTACGAATTCCCCTGACACTCCATTATTTGAGACCCAGTCAAGAATTCATCCCCAACTGTACGGTCATGTTTCACTTAGGAAATACCGTACTTTCAATATTTATTCATCAAAACGTTTTGCTTTGAAACGTATGACTTATCAAATTTCATATATTTTCAGCGAAAATATATATTTTATATTAAAAAGTATGTTTTATTTCGAAAACATTATTAAACCCTTTTATTGACGTGTTCGACCCCCAAAATATATACAAAGCAGTAAAAAGAGGGGTTTAGTGACACTCACCTATGGGTGCGTATTTTAAATAGCGCAATCCCAGAGATTGATTTCTACACGTCCTATTATATATACATATAGGAACGATTTTAAATCACTACACATAACACAAAAATCCTAAGTTTCTCTGTTTCTCAGAATTATCACATAACTTTGAGATTTTCTCGAAAAGTTATCATTTTTTATTATGCTGGCACGTTAATATATATATGAGTCCATATATATATATATATATGATTTTGTGACTTGAATGATTTTATTGGTGACCATTATCATGTAAATCCGTTAACACACCCGTTTATACATAGTATATCTACGATTTACGCGTTGTAATATATATACATAAACGTTCACAAAATTTATCATCGAAACACGCGTATTCTCGTTAACTTATCTATTTTGTCATTTTTAAGGCAAGCATACATAAAACATCTCATATGTATCAAATTTCTTGCTCGACAAACAAGTTACACATTTAACGCGATTTTCACCATTTCTACCGTACAAAACGCACAAGTATACATGCATACTCTAAATTTTAAAAATCGTGTTTAAACATAACATATTTTCACATTCTCATTTTTAAATCACATAACACATATTAACACATAAGGTTTACCCAAAATTTTACCCATACTAGTATATATAGAGAAATGCGTATTTTGCGATTCGGTAACGTTTTCGGGCGTCGGAAGTCACGTATGACCAACCAAACACCAAGTAAACTTAAAATTAGTTAAAATAATTATTTTTAAACTAAAAATATCAGTTTACTTACTGATCTAAATCAGTTTTATAAAATTCACTCGAAAAGCCGATTTTTGACCGTTTTAACGCATAGTTTTGCGTTAAACATTACTATAATCATCCCAACTCGAAACGACTTGATATTTTAGCACAATACATGTTATTTACTTATTAAAATAGTGGTTATAATCAGATTAGTGAAGTTTTTTTGTAAGTCACATAATTCATGCGATTTCACGTATTTTACAACTTTTACTGCACCAAGTACAACATGCAAAGCTAGCAAACATTATGCCAAAGTTATATGTCACTAAACACTTTAAAATAACTTTATTTTAGTGTTTATAATCTGCTCATAACTGATTTTTACTAAGTAATACTCATATACACATGTATACACACACTCACGACTATACATACATATACAAATACATCCATTTTTATTTTCTTTGAAAACCTACTTGTTTAAGATTTCAAGTTTGTGAAATATTCCAAGATTTAAGAGAAACTTCCAACATCAAGAACAACACCAAGAATCAAGAATATGTTTTTAAAATAAATTTTATACCTTCAAGATTCAAGTGGGTTTTTGACAAGATTTTGATGTTATGGAGCTTGTTTCACCTTGAAAACACATTTGGATCTTCAAAATAACTTGGAAACACCTTGGATTGAAGTTGATTCTTACAAGAATCATCAAAAATTTCAAAAATATGAAGGTATGAAGTGGGATATTCGGCTGAATTCTTAGAGAGAGAGAGTGCCTGTGTGATTTTTGAAATGAGTTTCTTGGTTATTGAATTTATTGAAAGGTTTAAGGCATGTTGTCATCACCCACCTCCATTTTAGGCCAATAGAAATATGAGAGAGGTGAGAGAGTGTAGTGCATGGCGGCCATTTCATAATTCTTTGTCTCATATCTCACACACACTTCGCATATATACATACATATATATATATATGTAAATTAGAGTTAAAACTAGTATTTTACTGGATACCGGGTATTTTATCCAGCGTTTTAATCCCGTTTTAGTGCGTTTTAAATTATTTTTAACACTCTATAAAAATAAACTCACCAAAATATTATTGAACAATATTTTGTTTGACTGGACTTGCTACGTTGCCGGTATTTGGTAGTATGCGCGCTGTGCTGCGCGGTACGCGCTTGAAATCGCAAAAATCGGGATTTAAGCGTTTTTATTTATTTTTATCATTCTATAGTGATAAACACATCAAATTATTACTAAAATGATTTTCAGTTGCCTTGACAGGCTGTGTTGACAGTATTTTGTCGGTACACGCGCTGCATCGCGCGTTACGTGCTTAAACTCGAAAAATAGAGTTTCTTAGCGTTTTAATTTATTTTTCCTCACGAATATGACTAAAATTATTATTCTAATCATAACAGACTATTTTTAGGATTTTAACACTAATCGGGTGGTCACCGACGTTCGTTTTGCATTTTATCTGTTATGCGATAAGCGTTTATCTTACCGTTGCCAACATAATTTTTACCAAGGTTTAAATTTAGCAACTCATTAAATTTCACAAATAAACATCATAACCAGTCAAATACAACTATGTTACCAATTCACAACACGTGTTACAATTGTACGGTACGGCCTGAAAAGCCGGGTGTCACATTAAACATATATGAAAATAGGTACGTCAGCATAAAAATGCCTATGAGTAACATAGGTTTTGTTGATTTAGATTCATGGCTTTAGTTAACACAAGAAAAAGGTTTTATGTTTTACAAAAATAGCCATGAATCCTTGTAAAAGTTTTGTTTTTAAAATGCATTGTTTTGAATAAAAGGTTTGTAGTACATACAAAAATATACTTTAGTTTGGAAATAGTTAAACGTATAGTATATCAAAAAGATACTTTTGTTACTGAAATAATAGATTGGGTAGTATATCACAAATATACTTTGGTTTTGTAAATAGTATCTCAAACTATGCTTTGGTTTTAAGAATAACATATCAACTATGCTTTGGTTTTGAAAATAGCACATCAACTATGCTTTGGTAAATAACAAGGTCAGTAGTATATTAAAACGTATGTTAGATTTTGTACATAGTATATCAAAAATATACTTTGGATAATATCACATTTGGGAGCACATCAAACTGTACCTTGGTAGTATATCAAAATATACAAATAAAACATGATTTAGCATTCATTCAAACCTTAGTGTATCAAACTACACCTTGGAGACTATAGAAATACCACAAAGGCAATTTCTATTTGGTTAAAATTTGGTTTCTGACATTCCATACAACAGGAATGGGGTGTCTAGTCCTATAGCGCTATATCGTACTACCAATCGTCTTGGTGAATGTATAAAGAAAGTACAATCCAACAATTAGTTTTAAAATCTTTAAAAATTTGTATTTAAACCATAGATAATTGTTCAATTCCCCAAATGATAAGTACTAGCATGTATAATCAAATAGTTGAAATCATGAATATAACAAATAGGCACATATGTTTCACCCCAAAACATTTGAAAGCGGTAAAAGAGGGGACAATGTACTCACTTGAGATTGCAAGTATCCTTGATTAAGTGTCCTAACGAAGCTCGGGAAATCAAGGAATCAAGTGGCACCTAGTATGGAATCACTAATTAAACAATCGGCTCCTAAGTCAGAAGAATGGGTAGAATGAGGTCTCGTAAACCAAATGAGCATTGGAACACATGTGATATGGTTTAACGAAGTCTACATTCTAAAACGGAACCTATCCTAAGTGCTTACGACCCGTTACGACCCATTAAGGTAGCTTACGCTACTTTAACGCGTCATTCGCGCAAACACGCGTTTGAGACGTCTAACTAGTCCTATGACAAGTATTATATGCCTAAACATGTTTAATTATGTTGCATAATCAGTTAAGTGACAAAAGTTTAAGTTACATGTGCTTAAAATCCAATTATGCATGAAAAGGGCATTTTGGTCATTTACCTAAGGCATATAAACTACCTATCATACAACTACTTAAACTATGTGACCATAAGGTATAACCTCAGAAGGTTATTCCCTATACAACTATGGTCACTAAACATGCTTGGTCGGATTCTAATGATCGACCAAACGGGTCGAGTTCGAAAGTCTAAGCGGTGGTTTAGACCGCTTGACTTACGACTCTACACAAGCACTAAACTAAAAGTGACGAGCTAAACATGTTAAAACATGCTTAACTAAGTTAGAAAACAGGTTTTGATATCAAAACAAAGTGTTTTGATACCTAAGGATAGTTTGGTTGCAAAATATGCAAAAATGCGCATTTTAACCCAAACTATGACTCGTCACTACGCCTAATCAACGTGGTAATCAGTAGGTATAGTCACAAGGGACTATAACCATCGTGATTACGCTCACGTTGCAAAGTTCAAACGACCTTTGTGTTGACCAAAGACTGGTCAAAGCAGAAAGTCAAACACTGTTTGACTTTCACGCTAGAAAAGCGATAAAAGCACGAAAGAAGCTTACAAAGGGTCCAAGCTAGGGAGAACTTGATCTATAACACTCAGGTATGAAGCAAAGGCTTCAACTTAGAGCATTAATCAGATCAAGGGTGAGCAAAAATGAAAGAGGGCTTGGGTATTTATAGTTTTTGGTAAACCGTTAGGATCATTTCTTGCTAAAGAGGGATCAATCTTGGCCATCCAAGTGGGCACATGGTATTAAAAACCAATGGGACATGATAAACCATCAAAAACAAGCAGATGGTAATGAAAACCCATGAACAAAACCTTCAAAAACAAGCTGGAAGGCCAGATTCAATGTTTCTGTCTGCAGGTCTGTCATGCCCCGCGTAGGAATTCACCTCAGCTTATGCGGCCCGCCTAGACAAGTTTGACAGAATGTCAACTTTGGCCCCTTCACTTGAAAAACTTGTATTTTGATGCATTTTTGACACTTTTAAGCCCCGTTAACCCCATTTAAAAGCTCTAAAATGTAGTTAAAGTATAGGGAACTTAAAATATGCTCAAAAACATCTCGGATGTTGGTTTGTTTGGTCGTATGGTTGCGTTATTCGGTTAATTACGACGAAAGTCGTAATGAACGTTAAAACGATCCAAATTAAGCGATGAATGGTATTTTTGCATTCCAATCACTAAAATAAAATTTTTTAATGATTACAAAAATTTTTGGATGTCCGGATATATTCAGAACGTAAGATATGCGCGTAAATGCAAACTTATGAACTTTTTGACGCTTTTAGTCCCTATTGATCAAATAAGTTTATTTTAGCATACCGAACCCCTCAAAGCCTTTTTCTAAGCTATGTAAAGGATATTTAGTGTATGTTAAGATCATGTTCTGAAATGTTCGTTACTATACAAATCGGCATAGTTTTCGCAGTTTGACGCAAATAGTCCCTGCGATCGAATAGACTTGTTTTTAACACACCAAACCCTTCAAAACTTATTTCTAAGTTATGTAAAGGTTATTTAAGGTATGCTGAGCCTATGTCACTGTTCCAAAGTGTTTGTTGCATTAAACTGATCGCGTTTACGCATCAGTTCGCGTATAACTTTCCAGAAAGCGATTTAAAGCTCAAAATCGAACCAGAATTTATATGTGCAAATGATACACATATTTATACAAATCCCAAGTATGAAACACAATATTTCATTGGTTTGGTATTTGTTTGATGGTCGTAGTGACACAGGTGTCACATAAGTTATGAATGATGTCCACAGGAACACAACATATTTTCTCTATTATTAACGAAGATATGCGGGCGCAGATCGAGTCAAGGAGCAAGGATTGTACGGGAAGAACGGTCACCTGGCTTTGGATTATGTAAGATATGCAGTAATATTTTATCATGAATGTTGTTAATTCTTTTAGTAAATGAAAAGCATTTTGTAACTGAGTCTTTACGTAAGCAATGTATAAAACATAGAAAGAAATTTTAAGGCTCGTTTTTCTGCTGCGTCATTAATAAGAATAAACGTAAGCTAGGGTCTTACAAGTTGGTATCAGAGCCATGGTTTGAGGGAAATCAAGTACGAGGAGGTAAGTACTTTAACTCAAACCCGTGTGCTCTGTGAATAGTGACTGTACAATCCGAGACTCGATCAAGACCGAAAGGTAAAACTTAATACAAGTAAGTATATGTGTAATGATACTAATAATGATGGATCTTGTAAGGTGAGCCTGCATGGACAATGAGGATGTTACGCAGTCACGGACTAGCAAGGAAGTGAAAGCAAGTAATAAGGCAAGCATTGAATCTCAGGTACATGAATTTTGAGAAAATTTGTATGTACCGATAGGTAGTATATTTTTAAGGATACGAATGAAACCTTACAAGGATTTAAATAAATGAGTCACGAACTGAAAATGATTTTCCCGGATATAAGATGATGATTCCCATGAAGACTCGAGACTAGTATGTGGATTGCGCGCCTGGCCAGTGCGCAAGAAGCATAGGATGTGACAACTGCCACTTTTCGGTAACTTTCTTACACTTAAAGTACTCATTTTAGCTACATTTTTTATGCATTTTGAACACTCGAACCGCGTATTTCGTGACGTACACTTAGAATACTCATGGAATACTTACTTAGGATGCATATGATTCACTTTTATTAAGTACATTTGACACAGTTTAAACAATGCATCAAAACTACTAGAAAAGTACCTAGTAAACTAGTATTCCGACGAAAACGCAGGATCCGCAGAAACCATCTAAATGACATCTTTAGGACTCAGAAGAAAGTCCAACATCTAATATATATTAAACCCTAACTAGGAATGCAAGGGTTTGATTTAAAACCTTCCCGCAGTCCGATAACACTAAAAGCTGCCCGAAAAGCACTAAAAGCGACGATTTCAACACTTTTTCACAGAAATTCTGCATAAATCAGCCATTTAATATTTTTGCAACATGCAAAAGTAGTGATTCATCTTGTCTATCTGTTTTTATTTTTATTTTTCAACATTTTTAGTTTTTATTTTCTAGTTTAAAACATTTTTCTAAACTTTTGATTTGATTAGACGTTGAGGATAAACTGGTATTAAAAGCTCTTGTGTCCTTGGACGACCTCGGTATCTTACCAAGACTATACTACGCTCACGATGGGTGCACTTGCCCATATGTGTGTTTGGTGTTAGTAAAATATCGTGTTTTATAAATTTAAAACTTGACTAACGTGTAAAAAGGGCTAAAAATATACATAAAAATCTATAACACTACACGCGCATCAAGTTTTTGGCGCCATTGCCGAGGACACAAGGATTTTAAGAAAGTTAGGAATCAACGGCCTAATCGTTTTTCTTATTTTCTATTTTTTTTAGGATTTTGATTAAATTTTCAGCTTCTGCCGAATTCAGCATGGGCCGTGCCCGCTGAACACGCCCCGTGCCCAATCTTTGGTACTGGCAGTCCTGTTTTAAGTCAGACAATAGCTGAACACGGGGCCGTGCCCACTCAACACGCCCCGTGCCCAAGCTTCAGTTACTGAAAACAGAACCGTAAGATCCCGACGGTTGGTAATTTCTGACACAAATATGAGTGATACTGATTTTTTTTACTATCGGCCCTCTTATGGTAAGTGGTGTCAAATATGTGGTGGCCCCCATAAAGATTTAGAATGTTATTTTCTAAATTATAAGCCCCATTATATAGACCCATTGTTTTCCTGTAGCCTTAAGAGGGGCGAAAGTAAAAATAATCCTTATCTCTCCCTCGAATGCTCTCGATCGAATCTTCTAGGAGAAATGCTTTTTGATGAATTATTTCAACTAGCGATTTAATTCTTAATTGGTTAAAAGAACTTGAGTTGGACTTTCCATCTCAAGACGATACCCAAGAAGAATTGTTGGGATCACATTCGAATAAAAACAACTTCATTGCTCCCGATATTACCTCTAACTCTAGCGAAGAATTGAGCGATAGTCGTCCCTGTGTCGATTGTGCCGTGAAGGACTCCCTATCGACTTCGTTCGGTGCATACATAGACCTGAGCGATTAGGCATACACCTTCTTTAACGAGAGCCCAGGAAAGGGTTGGACTTGTCCACCTACATTTAGCATAGGAATCACCCTCACCGACAACCTCTTGCATTCTCGTCTTAACCTAGAGCAATTAAGGTATCTCAGGCACTTTGGGGTTGTTCCATCCAGTAAGGAACCACCTGATCCGGATAAATTCCTTAGAAACAGATGAAACTTCATAAACAACCTCTAGACACGGGGTCGTGTCCAGGTCAGCACGCCCCCGTATCCACCAAAAGATTCTTTTCTGACTTTTTGTCAGAATACGGACAAAATGTGTCAGGATCCTGCCAGCACACGGGGCCGTGTCCAGCTGACACGGGGCTGTGTGCAGCGTGCTGTCGTTTTCTATAAAGGCAGCAAGATTCCTGCTCATTTGGACCACTCCAAAGACAAAGATTTGCTGGGATCTTCACATATACCATCCTAGGTATATTTTAAAGAAGGTTCTCAACAACCATCTTGTCTTTTCCACTTTTATCCATTACCTTCTCCTTCAATTTTTCCTTAATACCTCCATTAGAGCTTGAAATCACCATGATTCCAAGCTTTAAGGTAATGTTTGATAGATTTTTACTCAAGGAATCTTGTTAAAAATAAGTTCTACAACAGTGTTTTAAGTTATTTTTTCTTAAAAATGCTTTAAAAACCCTAAAAATAATTTAAAACTCCAAGATTCCTTGTCCCAAAAATCTGCAGACATCTGAACATGGGGTCGTGCTCAATGAGCACGGGGCCGTGCTCAATGAGCACGGGGCCGTGTCTGAGGTACTACTCCGTAAAAATTGAACTCTTTTCAGTCTGTTTTCTCAGAATGGCGAGCAGAACTAGCGGAACATCTTCATCGCACTCCAGGAACAACCGACAAGGGATGAGGTCATCAACGGTTGAAGATTCTCTTATGAACTACGTTTACGCCTTAAGAGAGGCCATTGATGAAATGACGGGGCTGGAAGAAGCATTGGTCGACCGTATTAATCATTTGACGGTGGGACTAGAGGGATGTCTTCGAGAGGTCAACCTTTTGCACCAAAGGTTGAACATTCTCGCTTCTCCTCCTTTGGTACCAATTATCACCCAAAGGGCATGGAATGTGGTACCGGAAGTTATCATACCGGCCGAATGGTACACCATACACCCGGAACCCCCTCGAGACATACTACAAGGGGTTCCGGTTGGTGTCACTCCCCCTCCACAAGATGTTGAGGAAAATGAAGCCACCTTCTTTCTCCCAAGAGAAATAGAAGAATGGCTTTAACAACATCTAGGGAATACCCCTCGGTCCGGAGTTCTATGAAGCTTTTAGATACCGGAAAGCTATTTCCAGAATTTTGATTCCTATTGTAAAAGTAGAACTCATTAGGATGATTTTATGTATCACTTGACCTATCTATTTTAGGACTTTTAAATTTTATTTTTCTGTGATTTTTTAGGACTTATGTAATGTGTTAGTTTTAATGAATGGTGGTTTTATTAATTATTTGGTGTTTAGATGATGTTGTAATGGTTAAAACACACTCGGGATGGTGAAGGATACCAAGGGAAACTTAAACCAGCACCCCATGCACAAAAACAGAGCCTCCCAACAGTTTTTCTTCGTTACAACAAGTTCAGCACGGGCTGTGCCCACCCAACACGGCCCCGTGCTCAACCATCTGCAGAAAAATGCCCAGTTCAGGTACCCGGACACAGGGCGTGCTCACTGAACACGCCCCTGTGTCCAGCCCTCTGTTACTTTATTTTGTTTTCTGTTGCTGGCAATCTGAACACGGGGCCGTGCCCGGACACCACGGGGCCGTGTCCAGACGCCCAGTAACATAAATTTTTGCTTTTTCACATCTTTTTACACATTCGATCAACCTAAAAACTTATATTTGGGACACATTGAGGACAATGTGTAATTTAAGTGTGGGGGGATGCTAAAACCTTGAATTTTTCAAGTCCTAACTACAAGCCTTACACAAAACTCTATTGGAACCGCTAAACACCCCAAATTTTTTTCAAAAATTTTTAATTTTTTTTACTTGTCTAGGTTTAATTTGGGAATTTCAAGTTCTAAAAAGGTTATATTTTTACAAATTTACAACCGATAGCGTCGTGATAAAAAGAACCAACATAAGAAAATTATGAAACGGCATGACAAATCTAGTTAAAATTTGATTATATATACTTGATCACATAAAAACCCATTCCCATAAAAAGTGAGTTTTGAGCCTTTATTGAGCATACAAATATACATCTTTAAACTAAATGCTCATTTTTCGTTTCTTGTGTGAATAGTCGCTTGGTTCTTACTACTCTAGAACTTCCCATGACGATACATTCACGGTCCTTACCAAGTTAAACCCAAGTAAGTAAATGATGGAGGCATTAGGACTAACCCCTTTTTATTTCAACACCATTATTTTCTTTTTTTTTACCACCTACCCAAAATCCCCCTAGTTAACCCCTTTGAGCCTAAACCTTTTCATTTCTTAACCTAAAACAAACACCCCTTTACCCACCAAAACCCTTTTTTTCATTTTAAACCCTTTATTTTAGTAACAAAGCTCGGTTTTCTCATGACTTCTCGAAAAAAAATGATGATAATGAAGCCAAAATAAATAAACAAACAAGTTTATCAAAAAGAACTTTGTTTGAAGAAATGCTTCATTAAATAAAAAGTCATAAAAATAAAGTCTTTCAAAAACCGACGCTTTTTACGCCTTTCGCCCTTTTCTACTAACCACTAACCAAACCACATACCTTTAACCCAAGCCTAACCCTTCCCCCAAAAGTCCTCTTGATATTTACAAAGGTGTATAGTTAAAAAGGAGGAGGATTGATTGCTTGGCAAGCTTATGGTAGAAGTAAGTTCCATGCCACTCTCGAGTGTTTCACTAAAATACATCTTTGGCCGAGTGTTGAGTGATCCCCCGTAAGGTATGTGAACTTGTATATAAATGGAATTTTAAAAAGGCATGTTATGCCCCAATAAGTAATTTATCTTATGTAATGTTTTAAATAAATCATGATGAATAGGATTGTAAATAAATAAAAATAAAACTTAATAAAGAATCTTGGAAATCCCGACACTCTATGACAAGCCCAAAAACCTTCTCTTCTACCCGTTCCATTTGGGAGTGTAAGCCATATTATAAAGAGTTTTGCTTGAGGACAAGCAAAGATTCAAGTGTGGGGGTATTTGATGTGTGCAAAATGCAACATATAAATTACATCAAATGTGGCATAAAACTAACCCTTTTTTAGTACTAATGTTGGAAAAAGTGTGTTTTTGTCTTCCTTTTGTATTTTCAGGATTAAATGAGCTCAAATGAACAAAAGAAGCGAAAAGGCAGCTAAATCTAACATAAATACAAGAAAATGAATAAACGTGGCATGCCCGACCCCTCGACAGCATCTTCCCAAGCAAAAATAAGAGAACAGAAGGCTGAACACGCCCCGTGCTCAATGAGCACGGGTGCGTGCCCAAGTGTCTGCAGAAAAGACAAAGTTGTAGAAGCTTCTATCACCCACCACGGGGGCGTGTCCAGCGGACACGGGGCCGTGGTCAACTCTAAGATTCTAAGAACCTAGGAAATCATGATAGTACAGATACGCTTCTGCACACGGGGTCATGCCTAGCGGACACGGGGGCGTGGTCAACTAATGTAGACAAACTGCATTTAATGAAGAAAGAGAAGATGGGTGGACACGGGGCCGTGTCCGGGCTTCTGTGCAGGCTATAAATAGGGGTGCTTGGCTCATTTGCAAACCATCCCTTGGCAAACCACCTCTCTCACACTTCACCCACCCACCACCACCACCACCATCACAACCCACATCCACCACCATCCATCATAGAGTGTGTGAGTAGTCTCGGGATCCAAGATTGATCGTAAGAGTTCTTGACAATCAAAGGCCATGTTTGCCTAAGTCTCTTACATCACTTGGTGAAGACAAGTGTCTAGTGTAATACTTTTTATTTTTAATCTTTTCGCACTTTTTATTTGGTTATGTATTAATGACTTTAATAACTAGTTTCTTATGTTGAAGGTGAATCTTCCTTATCATTTGTCCGTGGTGTCTTTGCATTATTTTACTGTCTATATAAAATAAAAGATTTTCACCATTCATATATCCACGGTCTATATGGAGATATGTTGGCAACCTGGTCGGGGGTTAAGGGAATGGTTTGGTAAGAGTCTTGCCTTGTTCAGTGTATAGATCCTGCAAGGACCTGGGTCAACTTTAGTAGGACCTCCTTCAATACCCACTGGTATTGGATGGCGGGGGTCCGAACTCCTTGATCCCCTCATATGTAAGCTACTATTAAAACATTAACCCGGCTATTTAGGATTGTATCCCTGCTGACTCAAACTACTTAGCCGAGGGTAACGTCACCTTAAAAAGAGGGGCCTACCACATTACGCATTAATAACTTAATTAATTATCTTTCAATAATCCAACCCTTTAGGATTGTATCCTTGCTGACTCAAACTACTGGGTTGAGGGTAACGTCACCGTCAAAAGAGGGGCCTACTACTATAACTAAGATAATCTCTTAAAAAGTGCAAAAGTGAGGAAATAATCAAAGGTTACACTAAACACGAGTCGGATCCAAGTGATTCATCTTGTCTATCTGTTTTTATTTTTATTTTTTTCAGCATTTTTAGTTTTTATTTTCTAGTTTAAAACCTTTTTCTAAACTTTTGATTTGATTAGACGTTGAGGATAAACCGGTATTAAAAGCTCTTGTGTCCTTGGACGACCTCGGTATCTTACCAACACTATACTACGCTCACGATGGGTGCACTTGCCCATATGTGTGTTTGGTGTTAGTAAAATATCGTGTTTTATAAATTTAAAACTTGACTAACGTGTAAAAAGGGCTAAAAATATACATAAAAATCTATAACACCACACGCGCATCAGTATAAGTAGGTGATCGTGTAGTTTATGTGTCATACAACATCATGTATGAAATGAATATGATGTCATTATTATGGCCTACCATATCAACATGAATGCATACTCATAAGTTGGAAGTTGTATGCTAGAAGGTTGACTTTCTGAAAGTCAACAAAGTATAAATAGCATGGTTAGGCATTTTAACACAAATGTAAGAATTGAGAGATCACGGGATATGTGTTAGACCAATTACATGTTATGTATGATTTTGAATTTGAATTTTAAGATATTGAACAATGTGGTTGACAATTCATGTCGTATGCGTGTTAGTGAAAGCCAATGTAAATAAGAATTGGGAAATGTATGTTAATATGAATGAGCATAAAGATTAACATTATTATGGGCATGTCGGCATGAAAGAAAAAGAACCACACTAGCATGGACTCAAGCATGGAAGGCTAACGGGTCAAGAGGAGACAAGGAAGCGGATACGAGCACGAACGCATAAGGTAAGTGATTCCGATTCACTTCTTAGTATGTATGTAGAATTTAATATTTAGGAGTGTGGAAAATTATGCAAGGACTATGTAATGAAGGAGAGTATTAAAGTAAGCGTTATTTTAGTATATCGAAGGAGTTGTTTGTAACGAAGGTTAACTAGTAGGATTAAACGGGTCGAATAATGGTATAAAAGGGATTTATAAGCCGTTTGCTTATAAATTAGCTCTTGATGCGACCCGAGGTGATAAATGGAATCACTAAGATAGGAATGAATATTGAGACTGAAAGTGGCTAGTTATGTTAGAAATAAAATGGTGAAATCAAACGGGTCGAATAATGGCTTGAAGGATGTATAAGTCCATATCTTATAATTCAGCTTTTGATGTGAGTTAGGATGATAAACGGATCCGTAATTAAATTACGGACACGTAGAAATAAGAATTACTCAAAACGGACGTCTAGATCATAAGTTATGCAAGTTTCAAGTTTAACAAGCGAGAAGTTTGGAGCTGGAAATCTGCAGCTCAATAAAAAGGAACCTTCTATCGATATAAAGGGGTCACTCCATGCGACAGCATGGGCAAGGAGCCGTCGCGCGAGGCGACGGTATGCTGGGCTGGCAAAAAATTATTTATTTAACTTGTTTTGTCTCGCGAACTCGTTTAAACACGTTTTAAACTTCCTAAGACTAATTGTTTCATGATTTATGAAATATTGATCACAAGTAAAAGTTATGAGACTCCTGGTTTTTAAATGAACTTGATGTTTTGAATGATTTTCATGTCTCTTAACTTATTTTAAAGCCGGTTTAGAACATAAGTAATGTTATGAGCCTCCGGATGGTGAAAGTATGGATTTTACCTTCGTGTTAGTGAAGGAAATCTATATGTAAATGAACTTAGGAACGAATGGTTATGCAAGATGGTGAGTATAAAATTCTATCTTAAGGAAAGTTGTGATTATAACAAGATGTATAGGATTATGTGAATACAAATGGTAAGCGCGAGAGCTTGTATGTATGTGTGCATGTATGAATGTGTGTGTATATGTGTAGAGGTATATGTTTATATGCATGTGGGAATTAGGAATGTGAATATGTGTGAATGCGGGATCTTGTCTATGTATGAATGAATGGTTTATTATGTTTTGTCATTGACAAATACTAACGAATTGTCTTGAGATTGGAATGTAATACAGGTATGAGAACATCAGGTTCAAGAAGTATTGAAGTCGATCTCGGAACAAGAGATATCAAATGGATTAAGTTTATATTGATGAATGTTATACGAATTTTTAATTGTATGATAATAATGTTATATGATGTTGATGATGACTAATGGTTAAGTTGTGAATGATGTCCGCAGGAACTACACAGATTTTCTCTATTATTAACCAATATATACGGGCGCAGATCGAGTCAAGGAGCAAGGATTGTACGGGAAGAACGGTCACCTAGCTTGGATTATGTAACATATGTAGTAATATTTTATCATTAATTTTGTTAATTCTTTTAGTAAATGATAAGCATTTTGTAACTGAGTCTTTACGTAAGCAATGTATAAAACATAGAAAGAAATTTTAAAGCTCGTTTTTCTGCTGCGTCATTAATAAGAATAAACGTAAGCTAGGGTCTTACATATCTGTGAGGATTTTGGATGCTTAACTATTAGATATATATAGTTATTTGATAGGGGAAGTAGAGTCGGGTAATTCTGGGAGTATACATATTGTTACGTCTTTGTTTAGAGCCAGGTTATCATTCAAGAAGCTTTCACTGTTAAATATTTGTGATTTTCAGATATTGAACCAGATTACAATCCCTATAGCTAAGACTAAGGGGAAGTCTGAAGACGAGCTCAAAGCAAGGGGGAGCTTGTAATCAAAGAGCCAGGTGTCGATCCTGAAAAGCGTGGAAGCTTAAAGAAAGGGGGAGCCTGGAGATAGAGTTAACAGAAAGGGGGAGCTAATTCAGAACGTAGATTCAAGAGGAGCTTGATATAACAACCCTCAAAAACACCCCTAAACACTCTACTTATACCCCGAATACACGTAAACGGACTTAAATAACCTTAGTTTTAACAAAAATCAAATAAAATAAGATATACGTGTCACTTGCGGGCCACGACCAAGTCTCCTAGGTGAGTCGCGGGGCCCGACCGAGTTATACATGGCAACCTCTCAACGTGCCATGTGGCACGACACTTGGCTAACTTACTATGGTGACTAACCAGACCTAGCCTAGCTAGGCCTGGCTCGCGGGGCGTGAAAGAAACAGAGAGGGGGCTCACGGGGCGCGAGCATGCCCGAGATCAGCCTATAAAAGGGGTCGATCAGCTTCAGTCTTCCTCGTTCAAAATCTTCTTTCTCTCTCAAACATATAGTGCGAAAATTATCAGGAATTATACCCCTAAAATACGAAGCTCTGCCTCGTTGTAAGTATTTTAAACCCCGATCACTAATTCGTTACCCTACCCGATTGATCTAGGGCACCGTAACGCATGTCAAGGCTCTGCCTGACTAAGTTCGTTGGAGTTATGTCTCGTGTTGTATGGCTAATGTGATTTGGGTTATCTTACTAACATATGTGCAGTATTTATTTTTAATAGATTATAATCAGGAACACCAATAGGAACCTGTAGAAATACCTAAGTCAACAAAGTGAGTCATTCTCTTTTTCTACCAAACTGTTTTACCAAAACCTCAAATGTTTTCAATTATACTTACAATGATTGAGTCTATGTATTCTACAATTGTGTGACAACTGGCCAAAACCAGTAATTTCCGTACTACTTTATTAATTATTTATTCCTGCAATTATGTGCTTAAACGTCAACACTAAGTGCATACTTGCTTTACATATAAATTCGTACATGTTTTATACTTCAAATATTGCATTGTGCATTATGTTAAGCGTTGCGTCAGAAAGATTAGTAAACTCACCGGTAAGACACATTGTGTCAGCACTTCCACAGAAAGCAATCAGACAATAGATTTAGGGCCTAGGAGTTGGTCCAACATCAAAGACACATTAAAACCCAAGGGTGGATACAATGGTTAACATATTCACCACACACACATCCACCACTTTCAACCCATTTCAAGGTAATCTAAGCTTATTCTAAGGTGTATAGAGGCCATCTAAGAAGACTACAAGTGCTAGAACTAGAAGGACCTCTTTGTGGAGCTATTAACCTCACATATTCATCGCTCTTCATCCTTCTTGTGCCACTTCCCTGGCCAATAGAGCTAGTTGTCAGCTTTCTAATCACTATTTTAGTTCATGTTATTGTTATGTACAAGTCACACCATCTAAGTAACTAAACTTTAAAAGATGAATATGTCAAGATCTAACATAATCATGAAGAAAACAAGTAATTTTAGTGATTTTTGGTGTATGTGATGAAGTTGATATCGTTGAATCTTGTGTGTATGTTTAGATCTAGTATGTTAAGCTTGTTAGAAGCTTAGATCTAACAAGTCTAAGCATGGATCTTGAAAGATCCATGGTTAAACTTGAAGATGAACTTGTGAAACACTTATGTGAACTTGAAAGATGAATTTTGAAGCATGAACTTGTAATCTTGAAGTGATAAAGTGTATGTAAAACTAACTTTTGAAACTAGAATCCATGAAAAGTTTGTTAGAGATTCATTAAGAAGCTTGTTTATGAGAGATTTAAAGATGTTAAGCGTGGATCTTGGAAGATCCGTGATGAAACAAGGTTTTAAACATAAAGATCTTTCTAATGAACATAAAAATGGTTTTTGAACATAATTTTCAAGACTTTAAAACCATAAAACTCATGGATGGATTGATTAGTAAATTAAAGTTTCCTAAAAAGTTTGTTTAAAATCTACAAGAATACTTGTTTAAAATTATAAGCTAAGAAATAAGAATTTCTTCAAGTTAAAATCAATATTAAGTATATATATTTTTAGGAAAAATATATGTATTTAGTGATCACCACATTTTGTGCTAAGTGTATATTATTTGTATTATATGTAGTAGTATATTAGGAACTTGAAAAATAGACTAAATACTCCCAAGGAGTATGAATACCAAAATACAGATACAAATACATGAGGATGCCTAAGCATTCAAATATACAAAATTCCTCACAAGAAAAATACATGGACAACACAAGAAAACATATTTGCATAAATATATTGGACGAATCGGACAATGGACACCTTGGACAAAATATATAAATATTCTGGAAATATAACTCGTATCTTGACAAATTTGGTAAACGGTATTTTCAAAACCGAACAAACGACAAAGTATGAATTTTTATCATTATTATGAGGATATAACATATTTTGGCAAAATTAAAAATATATTATTTTTGGAGTGGAAGAAAATATATTTTCATAAACAACTCAAAAATATATTATTTTGGTGAAAACTAAAAACATATATTTTTCTAACTATGATTTTTAAGATATATGTGGATGTATACATATTTTTGCCAAATAAAATTATAGATATTTTTCTATAAAATTCTCTTAAAATATATGTATTTAAGAATATAAAGTTGGTAATTTTAAATTATGCAAAAACAATATTCCGGAAAATTATACATAAATTAAGTAGGGAAATACTTAATAAAGACAAGAAAATATGTATTCCTATACGTATAAATACATACCGACATACACTACCAACACTTGGTAAAATATGCATATACAAGTATTATACATAAATATGAGAATACAAAATAACATACAAGTATACCTATACTTGAAAATATATATATATATATATATATATATATATATATATATATATATATATATATATATATATATGTGTGTGTGTGTGTGTGTGAGAACCATATGACAAAACAAATTAAAAATATATTATTTTTAACAATATTCCGAATAATTGTATGGAAATGAATTAGGTTAAAATATCCTTATTTTTAACTAATATTTATATATAATTTGGAATTATATAATTACATATACAACATACACCAAACATGTAACTCAAAGTATACCAGAATTCCAAAATAAGTCTTAATAAATAACTAATGCTAAGAGTCGTTACACGACCTAAGTGTCTAATAAAACATAGCACGTGTGTAGGTAGTGATATGACCCATGGATAGAGACTTTGAGTACACGAGGCTGCTGACGCAAATTTGTGAGTTCATGTCCCCCTTTTCTCTTAACTATTTTCGGATTTATAACTTTCGGGGGTGAAAATACATGCTTCAATGGTATGGTTTAGCTAAGGAATGAACTGTTAGATCATGTTGATGGGTAGTATCTCTCCTAAGTGCCATTAATCTTATTTAAGACCGAGGGACAGAAGTGGTAGATCTATCAGGTGTAGCGAGCCCCACTCATGGGTTCTTGTGTGGCCGCATGTAGTGATTTTGTTTGTTTCAGCCGGATGTACCGGAGAAATATTCGCTAGGTTTGAGTGCTTCCTACGCCACCGCACATATTAATGTCCTTGCAAAACATTAATGATCTGTTCATAGACGCTTTACATACCTGTTATCAAAAGAATCTCTCAAATGTTTACAACGTTTATTTGAAACTCATATAAAACGCATGAACTCGCTCAACTTTTGTTGATTGTTTTCAAACTTACATGTATTTTAGGAAACTAGATGGATCTTGGACGCTGATGTTATTTTCCAGCTGTAAATTTCAAGTTTAGATGTCATCCACTTTTGAAAGGTTTGATTTGTATATCCCATCCTTGATGAGATATAGAATGCAAAGCCTCGTGAAATTAGTCTTTTGTTAAACAAGTCCTTTTTGTGGAACTTGAATTTGATAATGGTTTGTAACTTAAACTCAATACCATTGTTGGTTGTAAACCTAAACAACTTATGTTTTGTAATGTTTTAAACTTATGAATGGATGAACATCATTTTAGTCATATGGTTGTTTATTATAATCGAATGCAATGAAAACTGATCAAGTCACACGTATACGCTTCCGCAAAAGTCAGGGTGTGACAGGTTGGTATCGGAGCTTCGATTGTAGTGAACTAGGATTCCTTCTCGAGTCTAGACTACAATCACTAGCATTCTCTCACGAAAACATTTTTACAACAAACAAAAAGGTTTTTCATTGCATTTACGAAAACGCCAAGATCCATGAATCAAACATTTTTCAAAGGAAAGACAAAGCAAGGACATTAGTAGGGAGGAAGAATACCTCAACTAATGTGCCAATTGAGGTATAGTCTATATGAGATAGACTTGCCGAAGATGAAATGACCCACGAAAGAACAAACGAGAGTTATATGTGACGTGTTGCATTTATTTGCCTGTATATACTAAGTAACATTATTATTCATTAATATATATGCATATATATATGTACGGAATAATTATTACCGGGAACGAGATACCTTCGACCTCGAATTCTATTATTGTTCTTGACTCGCACAATGAGACTATCGACCTCTCGTTTATTGAGGAACTTATGGCTGATGTAATTACCAAACGAGACCCTAAGCTTGATTCCGTAGAAGATGGTTGTTCTTCCCTCTCGAATGCGAAGGTGCCTGACTACGGTAGTGATGGCGAGGCGGAGGAGGTAACCTTAGACAACAACCTTATCAGTGGGACGAGGTCCCTATGGCTTTTATGAAACACGATTGATGATACTCTTATCCAGACAAGGAAGATGAGGTACTCATCTTGAAGGTGCTCCTTGTAGGATCGTTTTCACGACCAAACGAGTCGTTCAGAAGAGTTCTCAACAATACGAGAGGCGAAATTCAGTCGTATCAAAGTTATTTCAGCTGAATTGCACAAGATTCACTTTAAACTGTCTCTTATATTGAAAACACAACAGTTTATAAGCTGGAGACACTTCGGCAGCACTTCGTTGCCGGAATCAGATCGTTACAAATGACAAACACCAAGGCACTATTTATAGGCAAGCCTATTTCGTACGAAACCCCTCATACGAAACAGTATTTCGTGCGAAATGACCAACATGTCATTTCGTGCAAAATAGCTATAAACACAGATTTTCTCGTATATCATGCCTTGATCTTTCTAAACTAATACAAGACTCGATACAAGACAAAGTCGACAGACATATGCACCAACAGACTCCCCCTTGGATGTTAACGAAGTCTTCGGTGTCGAGTCTTTGATTGTCAAACCTTCAGTCTTTATCAGTCTTCTTGCACTCTCCAAAGTTACTCCATTGTAAGCATCCTCAATCAATCTCTTTCTCTCCTCTACTCTCTCTTTTCCCCTTGGATGTTGACCTGGCTCTTGAGCTTTTTAATTCTCTTGATTCTTCTTCCCAGAATCTTAAGCCTGGCTCTTATCCTGTTTAAGCATCAGCATCTTGCATAGACATAGTTTCAGGATCAAATACTAGCTCTATCCACTTCTCTTTCACTGTCTTCAGACTCCCCCTTTCGATAAGCTGGGATCGTAGTCTGGAATTCACCATCTTTAGGCTTTGGATCGAACAGCCTGGCTCAAACTCTCATATGTTCTAAGATTGTAACCTGGCTCTTTGAAATCACAGGCTCCTCAGGAATCAAGACCTGGCTCTTTGAAAGCTTCATACCTGCACAATCTCAATCACAAACATAAGTTTCACAAATTTAGAATTTTAGCAAATTCAGAAATCACTTGCAGGTATCGTTCAGAATGATTTAACCTCTAATGACAACTTGTAGACATATAATTTTCATCTCAAAATCAAACTCTCCCAAACCTGCTCATCATGTTTAGCACTTGAAATTTTGAAAATCAGCTTATCAACAACAGTTGTCGAAATTTTTTTGTATTTTTTTAAAATTTTATGCTAAAACACACTGAAGATCTTTTTGGTTTTTTTAATGAAATGCAGTAAAGAAATATATACAGACAATATTTTTGTGAGATTGTGTAAG
Source organism: Helianthus tuberosus (assembly GCA_030545235.1). Taxonomy (NCBI): domain Eukaryota; kingdom Viridiplantae; phylum Streptophyta; class Magnoliopsida; order Asterales; family Asteraceae; genus Helianthus; species Helianthus tuberosus. The sequence continues at coordinate 110,189,250 of CM060357.1, forward strand.
AGGATCATATCATTTTTTGAAACAAATCACTAACACCATTAAGCTTTAATCATTTTAAGTTTTAAACGATTCACTTAGATTGTCAGTATACTGATCCACTTAAATTTTTACACAAAGTTCAACTGTTTTGAGATACGTGATTAGTGTTTTAAGCACTTGAACTTATTCATGTGTCCCACCTCTTGAATATACTCCCGTATCCAGATTTCTATATTTAGTCTTACAGGTGAATGTACACTAATGATATCTGTAAACGGGTAATGCGAGACCATGAGAGCTCAGGTTAGAACTTTCGTTCAGACAAAGAGATGATGGTTCGACTTTAGGTATGTCCCGTTTGGGGATCTTTTCTTCAACAGCACATGATTAGCATTTTTCAATGTTTCATCATTTTTATGCTGAGGGCTAGCTTTAAGATTAAAGCTTATGCAAAGCATTATACGAGGACTAGGCTATTGCTCCCGTAAAATCAGAAGTCCTGGTATAATACCCCAGATATCATCACGCACAAAGACCTAGTATATCAGAAATAGAAAATCTTTCAAACAAGATTTCGGGGGTTACCCATATATCCAAGAGATGTTCCCCACGAAATAAGTAAGTATTCGTATTTAGGTTTATATCTCGAAAACAATCTACTAAGTGTATAAAAACCTACTGGCACATCATCAGTGAGATTGTTTTTCACATTTTGACTTTTCATATCTTTAGCGTGCTGTGATAGTCCACTGATATACTATCATTTCCTCTTTTCACAACAAAACTCATTTTTGAATTTTTCTGATGTTTTTGTCTTTTTAAATTTTATCATGTTTTTGGATTTTTCAAATTTTCGAAATTTTCTAAATTTTTACTCCCCCTAAAATCAAAATATATTTCAATTTTGATTTTCTGGGAAAATTTGAAAATAAACTGTAAAAAAAAAACAATGACAACTGTTGTGAATTGCTTCAATTCGCCATTCACTCGGCATAAACAATCAGAATTCCCCCTTTCAACAAACTATTTTCCCATTATGATTTCAAAACACTCAAGTTTGTTTTAATCAAAATGGTTTTTTCGGAAAATAAGTTTTGTTGATTTTCACAAATCACTTGTAGGTTAGGAGATCAACTTCATTACATTGTTCATTTTTTAAACACTTTGTATGAATGGAAAATCAAGTTCAACTTAATGACCTTGATTAACCACTTGTAGGTGAAAACCCACTTGTAGGTTCACTTGTCAACCAAACATAATTAAAAAATGACAATACCACTTGTAGATCGAAATTTCACAGATGTGAATTTCTCAAGAAAGATGCCGATTCCTGCTCCACACTTATCAACCTGGGAGCTCCGGCAAGTCAGGATTTTAAGCAAACAATACAGACACCCAAGCCTGACTAGCTTTGGGTGTAACCTTCTCAACTTCTCCTGGGGTTTGAACATTTCTTTTTGTTTCATAAAATTCTGTTACCCCTTTGGCCTTCCCATCGACCATCTTACCAAAAATATTTTTAACTTTTTCATTAAAAGCCTTTTCGACATCAAATTCTTTCTTTTCATAATAGAATTAATTCGAAATTTCAACTTTGCCAAATTTAGATTTCAAATTCTCAGCACGCATTGGTGGAAAATTTTCATCATCCAAAGGTGGAACTGATTTCTCTTCTTCATAACAACTTGTGGCTCCTCTGATTTTGTGGAATCAGATTCATTGCCAGAATTATCACTTGATTTCTTAACAATCCACTTGCGATTGTCAAGATTAACTTTCCTATTGTAAACCCTTTTTGAACATTCTCCAACCTCAAAAGTTAAGTTTTCAAAAACTTTAAATCTTTTGGTTGGTGGTTTACTTTTCTCAACAACTTTTTCTTTCAGTTTAAGAGACACTCCCTGTTGTGTGTTGGTTGCTTTTGAACAGTTTCTGGCAATATGACCCACTTTATGACAGTTGAAACAGGTTCTCGTCTCCTTTTTCTTTTGATCAACATCTTTCTTCATTTCCTCTTGCTTCTTTACAAGGAATTCTTTATTTGATTGCTTTCTGAACACTTGCTCTTTTTCTTCTTCGGATGATTTTCCTGAAACAAAAACAGTTTTTGGTTTATAAACTTTTTCATTTTTATGATTTTTTGGTGGAATAAAACCTAGACCTTTCTTTTTGAAATTACTGTTATGGTTTGGCTTCTTTTAAAATCCAGAACCAGAACTGTAACCCTTTTTCTTGTTTAACCTTTGTTGATCTCTTGAGGTGTACTGTTTAGGTTTTCCAGAAAAATTCATATCTTTTATTTTAGAAATATTAATTTCTGTTAGTTTAAAAACCTTTTTGATTATTTATGTTTGAACACCTCTTATTGGAAATTCTTCAATAAAATATAACCTGTCAGAATCATTCAAAGTATATGCTACTCTGATTGGTTCATCATTCGAATTAGATTTTGATAACAAATATTCTTTATTGTAAACCCGTTTGCCCTTTTTGACTATTGGATTTGACGTGTCGGACTCAAACTTTGACTCTGACTTGGACTCTTCCGTTTCATCCTTATCCAACACCTGATCGACCACTTTCTTTATTAACTCGGACTCATGATCAGTGTCAGATGATGTAAACATGACATCAATGTTGTCTGGCAATTTATTCAAAGACTCAGACTCCCACTGTAAGTTTGTTTTTTTTTTTTTTACTCTTACTGAATTTGGATTTCGTGGAGAATATCCATTTTCAAGTGGGGGTGGACACTTATTGTAACTGACATTTTGTTTCTTACCCGAATTCTTCACTTCAGTTTCTTCTTTTATTTCAGACTTCTTCTCTTCAGATGTCGTCTCTTCAAATGTCGTCATGTCTTCAACTGTGGGGTAAATCTTGTCATAACATAAGAAGCACATGAGTAACTTCTCAATAATCTTTCAACCCTTTCAGTCTCTATTCTCTAGATTTCCAACTTTTGTTCAAGTTCTGCGCATTTATCAATGTAATGATTGATGCCTGACTGCTTTGACATGAACGCTCCTTGAAGTGTCTTCATGGCTGTAGCTTGTTCACTGCTTTACTCGTTGTATTGATTCATTGCTTTGTTTAAGACATCATATGATTTTTTAGCCTGTTCATGTTGTGAATCAATTCACTATTTTGCTTCTTCATAATCTCACAGTTTTCACAATTCTCAGACACTTTTTTGCAACAGCTTCCTTTTTAACCTCAAACACTGGAATCTCTTTGTCCTGCTTTTTTATCACACGAACTTCTTCTTCAACATTCTCATCTTTCTTGGATTTGTTTAAACGCTTTCTTATTTTCTCTGCCCAATAATCATCTTCATCATTTTCAACAACTTGAGCAACAAAAGCTTTATGTTCTACAGTTTTGTTAGGATCATAATCATCCCAACTGAAATTTTCCCAAGTGAAACCTTCTAGAAGTCTTTCATCATCTTGATCTATCACTTTTGCTTTAATATCAGCTGAAACACATTTATCCCAACTAAATTCTTTTGATGAACTTCCAACACATGCTTTCTTTGATGACTTCCCTTCAATCACCTTCCTAGCATGTGCAGTTTGTGGCTGTTGTTGTTGATACGGCTGTTGGGCAACTTGATGATAAATTGCTTTCTGATAGTAATCATTGTTGCTGAATGGATTTTGAGCTCCACTTGCTTCGCGGTTTGTGCACTCTCTCTTGAAATGCCCTTTTTCCCTGCAACGAAAACAAGTAACTTTAGATTTATCAAAACCTAAAGTAAAAACATTTGCATCACGGAAATCATCTCTTCCCGTAATTTGTTTAAACTTTTCAGCTCTTCTTAACACACTGGCCAAGCACCATTTTATATCCATCAATTCCATCTCCTCAGCATCAATCTGATCGTAATCCTCCTTTGTCGACATCGGATTTCCGATCTTTCCTGCAACTAAACTTCCATAAGACTCTAACACAGTCACCAATAGAGACATATGACTTTTTGCAACTTCTTCTGAGTAATTCTGATCATTCTCAAGATTGAGTGCAATGTTGCATTGAAGAACTTTGCCACTCTTTGTCGCTGAAAAATTTGGATCAAACGACGGATATGAAGAAAATCCCATTTTGCTACTTGATCCTTGAGATGAACTTTCAGAAGAACTTTTTGCATTGAAAGCGGTTTCAATCTTTGGTGAAAGATTGGTTTTATCACTAACACCTCCTTTGTAATACAAACCAATGTCTTGTTCTCCATCATAGTTCTTCATACGTGCTATCTTTCGTTGTTCCATCTCTTGAGCTTCAAGTTGTTTAATAAACTCGCTCAACGTCATCTTGTCAAATTTTGGTTTGTTTTTCAACATCATAAGATACGTGCCCCAAACAACATGTGGCAACGCATCAGCCAACTTTTCAATCAATTCATCTTTATCTTTACTGATGTTTAATCTTTTCATAATCTTCAGTAAATTGCAATATCTTTCAATAATCTGCTTAGTGTTTTTAGTTCTTAATCCTCGGAATAGATCAAATTCTTTTTTCATAAGCGACTTTTTGTTCTTGATCATTTCATCACTTCCAAGAAACTTCGATTCTAATTCTTCCCATATCGAAAATGCACTTCCGTTGTGTTGAAGTAAAATCAAGATGTCTTCTTTAATAGCTTGCTGCAAAAGACTAACCATCATTTTTTCATCTTTGTATTTCTTTTCCTCCTCAGCACCCAGATTTCTAATTTCAATTTTCACTCCATTGTCCCCAACCGGTCTACTATATTGAAATTCAGTATGTTCCCATGAATCTAAGTGATATGCCTGAACTCAGTTTGTAAAACGTTCAGCCAATCCACTGTACTCCTCAATACTCATGAGCTTAGGCGGTTTTTGAGTTATCCCTGTTTCATTTTCTAGCATCGTACTCTGAGTAATAGTAATCGGACTAGCAAAAGCATTGTATAACTCGTTTTCCATGATTCGGTTTTCAAAATATCACAAACTTGATCTTTCAAACGAAAACACTTTCATGCGAAATGGCCCTTCAAACGAAATGACTAAACTGATATGAAATAGATGATTTCGTACGAAATACCACACTTTCAAACGAAATAGATGATTTCGTGCGAAATGTTCAAACAAAATGCCAACTTGGTGCGAAAAAGGCTGATTTCGTACGAAATGAGTTGATTTCACACGGAATGAAATAATCTAGAGTGATTCCGTGCGAAATGAGCTAAGACAATTTGATTTCATGCGAAATGAGATACTCAATTCATGCGAAATGCTGCTGATGTCATCATATCGGCTTGTTTTTGACAAAATTGATCAGGTTTTAGTCCAAATTTAGGTCCAATTCTTTCAAGGCTTTGTTAAAACAGTGTTTCGCGCATTATGTGAGAAAATCAAGTCATTCTGACCGTGAAAACTTGTTTAATTTTGAAAAGAAGGTGTAGAAAACAGAATTTGTAGCTGAAATGGTAAGAACTCTTCCTCCTGAGCTCTGATACCACTTGTAGGATCGTTTTCACGACCAAATGAGTCATTCAGAAGAGTTCTCAACAATACGAGAGGCGGAATTCAGTCGTATCGAAGTTATTTCAGCTGAATTGCACAAGATTCACTTTAAACTGTCTCTTATATTGAAAACACAACAGTTTACAAGCTGGAGACACTTCGGCAGCACTTCGTTGCCTGAATCAGATCGTTACAAATGACAAACACCAAGGCACTATTTATAGGTAAGCCTATTTCGTACGAAACCCCTCATACGAAACAGTATTTCGTGCGAAATGACCATGACCTATTTCGTACGAAATGACTATGTCATTATAGTCATTTCGTGCGAAATGACCAACATGTCATTTCATGCGAAATAGCTATAAACACAGATTTTCTCGTATATCGTGCCCTGATCTTTCTAAACTAATACAAGACTCGATACAAGACGAAGTCGACAGACATATGCACCAACACCCCTCCAACTACTATTGTTAGGAACTCTTTTTATTCCTACTCTATCTAAGCATTAAACCATTTTGCACGTAACAATAACGGACGTTAGCGCATGGACCATAATAAAGGTCCCTTCTATGTTGAAGGTATGAAGACAATAGTGTCCCCCCCTGTCACACCCTGACTTTTGCGGAAGTGTGATTATGTGTGACTTGCTTAATATCATTGCATTCAACCATAACAAACAACTATATGATAAAACCAAGATGTTCATCCATAGATAGTTTTAAAGACATTACATGCAACATTGTTTTAAATCCCAAAACATAGACTTCGTGTTCAGAATACAACACCAACAGGTTTTAAGTTCCATAAGGACTTCTCAAAAGACACTAATGAAAACTAGGCTTTGAAATCTGTATCCTATCCAGGATAGGATACACACTCCAAACCATTCGACACCGGAAGACATCTTTTATTCCAAACACTTGAAACCTTCAACACCCGCCAGATCCATACTTAGTTTCCCTGAAATACATGTAGTTTGAAAACATCAACAAAAGTTGAGCGAGTTCATGTGTTTAGTGTGTGAGCTCGAATAAACTTTGAAATCATCATAAGTACGTATGTATGAATTGTAAACCCTGGTATGAAAGCAAACAAGGAAACAGATTGATTAATGTGTAGCTAATATATTAATATAGGTGAAATGGTGCAGGAAGGCTCAAACCTTTGCGTATTTCGTACCGGGCCTCCCGGCTGGAACGACATAGTCACCACATGCGGCTAACTCGCGGCCCCATGGGTGGGGCTCGCAACACCCAAATAGATCTATCACTCATGCCCCTCGGTCCTTATAAAAGGATTAATGGTCTCAAGTTAACGCCTACCCATTCACATGATCTAACAGTTCATTCCTTAGCTAACCATACCATTTGTAATCGTCGTAACATTTGTAACATGTATTTCACCCCCGAAGTTATAAAACTGAAAACAGTTAAAAGAAAAGGGGGACATGAACTCACGGTTTTGCGTTCTTCGTATCCAACTGTAACTCATAGTTTCCTCTGGAGTACGCATCTACCTACAACGTACTACGATCTATTAGACGAGTGGGTCGTGCCTTGACTTAGTATTAATTAGTGTCTTTGAGTTACGTTTCATTGTGTCTTCAATATTATTCCAAGTTATATAATTATTTGTTAAAATAATAAATATTTTAACTTAAATTATATTTATTAAATTTTGGAATAATAGTTAAAATAATATATTTTAACTTATTACATTTATGTATTTCCGGAATAATATCTTTAATAAAAAAACATCAATATATATTTCCAAAATATATATTTTAAGAATTATTACTTAGAAAAATTATTCATAATTTTTCAATTGGCAAAAATATTTATTAATCTCATACAAGTCTCAAAAATAATATATTTCCAAGTTTAACTTAGAAAATATATATAAATCCATTTTTCATCCAAAAATAATGTATTTCATGTTTGTTTGAGAAAATATATATTTTCTTCCAAAAATAATACATCTTCTAATAATTCCAAGAAAAATATATATATTTTTACTTGCCAAAAATAATATATTTTCTCCTTGTAAAAAATATGATATATTTTGTAATAATTGTAAAAATCATATTTTTGTTCTCTTGGTGTCCGAAATAATATTTACCAAAATATACTTATGAATAAACTTTTCGGAATATTTTGTAAGTTATATTCCTTTCTTTGGTTTATCCAATATTTTGGGTATTCTTTGTATATTCATTCTCTTGGAATTTTGGTAATATTTTGGATTGAAATTTTTAGTAATTTGTTGAGTTATATTATTTCAAGTCCTAAAATAATATAACTAATACACATAATATACAAATAATCACACACATGGTGACTTCTAAATATATATTTTCCTAAATACATATTTAGTCACTTTTATGTATAAAAACCAACCTCCAATATTTATAATTTTTGTAACAAAAATTATGGCAAATTTTATATAAAAATTCATGGTTAAAAATATACTTGTAAATATTTGTTTAAAAATATTTTTCTAAGTGTTTAATTTTTAGAAAATTTTTGCCATAGTTTCCCCTAAAATTGGAGGTTTCCATGCCTTCAAGGCATATCGTTTTCTTTTGTAAATCAACACAATTAACAACAATTTAATCTACACTTACCAATTTGCCAAAAACAAGCATAAACTACTACCTCATGAACTTGAAAATTTATAAAAATTTGTAATAACTTACTAGTGTGTTTAGTAAGCTTAGTTACCCTTTAAAGTGTGGTTGTTTCTTTAAAAGCATCACTTTTTAAGAAATTAGTTTTTTACAACTTGTAATTACATTTTCTAAAAATGTTTCTTCTTGGATTAAATACATGATGCTACACTTGTTTAACCACTAAAAATATGGTTTATGTATTTAAGAACCAAGATTAAGTAAACTTTGTATTTTTAACTTGATTTCTTGAAAAATCATTCTTGAAATCATAGATTTACAAGACTTAACAAGAAAACAACTTATACCTTCAAGTTCATGATTCACATAAGGATGATCTATTGATCTCTAACATTTTCATCCTCTCATCTTGCTAGATTATGTTTTTAATCATCATCTAGCAAGATTATATGATGATCAACATCAAAAACATGAGTAAACAACAATCAACAAGCATAATAACACATAAACATCATGATTTCTTGTGATTTTAAGCTTATGTTCAAGTTTCAAGTTTCAAGTTTCAAGTTCAAGATTCTTAGTGTTCTTCATGATTAACAACATGTATCATTCTTTAACCACTTAAACAAGATGTAAAATGAAGTGTAGAGTGTTCTTACTACAAGCTCAAGGCTAGGGATGATCACTAGTTGATGAAGATGATAAATGTGGTGGATAAAAGCACAAGAGAAAGGTCCTTCAACTTCTGAAAGCTCCGAGCTTCCTTGTATGGCTCCTAACACCCTTGTATTTATGTAGAATGGATGAGACTTGAAAGATGATGATGATGGTGTGGAGGTGGGTGTTCGGCCGTGAGGTGAAGGGGGAAGAAGAAGAGAAGTGGTGTGTTGTGTGTGAATGAGAAATGAGAGTTATGATCTTAGAGTTTATCTTATAATCCAACAAAACACATTTTCCATTAGTCTTTATGTTTTATAAAGAGAAAACATTATCTATTATAATAACTAAATAAAATCAATAGTGGGGCCCTTGTTTGGGCCATGAACTAGGTGGGGGGGGTCTAGATTAGGGGTTAAACATGAGTTAGGTTTCATGGTTAGATTTCAAGTATCTAGTTAGGTGTTTACTTATTAGATGTTTATATAGTGTGTTATGATGTTCGGGAACCATAACTTTCTTGGTAATGTTAAAATAATGCTTCTAGTGAAAATTTGGTGTTTCGGGTAGTGTCCGGTTGTTCGGTTGGTTACCGGTTCGTTAAGGTGCTAAACTTTGCATTTTAGTGTGCCTTATGTTACCTTTTGTGACAGTTTTGATTTCCGACACTTAGGAAAGCATTCAGGATCATTTAATCATATTTCTGCATGATATTAAGTTGTTTAAATGCTGAATTTTGCTGAATTCTGCTGTTTATGTGAGTTTTAGGCACTTTCCGGCACCTAAACTATCACTAGGAAGGTAGTTTTATGATTCTTACTTTCCTACACACTATACTAGTGTAATACTTGGTTTCTGGCTCATTTTGTGTCTCAATACAATGTCTGTCTATTTACTGAACTCCGTCAGCATTTTTCTGATTTGTCTGATAACTGTGTTGCTGGTGTTTTGTGCATCATTCGAATCAACCAAGTTTGCATGCAGTAATGATATGTCATTTGCAATATATGATGCACATGTATGTATATGGAAATAATCGGAAAGCAATTCAAGTCATTAATTGAAATTCAGCACAGTCATTAAGCACTAATCGTTGTTTAATAATTGTACGGATGCATGCAAATTTGACAGTTGTCACACCCCCACCTGATCGGCTGCTTTGAACGAGAGAAAATTAGGGTGACCATGCAAGACAACTTATTATTACGGGGGCCCACGTAATAACAACTTGTAGTGCATGGAAATCCTGGTGGACTCTGTAGGTCAAGCTAATGATCACCACCCATTCGAAATTTCTAAAGTTGTCAAACCCCCATCTAATAGAACACTAACCGAGATAGTTACTATAACACCCTACAAAGTAGGAAGTCTGTATTTGCCTACTTCGTGCCTAATACTTCTACATGTAGTACGAGTCGTTTGGGACCCGATATATAAGCAAGTGAAGATGGCTAACACTTCGGGAAAGATTTTCCTCAACACCTTAGGATTCGTGTGTTTAAATTTGTAAGGAGCCTACAACACCCCAACTTATCCATTGTAGTTGCTACGATAGACCCTAACATTTGACATCTGTTTGCCCCAAGGGGGTAGCATGGCGAGAACTGTCGTGTAACCCATTTACCGCACTCTATTCGACATTCATGAAGACCATACCAACCATATTGGGACTCATGGAGCCCAAGCAAAATCAATGTATGCATCGCACAGTCCAGTGTGACAAAGGGGTCCTCCCTACATCAGACAATCGAGGCCCATGAAGTATAGAAAACATGTTATAAGGACGGAAGTGACTACTCGATTCTCCCCTTCTCAACGGATTCCCATTCCATTTAGGCACATGGATGACACATGCAAGAAGATTCTTCACGACTTTCACCCCACATGCACTCTATCACCCACTAACTATATCACCACCACCAACACCCCTATTAGTACCTCCACACTCTCTATCCCTTAGTGCACCCCATAGATTGGGTATTCGCGCCCTGGAAACCGCTCTACGGTTGTTACAACGCACAATCCGGTCCCGTGGAAGAAGTCACGTACCCTCTCGACCTTATTTATGCGTTTTCACTATCACCCCCCTCCCCTACACGTGGTAGTAATGCACAACCCCCATCTTTTGGGAAGTATACCCGTTTTTGGTAAAACTAAAGACTATGGAAGAGTCAGAGACTTGAGGAATAAACAAGGAACAAGGTGAATGAAAGACCTCACCATATTTTGTATGATACTGTATGACTTGCATCAACCGGAGTGAGATGACTCCAAGGAGGTTTTCTTCACAAAACCAATTGTAACAAGTCGACACGGTATATATGAAAGTCGATATATCTTTAACAAGATTTTGTTGTAACTCATTTTACCTCGCTACAATGGTGAGATGATTATGGTGGAAGGATTTGCATAAGCATCATTATGAATTACCTTACCCTTATACTCATAGCGCGCGACGAATGAGATTTTCTTTCACTCATAGACGACAATATTTATTCTAAAATAAATGTCCAATTTGGTCGATAAGTTTATACATGTGAAGCTCATGAAACCACAACATAGGAAACACTGGTCAAGCCCAATCAGAACCTTGACCTGCAACACGAGCTGAGCTCGAAGCGCTAGTAAACCAGCAGGTCGCCAAAGCAATCGTCCAATACGAAGCCAGCAGTACTGCAAACAATGGCGGAATAAGAGGAACCATATTGGGAATCGTTCAGGCGATAACTCTTGCCCTAGGTCCTGCCAAGGGCGGATTAATGATGGACAAATCGAATAAAGGTCCAGTGAAAAAGAAGACGCATGTGGAGTCTTCTTCGGATAGAAATAAGAGAAAGTATACGCATCCCAAGCAAGGCTTTAAATCAAGCAACAAACATAAGGGAACTGCCACGACTAAGAAAGTCAAGGCATTCGTTGCCACGACTAAAACATATGGTAAAAACTACCAAGGAGAACTACCAAAGTGTGATAGGTGTGGTTATCATCACACAGGTCCATGCAAGACTCGTAGGTATGGAAATTGTGGTAAGACCGGGCATAGCAAGGAGGCATGCTAGTCTGGTACGGGGCACGTGAATGGAATTCTGGGCAGTAATAGAAACGAAAAGGGCAAAGGTTGCTACAGATGTGGCGACAAAGGACATTATTGGAAGGACCGCCCGAAGAAAAATCAAGCTCGTGGGAGCATTTTCACGAAAGGAGCACCCAAGACATGCCAGGACCCGAACGTAGCACGGGTACGTTCTCTATAAACCAACACTTTGCATCCGTTCCATTTAATACGGGCGCCGACTTTAGTTTTAAATCTATAGAACTTAAGATATACTTGGCTTAGAAACGAGTAAACTAGACATCCCATATTCTATAGAGTTGGCAAATGGGAGATTAGTCAAGGTGGATAAAGTGATTAAGGGTTGTACTCTTGAACATGGGGAGCGACAATTTTCTATCGGCCTTCTTCTAGTTGGTTGGGTAGTTTGGATGTAGTTGTCAGAATGGATTGGTTGACCAATAACTTGGCTGAGGTGGTTTATCATGAGAAAATCATTCACATCCCTCTTGCGAATGATGAAACACTTATTGTACATGGCCTTCATGAAGTTGACGCGAGGACGCTGGGCCCCATAAGGCGGTAGATTGTGACATCCCACATTGGTCATAGAAGTGCAGAACTACCCCCGAAAAGGCTGTATGGATTTCCTCACAAACGTCATCGACAAGGAGACCAAGGAGCCAAGATTAGAAGACATCCCCGTTATGAAGGAATTTCCAGAAGTCTTTCCCGAAGACTTTCCTGGGCTACCTCCACATCGATGAGCGGAGTTTCGTATAGATCTAGTGCTAGGATGCAGCACCAGTGGCAAAGGCATGATACCGACTAGCTCCGTCCGAATACAGAAGCTTTTAACGCAACTGCAAGAGCTGCTAGACAAGGGAATTTATCTGGCCAAGCTTCTCACCCTGGGGAGATCCAGTGTTATTTGTTAGGAAGAAGGACGGCAGTTTTTCGTATGTGCATACGACTTGACCTGGGAGGAACTCAAAGAACTGATGAGGAAAAAGTATTGTTCAAGGTCAAAAATCCTGAAGTTGGAACTGATGAGGAAAAAGTATTGTGCATAGGCTACATGGAGTTAAACAAACTAACTAACCATCAAGAATTGGTACCCCTTACCGAGAATTGATGACTTATTCGATCCACTTCAAGGTTCCAGCTACTACTCCAAGATTGACTTGAGAGCGGGATATCATCAATTAACGATACAAGAAGAAAGCATCCCTAAAACAGCCTTTAGAACTCGCTATGGATATTATGAACTCCTTGTCATGCCGTTCGGTTTAACGAACGCACCGACATTATTCATGGAACTCATGAATCGGGTGTGTAAGTCGTACCTGGATAGGTTGATGATTGTCTTCATTGATGGCATCCCCATATACTCACGAACCAAGGAAGAGCATGAGCAACATCTGTGAGCTATCTTGGAACTCTTGAAGAAGGAACAACTGTACGCGAAACTATTAAAGTGCAAATTTTGGACTCGCGAGGTGCAATTCTTGGGTCACGTGGTGAATGAGAATGGAATATAAGTCGACCCTACCAAGATTGAGGCAATAAAAAATGGGGAAGCACCTAAAACCCCAACAAAGATACGATAATTTCTGGGGTTAGCTGGTAACTACAGGAGAGTCAGAGAGAATTTTTCAAAGATTACTCAGCCGCTAACGTCTCTAACCCAGAAAGATAAGAAATTTGATTGGGGTGAGAAACAAGAAACGGCTTTCCAACTGTTGAAAGATAAGCTTTGTGACGCGCCGATTTTATCCTTACCCGATGGTACCGATTGTTTTGTGGTTTATTGTGATGCTTCTCGACAAGGTGTTGGTTGCGTGTTGATGCAACGGGACAAAGTCATCGCGTACGCGTCTCGTTAGTTGAAGGTGCATGAGAAGAACTATACCACACACGACCCTGAGCTGGGTGCTGTGATATTCGCGTTGAAGATTTGGCGTCATTACTTGTATGGTACTCGTTGCACGATCTTTACAGACCAAAGAGTTTGCAACACATTTTCGATCAGAAAGACTTAAACATGAGGCAACGAAGATGGGTCGAGCTATTGAATGACTACGATTGTGAGATAAAGTATCACCCGGGTAAGGCAAACGTAGTAGCGGACGCCTTGAGCCGCAAGGAGCGTGCAAAGCCTCTAAGGGTGCGAGCCTTAGAGATGACCGTACAAACTGATCTCACTACTGGGATTCGTGAAGCTCAGCAAGAAGCGCTTAAACTGGATAACCTACAAGTCGAATCATTGAGTGGAATGGAAGCGCAATTGTTTCCAAAGGAAGATGGAACATTGTACTTCATGGAGCGAATTTGGGTTCCATTCTTTGGCGATCTACGCACACTTACTCTGGAAGAAGCCCATAAATCAAGATACTCTATTCATCCCGGATCCGACAAAATGTACCAAGACTTGAAGGACTTTTATTGGTGGCCCAAGATAAAAGCCGAGATCGCTACATATGTGGGTAACTACCTTACTTGTGCCAAGGTTAACACGGAACACCAGAAACCATAAGGCCTGCTGCAACAGCCTGATATTCCCTTGTGAAAGTGGGAACATATATCGATGGATTTCTATACTAGGTTACCGAGAACGCAAAGAGGCCACGATATGATTCGGGTAATTGTCGACTAACTTACAAAGTCCGCATATTTTCTACCGATCAGCAAGAAAGACAGCACCAAGAAGTTGGCAGAGATATATCTCAAGGAGATTTTGGCACTTCATGGAGTGCCTGTTTCTATCATATTAGACCGAGATGGTCATTTTGTGTCAAGGATTTGGCAAACGTTTCAGAAGGCTTTTGGATCTCAATTGAATCTTAGCACGGCCTTTCACCCTCAGACGGACAGCCAGAGTGAACGAACGATACAAATTTTGGAGGACATGTTGCGTGCTGGTGTGATGGACTTTGGTGGAAGTTGGGAGTTTTCCTATAATAATAGCTATCACACTAGCATTCAGACTGCCCCGTTTGAAGCTTTGTATGGGCGAAAGCATTGGTCTCCGTTGTGTTGGCACGACACTTGGCTAACCTACTGTGGTGACTAACCAGACCTAGCCAAGCTAGGCCTGGCTCGCGGGGCGCGAAAGAAACATAAAGGGGGCTTGCGGGGCGCGAGCGAACCTGGGATCAGCCTATAAAAGGGGTCGATCAGCTTCAGTCTTCCTCATTTAAAATCTTCTTTATCGGAAATTATACCCCTAAAACATGAAGCTCTTCCTCGTTGTAAGTATTTTAACCCCCGATCACTAATTCGTTACCCTACCCGATTGATCTTGGGCTCCGTAACGCATGTCGAGTCTCTGCCTGACTAAGTTCGTTGGAGTTATGTCTCGTGTTGTATGGCTAATGTGATTTGGGTTATCTTATTAACACATGTGCATTGTTTATTTTTAATAGATAATAATCAGGAACACCAACAGGAAGCGGTAGAAATACTTAAGTCAACAAAGTGAGTCATTCTCTTTTTCTACCAAACTGTTTTACCAAAACCTCAAATGTTTTCATTTATACTTACAGTGATTGAGTCTATGTATTCTACAATTGTGTGACAACTGGCCAAAACTAGTAATTTCCGTACTACTTTATTAATTATTTATTCCTGCAATTATGTGCTTAAACGTCAACACTAAGTGCATACTTGCTTTACATATAAATTCGTACATGTTTTATACTTCAAATATTGCATTGTGCATTACGTTAAGCGTTGCGTCAGAAAGACTAGTAAACTCATCGGTAAGAAACACTATGCCAGCACTTCCACAGAAAGCAATCAGACAATAGATTTAGGGCCTAGGAGTAGGTCCAACATCAAAGACACATTAAAACCCAAGGGTGGATACAAGGGTTAACATATACACTTTCCGGAAACTAAACTATGCAATAAAAGACACCCGAAACTCACTTTAAATGCTGAATTCTGCAGAAAATCAACAAAAAACAACAATTTAACAGCAAAATATTATGCAGAATTGATTTTTAGTGTCCAGAATAACTTACAAAGTGTCGGGAATTAAAACTGCCACAAAAGGTGCTTCATACCTAGTAAAACTGCGCAATTTAGCACTTTAACGAACCGTAACGAAACAAATATGTCACACCCGTAAAATCCACAAGCGGAATATCACCGCAGGTAGCGTGACTGACCAGGATCCAGCCACCAATCATATTGAACAATATAAATAAATAAATAAAATCCAAACCAAACAATATAATTGGTGTCAAAACAATTTCACAAAGTCTGAGTTATCAGCGGAAGCAATAAGTTCAAAACCAAATGACGAGTTTAAATTTCATAAGTTAATCATGAACACACAACGGTCCATGCTCCACAATGACTCCTCCCATGCAAGCTCCTGCTTAGTACCTAACGACCTGCAAGGCATGTAACAACTAGTCAACAACAATGTTGAGCGAGTTCACAGTTGGTTGTCCATTTCAGTGTTGTTCCAAAAACCATAAGTTATTTTGAAAACCATGAGTTACCCAGTTCCTTGTTTCCCAAACCATATACTGTGGGGGCTACCCCATGTTGTAAACCACTAGACCCGTTACCATATCGACTACTGACTGGAGTCATGTTTAAAACAACAAACCGAGGCGGAAACGTCGGGGAGTGTCGTAACATAATCATTGTTTCACAACACATGGATAAAAGTTCTGTTTTATTGAATTAAGTTTATTACATTGTATTGAAACTAGAAACAAAACATGAACAAATTGACTTTCATTGTTATTAAGTCACTAAGGCCTTGTCCATTCCTACGTGAGCGCGCACCAATATCATCATCAAACATCATCAACTATGGTACCTGGAACATATGTGAAAATACGTCAGCATAAAGATGCCGGCGAGTATATAGGTTTTATGTGAGTGTCGGATTCATGTCTCGTTTACATTTGGAAAATAATTCGAACAACTTTGTTAATTGATATTTAGAAAACCAAGTTTTGTAAAATGTTTATGTTGAAAATTGAAATAACCAAGTCAAAGCAGATTAATTATAGGTTATAAAACCTCGATGCCATGAATCTTAACTCAAAACATTTGTTTATGTAAACCCATATTGTAAATTGTTTTTGAAATAAAACTCGAATGGTTTATATTGTTAGAAAAACCTTGAAATATAACTTTGTTTTGAAAACACTTGCCCAAGTGATCTAGATAACGCAACGATATATAATGTGTTAAAACACTTATATATAGGAAGTACCAGCGGCGTATCCACCATGCTTTTATCACATTACACCCGCCCTGTTACCTTATCACTTCCCTAAGCCAATGGTTCAAACAGTTCAAATAATTCACATGGATCAAAACAGTTCCAAATGGTTCAAACAGTTCAAATAATTCAAATAGATCAAACGGTTTCAAACGGTTCAGCAGTTTAAATAATTCACATAGATCAAACAGTTCCAAACGGTTCAACAGTTCAAATAATTCACATAGATCAAACAGTTCCAAACGGTTCAAACAGTTTAAAATGTAAAACAATGTGTCCATATGCTGGATGAACATATGCAACAAAATGTAATATATGAAAATCAATGTGCTAATGAAATCATACATAGCAAAACATAATGAAATCATGTACTATATGCGTACTAATGAACATAGCAAGTATATGATATAAAAGCATGAAAAGCACGAAAGTAACAAGTAGGCACATGTGTTTCACCCCAAAATGTTTGAAAACAGTAAAAGAGGGGAACTATGTACTCACTTGAGGATGCTTAGAAGTCTTTAATAACAACCAAGCAAAGCTATAAGGATCACGGAAATCAATCGGCACCTAATATAGATAACTACATTAATAACCGGACCTAAATCGGAAGATCGGATAGTATGAGGTTTCGTAAACCAAATGAGTGGTGGAACTCTTATGATATGGTTTAATAAAGCCTACATACTAAAACGAAACCTAACCTAAGTGCTTACGACCCATTACGACTCGTTTAGGTAGCTTACGCTACTTTAACGCGTCGCTCGCGTAAAACGCGTTCGGACCGCCTAACTAGTCTTATGACAAGTATTATATGCCTTAACATGCCTACTAATGTTACCTAATCAGTTTAGATGTAAAAATTTAGATTACGTATGCTTAAAATGAGTTTATGCGCAAAAAGGGCATTTTGGTCATTTTCCTAAGGCATATAAACTACCTATCATACAACTAACTAAACGAAGTGGCCATAAGGTATAACCTCGGAAGGTTATTCCCTATACATCTATGGTCACTAAACATGCTTGGTCGGATCCTAATGATCAACCAAACGGGTCGGGTTCGAAAGTCTAAGCGGTTGTTTAGACCGTTTATCTCACGACCCTATATAAGCACTAATCTAAAAGTGACGAGTTAAACATGTTAAAACATGTTTAACGAAGTTTGAAAACAAGTTTGATATCAAAACAAAGGGTTTTGATACCCAAGAATAGTTTGGTTGCAAAATACGCGTAAACGCGTATTTTGACCGAAACTATGACTCGTCACTAAGCCTAATCAACGTGGTAATCAGTAGCTATAGTCACAAGGGACTATAACCATCGTGATTACGCTCACGTTGCGAAGTTCAAACGAACTTTGTGTTGACCAATGATTGGTCAAAGCAGAAAGTCAAACACTATTTGACTTTCGTGCTTTAAAACGCATAAAAGAACGAAAGAAACTTACAACGGGTCCAAGCAATGAAGATTTGATCTAAATATTACTCAGGTATGAAGTATACACTCCAACTTAGAGAAAATATCAGATCAAAGTGTGAATTGAAATGAAATTGGGGTTGGGTATTTATAGAGTTTCGACCACCGTTAAGATCGTTCCTCGATAAACGAGCTTAAATCTGGACCGTCCAAGTGTGACCACTGTTTTGGTAATCTATGGGTGCCCAAAACAAGCCCCTAGAGTTGCAAAACCATGCTTAAAACCCAGGAAACCAGCTGCTGAATCAGAAAACTGGGTTTCTGATCTGGGCAGCTCTCATGCCCCGCGTAAGAGGAGACCCCTGCTTACGCGCCCCGCCAGAGATATCTTTCACAGAATGTCAGAAATGGCCCCTGAATGTGCAAAACTTGGTTTTTGATGCATTTTTGGCACGTTTTGTCACACCCTGACTTTTGCGGAAGCGTGGTTATTGGTGTGACTTCTTAATACCATAGCATTCAATCATAACAATTCTATATGATAAAAACATGAGATGTTTATCCATTAATTAAGTTTAGAAAATTACCACAACATACTTGTCTTGAAAACATCGACACCAAATTAAGTTACAACCGTGACTTGTTTAAATGAGTTCACAAAGACTCAACAAAAGACGTTAACTAAAACCAAGTTTAGAAACATGTATCCCGTCTAGGAATATGATACATCTCCTAAATTCTACGACCACGGATGACATCCTTTATTCACGACGCAGCTTGACAACACATGCATACACCTGCCAGATCCACTAGTTCCCTGAAATACATGTAGTTTAAAAAAACATCAACAAAAGTTGAGCGAGTTCATGTGTTTATATAAGTATGTATAAACCTTTGTAAACAGTGTATGTATGTATGTCCTGGCATGAAAGCAAACAAGGAAAAGATCACCAATGGTTTGCAAGGCCACTGATATATGTGACGGTGTAGGAAGACTCAAACCTAGCAAAGTTGTACTGGGCTTCCGGCTGGAAGACATAGTCGCCCTATGGGCCACCCTGGTCCTCATGGGTGTGGGCTCGCTACACCCAAAGAGATCTATCACTCATGCCCCTCGGTCCTGATACGAGGATTAATGGTCCTAAGTATCCGCCTACCCAATCACATGATCTATGGTTCTTTCCTAGGCTAATCATACCAATAGTATTCGGATGTAATCCTTTGTAACATGTATTTCACCCCCAAAGTTAATAAACAAAACAGTTTAAAAGAAAAGGGGGACATGAACTCACAGTATTGCGTCTTCAGAACCGTAACCCAAAGTCTCTTCAGCAAACCCGACTACCTACAACGTGCTAGGGTCTATTAGACGAACGGGCCGTGCCTTGCTTTCGTATTTACGTTTTTGAGTTACGTTTCTTATGTTCCCAATATTATTCAAAGTTATGATTACTTGTTAAAATAGTAATTATTTTAACTTTAAATTATATTTAATCTTGGAATAATTGTTTAAACACTATTTCTGTGTTAATACTTCTCAAGTATTTATTTTTCGTATTTCCTTCCCAAGGATGGGGGTATCTTATACATGTATTCTCGTATTCTCGTTTTCGTATTCAAAATAATATATTTTCAAGTCTCACTTTAGAAAATATATATATAACTTATTTGTCAAAAATAATGTATTCCAAGAAAATATATATTTTTCCCAAAAATCATATATCTTCTAAATATACTAGGAAAATATATTTTTTTTACCTCCCAAAAATAATATATTTTCTTCTTGTTGAAAATTTGTCATAACTTGGTAATATGTACAAAAATCATATTTTCACTTCTTTCGATTCCAAAATAATATTTGCCAAAAAAATATACTTATAAGAGTATTTTCCGAAATATTTTGTAAGTTACGTTTTCGCGTTCGGTTTCACAATATCAAGTGTGTAACTTATATATTTATTCCTTGTAATCTTTGGTATTATTTTGGATTTGTAAATTCTTGGTATTTGTTAAGTCATATTATTTTACCCTAAAATAATATAACTATTCCACAAAGTATACAAATATTCACACAAGTGTCTTTAATATAAAATATATATTCTAAATACATATTTATCCATTTTTATTTACAAAAACCAACCTCCCATACTTGTATTTTTGTAACCAATTTTATGGCAAAGTTTATATTGAAAAACATAGTTTAAGACATACTTGTAAATACTTGTTTAGAAAATATTTTCTAAGTGTTTGTATTTTTAGAAAATTTTGCCATAGTTCCCTTTGAAAATGGAGGTGTCCATGCTATTTAGCATATCATTTTCTTTTCAAAATCAACACACAATAATCAACAATCAACCCTGAACAATATTATACTTACCAAGTGCAAAAACTATTTAGCATATCATTTTCTTTGAAAATGGAGGTGTCCATGCTTGTAGTAACTTGGTAATGTTTTTAGTAGGTCAAGTTATCCTTTAAAGTGTGTTTATTTCTTTTAAAATCTCATTCTTAAAGAAACTAGGTGTTTACAACTTGTAAACCTATTTCACAGAAATGTTTATTCATTAGATCTTCTTGTTTCATAAGTGTTTATACACTTGTTTTTCCACTAAAAATTAGTGTAGGTTTAAGTAAGAATCTAGTTCTACTAAAAATCATATTTTGAACTTGGTTCTCTTTGGAAAATCATTTGTAAATCTTGGATCCATAAGACTACCAACTCACTTTGTTTATTATTTGTCAAGAAATCATCAAGTTCGTGTTTACACAAGAAGATGATTATATTATGTTGTCACATAATCATCCTCTCATTTGCTAGATCATGGGTTTAATCATAATCTAGCAAGCTCCATGTGATGATCAACATCATATTCTCAAGTAAACAACAAGTAAACATCATACATATACTAAACAACATCATTTCATCCATATTTCATCATATGTTAAGCTTTTGTTTATGATTCTTGATTATGTCTTTTAGTGTTCTTATTATTAGCATCATAATACATCTTTTAACCAATCAAAATAGAAGTAAACAAAGGTTACAAGGATCTTACTACTAGCTCTAAGCTAGGGAAGAACACAAGATGAATATGGAGTGGATAAAAGCAATTGATGGAGGTCCTCCAAGATCCAAGAGCACCGAGCTTCTTTAGTAACCCTCTTACACCTTGGAAAGCACTTGGAATGGTTGGATGATGATTGAAAAATGGTGGTGGTGGGGGTGTGATCTTTGGCCGAGAGCAAGAAGGAGAGAGGGAGAGAATTGAGGTGAGTGATGATGAGAATGATAAGGGATTATGCTATACTTATACACACATTGAGCTTTTAACCAATGGTTTAAGTGTCTCAAGAAGTACAAGCATGATCTACATCAAATCCAATCAAGATCATGGAAAGATTTAGAGAAATCTTATGGGGTGGGGTCACCTTGTGACCATAAATCATGAGGGGGAGGGGGGTAAGTGTAAGTTTGAATGATAAGTAGGTTAATTAGTTGGAGGTTAAGTGTAAAGTCTAGAGTTTTAAGTGTACGATGCATTATATAGTGTTTCAGGGGGTCCGGGAACCATAACTAGCCAAGAAATAATAAAACAATGTTTTTAGTATAATTTTGGTGTTCCGGGTAATGTCCGGTCGTTCGGTTAAATACCGGTTCGTTAAAGTGTCAAGTTATTACGTTTAGTGTTTATTAAGTACCCATTTGTGACACTTTTAATTCCTGACACTTAGGAAAGCATTCAGGACCATTTTGTCATATTTTTACCTATTACTAGCATGTTAAAATGCAGATTTTTGCTGATTAATGCAGAATTCTGCACTTTGAGTGGGTTTTAGGCACTTTCCGGCACTTAAACTATCACCTAGTGACGCAGTTTTATGATCCTTACTTTCCTACACACCATACTAGTGTAGTGCCTTGTTTCTGGCCCTTACGGGGTCTCAAAACACTGTCATTCTATGTACTGACATTGTCAGCATATTTCTGAGGTATCCGCTAACTGTGCTAATCGTGCTTTGTGCATCGTTCATGTCACTAAAGTTTGTATGTGATAAATGATGTGACAATATGAAATGTGATGCACATGTATGTATGATACAGAAAGCAGTTTAAATCATCATTTGTAATTAAGCATAGTCATTAAGCACTAATCAAGATTAATTAATTGTACGGATACCTGTAATTATGAGGGTTGTCACATTCTCCCCCTGCTAAGAAAATTTCATCCCAAAATTTTAGTTCTGCTACTAGATGCAGGGGTCTTGGGGAACAAATGTGGATATTTTGCTTTCATGCGATCTTCACGCTCCCAAGTGAACTCTAGGCCGTGTCGCGCGTTCCAACGAACCTTGACTAGTTTGACACTACTCCGTCGCGTCTTGTTAACCTTCCAATCAGTAACCTCAATAGGTTCTTCAGCGAAGTGGAGTGTGTCGTCAATATGAACTTCGTCGGCAGGAATGACAACTGTTTCCTGAGTTGGACTCTTTTTCAGATTAGATACATGAAATGTATCATGAACGCCATTCAGCTCTGCGGGTAGATCCAACTTGTAAGCTACCAGACCAATCCTTTCTAGGATTTTGAATGGTCCAATGTATCTTGTGTTCAACTTCCCACACTTCCCAAAGCGTGCTACACCCTTCCAGGGTGAAACCTTTAACAAAACCATATCTCCTACCTCAAACTCCAGAGGTTTCCTCCTTCGGTCCGCATAACTCTTTTGTCAATCACGAGCCGCCTTGATGCGTTCTCGGATCTGTGTAATCTTATCAGTCGTCTCTTGAACCAATTCAGGACCAACAAGCTGTCTATCACCCGCGTCTACCCAGCATAGCGGTGATCGACACTTGCGTCCATATAGAGCTTCGAACGGTGCGGCTTGAATGCTTGCATGATAACTGTTGTTGTATGAAAATTCTACCAAGGGTAAGTAAGTGTCCCAACTACCACCCAAATCCATTACGCAAGCTCGTAACATGTCTTCCAACATTTGAATCGTTCGTTCGCTCTGGCCATCAGTCTGCGGATAGAATGCAGTACTCAGATTCAACTGAGAACCAAAAGCTTCTTGGAAGGATTGCCAAATCCTTGACATGAACCTTGCGTCTCTATCAGAAATAATTGAGAGAGGCACTCCATGTCATGCAACAATCTCTCTGAGGTATAGCTCAGCAAGCTTGCTCGTGTTGTCTTTTTCTCTGATCGGCAGAAAGTGTGCAGACTTCATCAGACGGTCCACGATTACCCATATCGTGTCATGACCTCTGGGTGTCTTTGGTAATTTCGTTATAAAGTCCATTGAAATCTGCTCCCATTTCCATTGGGGTATTTCAGGTTGTTGCAAGAGGCCTGAAGGCTTTTGATATTCGGCCTTTACCTTGGCACAAGTTAAACATTTGCCAACATATGTTGCAACATCGCCCTTCATTCTTGGCCACCAATAAAAATCCTTTAAATCTTGGTACATTTTGTCCGATCCTGGATGGATCGAGTACCGTGATTTGTGAGCTTCATCAAAAATTACGTCTCTCAGACCACCAAATAGAGGAACCCATATTCGTTTCATGAAGCACAACGTTCCTTCCTCATTTGGTATCAACTGCTTCTCCATCCCACGGAGATATTCATTTTCAAGATTCCTTTCCGTGAGAGCTTCTCTCTGCGCGGCACGAATGCGCAATGAGAGGTCCGTTTGAATAATCATTTCCATTGCCCTAACCCTTATGGGCTTGATCCTTTCCTTCCAACTCAAGGCATCGGCGACCACATTCGCCTTCCCTGGGTGATACTTGATCTCACAATCATAATCATTTAACAACTCCACCCATCGGCACTATCTCATGTTAAGCTCTTTCTGATCGAATATATGTTGCAGGCTCTTGTGATCAGTAAAGATTGTGCATCGCGTGCCATACAAATAATGTCGCCAGATTTTCAAAGCAAACACCACAGCGCCTAATTCCAAATCGTGCGTGGTGTAATTTTTCTCGTGAACCTTCAACTGGCGCGAAGCATATGCTTTAACTTTCTGTCGCTGCATTAACACGCAGCCTAATCCTTGACGCGAGGCGTCGCAATATACCACGAAGTCGTCAGTGCCTTCGGGTAGAGACAAAATCGGTGCGTCACAAAGCTTGTTTTTCAACAACTGAAATGCTTCTTCTTGCTTGTCTCCCCATTCGTACTTCTTGTCTTTCTGGGTGAGGGAGGTCAATGGTTAAGCGATTTTCGAAAAATCCTCAATAAATCTGGGGTAATATCCTGCCAACCCTAGGAACTATCGAATCTCGGTTGGCGTCTTCGGAGTCTCCTAGTTCTTGATCGCCTCGATCTTTGTGGGATACACATGAATTCCATTTCCGTTAACCACGTGACCAAGAAACTGAACTTCCCGCAACCAGAACTCGTACTTCAAGAACTTCGCGTACAATTTCTCTTTCTTAAGCAGTTCTAAAATATCTCTTAGGTGTTGCTCATGTTCTTCCTTTGTCTTCGAGTAGATCAAAATATCATCGATAAACACGATCACAAACTTATCGAGATACGGCTTACAAACCCTATTCATCCTATCCATGAATACTGTGGTGCGTTCGTCAGACCAAACGGCATAACCAGGAACTCGTAATGTCCATATCGAGTTCTGAAGGCAGTCTTCGGAATACTTTCCTCTTGTATTCTCAATTGGTGATAACCTGATCGAAGGTCGATCTTGGAGTAAAAACTCCAACCTTGTAGTTGATCGAACAGGTCGTCAATCCTTGGCAAAGGATACCGATTCTTAATAGTCAACTTGTTTAACCTCGGTAGTCGATACACATGCGGAAACTACCATCTTTCTTTTTAACGAACAAAACTGGAGCTCCCCAAGGCGAGAAGCTTGGTCTGATAGATCCCTTATCCAATAGCTCCTGATGTTGTGTTGACAGTTCTTGCATTTATGAAGGTGCAAGTCGATAAGGTGCTTTAGCCACAGGCGCGGCGCCTGGAACTAAGTCAATGCGTAGTTCGACTTGCCTTTGCGGCGGCAATCCTTGCAAGTCTTCTGGAAAGACTTCAGGATACTCCTTCACGACTGGAATATCTTCTAACTTTGGCTCAGTGGCTTCTTTATCCACGATGTGTGCCAAGAAGGCAACACATCCTTTCTGTAAACACTTTCGAGCCTTCAAACAACTAATGATCCTTAAGGGCGTATCACGCTTCTCTCCATGTACCACAATCGTCTCTCCATTCGCCATCGGAATGCGAATGACCTTCTCGTGACATACAATCTCTGCTCGGTTGCTTGACAACCAATCCAACCCCACTACCACGTTGAAGCTTCCCAACTCGACGGGCAGAAGATCAAGCGAAAACTCATGCTCTCCCATTTCTATCACGCAACCTCTGATGACTTCACTTGCTTCTACTAGCTTTCCATTTGCTAGTTCTATCGAATACGGAATGTCTAACTTACTAGCTACCAATCCAAGCATATTCTTAAACTCTAGCGATACAAAACTATAATCGGCACCAGTATCAAACAGTACAGATGCAAAGCGTTGGTTGATAGGGAACGTACCAGTAACCACATTTGGATCTTGGCGAGCTTCTCTCGCTCCGATGTTGAAAACCCTTCCTTGAGCTTGATTGAGCTTTGGGCATTCTCTCTTGAAGTGCCCCATGTCTCCACAATTAAAACAACCTGGTCCTCGACCATTACCGTTCCCATTACCACCTTGATTGTTTTTTTGATTGCGATTTCCACTCCCAGCTTGATTTCCAAAGTTACCACGGTTTCCATTACCTCCATTATTTCCTTGCGGGCGGTTTCCATTCCCATTACCTCCACGGTTGTTGTTACCAAAACCCCTTTGACCACTACGGCCAGTACCAACCCAGCATGTTTCTTTCGAGTGACCAACTCTTCCACAAGATTCACATTTTCCAGATCGGCATCGTCCATTGTGATGCAACTGACACGCATCACATTTGGGCAAGGTGCCCATATACCCCTTTCCTTTGGCCTTGGCCGGTGTGTTTGTCTCATCCTTCTTGTTTGTATTGCTGGTACCTTTCTTAAAGTTGGAGAACTTCTGCTTGTTCTCACCGGATGACTCAACGTGAGTCTCCTTCTTTTTCTGGTCAGGAGTCGAAAACTTGTTTAACCTGATAGCTTCTTCAGTCAGTGATACACTCAAATCAATTACCTCAGTAATTGTTGCAGGCTTTGACGATGTCACCATACTCATAATCTGAGGTGCCAACCCCCAAATAAACCGCTCGATGCGTTTGAATTCTGGATCAACCATATACGGCACAACACGTGACAAGTCGTGGAATCTTTGGACGTATTCAGCAATTTTCGGGCCGTCCATCTTGAGGTGCCAAAACTCAGTTTCTAGCTTTTGGATTTCAGCCCTGGAGAAGTATTTCTTTCTCATGAGCTCCTTCATTTCATCCCATGACATGGCGTAAGCAGCTTCTTCCCCCAAGGTCTGGACTTGAAGATTCCACCAGGATAAGGCACCATCCAGAAAGAGTCCTGAGATGTAGGTGACTTGATGTTCAGGAGCACACTTGCTCATCCTTATCACAGAATCAGTATTTTTCGTCCATCCCCCCGGTGCCGTCGAAATTCAATGGCTTACAGTCTAGAAACTGTTTATAGGTACAACCTGTACAAGTAACATCATTCACGGTAAGCATTAGCGATCGCATATGGAATATCCAAATGTAACGTAATGTGCCTATGGTGACTTAACATTACCATGGGGTGGGTTGCTTCCAGAGGTACCCCCGCTATGTTCTGAGCGCAAGGCCTCGTGTTGTGCTATAGCTCGTGAAATCTGTGCTTGTAACTCAGCCTCTGCAGTGGGCAGACGAGTTTCCCTTCGTGGAGGCATCTTCTATAAGAAGATCACATCGGTCAGGTCATAGTAAGTATAGTAAGTATGTAACACACATTTGTAATACCATTTATCAATGCAAATAAACACATAACATCCCATGTCATAATACAAACAAGTAATCCAACAACGTATGTAATGAGAATGTTGCGATTGAGCTTTCATATATCAAGACCATAGGTACAGTTTTACATGTTCCACAATATATCATACATCAAAAGAGACTAAGGGTCACATCACCCTTGTCCGAATCGTCTAACAAACTACATCAGTCAAAAGTCAAAAGTCAAAGTGTGGTCTTCAAAAGGCTGTGCAATCTGGCTCAATAGCTGCACTCTCATCAAAAGTATGCTACCTGCATCAAACCAAAAACCCCTATGCTGATGGTGGAGGAGGAGGAGGTGGAGGAACGAAAAGCAACCTGCGCAAATGCGCTAAATCCTCCTCAAGTGCATGAACGATACGCAACAGATAGCTAACCTGCTACTCCATAGTATGAAAACGGACATCAAAATCAGGGTACGGTAGGAGAGGAGCTGG
The DNA here is from genome assembly GCA_030545235.1 of Helianthus tuberosus. Lineage (NCBI taxonomy): Eukaryota > Viridiplantae > Streptophyta > Magnoliopsida > Asterales > Asteraceae > Helianthus > Helianthus tuberosus. The sequence goes on from CM060357.1 coordinate 110,217,157, forward strand.
TGGTGTCACGAATGGTGACTGACAAGGACAAGGCGGAGGACATGGGATCCTCTCTAACTCCATGACTCTCCTACACAGCATCTCCTACTGGAGCTGCAGCGACAAAAGCAAATCATCCCTCGTGTATCCAACGTGGAAGGGATGGTATGGATCAGATACAGGCATCATGTTGGGCAGAAACCAAATAAGTGGCTCGCCCGTGGGTGCAGAAACAAAAGGAGCAGTGCGTGTAAACTGTGACATGAAAGGATCAGCTGCTGACACAGGTGGTACATGACTGGGCTGCTGACTTGATGGACCTTCCCCCGGACAGGGAGGAGGGATATCCTGAAGGAACGTGACCGGTAGATCTGTGCGGTGAATGTCAGACTCATGTGGGTGAAACTGGGCGACATCAATGGGTGCATGTACAGGTGCAGGTGGGGGAGTGACAGGTCTAACAAAAGGAGGATAGTCGTCGTCGTCCTCGATCCACCCATTGCGGGTGTGTGCATATCTGGGATTTATATGGGTAGCAAAAGGAGCACGATCAACAAGTACAGGGATCGGGTCAGGTAAAGGTGGTGCAACAACTGGAATGTCAATGGGTGCAGGGTCATGCTCGGGCAAAGGGTCATGAGCAGGTATAGGCTCAGGTGCAATCTCAGGCTCAGGGTCAACTGGAGCAAACTCAAGATCAACGGGTATATCAAAGAGCTGATCGTCAGGAATGACAGGTGCCTCAAAAGGCTGCTCATCGGGGACAAACTCAATCTCGTGATCAGGGTCAAAGTTGTGTGGAAAGAGAGGATCAAACTCATCCTCAAACTCGAAGTCCTGTGGAGGAACAGGGGCAACAGACATAGCAGTGTCCGAATCAGAATCGGTGGGATAATGCTGTAATCCCAGTGCGTGCAGTGTAGAAGATGACACAGACTCAAACGAATCAGGACCAGAATGGTCAGATAAAATCTCCATGACAGGAACCTCGACAATCGGAACAGCAATGACATCAGCGACTGGAATCTCGACAAGCAGAACGACAACGTCATCATCGACTGGAGCTCCATCATCCTGGGCACCCTCAGGGGGACCCTCAATAAAGGGATCGACGTCGTCGTCAGACATAGCATCAAGAGGCAGATCCTCAAGAGGAAATGCAACAAGAGGAAAAGGAGCAGGGATTGGAACAAGAAGTAGATCCCCGTCAGGAAGACCATCAGCTAGTGGTATATCATCCCCAAAATCTGGTAAAGCAAACGGCTGGAAGTCATCATCATCGCTACTCGTAGTGTCTGAAGTGAAAACCTCAGGGTCTGTGGCTTTCTCATCATCCGAGACTATGGCCATAGGGTCTAGGGTATCTGATACTCCACTATCAGAAGAGGACATGTGTCTGTGATAAAACAATCACACATATGCACATATATCAATAATCATCAAATAAGCATGTAAGTCATAACAATGTAAGCATGTATTCATCCTAGTCTCCCCAGACAATCCCACCTAGCCTCTCAGACTGAACTCCCTAGTCTCTTAGACTAAAACCCTCCCAGTTTCTCAAACTGACTAACTAGTCTCTAAGACTCAATTTTCCCAGTCTCTAAGACTAAACCTCCCCAGTCTCTAAGACTGAACTCCCCCAGTCTCTAAGACTGTACCTCCCTAGTCTCTAAGACTGAACCTCCCCAGTCTCTAAGACTGAACCTCCCCTAGTCTCTAAGACTGAATTATAAACATAGCCTTGAAATGTGTTTTGTGCCTTTTATTTGTAAAAATGTTTGTTCCTTAGATCTAGACATTTTGTGTATGCAATGTAAAAATGCTTTCGTGAGAGTCCTAATGATCGTAGTCTAGACTCGAGAATGAATCCTAGTTCGCTACGATCGAAGCTCTGATACCAAGCTGTCACACCCAGACTTTTGCGGAAGCGTGGTTATTGGTGTGACTTCTTAATACCATAGCTGTCACACCCTGACCACGTAAAACAACAAAGCGTGTCGGAAACGTCGGGGAGTGTTGTAATAGAATTATCGTTTCATAACCATGGATACAAAAGTGTTTCGTTTTATTAATAATATTAAACATTAACATTGTTCTAACACATAGCAAACAAGTTTTGTATCGACTATCATAGTTTTATGTCACTAAGGCCTCGTCCAGATCCTATGTGACGCATGCATCCTAGATCGTCAATCAAGCAACAACACCTGAAACATATGTAAAAACAAAGTCAGCAAAGAAATGCTGGCGAGTACATAGGTTTTATAGGAGTATCGGAATCATGGCTTCGTTTACATGTTGCAGTACTTTATTAGACTTCAAGAGTCAAAATACAAACCTCGTTTTGAAAAGCGTATTGCAACATAATTAACCAACTCAAACCAAATGGGTTATAGTTTATAAAATCTCGTAGCCATGCTTCTTAACCCCAAAACGTTTTGTTTTAGAAAACCATCTTGTATAACAACTCGTAAAAACTCGTTAACAAAACTCGTATGTTACTTCGAAAACATCGTTGTGTGACATCGTTTCGCTATCGTTTACCCAAGTGAACTAAATAACGCCACGGTATGTAATATGTTGAAAACACTTATATATAAGAAGTACCAGTGGCGTATCTACCATGTTTTCAGCATATCACACCCGTCCCGTTATCTAAACACTTATCCAAAAACCCATCGTTTATCTAATTCGTTTAACTCGTTCAAATCGTTCTATTGCTTCAAATCGTTCAATATCGTTTCAAAATCGTTCAATCGTTCAATCATTCAATATCGTTCTCGTTTAAATCCCCCTTGTTTTAATTGTGAAAACTTATTTATGGTCGTCTCGCTAATAACATTCAAACCTTCGTGACTCGCCCATCGTTCAACTCGTTCTCGCATTAACAAACCACCAAAGGGTAAGTTAACAATCATCAGATTCAGTCGTTACCCACAACACCCACACATAACCATGGGTGTAGTACAATAACGGGATTTGTCAGATCCTATGGTACCATAACCTAATACTGGTCGGCTTGATCAATGCTAATGAATGTCATTCGTTATGTAACTACAACCAACAAGTTCGTTCACATTATCGAAATCGTTATTAGTTTAGTATACATCGTTCTAATCGTTTTTGAAATTCGTTCACATTATCGAAATTGTTATTAGTTTAGTATACATCGTTCTAATCGTTTTAGAAATCATCGTTTAAACCTTGAAAACATTTAGTACATATGAATCACCCCAAAACAATTGAAATTAGTAAACTAGGGGAACTATGTACTCACATGTAGTGCAAGGTATCCTCAATCAATAGTACTTCAACAAACTCGAGTAAACCAGAGAAATCAAGTAGCACCTAGTTATCAAACCACTAGTCAAACAATAGACGCCTAAATCGAAAGATCGGACAGAATGAGGTCTTGTAAACCAAATGAGTGTTGGAACTCATGTGATATGGTTTAACAAAGCCTACATCCTAAATGAAACCTAACCTAAGTGCTTTCGACCCATCGTGACCCATTAAGGTAGCTTACGCTACTTTAACGCGTCATGCGCGCCAAGCGCGTTCAAGACGTCTAACTAGTCCTAGGACAAGTATTATATGCCAATACATGTTTTATCATGTTGTATAATCAGTTATGTATAAAAGTTTAGGTTACATAAGCTTAATTACCATTTACACATGAAAAGGGCATTTTGGTAATTTACCTATGGCATATAATCTACTTATCATACAACTACCTAAACTAGGAGACCATAAGGTATAACCTCGGAAGGTTATTCCCTATGCTACTATGGTCACTAAACATGTTTGGTCGGATCCTAAGATCGACCAAACGGGTCGTGTTCGAAAGTCTAAGCGGGTGTTTATTTCGCTTGACTTACGACACTATACAAGCACTAATCTAAAAAGTGATGAGCTAAACATGCTAGAACATGTTTAGTTAAGTTAGAAAACAGGTTTGGATATCAAAACAAACGATTTTGATATCCTAGAGTAGTTTGGTTACAAAATACGCGTAAATGTGCATTTTGGCCGAAACTACGACTCATCACTGAGCCTAGATAACGTGGTAATCAGTAGGTATAGTCACTAGGGACTATATCCATCGTGATTACGCTCACGTTATGAAGTTCAAACGAACTTCACATTGACCAAAAACTGGTCAATGAAGAAAGTCAAACGCAGTTTGACTTTAACGTTAAAACAAAAGAAAAGAACGAAAGAACACTTACAGAAGGTCCCCGCAAGCTAATCTTGATCCAAATAGCTCAGGTATGAAGCAAGGGCTTCAACTTAGAGCACTTTAGGTCAGATTTTTGTGTGGAAGAAGTGAAATTATGGTGGGTATTTATAGGAAATGGACCGCCGTTAGGATCGTTTCTCGTAAACCGTGATTCAATCTCAACCCTACACATCAAGACCATGGTTTTATAAAACCATTTGAGCCAATAGAATCAGGAAATACCATGTGCAAGGTGGTTTATGAGTGCTTAACAGCTGGATCAAGCTGTGATCAACAATCTGATGTTCTGGGAGGTCCTTACGGACCGTATGGCTAAGGGCTTATGGTCCGTAAGCCTTGTGCAGACCAGCCAAGTTTCAAAAATGGCAGAATAGGCCCCTGCAGCTCAAATCTTGGTTTTCGATGCATTTTTGATATGTTTCAGCCCCGTTAACCCCATTTCAAAGCTCTAAAATGAAGTTAAAGTATAAGGAACTCAAAACATGCTCAAAATATCTCAGATGTCGGTTCGTTTGGCCGTACGGTTGCGTTGTTCGGTTAGTTACGACGGAAGTCGTAACGGACGTAAAAACGGTCCAAATTGTGCGACGAATGGATTTTTGACAAGCCAATCACTAAAACATAATATTTTAATGATCACATAAATTTTTGGATGTCCGGATGTATTCAGAACGTAAGATATGCGCGAAAGTGCAAACTTGTGTACTTTTTGACGCTTTTAGTCCCTTTTGATCAATAAAGTTTATTTTAGCATACCGAACCTCTCAAAGCCTATTTATAAGCTATGTAAAGGTTATTTAGGGTATGTTTAACTTATGATCAAGTTCCGGAACGTTTTTTACTATATAAATCGGTATAGTTTCGCAATTTGACACAAATAGTCCCTGCGATCGAACAAACTTGATTTCAACACAACACACCAAACCATCCAAAACTTATTTCTAAGTTATGTGGAGGTTATTTAATATATGTTAAGCCTATTTCACTATCCCGGAGTGTTTGTTGCATTAAACTGGTTATATTTACGCATCAGTGCGCGTATAACCTTCCAGAAAGCGATTTAAAGCTTTAAATCGGAATCGAATCGAATTGTAAAATCACCAAATACACACACATAGAAACACCAAAACACATATATAATAACACCAAAGCACATTGTTTTATTAATAATCATCATTGTTTTACATCGTACATCGATTACAGAACACAGTTGTCACAGTCTCCCCTACTTCAGGAAATTTCGCCCCGAAATTTTAACTAGAGGATGCTTGTGAAAACAAATGTGGATATTTTGCCTTCATTTGGTCCTTATGTTCCCAAGTAAACTCTGGGCCACGTTTGGACTCCCAACGAACTTTAACCAAATGAATCTGTTTGTTCTTCAACTGTTTGAATGTACGGTCCACTATCTCCACGGGTTTCTCAACAAAGTGCATCGTTTCATCGATTCGGATCTCGTCGAGAGGAATGTGAAGATCAGCGTCAGCTAAACACTTTCGCAAATTGGACACGTGAAAAGTCGGGTGAACATTTCCAAGCTCTGGAGGTAGCTCTAGACGATAGGCAACCTTTCCAATTCTTTCCACAATCTTAAATGGTCCCACATATCGAGGTGCAAGTTTTCCTTTCTTTCCAAATCTCACGACTCCCTTCCAAGGTGAAACCTTGAGTAGGACACGATCTCCGACTTGAAATTCTAAGGGCTTGCATCGCATATCCGCATAACTCTTTTGACAGTTTCGAGCTGTCACAAGATTATCGCGGATTTTCTTGATTTTGTCTGTTGTTTCCAGAACGAGCTCAGGTCTAGTAAGCTGAGCTTCACCGGTCTCATTCCAACAGACAGGTGAACGACATTTTCGACCATAGAGAGCTTCGAATGGCGCCATATTAATGCTAGCATGATAACTATTGTTGTAAGAGAACTCGATCAAGGGCAAATGAGAATCCCAATTACCACCAAAGTCTATTACGCATGCTCTAAGCATATCCTCCAAAGTTTGAATCGTTCTCTCAGATTGACCATCTGTTTGGGGATGATAAGCAGTGCTTAGATTCAGTTGGGTTCCCAAAGCAGATTGCATGGCCTTCCAGAAATGAGATGTAAACCGAGCATCACGATCAGAGATGATATCCAAGGGAACACCATGTCATGATACAATCTCATCAACATAAATCTTTGCAAGCTTATCAGCAGATAGATCCTCGCGAATCGGAAAGAAATGAGCTGATTTCGTTAATCGATCGATAACAACCCAAATAGCATCATGACCTTTAGACGTACGCGGTAACTTAGTGATGAGATCGATTGCAATGCTCTCCCACTTCCAAACCGGTATCTCTGGATGTACAAGCAAGCCAGAGGGTCGTTGATGTTCGGCCTTGACTTTGAGACAAGTTAGGCATTTCGATACATACAAGGCAACATCCTTCTTCATACCAGGCAACCAGCACTGAGTACGAAGATCCTTGTACATTTTATCAGCACCAGGATGGATAGAATATCGCGACTTATGAGATTCGTCCATTACCATGGTGCGAAGATCGTCCTGTTTCGGAATCCACAATCGATCCTTAAAATAGGGCAAACCATCGTCTTTCGCTTCGAGCTTAAGCTCAAGTTGACGTGGTAATTCATTACCTATCAAATTTTGTGAAACACAAAATTGCTGAGCTTGAAGAACATGAGTTTGAAGATCGGATAGCGTTTGAATAGAATGAAGCTTGACTCGCTCTTTTCGACTAAGCGCATCGGCTACGACATTCGCCTTACCAGGATGGTAGCGAATTTCGCAATCATAGTCGTTCAAGAGTTCAACCCAACGTCGTTGCCTCATGTTGAGTTCTTTCTGATTAAGAATATGCTGGAGACTTTTGTGGTCTGTGAAAACCACACACTTCGTTCCATAGAGGTAGTGTCTCCAGATTTTAAGCGCGAAAACCACAGCTCCTAACTCAAGATCATGAGTTGTATAGTTCTTCTCGTGAACTTTCAATTGTCTAGATGCATATGCTATAACTTTACCCCGTTGCATAAGGACGCAACCAAGGCCTAAGTTGGACGCATCGCAATAGACAACGAAATCATCGCTTCCCTCGGGCAGAGATAGAACAGGAGCATTACATAATTTCTGCTTCAGCGTTTGGAACGCTCCTTCTTGCTTGGGTCCCCACTCGAAAGGCTTATTCTTCTGAGTCAAAGCAGTGAGTGGAACCGCAATCTTTGAGAAATTTGAAATGAATCGACGATAATAACCAGCAAGACCAAGAAAAGATCGAATCTCTGTAGGCGTCGTCGATGTATTCCATTCCTTAATAGCAGCAATCTTGGATGGATCCACATGAATACCCTGCTCATTGACTATATGACCCAAGAATTGAACTTCTCTAAGCCAGAATTCACACTTGGAGAATTTAGCAAAAAGTTGTTCCTTCTTCAGGAGTTCTAATGTTAAGCAAAGGTGTTGCTCGTGCTCGGCAATCCTGGCAAGTCTTCTGGAAAGACTTCAGGATACTCCTTCACGACTGGAATATCTTCTAACTTTGGCTCAGTGGCTTCTTTATCCACGATGTGTGCCAAGAAGGCAACACATCCTTTCTGCAAACACTTTCGAGCCTTCAAACAACTAATGATCCTTAAGGGCGTATCGCGCTTGACAACCAATCCATCCCCACTACCACGTCGAAGCTTCCTAACTAGACGGGCAGAAGATCAAGCGAAAACTCGTGCTCTCCCAGTTCTATCATGCAACCTCTGATGACTTCACTTGCTTCTACTAGCTTTCCATTTGCTAGTTCTATCGAATACAGAATGTCTAACTTACTAGCTACCAATCCAATCATATTCTTAAACTCTAGCGATACAAAACTATAATCGGCACCAGTATCAAACAGTACAGATGCAAAGCGTTGGTTGATAGGGAACGTACCAGTAACCACATTTGGATCTTGGCGAGCTTCTCTCGCTCCGATGTTGAAAACCCTTCCTTGAGCTTGATTGAGCTTTGGGCATTCTCTCTTGAAGTGCCCCATGTCTCCACAATTAAAACAACCTGGTCCTCGACCATTACCGTTCCCATTACCACCTTGATTGTTGTTTTGATTGCGATTTCCACTCCCAGCTTGATTTCCAAAGTTACCACGGTTTCCATTACCTCCATTATTTCCTTGCGGGAGGTTTCCATTCCCATTACCTCCACGGTTGTTGTTACCAAAACCCCTTTGACCACTACGGCCAGTACCAACCCAGCATGTTTCTTTCGAGTGACCAACTCTTCCACAAGATTCACATTTTCCAGATCGGCATCGCCCATTGTGATGTAACTGACACGCATCACATTTGGGCAAGGGGCCCATATACCCCTTTCCTTTGGCCTTGGCCAGTGTGTTTATCTCATCGTTCTTGTTTGTACTGCTGGTACCATTCTTAAAGTTGGAGAACTTCCGCTTGTTCTCACCGGATGACTCAACGTGAGTCTCCTTCTTCTTCTGGTCAGGAGTCGAAAACTTGTTTAACCTGATAGCTTCTTCAGTCAGTGATACACTCAAATCAATTGCCTCAGTAATTGTTGCAGGCTTTGACGATGTCACCATACTCATAATCTGAGGTGCCAACCCCCAAATAAACCGCTCGATGCATTTGAATTCTGGATCAACCATATACGGCACAACGCGTGACAAGTCGTGGAATCTTTGGACGTATTCAGCAATTTTCGAACCGTCCATCTTGAGGTGCCAAAACTCAGTTTCCAGCTTTTGGATTTCAGCCCTGGAGCAGTATTTCTTTCTCATGAGCTCCTTCATTTCATCCCATGACATGGCGTAAGCAGCTTCTTCCCCCAAGGTCTGGACTTGAAGATTCCACCAGGATAAGGCACCATCCAGAAAGAGTCATGAGATGTAGGTGACTTGATGTTCAGGAGCACACTTGCTCATCCTTATCACAGAATCAGTCTTTTTCGTCCATAACCCCGGTGCCGTCGAAATTCAATGGCTTACAGTCTAGAAACTGTTTATAGGTACAACCTGTACAAGTAACATCATTCACAGTAAGCATTAGCGATCGCATATGGAATATCCAAATGTAACGTAATGTGCCTATGGTGACTTAACATTACCATGGGGTGGGTTGCTTCCAGAGGTACCCCCGCTATGTTCTGAGCGCAAGGCCTCGTGTTGTGCTATAGCTCGTGAAATCTGTGCTTGTAACTCAGCCTCTGCAGTGGGCAGACGAGTTTCCCTTCATGGAGGCATCTTCTATAAGAAGATCACATCGGTCAGGTCATAGTAAGTATAGTAAGTATGTAACACATATTTGTAATACCATTTATCAATGCAAATAAACACATAACATCCCATGTCATAATACAAACAAGTAATCCAACAACGTATGTAATGAGAATGTTGCGATTGAGCTTTCATATATCAAGACCATAGGTACAGTTTTACATGTTCCACAATATATCATACATCAAAAGAGACTAAGGGTCACATCACCCTTGTCCGAATCGTCTAACAAACTACATCAGTCAAAAGTCAAAAGTCAAAGTGTGGTCTTCAAAAGGCTGTGCAATCTGGCTTAATAGCTGCACTCTCATCAAAAGTATGCTACCTGCATCAAACCAAAAACCCCTATGCTGATGGTGGAGGAGGAGGAGGTGGAGGAACGAAAAGCAACCTGCGCAAATGCGCTAAATCCTCCTCAAGTGCATGAACGATACGCAACAGATAGCTAACCTGCTGCTCCATAGTAAGAAAACGGACATCAAAATCAGGGTACGGTAGGAGAGGAGCTGGTGGTGTCATGAATGGTGACTGACAAGGACAAGGCGGAGGACGCGGGATCCTCTCTAACTCCATGACTCTCCTACACAGCATCTCCTGCTAGAGCTGTAGCGACAAAAGCAAATCATCCCTCGTGTATCCAACGTGGAAGGGATGGTATGGATCAGATATAGGCATCATGTTGGGCGAAAACCAAATAAGTGGCTCGCCCGTGAGTGCAGAAACAAAAGGAACAGTGCGTGTAAACTGTGACATGAAAGGATCAGCTGCTGACACAGGTGGTACATGACTGGGCTGCTGACTCGATGGACCTTCCCCTAGACAGGGAGGAGGGATATCCTGAAGGAACATGACCGGTAGATCTGTGCGGTGAATGTCAGACTCATGTGGGTGAAACTGGGCGACATCAATGGGTGCATGTACAGGTGCAGGTGGGGGAGTGACAGGTCTAACAAAAGGAGGATAGTCGTCGTCATCCTCGATCCACCCATTGCGGGTGTGTGCATATCTGGGATTTATATGGGTAGCAAAAGGAGCACGATCAACAAGTACAGGGATCGGGTTAGGTAAAGGTGGTGCAAGACCTGGAATGTCAACGGGTGCAGGGTCATGCTCGGGCAAAGGGTCGTGAGCAGGTATAGGCTCGGGTGCAATCTCAGGCTCAGGGTCAACTGGAGCAAACTCAAGATCAACGGGTATATCAAAGAGCTGATCGTCAGGAGTGACAGGTGCCTCAAAAGGCTACTCATCGGGGACAAACTCAATCTCGTGATCAGGGTCAAAGTCATGCGGAAAAACAGGATCAAACTCATCCTCAAACTCGAAGTCTTGTGGAGGAACAGGGGCCGCTGACATAGCAGTGTCCGAATCAGAATCGGTGGGATAACGTTGTAATCCCAGTGCGTGCAGTGTAGAAGATTACACAGACTCAAACGAATCAGGACCAGAATGGTCAGATAAAATCTCCATGACAGGAACCTCGACAATCGGAACAGCAATGACATCAGCGACTGGAATCTCGACAAGCGGAACGACAACGTCATCATCGACTGGAGCTCCATCATCCTGGGCACCCTCAGGGGGACCCTTAATAAAGAGATCGACGTCGTCGTCAGACATAGCATCAAGAGGCAGATCCTCAAGAGGAAATACAGCAAGAGGAAAAGGAGCAGGGATCAGAACAAGAAGTAGATCCCCGTCAGGAAGACCATCAGCTAGTGGTATATCATCTCCAAAATCTGGTAAAGCAAACGGGTGGAAGTCATCATCATCGCTACTCGTAGTGTCTGAAGTGAAAACCTCAGGGTTTGTGGCTATCTCATCATCCGAGACTATGGCCATAGGGTCTAGGGTATCTAATACTCCACTATCAGAAGAGGACATGGTGTCTGTGACAAAATAATCACACATATGCACATATATCAATAATCATCAAATAAGCATGTAAGTCATAACAATGTAAGCATGTATTCATCCTAGTCTACCCAGACGATCCCACCCAGCCTCTCAGACTGAACTCCGTAGTCTCTTAGACTAAAACCCTCCTAGTTTCTCAAACTGACTAACCAGTCTCTAAGACTCAATTTTCCCAGTCTCTAAGACTAAACCTCCCCAGTCTCTAACACTGTACTCCCCCAGTCTCTAAGACTGAACCTCCCCAGTCTCTAAGACTGAATTATAAACATAGCCTTGAAATGTGTTTTGTGCCTTTTGTTTGTAAAAATGTTTGTTCCCTAGATCAGTATATTTTGTGTACGCAATGGAAAAATGCTTTCGTGAGAGCCCTAATGATCGTAGTCTAGACTCGAGAATGAATCCTAGTTCGCTACGATCGAAGCTCTGATACAAAGCTGTCACACCCTGACTTTTGCGGAAGCGTGGTTATTGGTGTGACTTCTTAATACCATAGCATTCAATCATAACAACGCTATATGATAAAAGCATGAGATGTTCATCCATTAATTAAGTTTAGAAAATTAACACAACATATTTGTCTTGAAAATATCAACACCAAATTAAGTTACAACCATGACTTGTTTAAATGAGTTCACAAAGACTCAACAAAAAACGTTAACTAAAACCAAGTTTAGAAACATGTATCCCGTCCAGGAATAGGATACATCTCCTAAACTCTACCACCACGGATGACATCCTTTATTCATGACGCAGCTTGACAACACATGCATACACCTGCCAGATCCACTAGTTCCCTGAAATACATGTAGTTTAAAAAAACATCAACAAAAGTTGAGCGAGTTCATGTGTTTGTATAAGTATGTATAAACCTTTGTAAACAGTGTATGTATGTATGTCCCGGTGTGAAAGCAAACAAGGAAAAGATCACCAATGGTTTGCAAGGCCACTGATATGTGTGACGGTGTAGGAAGACTCAAACCTAGCAAAGTTGTACCGGGCTTCCAGCTGGAAGACATAGTCACCCTATGGGCCACCCTGGTCCTAATGGGTGTGGGCTCGCTACACCCAAATAGATCTTTCACTCATGCCCCTCGGTCCTGATACGAGGATTATTGGTCCCAAGTATCCGCCTACCCAATCACATGATCTATGGTTCTTTCCTAGGCTAATCATACCAATAGTATTCGTATGTAATCCTTTGTAACATGTATTTCACCCCCGAAGTTAATAAACAAAACAGTTTAAAAGAAAAGGGGGACATGAACTCACAGTATTGCGTCTTCAGAACCGTAACCCAAAGTCTCTTCAGCAAACCCGACTACCTACAACGTGCTAGGGTCTATTTTTAGACGAACGGGCCGTGCCTTGCTTTTGTATTTACGTTTTTTAGTTACGTTTCTTATGTTCCCAATATTATTCCAAGTTATGATTACTTGTTAAAATAGTAATTATTTTAACTTTAAATTATATTTAATCTTGGAATAATTGTTTAAACACTATTTATGTGTTAATACTTCTCAAGTATTTATTTTTAGTATTTCCTTCCCAAGGATGGGGGTATCTTATACATGTATTCTCGTATTCTCGTTTTCGTATTCAAAATAATATATTTTCAAGTCTCACATTAGAAAATATATATATAACTTATTTGTCAAAAATAATGTATTCCAAGAAAATATATATTTTTCCCAAAAATCATATATCTTCTAAATATACTAGGAAAATATATTTTTTTTACCTCCTAAAAATAATATATTTTCTTCTTGTTGAAAATTTGTCATAACTTGTTAATATGTACAAAAATCATATTTTCACTTCTTTCGTTTCCAAAATAATATTTGCCAAAAAAATATACTTATAAGAGTATTTTCCGGAATATTTTGTAAGTTACGTTTTTGCGTTCGGTTTCACAATATCAAGTGTGTAACTTATATATTTATTCCTTGTAATCTTTGGTATTATTTTGGATTTGTAAATTCTTTGTATTTGTTAAGTCATATTATTTTACCCTAAAATAATATAACTATTCCACAAAGTATACAAATATTCACACAAGTGTCTTTAATATAAAATATATATTCTAAATACATATTTATCCATTTTTATTTACAAAAACCAACCTCCCATACTTGTATTTTTGTAACCAAATTTATGGCAAAGTTTATATTGAAAAACATAGTTTAAGACATACTTGTAAATACTTGTTTAGAAAATATTTTCTAAGTGTTTGTATTTTTAGAAAATTTTGCCATGGTTCCCTTTGAAAATGGAGGTGTCCATGCTATTTAGCATATCATTTTCTTTTCTTTTCAAAATCAACACACAATAATCAACAATTAACCCTGAACAATATTATACCTACCAAGTGCAAAAACTATACATTTTACATAACAATATGAACTTGATCTTTTCACAAAACTTGTAGTAACTTAGTAATGTTTTTAGTAGGTCTAGTTATCCTTTAAAGTGTGTTTATTTCTTTAAAAATCTCATTCTTAAAGAAACTAGGTGTTACAACTTGTAAACCTATTTCACAGAAATGTTTATTCATTAGATCTTCTTGTTTCATAAGTGTTTATACACTTGTTTTTCCACTAAAAATTAGTGTAGGTTTAAGTAAGAATCTAGTTCTACTAAAAATCATATTTTGAACTTGGTTCTCTTTGGAAAATCATTTGTAAATCTTGGATCCATAAGACTACCAATTCACTTTGTTTATTATTTGTCAAGAAATCATTTTATTCATCAAGTTCATGTTTACACAAGAAGATGATTATCTCATGTTGTCGCATAATCATCCTCTCATTTGCTAGATCATGGGTTTAATCATAATCTAGCAAGCTCCATGTGATGATCAACATCATATTCTCAAGTAAACGACAAGGAAACATCATACATATACTAAACAACATCATTTCATCCATATTTCATCATATGTTAAGCTTTTGTTTATGATTCTTGATTATGTCTTTTAGTGTTCTTGTTCTTAGCATCATAATACATCTTTTAACCAATCAAAATAGAAGTTAACAAAGGTTACAAGGATCTTACTACTAGCTCTAAGCTAGGGAAGAACACAAGATGAATATGGAGTGGATAAAAGCAATTGATGAAGGTCCTCCAAGATCCAAGAGCACCGAGCTTCTTTAGTAACCTCTTACACCTTGAAAAGCACTTGGAATGGTTGGATGGTGATTGAAAAATGGTGGTGGTGGGGGTGTGCTCTTCGGCCGAGAGCAAGAAGGAGAGAGGGAGAGAGTTGAGGTGAGTGATGATGAGAATGATAAGGGATTATGCTATACTTATACACACATTGAGCTTTTAACCAATGGTTTAAGTGTCTCAAGAAGTACAAGCATGATCTACATCAAATCCAATCAAGATCATGGAAAGATTTATAGAAATCTTATGGGGTGGGGTCACCTTGTGACCGTAAATCATGAGGGGGAGGGGGTAAGTGTAAGTTTGAATGGTAAGTTGGTTAATTAGTTGGAGGTTAAGTGTAAAGTCTAGAGTTTTAAGTGTAGGATGCATTATATAGTGTGTTAGGGTGTCCGGGAACCATAACTAGCCAAGAAATAATAAAATAATGTTTTTAGTATAATTTTGGTGTTCCGGGTAATGTCCGGTCATTCGGTTAAATACCGGTTCGTTAAAGTGTCAAGTTATTACGTTTAGTGTTTATTAAGTACCCATTTGTAACACTTTTAATTCCCGACACTTAGGAAAGCATTCAGGACCATTTTGTCATATTTTTGCCTATTACTAGCATGTTAAAATGCTGATTTTTGCTAATTAATGTAGAATTCAGCACTTTGAGTGGGTTTTAGGCACTTTCCGGCACTTAAACTATCACCTAGTGACGCAGTTTTATGATCCTTACTTTCCTACACACCATACTACTGTAGTACCTTGTTTCTAGCCCTTACAGGGTCTCAAAACACTGTCTGTCTATGTACTGACATTGTCAGCATATTTCTGAGGTATCCGCTAACTGTGCTAACCGTGCTTTGTGCATCGTTCATGTCACTAAAGTTTGTATGTGATAAATGATGTGACAATATGAAATGTGATGCACATGTATGTATGATACAGAAATCAGAAAGCAGTTTAAATCATCAGTTGTAATTAAGCACAATCATTAGGCACTAATCAAGATTAATTAATTGTACGGATACCTGTAATTATGAGGGTTGTCACACGTTTAAGCCCCGTTAACCCCATTTAAATTCTCTAAAATGAAGTTAAAGTATAGGGAACTTAGAATATGTTCAAAAACATCTCGGATGTCGGTTCGTTTGGCCGTACAGTTGCGTTGTTCGGTTAATTACGCTGAAACACGAACGGACGTGAAAAACGATCCAAATTACGCGACGAATGGATTTTTATCATGCCAATCACTAAAATAAAATATTTTAATGATTACATAAACTTTTGGATATCTGGATATATTCAGAACGTAAGATATGCCCGAAAATGCAAACTTATGCACTTTTTCACGCTTTTAGTCCCTGTGATCGAATAAACTTGATTTCGACAAACCAAACTGTGACAACCCGCACAAAACCAGGTATCCGTACAACTTAATTAATGATTAATTATTACTTGATTACTGTGCTTGATTGAACTAGCTGATAAACTGCTACCTGCATACTGATACATGCACTTACTTGCATCATACTTTAATTGCTGTCACTACATTGATTACATACTGAACCCTAGTGACAAACATGATGCACAAAAAGCACAGTAGCACTAAACGGATACACAGTGAACATGCTGATATAACCAGCATCAGGCAAATACTGCCTCAAGGCCTGTTAAGAGCCTCATATATTTTGACTACACTGGTAGTGAGTGTAGGATATAAGGGTTGTGTTACCGCGTCTCTAGGGGATAAGATACACTGATTCGGATGTGCCAGAACGTACTTTAAGTACCAAACACAGCACTTTAATAATTTAACCAGCTTCTAGCTGACTAGTAAAGTGCCAGAAATGAGAAAATATTACTAGACACTTTCTAAAGTGTCGGGAAAACAAATTGTGTCACTAAAAATGTAATAACGACACTTTAAAGTCTTTTGTAACACTTTAACGGATTACTATCCAACCGAACACCCGGACTTTACCCGGAACATGAAAACTTTACTATTTTTATTATTACTCTTTTTCTGAGCCAGTTAGGGTCTCTGATTACCCTAACACCCGTCATAACACGCTACTTATAACTAACGGAGTTTAAAACCTAAACTAACTTACTTAACTTCAACTAGACTCCTAACTATCTACTTAAAATCGAACCATGGACCCCCCCCCCCCCTTGCTCTCGTAACCGGCCCCTCTAACTAGGGGACACACTAGTACTTGAAATCTTGCCAAGATCTTACCATGTCTAATATCTTCACTACATGTTATCCTTTGGACAATAACACTAATCTTTCCTATATATACACTCTAATCACATGAGATTATCACTTAACTTTCACCACAACATTACTCTCTCTTTCTTCCTTGGTGGCTCTCGGCCGAACCCCATCCACACCACCATCATCATTTCGGCTCTTGTCTTCATCATTCCAACATCATACAATCATCACAAGTCACGTATAAGGAGCTTTGGTGCACTCGGATCACGAAGGACCTCAACCATTGGCTTTTATCCACGCGTTTTTCGTCACAACTCTTCCCTAGCCTTGAGCTAGAGGTATAACCTTTAAAACTTGTTCTTACACATATCTAAAGTGGTTAAAAGAACTTTCGTCGGTTAAATATTGTAAACACGCGTTTTGGATCTTTAAAGTCTAGTAAAATCACAAAAATGGTGGTTAATAGCATATAACTTGTGTAAAAGTCGTAGGACTTGAAATTTGTGCTTATTGTGACCCGATCTATAATGTGGTAGCTCAAATCTTCGTTTAACCCGACTTTGTAAAATCATGTATCTTCACATAAGCTTGTTCTTGAAAGATACAAGGGTTAAAAATGAAACACTACCACATTTTAGAGACATGAACTTGTGTGAAATATTATACTTGTGTAAAAGTGATTTAACCGGTAAAATGGTGTTTAAAACTAGCGGATCTACGCATCCGCAAGTGGTATTTTTGAAAGACCACACTTTAAAGAAATCATGTTTTTCTAAAGATGGATCTTGCACTAATAAATATGATTTTATAAACCACAAGTGTGTAGACACTTGTGAAATGGAAAGATCCGACAAAGAAGTATATTTGTCACTTGTTACTAGAAGTTGTAAAGACGGTTTTCTCTAAACACGAGGTTTTTACAAGATTAAAGCTACTTTATATAAAGATCTACGTATATAAATGGGATTTATAATATAGATGCGGAAAAACTACAAGTTCATGCGTTTATGCAAATATACATACTTGTTGACTAGTTTGATGTGTCGGAAATTGTTTGATTGAATAAAGAAGTTGATTGAGTTGATTTGTTTAAAAGAAAATGATACGCTTGAAAGCGTGGCCACCTCCAGTTACAGAGGAAACTCTGGCGAAATTTTCCTAAAAACCTAACACTTAAACTTTTTACACAACAAGTGTTAGAACTATTTTGAACATACTTTCGAAACATAAATTTCGCCAACACTATATTTTACTAAATATTCGGAGGTGGGATTTTCACAAAGAATAACGTGATAAATATATTTGTCACAACACTGTTTATGATTATTTTGTGAAAATACATAAATATTATTTTAGAGCAAAAATAATATTTACAAGCGTTAATGATTCCAAAACTTTGCGAACGCTTACACAAACATATAAGTTACACCGGTAATTACATTACCACACGATTGATAAAACGTAACTTACGCACATGTATTGTATCCCCCATCCTTGGGAAGAAGTATAACTACCAAGTGTATACGGAACATAAACACGGAATAGTTGTCTAACTATTTCCCAAAGACATAAACTATAAAGCTAAGGCACGGCCGTCCGTCTAATAGAATTAGCACTTGTAGGTCGTTGCACAGCTTACTGTATTGGAGACGCTTGATAGAGATACGCACTCACTGTGAGTTCATGTCCCCCTTTTCTCTAACTGTTTTCAGTTTTCTTAACTGCGGGGGTGAAATACATGTTACTTTGTTTACAAGTACTTTATACACGGTATGAATAACGTAAGGAGGGTTAGATCATGTGAATGGGTAGTTAGAACCCCGAGGGACTCGAGCGGTAGATCTATCTGGGTGTAGCGAGCCCAGCTCCCGGTCCAACAGAACAGGCCTCTCGGAGGACTAACAGAACGGATCCGGAGTGACTTGGTACCCAACGCAAAATCGGCTAGGGTTGTATCTTACTTACTTGCATTTCACGACATGCTAATGGCCTTGCAAACCATTGGTGATCACAAGTCCTCTTACACTGCTACATACCAGGAAACTTTTATACTTACAAGTGTTTTACTTACTCACTTGCACATGAACTCGCTCAACATTATTGTTGATTTTTCAACTCACATGTATTTCAGGAAATTAACGGATTCTGGCACGGTATGAACGTTTTCCGCTGCAATCTTCATGAAGTCATCAAGGCTTAGGGGTTGTGTTCTCTTACCTGGACAAGACACAATCCTTAACCCTCATTTATGTTTTGTTATTAGTTGTACTTTTTACTGAACATAGTTATGGTCGTACGTTTAAAACTATGGTATTGTATGTTGATTTCTAAACTTAATGATGACTTGCATGGTTTTTAAATTCATATAGCTTTGTTATGATTAAGCTATGGTATTAAGAAGTCACACCGAAATTAACCACGCTTCCGCAAAGCCAGGGTGTGACAGCTTGGTATCAGAGCTCTGATCATAGCGAACTAGGATTCTGTCTCGAGTCTAGACTATGATCACTAGGGCTCTCACGAAAACATTTTTACTGCATACCACTTAAGTCCAGAATCCAAAACTTTTTACAAACAAATGTTGAGCACATTTTATCCATTATTTTAGGCCCAGTCGGGAGGCTGAGGCTTGGTCTAGTGGGACTAGGAGTGTTGGTCTAGTGGGACTAGGAGTGTTGACTAGTGGGACTAGGAGTGTTGGTCTAGTGGGACTAGAAGTGTTGACTAGTGGGACTAGGAGTGTTGATCTAGTGGGACTAGAAGTGTTGACTAGTGGGACTAGGAGTGTTGGCTAGTGGGACTAGAAGTGTTAACTAGTGGGACTAGGAGTGTTGGCTAGTGGGACTAGAAGTGTTGACTAGTGGGACTAGGAATGTTGGCTAGTGGGACTAGGAGGTTAATTTGAATGCTTACTTGGTGATTTACGTGATTATTTGATTATATGATTGATTATTATACGTATATGTGTTTGTGTTACAAACGTTATACTTTCATCAAGTACTAGAAAGATGGGCACTACGAACCCCATGACCATAGTATCAGACGACATAGTTCAACGAAGCACGAGGTGTACATTTCTGATACTACCGGCACAGACAATGACGACTTTCAGCCCTTTGTGCACTGCCTGAAGTCGTAGCAGAGCCTACTGATGGCCATTTTGTTGGGATTTTACCACTGGCGGTGATCCCTGCTCCTGTGCCCTTGCCGCTTATCCTGTTGATGATACGCCCTCCCAACGAGGCCTCTGAAGACAATAACGATCTACTGGAGGAGGACCCATTCGAGGGCAGGGCCTTATTACTGCTGGTATTAGACTACTACATGCGGACGCTCCTAAGGGGGAAACTTATGACCATTCCCCTATCCCAGACTCATTTGAGTTTCTGACACCCGCATCTTCGCACATACAGGGAATGCAGCACTACTTACACGACGCCGACCCTGATACGGCATCACTAGCTGCACCGGACCCCGCACACAGTTTTGAGTATTGATCGTGATTATGAGGACAATCCTGTTTTTCCGCCTGGTGTTGATCCAGACCATGACATTGAGTTCATGCACTTAGACCAGCCCTTGGGGGATCCTGTAACCCCTGTGATTGTTGATCCAGCTGATTTTGAGATGGAGTTTTTGATTCGGAGCTAGCCGTGGCCCCTGAGCCAGGCGTTGCTCCTGACCCCGCATTGGAGTTTGACCCTGTTCATGCCAAAGCACCGGCTGTTGCTCCTTGACTGATCATCTGCTTGGATGAGAGAAAATTTGGGGTAACTGTGCAAGACAATTTATTATTACGGGGGCCCACGTAATAACGATTTGTAGTGCACAGGAATCCTGGTGGACTCTGCAGGCCAAGCTAATGATAACCTAAACACAAATGACCTAGGCGATGTAGCCTCGAGTTCATTCTATTACAAGCAACAAGCCAAGTTGACAAGCCTATGTGAAGGCTCAGGAATTTATTTCCCCACTTATACAGTGAGTATATTTGCGTGTGAAATGGGGTGATTACATGATGGCTTACGTTGCTATATATATACCCCATAGACAATTGAAACATTGTCCAACCCGCTTCACACTATTTCGACAAAAAGGGAATGTCACCCAGACGTGACACAAGCACCGGTACGTTACTGAGGACAGAAGACGAGCTGCAAGAACGCATCTCACAGATAAATGCACGACATGAAGCCCTCCACTCTAAGTACAACGACGGCATTACTGGAGATAATCCTCCAACTGGCTGCACCTATAAACAGTTCCTGAACTGCATGCCTTAGAACTTTGTCGGAACCGGAGGCACCGTTGCATTTGTTCGTTGGTCCGAAAAGACCGACTCCACTCTAAGAATGAGTAACTGTTCGCCCCAACAGAGTGTTACCTACATCTCAGGGATATTTCTAGATGGCACACTCTCTTAATGGAACCTCCAGGTTCAGACCCTTGGCACAGACGCTACTTATACACTGAGCTGGGACGAGCTCAAGGAAACGATTGAGAAGAAATGTGGTTTTAGGACAGAAATTCAGAAACTTGACGTGGAGTCCTGAAATTTGAGAAAGGACGAACCAGAGACTCCTGAACATGGCCAGCGATCGCACGACTTATCTAGGGTCGTCCCCTACTAAGTCATTGATGTAGTATGATATAGTGGTGTACTTGTAAGCTTTACATTGTGATCTCGAAATTGTGGCAATACAATCGCAGTATTCTCAGCACTTGTGATGATTCAATCTACTGTTTATGTCCTATAACATGAGATGTTATGTGATTATACTATTACTACCGTTATATACGAACACTATATTACAAACTGATTTACAACGGAGCCTTACTATGGCCTAACCAACTTAAACCATCTTTTAGAAGATGCCGCCCAGACGCGTGACGCGCATGCCCACTAACGAGGCAGAACTACAACAAATCATTGCCGCTGCCATAGCACAGTATGCAGCATCTCAGCCCGGAACGAGCGGAAGTATTAACCAGGGCAACAATAATCCACCACATGGGTGCACATACAAGCAGTTCTTAGACTGCAAGCCCACCAACTTCGATGGCACCGGAGGCGCTATCGCTTTTACTCGTTGGGCCGAGAAGACTGATTCCACCATCCGCATGAGCAAATGTGCGCTCGACCAGCAGGTCACTTACATCTCAGGGCTGTTCCTAGACGGAGCCCTATCTTGGTGGAACTTACAAGTCCAGACGTTAGGCGAAGCTGCCGCCTACGCACTGACCTGGACAGAGCTGAAAGAGCTTATGCGCAAGAAGTACTGTTCCCGCGCAGAAATTCAAAGGTTGGAGACTGAATTTTGGCACCTAAAGATGGATGGACCAAAGGTTGCAGAATACGTCCAGAGGTTTCACGACTTATCGCAAGTAGTTCCTTACATGGTTACGCCAGAATACAAGCGAATCGAGCGCTTCATTTGGGGTTTGGCTCCCCAAATAATAAGCATGGTAACCTCCTCCAAACCAGCAACTCTCACGGAAGCCATTGATTTGAGCGTGGCTCTCACCGAGGAGGCAATTCGTTTAAACAAGTTTGATGAAGTCAAGGCGAAGAAGACAGAGACTCACGTTGAGTCCTCAGGAGATAACAAAAGGAAGTTTTCAAACTTCAAACAAGGCGTCAGTATGGCAGTAAAGAAAGGAAAATCAGCTGGCAGTACCAAGGAAGGAAAAAGGGTACCAGGGCACCCAGCCCAAATGCAACAACTGCCAACGCCACCATACTGGCCATTGTAACGTGAGAGTTTGTGAATCTTGAGGAAAACCGGGCCACTCAAAGGAATCATGCTGGGCTAGTGCGGGCCGGGGAGGCCAGGGAGGATATATGAATAGAAACGATAATCGTGGTGGTTTGGGAAATCGCCCACAAGGGAATAATCAAGGCTACAATGCCAATCAAGCCGGAAATGCCAATCAAAACAACCCGCCAGTTGGGGATGGTGCGGGAAGTGGAAAAAGATTAGGATGTTTTCATTGCGGTGACGTTGGGCACTTCAAGAGGGACTGCCCGGGATTGAACCAAGCCCGGGGAAGAGTGTTCCAAATCGGTGCACAGGAAGCGCGCCAGGATCCCAACGTTGTCACTGGTACGTTCCCTGTAAATCAACGCTATGCATCTGCTTTATTTGATACTGGTGCCGACTATAGCTTCGTATCATTAGAATTTAAGAATATACTTGGTTTAGCCGCTAATAAGTTAGATGTCCCGTACGCAATCGAATTGGCTAATGGAAAGTTAGTGGAAGCCGATGAAGTTATCAGAGGCTGTGTGATCGAACTCGGAGAACGTGATTTTACTACCAGTCCAATTGGGAAGTTTCGACGTGGTAGTAGGAATGGATTGGTTATCTGGCAACAAAGCGGAGATTGTTTGCCACGAAAAAGTGATTCGTATTCCAACTGATGATGGTGAGACCATTGTGGTACATGGAGAAAAGCGTGAGACGCCATTAAGAATTATCAGCTGTTTGAAGGCAAGGAAGTGTTTGCAGAAGGGATGTGTTGCCTTCCTGGCACACATTGTGGATAAGAAGGCTGCTGAGCCAACAATCGAAGACATCCCTGTCGTAAGGGAGTATCCAGAAGTCTTCCCAGAAGACTTACCTGGACTGCCACCTCAGAGGCAAGTGGAGTTTCACATTGACTTAGTTCCAGGCGCCGCGCCTGTGGCTAAGGCACCATACAGACTTGCTCCATCAGAGATGCAGGAATTGTCAACACAGCTCCAGGAGTTGTTAGACAAGGGTTTTATTCGACCAAGCTTCTCGCCTTGGGGAGCTCCGGTCTTGTTTGTCAAGAAGAAGGACGGTAGTTTTCGGATGTGCATTGACTACAGAGAATTGAACAAGCTGACAATCAAGAACAGGTATCCACTGCCAAGAATCGACGATCTGTTCGACCAACTTCAGGGTTCAAGCTGTTACTCTAAGATCGATCTACGATCTGGATACCATCAATTAAGGATACAGGAGGAAAGTATCCCGAAAACAGCCTTCCGAACTCGTTATGGACACTACGAGTTCCTCGTGATGCCATTTGGTTTGACAAACGCACCTGCAGTATTCATGGATCTAATGAATAGAGTTTGCAAGCCATACTTAGACAAGTTCGTGATTGTATTCATTGACGACATCCTGATTTACTCAAAGACGAAGGCTGAACACGAACAACATCTTAGAACCATTTTGGAGCTGCTAAAGAAGGAACAACTGTACGCCAAATTCTCCAAGTGCGAGTTTTGGCTACGCGAAGTCCAGTTTCTTGGACATGTGGTTAATGGGGATGGAATTCATGTTGATCCCACTAAGATCGAGGCAATCAAGAATTGGGAGACGCCTACAACGCCAACCGAGATTCGACAATTCTTGGGTTTGGCTGGCTACTATCGAAGGTTCATCAAGGATTTTTCGAAAATCGCTCAACCTTTGACACTCCTGACCCAGAAGGATAAGACGTTTGATTGGGGAATCAAACAGGACGAAGCGTTTCAGGTATTGAAAGATAAGCTCTGCAACGCGCCAATCTTAGCTCTACCGGAAGGTACCGACGATTTTGTGGTATACTGCGACGCATCGCGTCAAGGATTGGGTTGTGTGTTGATGCAACGCCAAAAGGTCATAGCTTATGCATCACGCCAACTGAAGGTGCACGAGAAGAACTATACCACCCATGATTTAGAGCTTGGCGCAGTGGTTTTTGCACTAAAGATCTGGAGACACTACCTGTATGGTACGAAATGCACAATCTTCACAGATCACAAGAGCTTGCAACATATATTTAACCAGAAGGAGTTAAATATGAGGCAAAGACGATGGGTCGAGTTATTGAACGATTACGACTGCGAGATAAAGTATCACCCAGGGAAGGCGAATGTAGTCGCCGATGCCCTAAGTCGTAAAGAAAGAATCAAGCCCATAAGGGTTAGGGCTTTGGAAATGATCATACGAACCGATCTTTCCTTGCGCATTCGCGCTGCACAAAAGGAAGCTCTCAAGGAGGGAAATCTTGAGGAAGAATATCTCCGTGGGATGGAGAAGCTTTTGGTACCAAACGAGGAAGGAACATTATGTTTTGAGAAAAGGATTTGGGTTCCTCTGTTTGGTGGATTAAGAGAAGTTATCTTCGACGAAGCGCACAAGTCACGGTACTCTATCCACCCTGGATCGGATAAGATGTACCAGGATCTTAAAGATTACTATTGGTGGCCTAGGATGAAAGGCGACGTTGCTGTCTATGTGAGCAAATGTTTAACGTGCGCTAAGGTCAAGGCAGAATACCAGAAGCCTTCGGGACTTCTGCAACAACCTGAGATTCCCAAATGGAAATGGGAACAAATCTCAATGGATTTTGTTACAAAACTGCCAAGAACGCCAAGAGGTCATGATATGATTTGGGTAATTGTTGACCGCCTAACGAAGTCCGCACACTTTCTGCCAATCAGGGAGAAAGACAGTACTAGTAAACTTGCGGAAATTTACATGAGAGAGATCGTAGCACGTCATGGAGTACCACTCTCGACCATCTCTGATAGAGACGGAGGATTTGTGTCAAGAATATGGCAATCTTTCCAAGAATCTTTTGGCTCACAATTGAATCTGAGCACGGCATTCCATCCGCAAACTGACGGCCAGAGCGAGCGAACGATACAAACTTTGGAAGACATGCTGAGGGCATGTGTTATGGATTTAGGCGGTAGCTGGGATAAACACTTACCTTTGGTCGAATTTTCATACAACAACAGCTACCACACCAGTATTGGTGTTGCGCCTTTTGAAGCCCTATACGGACGCAAGTGTCGATCACCACTATGTTGGGCTGACGCAGGTGATAGGCAGCTTGCCGGTCCCGAAATCGTCCAAGAGACGACAGACAAGATTGCGCAGACTCTTAAACATATCGAAGCCGCTCGCCACAGGCAAAAGGCCTACGCGGATCCAAACCGGAAGCATGTGGACTTCCAAGTCGGAGAAATGGTGTTGTTAAAGGTTTCACCCTGGAAAGGGGTAGCACGCTTTGGGAAGCATGGAAAGTTAAATCCGCGCTACATTGGTCTCTCCAAAATTCTGGAAAGAATTGGAACTGTAGCACACAAGTTGGACCTACCTGCTGAATTGAATGGTGTTCACGATACATTTCATGTATCCAATTTAAAGAAAAGTCCAACTCAAATTGACGTTGCCATTCCTACCGACGAGATTCACATTGACGACACGCTCCACTTCGTTGAAGAACCTGTTGAGGTCACGGATTGGAAAGTTAACAAGACCCGCCGGAGCAGTGTCAAGCTCGTCAAGGTACGTTGGAATGCCAGACATGGTCCTGAATTTACCTGGGAACGTGAGGACCGGATGAAAGAGAAATACCCCCACTTATTTCCTAAGAACCCTGCTTCTACAAGCAGAACTTAAATTTCGGGACGAAATTTATTTAACGGGGGGAGAATGTGACAACCCGCACAAAACCAGGTATCCGTACAACTTAATTAATGATTAATTATTACTTGATTACTGTGCTTGATTGAACTAGCTGATAAACTGCTACCTGCATACTGATACATGCACTTACTTGCATCATACTTTAATTGCTGTCACTACATTGATTACATACTGAACCCTAGTGACAAACATGATGCACAAAAAGCACAGTAGCACTAAACGGATACACAGTGAACATGCTGATATAACCAGCATCAGGCAAATACTGCCTCAAGGCCTGTTAAGAGCCTCATATATTTTGACTACACTGGTAGTGAGTGTAGGATATAAGGGTTGTGTTACCGCGTCTCTAGGGGATAAGATACACTGATTCGGATGTGCCAGAACGTACTTTAAGTACCAAACACAACACTTTAATAATTTAACCAGCTTCTAGCTGACTAGTAAAGTGCCAGAAATGAGAAAATATTACTAGACACTTTCTAAAGTGTCGGGAAAACAAATTGTGTCACTAAAAATGTAATAACGACACTTTAAAGTCTTTTGTAACACTTTAACGGATTACTATCCAACCGAACACCCGGACTTTACCCGGAACATGAAAACTTTACTATTTTTATTATTACTCTTTTTCTGAGCCAGTTAGGGTCTCTGATTACCCTAACACCCGTCATAACACGCTACTTATAACTAACGGAGTTTAAAACCTAAACTAACTTACTTAACTTCAACTAGACTCCTAACTATCTACTTAAAATCGAACCATGGACCCCCCCCCCCCTTGCTCTCGTAACCGGCCCCTCTAACTAGGGGACACACTAGTACTTGAAATCTTGCCAAGATCTTACCATGTCTAATATCTTCACTACATGTTATCCTTTGGACAATAACACTAATCTTTCCTATATATACACTCTAATCACATGAGATTATCACTTAACTTTCACCACAACATTACTCTCTCTTTCTTCCTTGGTGGCTCTCGGCCGAACCCCATCCACACCACCATCATCATTTCGGCTCTTGTCTTCATCATTCCAACATCATACAATCATCACAAGTCACGTATAAGGAGCTTTGGTGCACTCGGATCACGAAGGACCTCAACCATTGGCTTTTATCCACGCGTTTTTCGTCACAACTCTTCCCTAGCCTTGAGCTAGAGGTATAACCTTTAAAACTTGTTCTTACACATATCTAAAGTGGTTAAAAGAACTTTCGTCGGTTAAATATTGTAAACACGCGTTTTGGATCTTTAAAGTCTAGTAAAATCACAAAAATGGTGGTTAATAGCATATAACTTGTGTAAAAGTCGTAGGACTTGAAATTTGTGCTTATTGTGACCCGATCTATAATGTGGTAGCTCAAATCTTCGTTTAACCCGACTTTGTAAAATCATGTATCTTCACATAAGCTTGTTCTTGAAAGATACAAGGGTTAAAAATGAAACACTACCACATTTTAGAGACATGAACTTGTGTGAAATATTATACTTGTGTAAAAGTGATTTAACCGGTAAAATGGTGTTTAAAACTAGCGGATCTACGCATCCGCAAGTGGTATTTTTGAAAGACCACACTTTAAAGAAATCATGTTTTTCTAAAGATGGATCTTGCACTAATAAATATGATTTTATAAACCACAAGTGTGTAGACACTTGTGAAATGGAAAGATCCGACAAAGAAGTATATTTGTCACTTGTTACTAGAAGTTGTAAAGACGGTTTTCTCTAAACACGAGGTTTTTACAAGATTAAAGCTACTTTATATAAAGATCTACGTATATAAATGGGATTTATAATATAGATGCGGAAAAACTACAAGTTCATGCGTTTATGCAAATATACATACTTGTTGACTAGTTTGATGTGTCGGAAATTGTTTGATTGAATAAAGAAGTTGATTGAGTTGATTTGTTTAAAAGAAAATGATACGCTTGAAAGCGTGGCCACCTCCAGTTACAGAGGAAACTCTGGCGAAATTTTCCTAAAAACCTAACACTTAAACTTTTTACACAACAAGTGTTAGAACTATTTTGAACATACTTTCGAAACATAAATTTCGCCAACACTATATTTTACTAAATATTCGGAGGTGGGATTTTCACAAAGAATAACGTGATAAATATATTTGTCACAACACTGTTTATGATTATTTTGTGAAAATACATAAATATTATTTTAGAGCAAAAATAATATTTACAAGCGTTAATGATTCCAAAACTTTGCGAACGCTTACACAAACATATAAGTTACACCGGTAATTACATTACCACACGATTGATAAAACGTAACTTACGCACATGTATTGTATCCCCCATCCTTGGGAAGAAGTATAACTACCAAGTGTATACGGAACATAAACACGGAATAGTTGTCTAACTATTTCCCAAAGACATAAACTATAAAGCTAAGGCACGACCGTCCGTCTAATAGAATTAGCACTTGTAGGTCGTTGCACAGCTTACTGTATTGGAGACGCTTGATAGAGATACGCACTCACTGTGAGTTCATGTCCCCCTTTTCTCTAACTGTTTTCAGTTTTCTTAACTGCGGGGGTGAAATACATGTTACTTTGTTTACAAGTACTTTATACACGGTATGAATAACGTAAGGAGGTTTAGATCATGTGAATGGGTAGTTAGAACCCCGAGGGACTCGAGCGGTAGATCTATCTGGGTGTAGCGAGCCCAGCTCCCGGTCCAACAGAACAGGCCTCTCGGAGGACTAACAGAACGGATCCGGAGTGACTTGGTACCCAACGCAAAATCGGCTAGGGTTGTATCTTACTTACTTGCATTTCACGACATGCTAATGGCCTTGCAAACCATTGGTGATCACAAGTCCTCTTACACTGCTACATACCAGGAAACTTTTATACTTACAAGTGTTTTACTTACTCACTTGCACATGAACTCGCTCAACATTATTGTTGATTTTTCAACTCACATGTATTTCAGGAAATTAACGGATTCTGGCACGGTATGAACGTTTTCCGCTGCAATCTTCATGAAGTCATCAAGGCTTAGGGGTTGTGTTCTCTTACCTGGACAAGACACAATCCTTAACCCTCATTTATGTTTTGTTATTAGTTGTACTTTTTACTGAACATAGTTATGGTCGTACGTTTAAAACTATGGTATTGTATGTTGATTTCTAAACTTAATGATGACTTGCATGGTTTTTAAATTCATATAGCTTTGTTATGATTAAGCTATGGTATTAAGAAGTCACACCGAAATTAACCACGCTTCCGCAAAGCCAGGGTGTGACACAAACCCTCGAAAACTTATTTCTAAGTAATGTAAAGGTTATTTAAGGTATGTTAAGCCCATGTAACTATTCCGAAGTGTTTGTCGTGTTAAACTGATTACGTTTACGCATCAGTTCGCGTATACCTTTCCAGAAAGCGATTTAGAGCTCGAAATCGAACAAGAATTGATATGTGCAGATGATACACATATTTATACAAATACCAAGTATGAAACACATTATTTCATTGATTTGGTATTTGTTTGATGGTCGCATAAGCACAGATGTCACAGTCTCTCCTACTTTAGGAAATTTCGTCCCGAAATTTATTCATAGGAGTCTGTCTGTGACGCTGTGTTAAATAATTGTCTTGCATGGAATCTAGGGTGTCACCTATTTGCATAGAGTAACCCATCAAAGATATGCAAGGCATAATCTTGTCATTTCCCAGTGGATATACTTCAGACACGAAGATGAATGGATGATTCATTTTTCTCCACGGGTTCTTCGTCAGAAGTGGGAATGAAGGATTAATCAAAAGGATATTCATTTCCCTCAACGGATATTCTTCAGAAGCGAAAATGAAGGGATTGAGTCATTTTCCTCAACGGGTTCTTCGTCAGAAATGGAAATGAAGGAACAATCAAAAGGATATTCATTTCCCTCAAGGGATATTCTTCAGAAGCGAAAATGAACGGATTTAGTCATTTTCCTCAACGGGTTCTCCGTCAGAAATGGAAATGAAGGAATAATCAAAAGGATATTCATTTCCCTTAACGGATATTCTTCAGAAGCAAAAATGAACGGATTTAGTCATTTTCCTCAACGGGTTCTCCGTCAGAAATGGAAATGAAGGAACAATTAAAAGGATATTCATTTCCCTCAACGGATATTCTTCAGAAGCGAAAATAAACGGATTGAGTCATTTTCCTCAACGGGTTCTTCTTCAGAAATGGAAATGAAGGAATAATCAAAAGGATACTCATTTCCTTCAACGGATATTCTTCAGAAGCGAAAATGAACGGATTGAGTCATTTTCCTCAACGGGTTCTCCGTCAGAAATGGAAATGAAGGAACAATCAAAAGGATATTCATTTCCCTCAACGGATATTCTTCAGAAGCAAAAATGAACGGATTGAGTCATTTTCCTCAACGGGTTCTTCGTCAGAAATGGAAATGAAGGAATAATCAAAAGGATACTCATTTCCCTCAACGGATATTCTTCAGAAGCGAAAATGAATAGATTGAGTCATTTTCCTCAACGGGTTCTTCGTCAGAAATGGAAATGAAGGAATAATTAAAAGGATATTCATTTCCCTCAACGGATATTCTTTCAGAAGTGAAAAATGAATAGCTAGTTCATTTTTCCTCAACGGGTGCTTAATCAGAAATGGAAATGAATAGAGTTAACTCTAGATACATGACAAAACTTGCTGTGATTTATGTGCACTAAATTCCATAATTATGTATGCATCCATAATTACGTAATTCCTTGCATAGTAATCACAGTTTGTTTTATAATGTGAAGGGGATAGAATTTGAACAAGCTCGAGATAACTTTGATTAGGTCAACACATAAACACATAAGCACATAATTGTTTTCTTGGTTATTAATTTGTTATCAGTTTGTTATTAATTGTTACTAACTTGTTGTCGATTTGAACATGGGTATTCAAGGTATACCAGGAACCCAGTCGATGGACTTCAACGTCCTCAAGAATCTATCTGAAAAGATAGGATGATCTTAAAAAGAATCTGATTTTTGATTTCAAGGAATCGTAACATTCGAATTAAGGTACACAAGGAATCTAATTAAGGACTTACGGAAGTACCCTTAGGTACCCTATTAAGGATTTATAGTGGTACTTTGGGTATTCGTCCAGAGTTGTAACTTCCGCCTTGTACTCCATTTCCTTGGAAGAAACGGGTACTTAGGATTTTCGTGGAAATCGCAAGAAATCATAAGATGGAAGAATTTTGAGAGTAGGTTGTTTCACAAGGAATGCGGTTCCTTGATTGTCGGTATTGTAGGGGATATGTTGTTTATACATGCAACCACATTTGTACATTGCAATGTAAATAAAAGATTTATTTATAAACAACAACAACTGTTTCATAGACCATGATAACAAAAGAAAATAATACATAAGGCTCGATTATTTCTAAACAGCGTCATCTTCCAGTCGGTCAAATGCTCATCCCTGCGCTGGATTTGCATTAGCAAGCTTTGGGCAATTCTTTCGGAAATGGCCTATCTCGCCACAGTTGTAGCAAGACCCTGGTGGAAAACAAGCTTGAGCAGGATTGTTGGCAGCTTGATTTGGTGCAGCTGCAGCTCGGTAAACCCTCGTTGTATGACCTATAAATCTACAAATTAGGCATTTGCGGCACTTCACACTGGCATGATGATGAAGGTTACATTGGTTGCACAAGGATGCTGTTCCGTTGTATGGCTTCCTAGCAGGGGGTTGAGCTGGTTGGTTGGGGACAGCTTAATCATTGTGAGCAACCACGGCGAAGTTCTGAGAATCCTTTCGCTTCTTGGACTTCTTGGAGGATTCAGTCTGCTCATCCTTTGGTTTTGATTCATCGGTTGGTTTCTTATCACCCTTTCGGAAAAGTTTACCTTTCCTGATCTGAGATTCAGTCAAGGTAGCGGATAGCTCAATGGCCTGTCTAACAGTAGTGGGGTTGCTACCAGTAACAATGTCTTGTACTGAGTCAGGGAGGCCATCAATGTACTTTTCGATTGCCTTATCCAAAGGCGTAACCATGTTTGGGCATAACAGACTTAACTCCTCATAACGGTCCGTGTAAGCTCGATGCTCTCTACTATCTTGCTTAAGATCATCGAATTCCCTTTCCAATGCCCTAATCTCATGATGAGGACAGAATTCCCTCATCATTAGAGCTCGAAGCTCTTCCCAGGTTTGAGGCAGTGCCACCTCGGCACCCCTATCTCTCATCACACAATTCCACCATGTTAAAGCTCGTTTCTCAAAAACACTAGATGCGAATTTAACCTTTTGCTCGTTTGGACACTGAACATGCCTGAAGGTGCATTCTAGACTCTCGAACCATTGTAGAAGTGCAGTTGCTCCTTGAGACCCAGAAAATTTTGATGGCTTAGCTGAGTTGAATGTCTTGAAGTTACAGGGAGCATTATTGTTGTTATTGTAGGCTTGGTTACATTGAGCAATGATGTTTGGGAGTGCAGCAACCATTTGCTGCGTAATGATAGCTGCCAGTTCTTCATTAGGTATCCGATTGTCGCGTCGTGGAGGCATTCTAAAAGAGGAAGCATGGGAGAAAACAAGTGAAATGACATTGGGTAAGAATAGGATGTTACAATTACCGACCAAAAAGGCATGGATGATGGTCATTTGTTCGAACCACGAAGCAAACAAACGACGCACAAAAGCTGAATCAAAGTAAATAGGTATCATAATATATCGCGAATACATGCTTTAGCCTATAAGTGGACACTCACCCCAAGAGTTCCCAGGTAAGAGTGACTGGTCCGATATGTGGATTTGTACGAACACTCTAGCCTTAGACCAAAAACTCAGGATACAGGCACCCACCCTTGCAGATTGCACGTGTTCACATTAATAAGACCCAAACTTTGACAAGATTTTGAAAACTTTGAAGGTTCAAAACCTTATATTAAATCATCCTAGAACAGATGATTAGTTTTCAAAGTAGATTCAAAATTTGTGTTCTTGTTGTGGTTATCACCTAAAGATAGGCGACGGTATTGTTTTATAACTAAACGCAAGTAAACTCGCGTTAGGGTCCTAGGAAGGTTATAGACTAGGTCAAAGCATTACTAATAACCTAATTCCCTATAACCATTAGCTCTGATACCAACTTTTCTGTCACACCCCAACCGCGTTAAAACAACAAACCGCGACGGAAACGTCATAACAGAATCATTGTTTCACAACACATGGATAAAAGTTCTGTTTTATTGAATTAAGTTTGTTACATTGTATTGAAACTAGAAACAAAACATGAACAAATTGACTTTCATTGTTGTTAAGTCACTAAGGCCTTGTCCATTCCTATGTGAGCACGCACCAATATCATCATCAAACATCATCAACTATGGTACCTGAAACATATGTGAAAATACGTCAGCATAAAGATGCCAGCGAGTACATAGGTTTTATGTGAGTGTCGGATTCATGGCTCGTTTACATTTGGAAAATAATTCGAACAACTTTGTTAATTGATATTTAGAAAACCAAGTTTTGTAAAATGTTTATATTGAAAATTGAAATAACCAAGTCAAAGCAGATTAATTATAGGTTATAAAACCTCGATGCCATGAATCTTAACTCAAAACATTTGTTTATGTAAACCCAAATTGTAAATTGTTTTTGAAATAAAACTCGAATGGTTTATATTGTTAGAAAAACCTTGAAATATAACTTTGTTTTGAAAACACTTGCCCAAGTGATCTAGATAATGCAACGATATATAATGTGTTAAAAGCACTTATATATAGGAAGTACCAGCGGCGTATCCACCATGCTTTTATCACATTACACCCGCCCCGTTACCTTATCACTTCCCTAACCCAATGGTTCAAACTGTTCAAATAATTCACATGGATCAAAACAGTTCCAAACGGTTCAAACTGTTCAAATAATTCACATAGATCAAACAGTTCCAAACGGTTCAACAGTTCAAATAATTCACATAGATCAAACAGTTCCAAACGGTTCAACATTTCAAATAATTCACATAGATCAAACAGTTCCAAACGGTTCAAACAGTTCAAAATGTAAAACAATGTGTCCATATGCTAGATGAACATATGCAACAAAATGTAATATATGAAAATCAATGTGCTAGCATGCTAAGTGAACATACATAGCAAAACATAATGAAATCATGTACTATATGCGTACTAATGAACATAGCAAGTATATGATATAAAAGCATGAAAAGCACGA
This sequence comes from Helianthus tuberosus, assembly GCA_030545235.1. Classification (NCBI taxonomy): domain Eukaryota; kingdom Viridiplantae; phylum Streptophyta; class Magnoliopsida; order Asterales; family Asteraceae; genus Helianthus; species Helianthus tuberosus. The sequence goes on from CM060357.1 coordinate 110,251,610, forward strand.
AAGTAACAAGTAGTGTTGGTGCATGTTTGTGACAACAGCTTAGATTTGGTCTTTGGATATCTTGTAATTAGTAAAACGATAAACAGTTAGCGGGTTTAGCTTTGTATTAGTGAGTTAATAGAGTTTGGGCTAAATAAAACCCACATTGGGTGATGGGGGATGATTTGGGCCTAGCCCATGTAGCAAACCCAGCCTAATGTTGCAACCTTGTGTTATATAAACAAGGTTAGGCTTTAGGGTTTAGGTTAATCAGCCAAAACATTGTTTGAGAGAGATTTCGTGAGAGCATAGTAGCTTGGACGAAATTGTGTGGTTAGGGTTTAGATTGATTGTAATTCTTGAGTGATTGATAATCAATAGAAACCCAGTTTGAAAGTGATTGCTGTTCTTCTACTTGTTTCTGTGATATTCTGATCAAGAGGATTCCGCACTCTTGATTGGAAAGACAATTCTGTGAAAGATCCATACGACTCAAGGGGACCTACAATTGGTATCAGAGCGTTAGGCTCTTGAAGGCTCGGTTCAGAATTGTGTTCTGCAGAAACAGGGAGTTTTTCGAATTTTTTGTTAAACTTGAAAATTAGGGTTTCGAATTTTTGGCTGTTTTTGATATAATTTTCGAAAATTATTGGCTGTTTTGGTCTTCTGGTTTGTTTGTTTGGTGTTTTGCAGGATTTCTGGAAAGTTTTTGCTGATTCTGGACGAATTTTTGGCTGAAATCTGAAAACTGTTCTTGGTTTTCTTCATAAAGTTCATCAATTTTGGGTATAAAGGTTGCTGATTTGCTACATTCGATTTTGCAGAAACCGTTTGAAGAATCCAGAAAATCTTCAGATTTTCGAGCAGATCAAGTTTCCTATTTTACTGGTTTGGCGAAATTAACAAGACCAGCGAAATTGTCTGATCTGCGAATTTAACTGTTCCAGCATACTTATCGGCGAAGTAAATCCAAAGGCGACTTTGGTAACCGTGTAATTTTCCACAGCGAAATTATTACGGTTTTCGGCGAATTTACGAGTCGTCGTAATCGCGAAATTGTCCAGCGAACTTGATAGCGAAATTAGCAGCAAAATTAAGTTTCTAGCGAACCTTGAACTTGAACTTTGATCAGCGAAACTGTCCATCTGACCAGCGAAATTAACTGTTCCCCAGCGAAATTACCAGCAAATTTAAAAACCAGCAAATTTAAAAAGGTGGAAGAATTTTTGGCAAGCGTAACAAAAAATTCACGTTTTCGAAAATAGAAATTGATCCGTAGCTCGTTTGACAGAACCGTTTAGACCGTTGCATTCCTCGTATTTTTAGGAGAAAAAAAGAAAAAGAAAGAAAGACTCTGGAAAATCCCGATTTCAGTTTTTGACATTATATATCATTGGATTCGTCTTTTCGAGACGATTCTAACGGTGTAATTTGGTAACCACTGTTTTCGGAAAAATTTTGTACGGTTTTTATCAGTACGGTTACGGTAAAGCGTGTTTAAAGATGGTTAAAATGAACAATGTTAGTGAGACAGCTAAAAATTGGCCAAAGCTTAGAAACACCAAAGAATATGCTGTTTGGAAGGAGGAGTTTGAATCAGTTGTGAAAAGTGAGGATTTTAGAATGTGGTGTTGTATGATTGATGGATACATTGCTCCTATACGTCGTGTTGAAGGAAGGGTTATAGTGATATCTTATGACAAGATGGATGAATCTGAGAGACAGGTGGTTGATGCTGAAAAGAGAGCCTTAGCTGCACTAAAGATGTCCTTACCTGATAGCATCAAGCATACCTTCCTAAAGTACACAAATTCAAAGGATATGTGGGATGCATTAGAAAAGAGGTATCAAGGAAATGAAGATGTCAAAAAGAATAAAGCCTTGATCTCTACAGCACGTGAAGGTTCATATGAAGGGAGTGTTCATCTGGAAGATAATGAGAATGCCTCTCAGGCATTCGTGGCAGAGATAGTGGCAGTTGATGAGGCTGAAACTACTGTGAATGATGCTGAAGCTCAAGTGGAGAATGCTGAAGCTAAAGTGGAGAATGCTGAAGCTAAAGTGGAGAATGTTGAAGCTAAAGTGGAGAATGTTGAAGCAAAAGTGGATGCTGAAGTAAAGAAAGAGAGTGAAGCTGAACAGGTTGTTGCTGATGAAATCTCAGAAGTTAATGAGAAAGAGGTACAATCTAATTCTGTATGTTTGAGATGTCATGAACTACAGGGTGAGGTTGATAGGTTGTCACACAAAACAAAAGTTTGGTAAATGAGATGTCTAACATTAAAGAGTCAAACTTTTTTGCTTAAAGAAATGAATCTACATACTTGAAGAAGATAAGAGGTTATGAAGCTGAAATTGAAGCTTTAACTTGCAAATTAAATGAAAAACTTCAAGTCATAGATTTAGCTCATGATGGCTGAGAAAACAAAAGAGATTTCTGAAAAATGCAAAGAGTTGTCAGATGCACAACTCAAAATTGTTGAACTTGAAAAGAAATTGAGTCAATTCAGAGATTCGTCTTTTGTAATGAAACACATGATGGGTGGGTTAAAGAAGAGTAATGACAAGACCAGTGTGGGCTTCCAGGGATTTAATGAAGTTCCACCTCCTCTTAGTCATGACTATTCATTCCTGCCTAGTGAAGATGAGCTAGCAAACTTTATGGCATCTGCACCTAGTAGTTTCGCATCCACATCAAGTAAAGGTGATGGATCTGAGAGTGATGAGGCTAAGAATACCAATAACAGGGAACCTTTTAAAAAGAAAAATTCACCTCCTAAGAATAAAAATCAAGCTTTTGTTAAAAAGATTAATTTTGTTCAAGGTAGTGATATGAAAAATGAAACTACTGTTATTGAAAATGAATCAAATGTAGAGTTTGCTAAAAATAAAAACAAAGAAAAATCTAAACCCAAGCAAACTAAACAAGGTTCATCTAAGGGATCATCACCATCTGATAAGGGATCTACATCAGAGACTCCAGCTAAGAAGTCTTTGAAAAGGAGATCGTGCTTCAAGTGTCACGTCAAAGGACATGTAGCTAGCTGCTGTCCTAACAAAAAGAGTGAAGCACAACTTAGTGAAAAGCAGAAAGGGAAATTACCAGAGAAGAAAGGTGATAGTGAGGAGAAAGGCTCAAATTCTCCAAAGAAATCTGCTCCCAAGCAACCAGAGAATGTTGCTGTTGGTGTAGATAAGGCTGGAAAAGGAACTCCACAAGTTCCTCGTTTTCAAAGAAATCAACAAAGATTTCAGCCTAGATCTCCACCAGGCAGATATGAGAGACCTAGAAGCGGTTCACCTAGAATGAACAATTTTAATGGAAATACAAATAATTTCAGAAGTCAAGGTCAATATCAAAATCGATACCAAAATAATGGTGGTCGAACTTTTTATAACAATGGCTTTAGAAATTATAACAATCAAGCTTCTTGGAATCAAAATTCAAGATATCAAAATCAAAATTTTCAAAGGTCAAATAGTCCAAATACATATAGGAACCCTCAGGACCAAAGACCTAGTGGAAATCAAAATCAAATTCCATCAACAGGTCTGAGATCCAAGACTCCAGTTAGGAGTAATGGATATTGGATGGATGTTCAAGTAGTTGGTGAATTTGGACAACCCAAGACCATTAAGGCTTGGGTCCCCCAATCTAACTAATTTCTTAGTTGGTGTGTGCAGGAGCTGCTAAGGAGGATTATCAACTTATGGTATGTTGATAATGGCTACTCTAGGCACATGATGGGGAATGTGAGATTGTTGATATATATATTAAATGATTTAAATTGAAGTTCAAAGTGCTGAGTCGATACACTAGATAACCTGGCAGATCTTTATACTAAAGGTTTTGATCGAGCTCGCTTTGAACATTTAGTCGAACTCAACGGGATGAGGAATCCTGAATAACTGGTTTTTCATAAGAATTTTGTAAATAGTTTACTGTTTTTCTTAAAAAAAATCAAAAATACAAAAACATTTAGAAAAATCAAAAACATAAAAAAATAGAAAATTAAAAATGAGTTATCACTGTGTGAAAAAGAAGAAATGATAGTACATCGGCAAGTTAGACTGTCACACTGAAAATAAATTAAATTGCTTAAGTGTGATAGCAGCTTCATCATATGATGTACCAGTAGGCAAAAAGCATGAAATAATCAACTTACCAATGTGATATAAACCTAAATACAACTGAATATGAGTGGGGAACACATCAGTGGTGTATGGTTTAATGACCTTAAATCTTGCGTTGATAGATTGCCAAAATCTGAAGTTTTGGGTCTTTATACTGTTATTTCATCTGGGGATATCAGGGGTGTCCTTCTGCTGCATCCAGATACATGCTGACCTAGGCACACCCAGGATATCTTAAAAGAGCTAAAAATGCCAAAACCCTGAAAATGAAGAAGCTCTCATAGAGAGTCATTCAAATGTGCAAAATGCATAAATCGTACCAAAAAATGGTATTTGTCTTAGCCCTCGTTAGATATTTTGGTCTCTTTGTTGTACGGAAGTATTGACCTGTTCACCAAGTATCTAAACGTTGAAAAATAAAACGGATGAATTCAGTATACTCACCTACTACGATGAATCTTTGTGCATACCTTGATCGCGGGGGTATATCCTGAAGTGGGACACACTAGTATATCAGTAAATAAAATTACCTTAACGTATCATACGGTAATGGTACTTGAAATGTTCATGCATTTTGTTTAAGTGGACGAACATACTGGTAATCGTCTTGGACTGCTTTTCATGAAAAATTAAATAAAGAATTATCTAATAGTGTGAAACAGTTTGATTTTGTTGATATGATCTTCTTACCAGTGATTCTCACAAAAATAGAGTGTTTATTGCTTTTGTTATTTACTTGCTTTCAGAAAATACAAAAATCCAAAAATAGTTTTTTTTTCTGTTTAAAATTCTTAACGTACGGAAAACTGTTATTCTTGGAGGAATTGTTACTGATAGGGGGAGACGGTGTTGGAAAGTGAGTTCAAAATTTTTAATCATGCGGGTTATAGGGTGTGTGATTAAAAAGTTTTGCGTGTTGGTGATAAGTTGAAAGTGCTTAATCTGTGATACAGTTTAACTGTCTCTTGAAAAATAATAATTTATTTAACTGTGTTGAAAAATTCTTATGGTTTCTCGAGATGTTTGTTTTATAGTATACAGATTGAAGCTGTGTGTTGCTGAGAAGTTTCTGTGAAGATGAGAGTTTGATTGGATGCATGGTAGAACCTCCTTTCTATATTGCAGACAAAGATTGAAGAGTTTGAAGATTGCTATTCAAATGCTGAACTGGAGTTTACTCAAACGCTAAAGTTTTTGAAGATTTGGTGATTGGATGCATCAGCTTAGGGGGAGTCTGTTGCTGACAGAAGCTGTTGAAGCTGAAGCTATCCAAAGACCAAAGACAGTGCAAGCTTACGTGAAGATTGCAAGATGACTGAAGACAAAGTTATTTTATGAAGCTATTGTCAAGGGGGAGTTTGTTGGTGCATGTTTGTGACAACAGCTTAGATTTGGTCTTTGGATATCTTGTAATTAGTAAAACGATAAACAGTTAGCGGGTTTAGCTTTGTATTAGTGAGTTAATAGAGTTTGGGCTAAATAAAACCCACATTGGGTGATGGGGGACGTTTTGGGCCTAGCCCATGTAGCAAACCCAGCCTAATGTTGCAACCTTGTGTTATATAAACAAGGTTAGGCTTTAGGGTTTAGGTTAATCAGCCAAAACATTGTTTGAGAGAGATTTCGTGAGAGCATAGTAGCTTGGACGAAATTGTGTGGTTAGGGTTTAGATTGATTGTAATTCTTGAGTGATTGATAATCAATAGAAACCCAGTTTGAAAGTGATTGCTGTTCTTCTACTTGTTTCTGTGATATTCTGATCAAGAGGATTCCGCACTCTTGATTGGAAAGACAATTCTGTGAAAGATCCATACGACTCAAGGGGACCTACAAGTAGGCACATGTGTTTCACCCCAAAATGTTTGAAAACAGTAATAGAGGGGAACTATGTACTCAATTGAGGATGTTTAGATCTCTTGAATAACAACCAAGTAAAGCTAGAAGGATCATGGAAATCAATTGGCACCTAATATAGATAAATACATTAATAACTGGACCTAAATCGGAAGATCGGATAGTATGAGGTTTCGTAAACCAAATGAGTATTGGAACTCTTATGATTTGGTTATATAAAGCCTACATACTAAAACAAAACCTAACCTAAGTGCTTACGACCCATTATGACTCGTTTAGGTAGCTTATGCTACTTTATTGCGTTGTTCGCGTAAAACGCGTTCGGACCGCCTAACTAGTCTTATGACAAGTATTATATTCCTTAACATGTCTAATAATGTTACCTAATCAGTTTAGATGTAAAAATTTATATTACATATGCTTAAAATGAATTTATGCGCAAAAAGGGCATTTTGGTCATTTTCCAAAGGCATATAAACTATCTATCATACAACTAACTAAACGAAGTGGCCATAAGGTATAACCTCAGAAGGTTATTCCATATACATCTATGGTCACTAAACATGCTTGGTCGGATCCTAATGATCGACCAAACGGGTCGGGTTCGAAAGTCTAAGCGGTTGTTAGACCGCTTATCTCACGACCCTATATAAGCACTAATCTAAAAGTGACGAGTTAAACATGTTAAAACATGTTTAATGAAGTTTGAAAACAGGTTTGATATCAAAACAAAGGGTTTTGATACCCAAGAATAGTTTGGTTGCAAAATATGTGTAAACGCGTATTTTGACAGAAACTATGACTCATCACTAAGCCTAATCAACGTGGTAATCAGTAGCTATAGTCACAAGGGACTATAACCATCGTGATTATGCTCACGTTGTGAAGTTCAAACGAACTTCGTGTTGACCATTGACTGGTCAAAGCAGAAAGTCAAACACTGTTTGACTTTCGTGCTTAAAAACGCATAAAAGAACGAAAGAAACTTACAACGGGTCCAAGCAATGAAGATTTGATCTAAAGATTACTCAGGTATGAAGTATACACTCCAACTTAGAGCAAAAATCAGAACAAAGTGTGAATTGAAATTAGGGCTGGCAATTGGGTACCTGTTAAGACACGATTAGACCTGTTTGACTGAAAAATACACCCTTTGACTTTTTTAATTTTTAAAATAATTAAAATTACAATGTTAGGATCTATCATTTATTCATCTTTGTACATAAAATTACAATGTTAGGATCTATCATTTATTAAAATTACAACTTAGAGCAAAAATCAGATCAAAGTGTGAATTGAAAATTTGAAATGAAATTGGGGTTGGGTATTTATAGAGTTTCGACCACCGTTAAGATCGTTCCTCGATAAACGAGCTTAAATCTGGACCGTCCAAGTGTGCCCACTGTTTTGGTAATCTATGGGTGCCCAAAACAAGCCCCTAGAGTTGCAAAACCATGCTCAAAACCCAGGAAACCAACTGCTGAATCAGAAAACTGGGTTTCTGATCTGGGTAGCTCTTGCGCCCCGCGTAAGAGGAGACCCCTGCTTACGCGCCCCGCCAGAGATATCTTTCACTGAATGTCATAAATGGCCCCTGAATGTGCAAAACATGGTTTTCGATGCATTTTTGGCACGTTTAAGCCCCGTTAACCCCATTTCAAGGCTCTAAATGAAGTTAAAGTATATGGAACTTAGAATATGCTCAAAACATCTCGGATGTCGGTTCGTTTGGCAGTACGATTGCGTTGTTCGGTTAATTACGATGAAACACGAACGGACGCGAAAAACAATGCAAATTACTCGACGAATGGATTTTTATCATGCCAATCACTAAAATAAAATATTTTAATGATTACATAAATTTTTAGATGTCCGGATATATTCAGAACGTAAGATATGCACGAAAATGCAAACTTATGCACTTTTTGATGCTTTTAGTCCCTGTGATCGAATAAACTTGATTTCGACACACCAAACCCTCCAAAACTTATTTCTAAGTTATGTAAAGGTTATTTAAGGTATGTTAAGCCCATGTCACTCTTCTGGAGTGTTTGTCGTGTTAAACTGATTACGTTTACGCATCAGTTCGCGTATAACTTTCTAGAAAGCGATTTAGAGCTCGAAATAGAACAAGAACTGATATGTGCAGATGATACACATATTTATACAAATCCCAAGTATGAAACACAATATTTCATTGATTTAGTATTTGTTTGATGGTCGTAGAAGCACAGATGTCACACAAGTACATTTGTCCACTCCCGTCCTCTGCGGCACGGTGTGAGGCTTGTCAGACCTAATAGCGCTATTTAACTAATGACCCATTCCTCAATGGCCCGGTGATTAAGTTGATATAAAAATGAGGACTTCATGATAGAGTTTTGTCTAGTAAGTTATATGTTGTCATCCTTCCTACGGAGGATGGAGGTACGTATTCTACCCAAGGAGAATACGCAGGATTTAATGTTGCCATCCTTCCCAGGGAGGATGGAGGTACGTAACCTACCCAATGAGGATACGCAGGTTTCACTATAGTTCCTTAACCCATTCCCAAACCACCAGGAATCCCATGCCTTGTAGAAAGTGTGAACTCACCTTAGATTAGCTTGGCAGATTAAATTATGGAAAGAAATACGTGAGGTGGAACCGGTCAATCACGTCCTAGTGATATGAAGGAAGTTGATAGAGCCTAGATATCAATTTATTCCATGGATTCTTGTTTCTTGATCACGGCTGTAGAGGGGGAAAAGGGGGGAATCGCAGGTTTGTTGTGATTGGGTTAGGGCTTTTAGAAGTTGTGTGGTTATTAAAGAAGCATGTACATACGTAATTCCTTAAAAGAATTAAGGCTGGGCGGTTTTTGGGATGGGGTGTGTGGGCCGCCCCTCATGGGCCACTAGGAAAAATCAGTTGGGTTTGACTAGAACATGCATATACTAATTAATTGTCATGGGGTCTTGGGGTGGCTTAAGAAATCGAGTGGGGTTGGGCATAGTCAACGAAAATGGTGGGGGGTGTTGGAATGATACAATTAATTCCAAGTTATAGTATTTAATTTATATCCTTTCTTTTCCAAGTTGCATATTTATTCCAACTGAATTAGATTGCTATATAATTATTTATAAAATAATTTATTAGATTTACTAATATTGTACCATATACAAGTTGATAAACGTTTAAACATGCAATATGCAAATTGATTGTAATTGTCATAGCGTTGTAGTCTAGCCGTTAATTATATCAGAGTTTTCTAAAGCAAAGGCTTCGGGTTGGGCCGCAACAGAGAGAGGGCTCGTGCATTGGTTAAAACGGTTCGGGTTTCAACAAATAAAGATTTGGTTTCGAATATTCGTTAGTATAGTAGGTTCATTCGTTTTATATAAACAAATGGAAGAATAAAAATAATAAATAAATAATTTTATAAACATGAAAACGGAAGGCGCTAATCTCAGAACTATGGGTTGTCACATCATCCCCAAGTTAAAAGAAATTTCATCCCGAAATTTAGCACATAGTCACTGGAGAAGCTAGTTCTGTTGTGCGTTTTCCTGGGGTATCACATCATCCCCCCATTGGTTTGGAATTTCGTCCCGAAATTCCGAAGTAGCTTCAGTACTGGACTCACCTTTCTTAAACAACTGGGGGTACTTGCGTTTCATCTTGTCCTTTCGTTCCCAGGTGAACTCTGGGCCCTGACGGGAGTTCCAACGAACTCGAACAATAGGTATCTTGGTAGGTTTGAGAGTCTTGATTTCTCGGTCCATAATTTCCACCGGTTCCTCGACGAAGCGTAACTAGTCGTCGATAGTGAGTTCCTTGAAAGGAACGATGAGGGTCTCATCTGATAAACATTTCTTTAGATTCGACACGTGCAAGACGTTGTGAACACCACTAAGCTCTTCGGGCAGATTCAATCTGTACGCCACCTTGCCGATTTTCTCTGTGATTTCGAAAGGTCTGACATATCATGGATTAAGTTTGCCCCGTTTGCCAAAACGGACCACACCTTTCCAAGGTGAGACTTTAAGTAGCACTCGATCCCTAACCTAGAACTCGAGCGGTTTCCTACACTTACCAGCGTAGCTTTTCTGACGGTCACGAGCTGCCATCATTCGTTGTCGGATTTGGGCAATCTTTTCCGTTGTGTCGATAACAAGTTCTGGGCCAGTGATGTAGCTATCGCCCACTTCTGCCCAGTATAGAGGTGATCGGCATTTCCGCCCGTACAAAGTACCGAACGGAGCAGCCTTGATGCTGGTGTGATAACTATTGTTGTATGAAAACTCCACTAAAGGTAGATGCCTTTCCCAGCCGTTACCAAAGTCGATAACACATGCTTGAAGCATGTCTTCTAGAGTTTGGATGGTGCGTTCAGTCTGCCCATCCGTGTGTAGGTGATAAGCTGTGCTAATGTTGAAACGTGAGCCAAAGGATTTGTGCATCGCCTGCCACAAATCAGACGCAAAGCGCGGGTCTCGATCAGATATGATGGAAGTTGGCACTCCATGCCTAGCGACCACTTCCTTCAAGTAGATGTCTGCGAGTCTAGAAAACTTATCCGTTTCCTTGATTGCCAGAAAGTGTTCAGACTTAGTCAGTCGATCAACAATCACCCAGATGGTGTCGTTTCCTCGCTGGGATCTGGGTAAGACAGTGACGAATTCCATGGAAATTTGCTCCCATTTCCATGATGGGATCTCTGGTTGTTGAAGTAGTCCTGACGGCTTCTGGTATTCAACCTTAACCCTAGCACAGGTCAAGCATTTACTAACATAAGTCGTTATGTTAGCTTTCATGTGGGGCCACCAGTAGAGAGTCTTGAGATCCTGGTACATCTTGTCAGAACCAGGATGCACCGAGTAACGAGACTTGTGTGCTTCGTCCATCACAAGCTCTCGTAAGTTTCCATAGAATGGAACCCATACACGTTCCATGAAATAATAAGTGCCGTCTTCCTTGAATTCTAGTTTCTTCTCCAAGCCCCGTAGGGATTCTGCTTTGAGGTTCTCTTCCTTCAATGCTTCAATCTGAGCGTCACGAATCTGGGTAGAAAGAATGGAGTGGATAGTAAGCTGTAACACACGTACACTGATGTGCGTTAAGTGTGATATATTTTGATGTATATTTTAAGCCCTTTAACACTTTTTAGCCAAGTTTTAAATTTATAAAACACGATATTTACTAACACTAAACACACATATGGGCAAGTGCACCCATCGTGAGCGTAGTATAGTGTTGGTAAGATACCGAGGTCGTCCAAGGACACAAGAGCTATTAGTACCGGTTTATCCTCAACGTCTAATCAAATCAAAAGTTTAGAAAAAGGTTTTTTAAACTAGAAAAATAAAACTAACTAAAATGCTGAAAAATAAAATAAAAGTAAAAACAGATAGACAAGATGAATCACTTGGATCCGACTAGTGTGTAGTGTAACCTTTGATTATTTCCGCACTTTTGCACTTTTTAAGAGATTATCTTAGTTATTATAGTAGGCCCCTCTTTTGAAGGTGACGTTACCCTCAACCCAGTAGTTTGAGTCAGCAAGGATACAATCCTAAAGGGTCGGATTATTGAAAGATAATTAATTAAGTTATTAATGCATAATGTGGTAGGCCCCTCTTTTGAAGGTGTCGTTACCCTCGGCTAAGTAGTCTGAGTCAGCAGGGATACAGTCCTAAGTAGCCGGGTTAAAGTTTTAATAGTAGCTTACATATGAGGGGATCAAAGAGTTTGGACCCCCGCCATCCAATACCGGTAGGTATTGAAGGAGGTCCTACTAAATTTGACCCAGGTCCTTGCAGGATCTATACACTGAACAAGGCAAGACTCTTACCAAACCATTCCCTTAACCCCCGACCAGGTAGCCAACATATCTCCATATAGACCGTGGAGATATGAATGGTGAAAATCTTTTATTTTATATAGACAGTAAAATAATGCCAAGACACCACAGACAAATGATAAGGAAGAATCACCTTCAACATAAGAAACTAGTTATTAAAGTCATTAATACCAAATAAAAAGTGCGAAAAGATTAAAAATAAAAAGTATTACACTAGACACTTGTCTTCACCAAGTGATGTAAGAGACTTAGACAAACATGGCCTTTGATTGTCAAGAACTCTTACGATCAATCTTGGATCCCGAGACGACTCACACACTCTATGATGGATGATGGATGATGGTGGTGGATGATGGTGTTGTGGTGGTGGTGGAGTGTGGGTGAAGTGTGAGAGAGGTGGTGTGCCAAGGGATGGTTTGCAAATGAGCCAATCACCCCTATTTATAGCCTGAACAGCAGCTCAGGCACGGCCCCGTGTCCATTGGGCACGACCCCGTGTCCATCCTCCTTCTCTTTCTTCATTAATTGCAGTTTGTCTGCATTAGTTGACCATACCCCCGTGTCCGCTGGGCATGACCCCGTGTGCAGAAGCGTATCTGTACTATCAAGATTTCCTCAGATTCTGTGAATCTTAGAGTGGACCATCGCCCCGTGTCCGCTGGGCACGCCCCCGTGGTGGGTGATAGAAGCTTCTACAACTTTGTCTTTTCTGCAGACACTTGGGCATGCCCCCGTGCTCACTGAGCACGGGGAGTGTTCAGCCTTCTGTTTTCTTGTTTTTGCTTGGGAAGATGCTGTCGGGGGGTCGAGCATGCCACGTTTGTTCGTTTTCTTGTATTTATGTTAGATTTAGCTGCCTTTTTGCTTCTTTTGTTCATTTGAGCTCATTTAATCCTGAAAATACAAAAGGAAGACAAAAACACACTTTTTCCAACATTAGTACTAAAAAAGGGTTAGTTTTATGCCACATTTGATGTAATTTATATGTTGCATTTTGTGCACATCAAATACCCCCACACTTGAATCTTTGCTTGTCCTCAAGCAAAACTCTTTATAATGTGGCTTTACACTCCCAAATGGAATGGGTAGAAGAGAAGGTTTTTGGGCTTGTCATAGAGTGTCGGGATTTCCAAGATTCTTTATTAAGTTTTATTTTTATTTATTTACAATCCTATTCGTCATGATTTATTTAAAACATTACATAAGATAAATTACTTATTAGGGCATAACATGCCTTTTTAAAATTCCATTTATTTACAAGTTCACATACCTCACGGGGGATCACTCAACACTCGGCCGAAGATGTATTTTAGTGAATCACTCGAGAGCGGCATGGAACTTACTCCTACCATAAGCTTGCCAAGCAATCAATCCTCCTCCTTTTTAACTATATACCTTTGTAAATATCAAGAGGACTTTTGGGTGAAGGGTTAGGCTTGGGTTAAAGGTAGGTGGTTGGGTTAGTTGTTAGTAAAAGGGTGAAAGGCGTAAAAAGCGTCGGTTTTCGTAAGACTTTTTTTTGTAACTTTTTATTTTGATGAAGCAATTTTTCAAACAAAGTTCTTTTTGATAAACTTGTTTGTTTATTTCTTTTGGCTTCATCATCAATTTTTTTTTTTGATAAGGAAGTCATAAGAAAACCGAGCTTTGTTACTAAAATAAAGGGTTAAAAATAAAAAAGGGTTTTGGTGGGTAAAAGGGTGTTTGTTTTTGGTTGAGAAATGAAAAGGTTTAGGCTCAAATGGGTTAACTAGGGGGATTTTGGGTAGGTGGTAAAAAAAAAAAAGAAAAATAATGGTGTAGAAATAAAAAAGGGTTAGTCCTAATGCCTCCATCATTTACTTACTCGGGTTTAAGTTGGTAAGGACCGGGAATGTATCGTCATGGCAAGTTCTAGAGTCGTAAGAACCAAACGGCTATTCACACAAGAAACGAAAAATGAGCATTTAGTTTAAAGATATGAATTTGTATGCTCAGTAAATGCTCAAAACTCACTTTTTGTGGGAATGGATTTTTATGTGATCAAGTATATATAATCAAATTTTAACTAAACTTGTCATGCCGTTTCATAATTTTCTTATGTTGGTTCTTTTTATCACGACGCTATCGGTTGTAACTTTGTAAAAATATAACCTTTTTAGAACTTGAAATTCCCAAGTTAAACCTAGACAAGTAAAAAAAAAATTTGAAAAAATTTGGGGTGATTAGCGGTTCCAATAGAGTTTTGTGAAAGGCTTGTAATTAGGACTTGCAAGATTCATGGTTTTAGCATCCCCCCCCCCCACACTTAAATTACACATTGTCCTTAATGTGTCCCAAAAGTAAGTTTTTAGGTTGATTGAATGTGTAAAAAGGTGTGAAAAAGCAAAAATTTATGTTACTGGGCATCTGGACACGGCCCCGTGGTGTTCGGGCACGGCCCCGTGTTCAGATCGCCAGTAACAGAAATAAGTAAAAAGAAACAGAAGCCTGGGCACAGGGGCATGTTTAGCGAGCACGCCCCGTGTCCAGTTACTTGAACTGGGCATTTTCTGCAGATGGTTGGGCACGGGGGCGTGTTGGGTGAGCACGGCCCCATGCTGAACTTGCTGTAATGAAGAAAAATTTGTCGGGTGGCCCTGTTTTTGTGCATGGGGTGCTGGTTCAAGTTTCCCTTATTATCCTTCACCATCCCGAGTGTATTTCACCCATTACAACATCATCCAAACACCAACTTAACTAAAACCATCATTCCATTTAATAGAGAAAATTACATAATATTCCTAATAAGTTAAAATTCTAGATAAATAGGTCAAAAGAAACCAAGAAGTTCTAGCCTAAAGTTTATTCTATTAGCAAAATTTTCGAAAATATAATTCTCTTGGTTGGATGCGGCTCGAAGAACTTTTTCCTCCGGACATGGGTCCCTCACACGTCGGCGAGCCATTCCTCTATCTCCCTTGGGAGAAGAAAGGCGGGCTCATTGGCATCGGTTTGAGGGGGTGCAACCTCCACCAGAACTTCTTGTAGATCTTCAAGAGGAGGCTCCGCTGGAATGTCATCCCATCCGGTAGGATTGTTGACTCCAAGTGCTAGGTTCCAATCCTCTTGAGGGAGGATTGGTTCCATGGGAGGTGTCACAAGAATGTTCAACCTCTGGTGCAAGAGGTTGATTTCTTGAAAACTGTTTTCCAACCCCACCGTAAGATAATTTATACGGTCTATTAGGACCTCCTCTACCGATGTCATCTCATCAAGAGCCTCACGTAATGCCATCACGTAGTGTACGAGAGTTGCTTCAATTGAAGACCTTCTTTCCCTTTGACTGTTTCTGGAGTGCGCAGAAGAGGTTCCACTGTATTGGCTTAACATTCTACGAAAATAAACGGAAAAGAGTTCATTTTAATGAAACAGTATCCTCGGACACGGCCCCGTGCTCAAAGAGCACGGCCCGTATTCACCTTTCTGCAGATTTTTGGAACAAGGAATCTTGGAGTTTTAAATTATTTTTTCAACTTTTAAAGCATTTTTTAGCAGAAATAACTTAAAATAATGTTGCAAAACTTATTTTTAACAAGATTCCTTGGACAAAAACCTAACAAACATCACAATAAAGCTTGGAATCATGGTGATCTCAAGCTCTAATGGAGGTGTTGAGGTAAAAGAAATGGAGAAGAAGGTAATGGACAAGAGAGGAAAGGACAAGATAGTTGTTGAGAACCTTCTTTTAGAAAATACCTAGGATGGTATGTGTGAAGATCCCACCAAATCTCTGTCCCTGGAATGGTCCAAATGTGCAGGATTCTTGGCTGCATTTATAGAAAATGACAGCATGCTGCACACGGCCCCGTGTCGGCTGGACACGGCCCCGTATGCAGGCGAGGTCCTGACACATTTTGTCCGTATTCTGACAAAAAGTCAGAAAGGAATCTTTTGGTGGACACGTGGGTGTGTTGACTGTCACACCCCGACCGCGTAAAACAACAAATCGCGGCGGAAACATCGGGGCGTGTTGCGACAGAATTAATTGTCTCATAACCATGGCATACAAAGTTTTATTTATTTATTAAACAAGGGTGTTTCATTGTTTCAAACAGGTAATTAAAG
Source organism: Helianthus tuberosus (assembly GCA_030545235.1). Lineage (NCBI taxonomy): Eukaryota > Viridiplantae > Streptophyta > Magnoliopsida > Asterales > Asteraceae > Helianthus > Helianthus tuberosus. The sequence continues at coordinate 110,267,505 of CM060357.1, forward strand.
AGTTCAGAACGTAATTAAACATAGTCTATCTTCTTTTAAAGTTTCTAAGGCACAGGTCCGCCCTAGTATCGTGATCAACATCCTATGGAAAAGCACCTGAAAACACATGTGAAAATAGGTACGTCAGCATAAAAATGCCTGTGAGATACATAGGTTTTGTGAAAATAAGATTCATGACTTATGTTTGAGAAAATGTTTAGTCATGAACCTTGTTATTTGCTTTGTCTTGTAAATCATTTGAAAACAATAAGATCAGATGATATATATAAGTAAATGTCAGGTTAAATAGATAACCATGTAAAAATGTGTTTGTATAAGATAAGTTGTTTGTAAATCAATGTCTTGTGAAAAGTATGTTATTTGTATAAAATGTTCTATGTCTCAATATTGAAATGATTCAAATAACGTTACGACATGTAATACCATACAAACACTTATATATAGGAAGTACCAGCGGCGTATCCACCATGCTTGTATCATATTACACACGCATCGTTACTTAATCACTTAATCAAACCAAACCAAACAATGTAAAAAGTCTATGTTTAAACCAATTGTCAAATGTATTGAATGATATGTCAAGTGTTCATGTCAAGATGTAAATCATATAGTGTGAAACAATTGTCAAACATGTTATGTGTCAAAAGTAAATCATGTCAAATGTCTATGTCAAATATCCATGTCAAATGTCTATGTCAATTGCCTTTGTCAAATGTCTTTGTGTAAAATGTCGATGTCAAAATGTCATGTATGGCAAGTGAAATGTCTCAACTAAACCATATGCACAAAAACAAGATATTGAAGTAAAACTTGGTTTAAATCAAAGCTATGTTTTGTGTAAATGCATGCAACTATTTAATATGAACATTTATGTGGTATTGTAAAAATGCATACATCCAAGCCTGGCGACTGTGGTGATAAAACCCTTTAAACAAATTAAAGGTCTATCTGTCTTAATGTCAACGAATTCGGTCATTCCTTTCTGTCCCCTTACCCTGGGATGTCCGGAACGGGAGTTGTCAATTCCTATGGTACCACTACCTACTAACGAACGGCGTAGCTAATGTTAATGGATATATTGTCCCATGTAAACAAACCAAATGTCATAACAAAATGTGAGCATGTGAAAACAATGCACTAAGTATGTAATCAAATGAACATACATAGCGTGAAATGTCATGTAAAACGATGTACTAAGTAATGCACACAATGGGCATACCTAGCATGAAATGTCATGTAAAACGATGTACTAAGTAATGCACACAATGGGCATACCTAGCATGAAATGTAATGTAAAACAATGTACCAAGTAATGCACACAATGGGCACACCTAGCATAAGATGTAATGAAATCATGTACTATAATGTACTAACGAACATAGCAGTATATGATGTGAAAACTGGAAAGCAGGAAAGTAACAAGTAGGCACATGTGTTCCACCCCAAAACAGTTTGGAAAACAGTAAAAGAGGGGGGTTCTATGTACTCACCTGAGATTGCTCAGATGTATTGCGATAACCACCAAGCAATGCTAGAGATCACGGAATCAAACGGCACCTAATATAGGTAACTATGTTAATAAACCGGACCTAAATCGGAAGATCGGATAGAATGAGGTTTCGTAAACCAAACGAGTATAGGAACTCGTGTGATATGGTTTAACAAACCCTACATACTAAGACGAAACTTAACCTAAGTGCTTGTGACCCATTACGACCCGTTTAGGTAGCTTATGCTACCTTAACGCGTCGTTCGCGTAAAACGCGTTTGGAACGCCTAACATTTGTGACCACAAGGTATAACCTCGGAAGGTTACAACTATGGTCACCTAATGTGTTTGGTCGGATCCTAATGATCGACCAAATGGGTCGGGTTCGAAAGTATAAGCGATCGTTTAGATCGCTTACCTTACGACCCTATCTAAGCACTATACTAAAAGTGACGAGCTAAGCATGTTAGAACATGCTTAACTAAGTTTAGAAAACAGGTTTGGCATCAAAACAAACGGTTTTGATGCTCACGAGTAGTTTGGTTACAAAATACGCAAGAATACGTATTCTGCCCGAAACTACGGCTCGTCACTGAGCCTAGATAACGTGGTAATCAGTAGGTATAGTCACTAGGGACTATAACCATCGTGATCACGCTCACGTTATGAAGTTCAAACGAACTTCGCATCGACCATAAACTGGTCAATGCAGAAAGTCAAACATAGTTCGACTTTCGGGCTATAAAAGCGATAAAAGAACGAAGGAACACTTACAAAGGGTCCCCGCTAGTAAATCTTGATCGAGTAGCTCAGGTATGAAGTGATTTGCTTCAACTTAGAGCACTTTTAATCAGATTTGTGAGGAATGAGGTGAAAATGTGATGGGTATTTATAGGAAAAGTAGAGCCGTTAGGATCGTTTCTTGAATATCGTGCCACGATCCGAGCCGTACACTTGTCACAAAGTTGTGGTGGCTAAAAATGGACACCATAGGAGTTTAACAAGTGTCATTTGGCCTTTGGGAGGTGTTAAGGGCTGAATAAATGAGTTTATGCATTTTTTTATATATTTTTTTTTTCTATTTTTTTTTATTATTTTAGCAGTTTTGCAGTTTTGGTTCCTGTGTGCGTATCGTCGTGTTTTGGCACTTCTAACACCCGTCAAGCCCATTTTTAAGCTTCACAAGGATGTTAAAGTATAGGAAACATGAAACATGCTCAAAAATATCTCGGATGTCGGTTCGTTTGGTCGTACGATCGCGATGTTCGCTTAATTACGACGGAATGCGCATAAGCGCGAAAAACGATCCAAATGACGAAACGAATGGATTTTTCTTATGCCAAACACTAAAATATAATGTAGTCATGCTTACATAAATTTTTGGATGTCCGGATGTATTCAGAACGTAAGTTATGCGCGAAAATGCAAACTTGTGCACTTTTTGACACTTTTAGTCCCTGAATGATCCAAAAGTTTATTTTAGCACACCGAACCCCTCAAAGCCTATTTCTAAGCTATGTAAAGGATATTTAAGGTGTGTTTAACTTATGGTCATGTTCCGGAATGTTCGTTACAGTTCAAATTGACATACTTTCGCAGTTTGTCATATTTAGTCCCTGTAAGCGAATTAACTTGTTTTTGCCATACCAAAGCCTTCAAAACTTATTTCTAAGTTATGTAAAGGTTATTTAAGGTATGTTGAGTATATGTTGATGTTCCGGAGTATTTATCGCATTAAACTGAGTACGTTTACGCACTAGTTTGCGTATAACTCTCCAGAAAGTGATGTAGAGTTTGAAATTACATAAAAGTCAAAACATGAAAAATGTATAACATAACAAAACAAACATTTGTGATCAAATAACGTTGTTTTATTGATAACGGAACTGTTCATAGTGATTACAAGCACAGTTGTTACAGTCTCCCCTACTTGTGGAAATTTCGTCCCGAAATTTATTTAGAGGAAACTCGTGGAAAAAGATGCGGATATTTCGCTTTCATTTGATCTTCGCGTTCCCAAGTAAACTCGGGTCCACGTTTTGCTTCCCAGCGAACTTTGACCAAAGGAATGCGCTTGCGTTTAAGCCACTTGACTTCACGTTCCATGATTTCCACTGGTTTCTCAACAAATTTCAGTGTTTTGCCAACACGAATTTCGTCAAGCGGTATGGAGTAGTTCTCATCAGCTGTACACTTCTTGAGATTTGATATGTGAAAAGTTGGATGAACATTTCCAAGTTCAGGAGGTAACTCAAGTCTGTAGGCTACCTTTCCGATTCTTTCGACGATCTTAAATGGTCCAACGTATCTAGGTGCAAGTTTTCCTTTCTTTCCAAATCTGATCACACCTTTCCAAGGTGAGACCTTAAGTAATACACGATCACCGACTTGAAATTCCAAGGCTTTGCGTTTTGGGTCCGCGTAAATCTTCTGACGGCTTCTAGCTGCCTGAAGGTTATCACGAACTTTCTTGACCTTGTCAGTTGTCTCTAAAATGAGGGCAGGTCCAGTAAGTTGAGCCTCGCCAATCTCATTCCAGCAGACTGGTGAACGACATTTTCGACCATAGAGAGCTTCGAAAGGAGCCATTTTGATGCTAGTGTGATAACTGTTGTTGTAGGAGAATTCAATCAATTTCAGATGGGAATCCCAGCTACCACCAAAATCGATCACACAAGCTCTAAGCATATCCTCCAGAGTCTGGATTGTTCTCTCAGATTGACCATCCGTTTGCGGATGATAAGCTGTGCTCAGATTAAGTTGGGTCCCCATAGCAGATTGCATGGTTCTCCAAAAGTGCGAAGTGAAACGAGCATCTCTGTCAGAAATGATGTTCAAAGGAACACCATGTCGAGCCACAATTTCATCTACATAGATTTGAGCAAGTCTTTCAGTAGGAAAATCCTCGCGGATTGGCAAGAAATGCGCTGACTTTGTAAGACGATCAACGACTACCCAAATGGCATCATGACCTTTCTTTGTGCGTGGGAGTTTGGTAACAAGATCCATAGTAATGTTTTCCCATTTCCAAACTGGGATCTCTGGTTGCTCCAATAAACCAGAAGGACGTTGATGTTCAGCCTTAACCTTAAGACAAGTAAGGCATTTGGATACGTATAAGGCAATGTCTTTCTTCATACCAGGCCACCAATAGTGAATACGAAGATCCTTATACATTTTATCTGAGCCCGGATGAATAGAATAGTGAGACTTATGGGCTTCATCCATAAGCAAGGTACGAAGATCATCCTGGCTTGGGACCCACAAACGGTCCATGAAGTAATATGATCCATTGTCCTTCAGTTCCAGAGCAGGCGTTATGTGGTAAGGAAATTCCTTATCCATTAATCCTTGTGAAACACAAGATTGTTGAGCTTGAGCAATGCGCGCTTGAATATCGGATCGAGCTTGAATATCAGATTGAACACGTACACAATGAAGCTTAGTACGTTCCTTACGACTCAATGCATCAGCTACGACATTCGCCTTACCAGGATGGTAGCGAATTTCGCAGTCATAATCGTTTAAAAGCTCAACCCAACGTCGCTGTCTCATGTTGAGTTCTTTCTGGTTGAAGATATGCTGAAGACTTTTGTGGTCCGTGAAAACCACACATTTTGTGCCGTACAAATAGTGTCTCCAGATTTTGAGAGCAAAGACAACTGCACCCAACTCAAGATCATGAGTGGTGTAGTTCTTCTCATGAATCTTCAACTGCCTCGATGCATAGGCTATGACTTTGTTCCTTTGCATAAGAACACAGCCAAGACCCAATTTAGATGCATCGCAATACACGACAAAATCATCATCACCCTCAGGCAATGATAGAACAGGCGCATCGCAAAGCTTCTGCTTCAGGTGTTGAAAAGCTTCCTCTTGTTTGAATCCCCAGTAAAAGGGCATTTTCTTCTGAGTTAGAGCAGTTAGAGGAACTGCAATCTTAGAGAAGTTTTCAATGAAGCGGCGATAATAACCCGCTAGACCAAGAAAAGAACGAACTTCAGTAGGAGTAGAAGGTGTATCCCAATCCTTAATCGCACTGATCTTGGAGGGATCTACATGAATACCTCGTTCGTTGATAACATGCCCCAAAAATTGAACTTCTTTAAGCCAAAATTCGCACTTGGAGAATTTGGCGAAAAGTTGCTCTTTCTTCAGGAGTTCCAGAGTAAGACGAAGATGCTGCTCGTGATCAGCTCGTGTCTTAGAGTATATCAAGATGTCGTCAATAAAAACAATGACGGACTGATCCAAATAAGGTTTGCAGACCCTATTCATTAAGTCCATGAAAACAGCAGGAGCATTAGTCAAACCGAATGGCATGACTGTGAATTCATAATGTCCATAACGAGTACGGAATGCTGTCTTCGGAATGTCTTCTTCTTGCACCCAAAGTTGATGATATCCAGATCGCAGATCAATCTTCGAAAAATAAGAAGCACCTTGTAACTGATCAAAGAGGTCGTCGATGCGAGGTAGAGGATATCGATTCTTGATGGTAAGCTTGTTAAGCTCACGATAATCGATACACATCCTAAAGGATCCATCCTTCTTCTTGACAAAAAGAACGGGAGCACCCCAAGGTGAAAAACTAGGACGTATAAAACCTTTGTCAGAGAGCTCCTGAAGCTGTTTAGACAACTCTTGCATCTCAGACGGGGCAAGACGATATGGAGCTCTGGCTATGGGATTTGCACCAGGTACGAGATCAATGCGGAACTCGACTTGGCGTGCTGGAGGTAGACCAGGTAAATCTTCAGGGAACACTTCAGAATAATCCCGAATGACAGGAATATCTGAAATAGACTTACCCTTGCCTTTATCTTCTGTAACATGTGCTAAGAAAGCCACATAGTTCTTCTGCAGATACTTCCGAGCTTTAAAACAAGACATGAGTCTGAGACCACCGATAGGCTTCTCCCCTTGAACCTGCAAGATTTCGCCTGTCGAAAGTGGCACACGAACAATCTTCTCAGAACAAACTATCTCTGCGTGATGCTTGGATAACCAATCCATTCCCACAATAACGTCGAAGCTTCCAAGTTGCATAGGCGCGAGGTCAATAGGAAAAAGATGGTCGTTAAGATTCAACTGGCAGTTGCGAAGAACAGAATCAAGAATAATGGGTTCACCACTAGCAACCTCTACTGTCAAAGATTTGCCTAGTTTCGTTCTAGACACGCGAAGCATTTGCTCAAAGGACAAAGACACGAAACTTTTATCGGCACCGGAATCGAAAAGAACAGATGCAGGCTGATTATTAATAAAGAACGTACCGTTCACCACATTATCGTCAGCCTGTGCCTCTTGGGCATTCATGTTAAAAACTCGGCCTCGAGCCGGAGCCGGATTCTGGTTCTGGTTCTGGTTCTGGTTCGCCAGTCTTGGGCACCGATTTCTATAGTGGGTCAGATCCCCACAATTGTAACAAGCACCTGGTGGGTATTGTGGTCGAGCAGCTTGACCCTGTTGCGGAGCAGCTTGTTGAGCCGGGTTCTGAATCGCGGGATTCTGAGCAGATCGACAAACATTGGCGAGATGGCCTGATTTCCCACAGTTAGTACAGAAACGGCATGGAAGTTGCGGCTGGTGGTGACTGTTGCATCTATTGCACAAAGGTGCATTCCCTGAATAGGGTCTCTTCGCTGGAGGCTGTGCAGGTTGGTTGAGAGCTGCCTGATTAGCTTGGGCAGTGACAGCAAAATTTTGAGAAGCCTTACGCTTCTTTGACCTCTTCGAAGAACCAGAGTTCTTTCCATTCAAGTTTTGACCTTTCTTGCTATCTTCCTTGTCAGCCGACTGCTTCTTGCCCTTGTCACCCTTCCGGTGTAACTTGTTCTTCCTGATCTGCGACTCAGTCAATGTCGCAGATAGCTCGATCGCCTGACGAAGTGTGGCAGGGTTACTACCAGTAAGAATGTCTTGTACCGAGTCAGGTAGGCCGTCGATGTATCTCTCGATGGCCTTGTCGAGTGGGGTAACCATAGTCGGGCAAAGCAAACTCAACTCTTCAAACCGATCCGTATAAGCCCTGTGCTCACCACTATCTTGCTTCAATACATCAAACTCTTTCTCCAACGCTCGCTGTTCATGGCGAGGACAGAATTCCCTCATCATAAGGGCTCTAAGTTCAGCCCATGTCTGTGCGAGAGCAACTTCTGCACCCCGGTCTCTCAGAACCCCGTTCCACCATGTCAAAGCCCTCTTCTGAAATACGCTCGAGGAGAACTCGACCTTGCGATTATCCGGACACTGCACATGGCGAAAAGTATTCTCTATACTCTCGAACCACTGAAGAAGCCCAGTCGCTCCCTCAGAACCACTAAACTTGAGTGGTTTAGCCTGGTTAAAATCCTTGTATTTGCATGGAACATTGTTGTTGTTGTTGGCCTGGTTCCATTGAGCAAAGAGATTTGGAAATTGAGCAGCCATCTGCTGCGCAATAATTTCTGCCAGCTCGGCAGTTGCTATCTGATTCTCGCGTCGAGGAGGCATTCTAAAAGAGGAAAACATGAAAAGAACGAGTGAGATGATTGGATGAAAAGAATGAGATGAAACAAAATCAACAAAAGCAAAGATGGTGGTCATTCGTCCGTATCACAGAGCAAACAAACAACACACAGCGACTAATCAAAGTAAATGGGTCAAAAATAATGTATAATGAAGACATGCTCGCCTATAAGTGAACACTCACTCCAAGAATTCCCAGGTAAGCACAACTGGTCTCGCGTCTGGTTGAGATGTATACGAAGTGCTTGCCTAGACAGAAAACCCAGAATACAGGCATTCACCCTTCCAGTTTGCACATGTTCACATTATTTAAAACCCAAAACGTTTGACGGGATTTTGAAAATTTGAAGGCACAAGGCCAAAAACCAAACTGAAAAGGGTTCAAAACCATATAACAGAGGGTTCAAAACCTTGTAATAAATCATCCAAAAACAGATGATTGTTTTTCAAAAATCGTTTCGGAAAAATTTTGGTTCCTTGTTTTGTTAATCACCTAAGGATAGGTGATGTACATGTTTTAAGATCTAAACACAAGATAACTTGTGTTAGGTTCCTAGAAAAGTTATAGTCTAGGTCAAAGCATTACTAATAACCTAATTCCCTATAACCATTGGCTCTGATACCAACTCTTCTGTCACACCCCGACCGCGTAAAACAACAAATCGCGGCGGAAACATCGGGGCGTGTTGCGACAGAATTAATTGTCTCATAACCATGGCATACAAAGTTTTATTTATTTATTAAACAAGGGTGTTTCATTGTTTCAAACAGGTAATTAAAGAGTTCAGAACGTAATTAAACATAGTCTATCTTCTTTTAAAGTTTCTAAGGCACAGGTCCGCCCTAGTATCGTGATCAACATCCTATGGAAAAGCACCTGAAAACACATGTGAAAATAGGTACGTCAGCATAAAAATGCCTGTGAGATACATAGGTTTTGTGAAAATAAGATTCATGACTTATGTTTGAGAAAATGTTTAGTCATGAACCTTGTTATTTGCTTTGTCTTGTAAATCATTTGAAAACAATAAGGTCAGATGATATATATAAGTAAATGTCAGGTTAAATAGATAACCATGTAAAAATGTGTTTGTATAAGATAAGTTGTTTGTAAATCAATGTCTTGTGAAAAGTATGTTATTTGTATAAAATGTTCTATGTCTCAATATTGAAATGATTCAAATAACGTTACGACATGTAATACCATACAAACACTTATATATAGGAAGTACCAGCGGCGTATCCACCATGCTTGTATCATATTACACACGCATCGTTACTTAATCACTTAATCAAACCAAACCAAACAATGTAAAAAGTCTATGTTTAAACCAATTGTCAAATGTATTGAATGATATGTCAAGTGTTCATGTCAAGATGTAAATCATATAGTGTGAAACAATTGTCAAACATGTTATGTGTCAAAAGTAAATCATGTCAAATGTCTATGTCAAATATCCATGTCAAATGTCTATGTCAATTGCCTTTGTCAAATGTCTTTGTGTAAAATGTCGATGTCAAAATGTCATGTATGGCAAGTGAAATGTCTCAACTAAACCATATGCACAAAAACAAGATATTGAAGTAAAACTTGGTTTAAATCAAAGCTATGTTTTGTGTAAATGCATGCAACTATTTAATATGAACATTTATGTGGTATTGTAAAAATGCATACATCCAAGCCTGGCGACTGTGGTGATAAAACCCTTTAAACAAATTAAAGGTCTATCTGTCTTAATGTCAACGAATTCGGTCATTCCTTTCTGTCCCCTTACCCTGGGATGTCCGGAACGGGAGTTGTCAATTCCTATGGTACCACTACCTACTAACGAACGGCGTAGCTAATGTTAATGGATATATTGTCCCATGTAAACAAACCAAATGTCATAACAAAATGTGAGCATGTGAAAACAATGCACTAAGTATGTAATCAAATGAACATACATAGCGTGAAATGTCATGTAAAACGATGTACTAAGTAATGCACACAATGGGCATACCTAGCATGAAATGTCATGTAAAACGATGTACTAAGTAATGCACACAATGGGCATACCTAGCATGAAATGTAATGTAAAACAATGTACCAAGTAATGCACACAATGGGCACACCTAGCATAAGATGTAATGAAATCATGTACTATAATGTACTAACGAACATAGCAGTATATGATGTGAAAACTGGAAAGCAGGAAAGTAACAAGTAGGCACATGTGTTCCACCCCAAAACAGTTTGGAAAACAGTAAAAGAGGGGGGTTCTATGTACTCACCTGAGATTGCTCAGATGTATTGCGATAACCACCAAGCAATGCTAGAGATCACGGAATCAAACGGCACCTAATATAGGTAACTATGTTAATAAACCGGACCTAAATCGGAAGATCGGATAGAATGAGGTTTCGTAAACCAAACGAGTATAGGAACTCGTGTGATATGGTTTAACAAACCCTACATACTAAGACGAAACTTAACCTAAGTGCTTGTGACCCATTACGACCCGTTTAGGTAGCTTATGCTACCTTAACGCGTCGTTCGCGTAAAACGCGTTTGGAACGCCTAACATTTGTGACCACAAGGTATAACCTCGGAAGGTTACAACTATGGTCACCTAATGTGTTTGGTCGGATCCTAATGATCGACCAAATGGGTCGGGTTCGAAAGTATAAGCGATCGTTTAGATCGCTTACCTTACGACCCTATCTAAGCACTATACTAAAAGTGACGAGCTAAGCATGTTAGAACATGCTTAACTAAGTTTAGAAAACAGGTTTGGCATCAAAACAAACGGTTTTGATGCTCACGAGTAGTTTGGTTACAAAATACGCAAGAATACGTATTCTGCCCGAAACTACGGCTCGTCACTGAGCCTAGATAACGTGGTAATCAGTAGGTATAGTCACTAGGGACTATAACCATCGTGATCACGCTCACGTTATGAAGTTCAAACGAACTTCGCATCGACCATAAACTGGTCAATGCAGAAAGTCAAACATAGTTCGACTTTCGGGCTATAAAAGCGATAAAAGAACGAAGGAACACTTACAAAGGGTCCCCGCTAGTAAATCTTGATCGAGTAGCTCAGGTATGAAGTGATTTGCTTCAACTTAGAGCACTTTTAATCAGATTTGTGAGGAATGAGGTGAAAATGTGATGGGTATTTATAGGAAAAGTAGAGCCGTTAGGATCGTTTCTTGAATATCGTGCCACGATCCGAGCCGTACACTTGTCACAAAGTTGTGGTGGCTAAAAATGGACACCATAGGAGTTTAACAAGTGTCATTTGGCCTTTGGGAGGTGTTAAGGGCTGAATAAATGAGTTTATGCATTTTTTTTTCTATTTTTTTTTTCTATTTTTTTTTATTATTTTAGCAGTTTTGCAGTTTTGGTTCATGTGTGCGTATCGTCGTGTTTTGGCACTTCTAACACCCGTCAAGCCCATTTTTAAGCTTCACAAGGATGTTAAAGTATAGGAAACATGAAACATGCTCAAAAATATCTCGGATGTCGGTTCGTTTGGTCGTACGATCGCGATGTTCGCTTAATTACGACGGAATGCGCATAAGCGCGAAAAACGATCCAAATGACGAAACGAATGGATTTTTCTTATGCCAAACACTAAAATATAATGTAGTCATGCTTACATAAATTTTTGGATGTCCGGATGTATTCAGAACGTAAGTTATGCGCGAAAATGCAAACTTGTGCACTTTTTGACACTTTTAGTCCCTGAATGATCCAAAAGTTTATTTTAGCACACCGAACCCCTCAAAGCCTATTTCTAAGCTATGTAAAGGATATTTAAGGTGTGTTTAACTTATGGTCATGTTCCGGAATGTTCGTTACAGTTCAAATTGACATACTTTCGCAGTTTGTCATATTTAGTCCCTGTAAGCGAATTAACTTGTTTTTGCCATACCAAAGCCTTCAAAAATTATTTCTAAGTTATGTAAAGGTTATTTAAGGTATGTTGAGTATATGTTGATGTTCCGGAGTATTTCTCGCATTAAACTGAGTACGTTTACGCACTAGTTTGCGTATAACTCTCCAGAAAGTGATGTAGAGTTTGAAATTACATAAAAGTCAAAACATGAAAAATGTATAACATAACAAAACAAACATTTGTGATCAAATAACGTTGTTTTATTGATAACGGAACTGTTCATAGTGATTACAAGCACAGTTGTTACATTGACCTGGACACGGCCCTGTGTCGAGAGGCTGTTTATGAAGTTTCGTCTATTTCTAAGAAACTTATCCTAATCGGGCTGTTCCTTACTCGATGGAACAACCCCAAAGTGTCTGAGATACCTTAATTGTTCTAGATTAAGACGAGAACGCAAGAGGTTGTCGGTGAGGGTGATTCCTATGCTAAATGTAGGTGGACAAGTCCAACCCTTTCCCTGGCTCTCGTTAAAGAAGGTGTATGCCGAATCACTCAGGTCTATGTATGCACCGAACGAAGTCGATGGAGAGTCCTTCACGGCACAATCAACACAGGGACGACTATCGCTCAAGTCCTCGCTAGAGTTAGAGGTACTATCAGGAACAACGAAGTTGTTTTTATTCGAATGCAATCCCAACAATTCTTCTTGGGTATCATCTAGAGATGAATTAGTGTTATCCATCTTAAGTTATTTTAACCAATTAAGAATTAGATCTTCCATTTGAAATAGTTCATCAAGAAGCATTTCTCCTAGAAGGTCCGGTTGAGAGCATTCAAGGGAGAGATAGGGATTATTTTTACTTTCGCCCCTCTTAAGGCTACAGGAAAACAATGGGTCTATATAATGGGGCTTATAATTTAGAAAATAACATTCTAAATCTTTAAGAGGGCCTCCACATATTTGATGTCACACCCCTTTCTAAGGCGGATGTAACAACTGTGCTTGTAATCACTATGAACAGTTCTGTTATCAATAAAACAATGTTATTTGATCCCAATGTTTGTTTTGTTATGTTTTACATTTTTCATGTTTTGACTTTTGTTCAATTCCAAACTCTACATCACTTTCTGGAGAGTTATACGCAAACTAGTGCGTAAACGTACTCAGTTTAATGCGAGAAATACTCCGGAACATCAACATATACTCAACATACCTTAAATAACCTTTACATAACTTAGAAATAAGTTTTGAAGGCTTTGGTATGGCAAAAACAAGTTAATTCGCTTACAGGGACTAAACTTGACAAACTGCGAAAGTATGCCAATCTGAACTGTAACGAACATTCCGGAACATAACCATAAGTTAAACACACCTTAAATATCCTTTACATAGCATAGAAATAGGCTTTGAGGGGTTCGGTGTGCTAAAATAAACTTTTGGGTCATTCAGGGACTATAAGTGTCAAAAAGTGCACAAGTTTGCATTTTCGCGCATAACTTACGTTCTGAATACATCCGGACATCCAAAAATTTATGTAAGCATGACTACATTATATTTTAGTGTTCGCCTTAAGAAAAATCCATTCGTTTCGTCATTTGGATCGTTTTTCGCGCTTATGCGCATTCCGTCGTAATTAAGCGAACATCGCGTTCGTACGACTAAACGAACCATCATCTGAGATATTTTTGAACATGTTTTGAGTTCCCTATACTTTAACTTCATTTTAGAGCTTTGAAATGGGGTTAACGGGCCTTAAACGTGTCAAAAATGGCCTAAATACAGTTCAGGGACCAAAACTGTAATTCTGCCAAAGTTCACCCATACGATGCGTATGGTATATATACCATACGATGCGTATGGGGTCTCCAGACCAGGTGCAATGTTTAAACAGCCTGTTTTCAGCAGATTTAACCACAACCACATGTTCTCAATTGCTTAGTCACTAAGATAAGGAGCATATGTAGCCACCATAAGGTTGTGACAAGTGTACGGACTAGATCTTTTCCCCTTTTCCAAGAAACGATCTCAACGGTTACCCGAATACTATAAATACCCATGCCATCCAACCTCATTACTTACAAGAATCTGATCTATTTGACTCTAAGTTGGAACCATTGTTCCATACCTGAGTTATTGTGATCACGATTAGCATTCGGGGACCCTTCGTAAGTATTCTTTCGTTCTTTTCCTTATTTTACTGCTTTTCGAGTCAGAAAGTCAAACTTTGTTTGACTTTCAGCGTTGACCAGTAATGGTCAATGCGAAGTTCGTTAGAACTTCGCAACGTGATTGTAATCACGATGGTCATAGTCCCTTGGGACTATGCCTACTGATTACCACGTTGTCTAGGGTCGTAGGGTAGGCGATCTAATAAATCGCCTATACCTTCGAACCCGACCCAGTTTGGTCGATCATTAGGATCCGACCAAATACATTAGGTGACCATAGTGTAGGGAATAACCTTCCGAGGTTATACCTTATGGTCACGACGTTTAAGTAGTTGTATGATAGGTAGTTTATATGCCTTAGGTAAATTACCAGAATACCCTTTTCATACATAATTGGTAATTTAGCATATGTAACCTAAACTTTTGTCACGTAACTGATTATGTAACATGTTTAGGCATATAATACTTGTCATAGGACTAGTTAGGCGGTCCGAACGCGTTTCACGCGCACGATGCGTTAAAGTAGCGTAAGCTACCTAAACGGATCATAATGGGTCAATAAGACTTAGGTTAAGTTTCATTTAGCATGTAGGCTTTGTTAAACCATATCACGTGAGTTCCTACACTCATTTGGTTTACAAACCCTAATGCTACCCAGTCTTCCGAGATAGGTCCGGTTTATTAACATAGTTACCTATATTAGGTGCCCTTTGATTCCGAGATCTCTAGCATTACTTGGTGATTATCTTTAGACATCTGAGCAATCACAAGTGAGTACATAGACCCCTCTTTTACTGTTTTCCAAACTGTTTTGGGGTGGAACACATGTGCCTACTTGTTACTTTCATGCTTTCCTGTTTTCACATCATATACATGCTATGTTCGTTAGTACATTATAGTACATGATTTCATTACATCTTATGCTAGGTGTGCCCATTGTGTGCATTACTTGGTACATTGTTTTACATGACATTTCCTACTAGGTGTGCCCATTGTGTGCATTACTTAGTACATCGTTTTACATGACATTTCACGCTATGTATGTTCATTTGATTACATACTTAGTGCATTGTTTTTCACATGCTCACATTTTGTTATGACATTTGGTTTGTTTACATGGGACAATATATCCATTAACATTAGCTACGCCGTTCGTTAGTAGGTAGTGGTACCATAGGAATTAACAACTCCCGTTCCGGACATCCCAGGGTAAGGGGACAGAAAGGAATGACCGAATTCGTTGACATAAGACAGATAGACCTTTAATTTGTTTAAAGGGTTTATCACCACAGTCGCCAGGCTTGGATGTATGCATTTTCACAATACCGCATAAATGTTCATATTAAATAGTTGCATGCATTTACACAAGACATAGCTTTGATTTAAACCAAGTTTTACTTCAATACTTTGTTTTCGTGCATATGGTTTAGTTGAGACATTTCACTTGCCATACATGACATTTTGACATAGACATTTGACATGGATATTTGACATAGACATTTGACATGGATATTTGACATAGACATTTGACATGGATATTTGACATAGACATTTGACATGATTTACATCTTGACATAAACACTTTGACATATTTTTCAATACATTTGACAATTGGTTTGGTTTGATTAAGTGATTAAGTAACGATGCGTGTGTAATATGATACAAGCATGGTGGATACGCCGCTGGTACTTCCTATATATAAGTGTTTGTATGGTATTACATGGCGTAACGTTATTTGAATCATTTCAGTTTGAGACATAGAACATTTTATACAAATAACATACTTTTCACAAGACATTGATTTACAAAACAATTTATCTTATACAAACACATCATTTTTACATGGTCATTTATTTAACCTGACATTTACTTATACATATCATCTGATCTTATTGTTTTCAAATGATTTACATGACAAAGCAAATTATAAGGTTCATGACTAAACATTTTTCTTAAACACAAGTCATGAATCCTATTTTCACAAAACCTATGTATCTCACAGGCATTTTTATGCTGACGTACCTATTTTCACATGTGTTTTCAGGTGCTTTTCCATAGGATGTTGATCATGATACTAGGGCGGACCTGTGCCTTAGAGACTTTAAAAGAAGATAGACTATGTTTAATTATGTGCTGAACTCGTTAATTTCCTGTTTGAAACAATGTAACACCCTTGTTTAATAAATAAAATACACTTTGTGTGCCATGGTTATGAAACAATTAATTCTGTCGCGATCACTCCCCGGCGTTTCCGCCGCGGTTCGTTGTTTTACGCGGTCGGGGTGTGACAGAAGAGTTGGTATCAGAGCTAATGGTTATAGGGAATTAGGTTATTAGTAATGCTTTGACCTAGACTATAACTTTTCTAGGAACCTAACACAAGTTATCTTGTGTTTAGATCTTAAAACATGTACATCACCTATCCTTAGGTGATTATCAGAACAAAAGCCAAGAATTTTCCGAAACGATTTTTGAAAAACAATCATCTGTTTTTGAATAAATTATTACAAGGTTTTGAACCCTCTATTATAAGGTTTTGAACCCTCTGTTATATGGTTTTGAACCCTTTTCAGTATTGGTTTTTGGCCTTGTGCCTTCAAATTTTCAAAATCCCGTCAAACGTTTTGGGTTTTAAATAATGTGAACATGTGCAAACTGGAAGGGTGAATGCCTGTATTCTGGGTTTTCTGTCTAGGCAAGCACTTCGTATACATCTCAACCAGACGCGAGACCAGTTGTGCTTACCTGGGAATTCTTGGAGTGAGTGTTCACTTATAGGCGAGCATGTCTTCATTATACATTATTTTAACCCATTTACTTTGATTAGTCACTGTGAGTCGTTTGTTTGCTTTGTGATACGGACGAATGACCACCATCTTTGCTGTTTGCAATTCTTGTTTTTATCATCTCATTCTCTTCATCCAAACATCTCACTCGTTTCCTTTCATATTTTCCTCTTTTAGAATGCCTCCTCGACGCGAGAACCAGATAGCTACTGCCGAACTGGCAGAAATTATTGCGCAGCAGATGGCTGCTCAATTCCCAAATCTTTTTGCTCAATGGCAACAAGCCAACAACAACAACAATGGTCCGTGCAAATACAAGGATTTTAACCAGGCTAAACCACTCAAGTTTAGTGGTTCTGAGGGAGCGACCGGGCTTCTTCAGTGGTTTGAGAGCATAGAGAATACTTTTCGCCATGTGCAGTGTCCAGATAATCGCAAGGTCGAGTTCTCCTCGAGCGTATTTCAGAAGAGGGCTTTGACATGGTGGAACGGGGTTATGAGAGACCGGGGTGCAGAAGTTGCTCTCGCACAGACATGGGCTGAACTTAGAGCCCTTATGATGAGGGAATTCTGTCCTCGTCATGAGCAGCGAGCGTTGGAGAAAGAGTTTGATGTATTGAAGCAAGATAGTGGTGAGCACAGGGCTTATACTGACAGGTTTGAGGAGTTGAGTTTGCTTTGCCCAACAATGGTCACCCCTCTTGACAAGGCTATCGAAAGATACATCGACGGCCTACCTGACTCGGTACAAGACATTCTTACTGGTAGTGAACCTGCCACACTCCGTCAGGCGATCGAGTTATCAGCGACGCTGACTGAGTCGCAGGTCCGGAAGAACAAGTTACACAGGAAGGGTGACAAGGGCAAGAAGCAGTCGGCTGACAAGGAAGATAGCAAGAAAGGTCAAAACTTAAATGGAAAGAACTCTGGTTCTTCGAAGAGGTCAAGGAAGCGTAAGGCTTCCCAAAATTTTGCTATCACTGCCCAAGCTAATCAGGCAGCTCCCAACCAACCCGCACAGCTTCCAGCAAAGAAACCCTATACAGGGAATGCACCTTTGTGCAATAGATGCAACAGTCACCACCAGCCGCAACTTCCATGCCGTTTCTGTACTAACTGTGGGAAATCAGGCCATCTCGCCAATGTTTGTCGATCTGCTCAGAATCCCGCGGTTCAGAACCCGGCTCAACAAGTTGCTCAGCAACAGGGTCAAGCTGCAAGACCACAATACCCACCAGGTGCTTGTTACAATTGTGGGGATCTGACCCACTACAGAAACCGGTGCCCAAGACTGGCGAACCAGAACCAGAACCAGAATCAGGCTCCGGCTCGAGGCCGAGTTTTTAACATGAATGCCCAAGAGGCACAGGCTGACGATAATGTGGTGAACGGTACGTTCTTTATTAATAATCAGCCTGCATCTGTTCTTTTCGATTCCGGTGCCGATAAGAGTTTCGTGTCTTTGTCTTTTGAACCAATGCTTCGCGTGTCTAGAACGAAACTAGGCAAATCTTTGACAGTAGAAGTTGCTAGTGGTGAACCCATTATTCTTGATTCTGTTCTTCGCAACTGCCAGTTGAACCTTAACAACCATCTTTTTCCTATTGACCTCGCGCCTATGCAACTTGGAAGCTTCGACGTTATTGTGGGAATGGATTGGTTATCCAAGCATCACGCAGAGATAGTTTGTTATAAGAAGATTGTTCGTGTGCCGTTTTCGACAGGCGAGATTCTGCAGGTTCAAGGTGAGAAGCCTATCGGTGGTCTCAAACTCATGTCTTGTTTTAAAGCTCGGAAGTATCTGCAGAAGAACTATGTGGTTTTCTTAGCACATGTTACAGAAGATAAAGGTAAGGGTAAGTCTATTTCAGATATTCCTGTCGTTCGGGATTATTCTGAAGTGTTCCCTGAAAATTTACCTGGTCTACCTCCAGCACGCCAAGTCGAGTTCCGCATTGATCTCGTACCTGGTGCAAATCCCATTGCCAGAGCTCCATATCGTCTTGCACCATCCGAGATGCAAGAGTTGTCTAAGCAGCTTCAGGAGCTCTCTGACAAAGGTTTTATACGTCCTAGTTTTTCACCTTGGGGTGCTCCCGTTCTTTTTGTCAAGAAGAAGGATGGATCCTTTAGGATGTGTATCGATTATCGTGAGCTTAACAAGCTTACCATCAAGAATCGATATCCCCTACCTCGCATTGATGATCTCTTTGATCAGTTACAAGGCGCTTCTTATTTTTCGAAGATTGATCTGCGTTCCGGATATCATCAACTTCGGGTGCAAGAAGAAGACATTCCGAAGACAGCATTCCGTACTCGTTATGGACATTACGAGTTCACAGTCATGCCATTCGGTTTGACTAATGCTCCTGCTGTTTTCATGGACTTAATGAATAGGGTCTGCAAACCTTATTTGGATCAGTTCGTCATTGTTTTTATCGATGAGATCTTGATTTACTCTAAGACGCGAGCTGATCACGAGCAGCATCTTCGTCTTACTCTGGAACTCCTGAAGAAAGAGCAACTTTTCGCCAAATTCTCCAAATGCGAATTTTGTCTTAAAGAAGTTCAATTTTTGGGACACATTATCAACGAACGAGGTGTTCATGTAGATCCCTCCAAGATCAGTGCGATTAAGGATTGGGATACGCCTACTACTCCTACTGAAGTTCGTTCTTTTCTTGGTCTAGCGGGTTATTATCGCCGCTTCATTGAAAACTTCTCTAAGATTGCAGTTCCTCTAACTGCTCTAACTCAGAAGAAAATGCCCTTTTACTGGGGATTCAAACAAGAGGAAGCTTTTCAACACCTGAAGCAGAAGCTTTGCGATGCGCCTGTTCTATCATTGCCTGAGGGTGATGATGATTTTGTTGTGTATTGTGATGCATCAAAATTGGGTCTTGGCTGTGTTCTTATGCAAAGGAACAAAGTCATAGCCTATGCATCGAGGCAGTTGAAGATACATGAGAAAAACTACACTACTCATGATCTTGAGTTGGGTGCAGTTGTCTTTGCTCTCAAGATCTGGAGACACTATTTGTACGGTACAAAATGTGTGGTTTTCACTGACCACAAAAGTCTTCAGCATATCTTCAACCAAAAAGAACTCAACATGAGACAACGACGTTGGGTTGAGCTTTTAAACGACTATGACTGCGAAATTCGCTACCATCCTGGTAAGGCGAATGTCGTAGCTGATGCATTAAGTCGTAAGGAACGTACTAAGCTTCATTGTGTACGTGTTCAATCTGTTATTCAAGCTCGATCCGATATCCAAGCACGCATTTCTCAGTCTCAACAATCTTGTGTTTCACAAGGATTGATGGATAAGGAATTTCCTTATCACATAACACCTGCACTGGAACTGAAGGACAATGGATCATATTACTTCATGGACCGTTTGTGGGTCCCGAGCCTAGATGATCTTCGTACCTTGCTTATGGATGAAGCCCATAAGTCTCGTTATTCTATTCATCCGGGCTCAGATAAGATGTATAAGGATCTTCGTATTCAGTATTGGTGGCCTGGTATGAAGAAAGACATTGCCTTATACGTGTCAAAATGCCTTACTTGTCTTAAGGTTAAGGCTGAACATCAACGTCCTTCGGGTTTATTGGAGCAACCAGAGATCCCAGTTTGGAAATGGGAAAACATTACTATGGATCTTATTACTAAACTCCCGCGCACAAAGAAAGGTCATGATGCCATCTGGGTAGTCGTTGATCGTCTTACAAAGTCAGCACATTTCTTGCCAATCCGCGAGGATTTTCCTACTGACAGACTTGCTCAAATCTATGTAGATGAAATTGTAGCTCGACATGGTGTTCCTTTGAACATCATTTCTGACAGAGATGCTCGTTTCACTTCTCATTTTTGGAGAACCATGCAATCTGCTATGGGGACCCAACTTAATCTGAGCACAGCTTATCATCCGCAAACGGATGGTCAATCTGAGAGAACAATCCAGACTCTGGAGGATATGCTTAGAGCTTGTGTGATCGATTTTGGTGGTAGCTGGGATTCACATCTTAAATTGATTGAATTCTCCTACAACAACAGTTATCACACTAGCATCAAAATGGCTCCTTTCGAAGCTCTTTATGGTCGAAAATGTCGTTCACCAGTCTGCTGGAATGAGATTGGCGAGGCTCAAATTACTGGACCTGCCCTTATTTTAGAGACAACTGACAAGGTCAAGAAAGTTCGTGATAACCTTCAGGCAGCTAGAAGCCGTCAGAAGATTTACGCGGACCCAAAACGCAAAGCCTTTGAATTTCAAGTCGGTGATCGAGTATTACTTAAGGTCTCACCTTGGAAAGGTGTGATCAGATTTGGAAAGAAAGGAAAACTTGCACCTAGATACGTTGGACCATTCAAGATCGTCGAAAGAATCGGAAAGGTAGCCTACAGACTTGAGTTACCTCCTGAACTGGGAAATGTTCATCCAACTTTTCACGTGTCCAATCTCAAGAAGTGTACAGCTGATGAGAATTTCTCCATACCGCTTGACGAAATTCGTGTTGGCACAACACTGAAATTTGTTGAGAAACCAGTGGAAATCATGGAACGTGAAGTCAAGTGGCTTAAACGCAAGCGCATTCCTTTGGTCAAAGTTCGCTGGGAAGCTAAACGTGGACCCGAGTTTACTTGGGAACGCGAAGATCAAATGAAAGCGAAATATCCGCATCTTTTTCCAAGAGTTTCCTCTAAATAAATTTCGGGACGAAATTTCCACAAGTAGGGGAGACTGTAACAACTGTGCTTGTAATCACTATGAACAGTTCTGTTATCAATAAAACAATGTTATTTGATCCCAATGTTTGTTTTGTTATGTTTTACATTTTTCATGTTTTGACTTTTGTTCAATTCCAAACTCTACATCACTTTCTGGAGAGTTATACGCAAACTAGTGCGTAAACGTACTCAGTTTAATGCGAGAAATACTCCGGAACATCAACATATACTCAACATACCTTAAATAACCTTTACATAACTTAGAAATAAGTTTTGAAGGCTTTGGTATGGCAAAAACAAGTTAATTCGCTTACAGGGACTAAACTTGACAAACTGCGAAAGTATGCCAATCTGAACTGTAACGAACATTCCGGAACATAACCATAAGTTAAACACACCTTAAATATCCTTTACATAGCATAGAAATAGGCTTTGAGGGGTTCGGTGTGCTAAAATAAACTTTTGGGTCATTCAGGGACTAAAAGTGTCAAAAAGTGCACAAGTTTGCATTTTCGCGCATAACTTACGTTCTGAATACATCCGGACATCCAAAAATTTATCTAAGCATGACTACATTATATTTTAGTGTTCGCCTTAAGAAAAATCCATTCGTTTCGTCATTTGGATCGTTTTTCGCGCTTATGCGCATTCCGTCGTAATTAAGCGAACATCGCGTTCGTACGACTAAACGAACCATCATCTGAGATATTTTTGAACATGTTTTGAGTTCCCTATACTTTAACTTCATTTTAGAGCTTTGAAATGGGGTTAACGGGCCTTAAACGTGTCAAAAATGGCCTAAATACAGTTCAGGGACCAAAACTGTAATTCTGCCAAAGTTCACCCATACGATGCGTATGGTATATATACCATACGATGCGTATGGGGTCTCCAGACCAGGTGAAATGTTTAAACAGCCTGTTTTCAGCAGATTTAACCACAACCACATGTTCTCAATTGCTTAGTCACTAAGATAAGGAGCATATGTAGCCACCATAAGGTTGTGACAAGTGTACGGACTAGATCTTTTCCCCTTTTCCAAGAAACGATCTCAACGGTTACCCGAATAATATAAATACCCATGCCATCCAACCTCATTACTTACAAGAATCTGATCTATTTGACTCTAAGTTGGAACCATTGTTCCATACCTGAGTTATTGTGATCACGATTAGCATTCGGGGACCCTTCGTAAGTATTCTTTCGTTCTTTTCCTTATTTTACTGCTTTTCGAGTCAGAAAGTCAAACTTTGTTTGACTTTCAGCGTTGACCAGTAATGGTCAATGCGAAGTTCGTTAGAACTTCGCAACGTGATTGTAATCACGATGGTCATAGTCCCTTGGGACTATGCCTACTGATTACCACGTTGTCTAGGGTCGTAGGGTAGGCGATCTAATAAATCGCCTATACCTTCGAACCCGACCCGGTTTGGTCGATCATTAGGATCCGACCAAATACATTAGGTGACCATAGTGTAGGGAATAACCTTCCGAGGTTATACCTTATGGTCACGACGTTTAAGTAGTTGTATGATAGGTAGTTTATATGCCTTAGGTAAATTACCAGAATACCCTTTTCATACATAATTGGTAATTTAGCATATGTAACCTAAACTTTTGTCACGTAACTGATTATGTAACATGTTTAGGCATATAATACTTGTCATAGGACTAGTTAGGCGGTCCGAACGCGTTTCACGCGCACGATGCGTTAAAGTAGCGTAAGCTACCTAAACGGATCATAATGGGTCAATAAGACTTAGGTTAAGTTTCATTTAGCATGTAGGCTTTGTTAAACCATATCACGTGAGTTCCTACACTCATTTGGTTTACAAACCCTAATGCTACCCAGTCTTCCGAGATAGGTCCGGTTTATTAACATAGTTACCTATATTAGGTGCCCTTTGATTCCGAGATCTCTAGCATTACTTGGTGATTATCTTTAGACATCTGAGCAATCACAAGTGAGTACATAGACCCCTCTTTTACTGTTTTCCAAACTGTTTTGGGGTGGAACACATGTGCCTACTTGTTACTTTCATGCTTTCCTGTTTTCACATCATATACATGCTATGTTCGTTAGTACATTATAGTACATGATTTCATTACATCTTATGCTAGGTGTGCCCATTGTGTGCATTACTTGGTACATTGTTTTACATGACATTTCCTACTAGGTGTGCCCATTGTGTGCATTACTTAGTACATCATTTTACATGACATTTCACGCTATGTATGTTCATTTGATTACATACTTAGTGCATTGTTTTTCACATGCTCACATTTTGTTATGACATTTGGTTTGTTTACATGGGACAATATATCCATTAACATTAGCTACGCCGTTCGTTAGTAGGTAGTGGTACCATAGGAATTGACAACTCCCGTTCCGGACATCCCAGGGTAAGGGGACAGAAAGGAATGACCGAATTCGTTGACATAAGACAAATAGACCTTTAATTTGTTTAAAGGGTTTATCACCACAGTCGCCAGGCTTGGATGTATGCATTTTCACAATACCGCATAAATGTTCATATTAAATAGTTGCATGCATTTACACAAGACATAGCTTTGATTTAAACCAAGTTTTACTTCAATACTTTGTTTTCGTGCATATGGTTTAGTTGAGACATTTCACTTGCCATACATGACATTTTGACATAGACATTTGACATGGATATTTGACATAGACATTTGACATGGATATTTGACATAGACATTTGACATGGATATTTGACATAGACATTTGACATGATTTACATCTTGACATAAACACTTTGACATATTTTTCAATACATTTGACAATTGGTTTGGTTTGATTAAGTGATTAAGTAACGATGCGTGTGTAATATGATACAAGCATGGTGGATACGCCGCTGGTACTTCCTATATATAAGTGTTTGTATGGTATTACATGGCGTAACGTTATTTGAATCATTTCAGTTTGAGACATAGAACATTTTATACAAATAACATACTTTTCACAAGACATTGATTTACAAAACAATTTATCTTATACAAACACATCATTTTTACATGGTCATTTATTTAACCTGACATTTACTTATACATATCATCTGATCTTATTGTTTTCAAATGATTTACATGACAAAGCAAATTATAAGGTTCATGACTAAACATTTTTCTTAAACACAAGTCATGAATCCTATTTTCACAAAACCTATGTATCTCACAGGCATTTTTATGCTGACGTACCTATTTTCACATGTGTTTTCAGGTGCTTTTCCATAGGATGTTGATCATGATACTAGGGCGGACCTGTGCCTTAGAGACTTTAAAAGAAGATAGACTATGTTTAATTATGTGCTGAACTCGTTAATTTCCTGTTTGAAACAATGTAACACCCTTGTTTAATAAATAAAATACACTTTGTGTGCCATGGTTATGAAACAATTAATTCTGTCGCGATCACTCCCCGGCGTTTCCGCCGCGGTTCGTTGTTTTACGCGGTCGGGGTGTGACAGCGGAAGCACGAGGTGTGATCATGAAAGGTTCTCATTGCATACGAAAGGTAAACATACTACATGCTCGTAAAAATAACTTCAAATACCCATAACATTATGTTACTGAAAACATAGATTAAGTGTTTACATCACGAGACAGTATATTGTCTGAAAGTTTACAACTTTATTTAAGGATAAACATAAACAACGTCCAGGAGCATGAGTAAGACCGCGCACACATCCACTTTAGTTACCTGAAATACATGTGAGTATTTGGAAAACGTCAACATAATGTTGGTGTGAATTCATGCAGATCTTGTATTGAACGTTTGTATACTTTGTATGAAAAACATGGTATGTATCTTGTATAAATCAAGTATTTCTGTATGTATCTAGGTTGTTAATGGGTTGCAAGGCCATTAACATGTGACACGACATAGGAAGCATCCAAACCATAGGCATTTTTCTAGTTGTCGATTCACGACAGAGACACAAAAGCACTACTTGGTACTAGTTTTCACCAAGAGTGCGGTTGCCCGAAAACCCGTTAGATCTAACCTTTTGTTCTGCGGTCTTATTATGTACACGATTAATGGTGCTTATGGTACCCTATTCGTGACACGATTTCTCATATCATTCCTCAATTCTTGTATCCATCATACCATTTGTAAACATTGTAACATTTGTAACATGTATTTCACCCCCGAAGTTATAAAACTGAAAACAGTTAAAAGAAAAGGGGGAGCATGAACTCACAACTTTGCGTTCCTGCGTCGTAAACTTCACCGGATTTGCTTATTTAGCGACGTGACCTAAACGTTTTATTAACGTTAGTCACTAGACTTGTATCGCACAAGTACAAGTCACTATCTTTTGTATATGTGTTCTTGTATTAAAAATAATTTATATTTTTAACTATGTATCTTACTTATATTATTTTCTCAAAAATAAATATAAGTATCTTGTATTTTTCACCCGAATTATGTATTTTGTCCAAAACTTCATTTCATGTTCATAACTTATCCAAGTTACGTAATCTTTTAAGAAATATATTTTCATAAATATATTCTCTTGTATTTGTCTAAGCACGTTGTATGTGTACTTTTGTATCTTCACTCCTTAGGAGTATTTAGTGTATTTTCAAGTCCTAATACACTATTACATGTAATACATACTTCATACACTTAGCACAAAATTTGGTGATTAATAAATATATATATTTTTCTCAAAAATATACATACTTAGTATCAATTTCCATCTTGAAGAAATCATCATTTCTTAATCTTATAATTTACACAAAAATTAGGGAAACCTTGGTAAATATTTTTAGATACATTTTTAGGGAATAAGTTTCTCAAAAACTTATATTTTTCTAAGTGTCAAAATTTATAAAAATTTTGACATAGTTTCCCCTAAAAATGGAGGTTTCCCATGTTTTCAAAACATGTGTTTATTTTCTTTTAAATCATCATCAAACATCAACAACTCATTCAACACTTACCGAGTGTCAAAATCAAGTAAATTTCACTACATCATGAACTTGAAGTTTTTGTAAAAACTTGTAGTAACTTACCATGTTATTTAGTAGGTTTAGATACCCTTAAAAACACGGTTATTTGTTTATAAATCACTTTATTAAAAGATTTAGTCATTTACAACTTGTAAGGTGATTTTTCTAAAAATATTTCTTTTGTATTTTTCTTGTTTCATAAGTGTTTATACACTTGTTTTTCTAATAAAAATAGTGTAGGTTTAAGTAAAAACCAAGATCTTCTAAAAATCATATTTTGAACTTGGTTTTCTTGGAAAAATCATTTATAAATCTTGGATCTACAAGTTCACTAGTTTACTTTGTTTATCATCTTACAAGAAATCATTTTTATTCATCGAGTTCATGTCTTTACAAGAAGATGATTATTCTAGGTTGTTACATAATCATCCTCCCACTTGCTAGATTAAGTGTTTAAACATCATCTTGTAAGCTTCATGTGATGATTAACATCATCATCTTAAGAAATCAACAAACAAACATTACTCATGCACTAAACAATATCAATTCAACAAGATTTCATCATATGTAAAGCTTATGTTTCAAGATTCAAGTTCAAGTCTTTTAGTGTTCTTATGATTTCAACATAATACATCTTTTAACCATTAAAAATATGAAGTAAACAAAGATCAAAAGAGTCTTACTACTAGCTTCAAGCTAGGGAAGAACAAGTGTGAAAATGGAGTGGATAAAAGCAAACGGGTGAGGTCCTTCAAGATTCGCAAGCACCGAGCTTCCTTAATCACCTCCTAACACCCTTGAATGAACTTGGAATTGTTGGATTACAAATGAAAGGTGATGGTGCTGGTGGCACTAAACTCGGCCGAGAATGGGGGCCAAGGGAGGAGTGAGGTGGTGTTGTGATGAAGATGAAGGATCATGTTTCTTATAATCTCCAATTTGAGTATTGTCCAATGTACATTGTGTTACCCAAGTACAATGCAAATCTCTAGTGAATCTTTATTCATGAATCCAAGGTAGATCAATATGGATTTTGTAGGATTTAACAAGATTTTTGGTGGGGTCACCCTCCATGTGACCGTCCACAAGGTGTAGGGGGGTAAAGTGTAAGTTTCATGGGTAGTTAAGTTAAATGGTTGGATTTCAAGTGTAGTGTGTAGGTGTTAAACATATATGGTGTTATATAGTGTGTTAGGGTGTTCAGTGATCATAACTAGCTTAAAAATATTAAAACAATGCTTCTAGCAATATTTTGGTGTTCCGAATAATGTCCGGTTGTTCGGTTAGATACCGGTTCGTTAAAGTGCTAAATTGCACCGTTTAGTGTCCTTTAAGCATCCTTTTGTGCCCCTTTCAATTCCCGACACTTAGGAAAGTATTCAAGACCATTTAGTCATGTTTTTGCATGGTAAAATCTTGTTACAATGCTGAATTTTGCTGAAATATGTAAAATTCAGAATTTAAAGTGTGTTTCGGGTGCTTTTTAGTGCGTACTTTAGCTTCCGGAAAGTCTACATGTTAACCCTTGTATGTACTCTTGGGTTTTAATGTATTCTTTTCGTTGGACCTACACCTAGGCCCCAATTCTATTGTCTGACTGCTTTCTGCAGAATTGTTGACACAATGTGTCTTACCGGTGAGTTTACTAGTATTTCTGACGCAACGCTATCATTAATGCATAAAGCAATTCTTGTAGTATAAAACGTGCATGAATTCACTTGTATAGTATGTAATCAGACAATGTTGATATTTAAGCACATAATTGTGGTTATCAAGTATTAATTAAATTATACAGAAATTACCGGTTTTATGCCAGTTGTCACAGTCTCCCCCCGTTAAAAGAATTTTGTCCCGAAATTCAGGCTGAACTAACTCTCGCCGGAGTCTTCTTGAACAGGTGGGGGTACTTTTCTTTAAAATGGTCTTCACATTCCCATGTGTACTCGGGTCCGTGCTTAGAGTTCCAACGTACTTTGACAAGTTTGACATTGCTCCTCCTGGTCTCGTTGACTTTCCAGTCTGTAACCTCAACGGGTTGTTCTGTAAATCGGAGGGTGTCATCAATATGCACTTCATCCACAGGGATGATCACGTTTTCTTGTGTTGGACTCTTCTTGAGGTTGGATACATGGAACGTATCATGTACTCCATTAAGTTCTTCCGGTAATTCCAACTTGTATGCCACGGTACCAATTCTTTCCAAAATCTTGAATGGTCCGATGTATCGTGGATTCAGCTTTCCATGTTTTCCGAATCTTACTACGCTCTTCCAAGGTGAGACTTTTAACAAAACTTTGTCTCCCACCTCGAACTCTAACGGTTTTCGTCTTCGATCAGCGTAGCTCTTTTGTCGATCTCGAGCCGCCTTAATGCGCTCTCGGATCTGCATAATCTTGTCGGTTGTCTCTTGCACCAGTTCAGGACCAACCATACGTTTATCTCCAGCGTCTGCCCAACATAAGGGTGAGCGGCACTTGTGGCCATACGGAGCTTCGAACAGTGCGGCTTTTATGCTCGTATGATAACTGTTATTGTAGGAAAACTCAACTAAAGGTAGATGAGTATCCCAGCTGCCGCCCAGGTCCATAACACATTCACGAAGCATATCTTCTAGCGTTTGTATGGTTCGTTCACTCTGGCCGTCTGTTTGCGGATGGAAGATCGTGCTTAGATCTAGCTGAGATCCAAAGGCTTCCTGAAAGGATTGCCAGATTCTTGAGACAAAGCGTCCATCTCTTTCTGAAATAATTGAGATAGGCACTCCATGACGTGCCACAATTTCCTTCAGGTATAGCTCCGCGAGCTTTTCAGTGCTATCTTTTTCTCGGATCGGTAGGAAATGCGCAGATTTCGTCAATCGATCAACTATCACCCATATCATATCGTACCCTCTAGGGGTCTTGGGTAATTTTGTTATGAAGTCCATTGAGATTTGCTCCCACTTCCACATGGGAATCTCTGGTTGTTGCAGTAAGCCAGACGGTTTCTAGTATTCAGCCTTAACCTTAGCACAGGTTAGGCACTTTCCAACATATATAGCAACATCACTTTTAAGTCTCGGCCACCAATAGTAATCCTTCAAGTCTTGATACATTTTGTCCGATCCTGGGTGGATGGAGTACCTCGACTTGTGTGCTTCATCAAGGATGACTTCTCGAATACCGCCATAGAGCGGAACCCAAATACGCCCCATAAAGTATAAGGTTCCCTCTTTGTTTGGCACCAAATTCTTTAGCATACCTCGGAGGTATTCAGCTTTATGATTCTTCTCTTTCAGGGCTTCTTGTTGCGCGTCACGAATGCGTGCAGTGAGGTTCGTTTGAATAGTCATTTCTGTAACATATGTGCTTGTAATCATTGTGAACAATTCAGGTATCAATAAAACAATGTTATTTGATCCCAATGTTTGTTTGTTTATGTTTTACATTTTTCATGTTTTGACTTTTGTTCAATTTCAAACTCTATATCGCTTTCTGGAGAGTTATACGCAAACTGGTGCGTAAACGTAATCAGTTTAATGCGACAAACACTCCGGAACATCAACATATACTTAACATACCTTAAATAACCCTTACATAACTTAGAAATAAGTTTTGAAGGCTTTGGTATGGCAGAAACAAGTTAATTCGCCTACAGGGACTAAATTCGACAAACTGTGAAAGTATGACGATTCGTACTGGAACAGACATTCCGGAACATGACCATAAGTTAAACACACCTTAAATATCCTTTACATAGCTTAGAAATAGGCTTTGAGGGGTTCAGTGTGCTAAAATAAACTTTTGGGTCATTCAGGGACTAAAAGCGTCAAAAAGTGCACAGTTGCACTTTCGCGCATAACATACGTTCTGAATACATCCGGACATCCAAAAAATTTATGTAAGCACTAAAATATTTTATTTTAGTGTTTGGCATAAGAAAAATCCATTCGTCGCGCAATTTGGATCGTTTTTCGCGCTTATGCGCATTCCGTCGTAATTAACCGAACATCGCGATCGTACGACCAAACGAACGTTGGTGACCGACCGGATAATATTTAAATCCCACAAATATTCTGTTATGATTAAAATCTTGGTCCGTGTTGAAAAATAAATTAAAACGCCTAAAAACATTATTTTTCAAAGTTTAAGCGCGTACCATGTGTTTCTGCGCAACATAGTGCTTCTACTGCAAAACGCAGACAACACAGTCAGTCCTGGCAACTGAAATTTATTTCAGTAATATCTTGGCGAGTTTATTTTTATAGAGTAATAAAAATAATTTAGAACGCCATAAACCGGGATTCAAACGCTAGATAAAATACCCGGTACCTAGTTAAATACCCGTTTTAGCCATATGCCAGGAATATGCTAAGTTATATGCTAAGGAATATGCCAGGAATATGCTTGGAATATGCCAGGAATATGCCAGGAATATGCCAGGAATATGCTAGGAATATGCTAGGAATATGCTTGGAATATGCTAGGAATATGCTAGGAATATGCTAGGAATATGCTTGGAATATGCTAGGAATATGCTCGGAATATGCTAGGAGTATTCTATATGGAAGATCCTATAAATACCCAACCCCATTCAACCCAAAACCCACAAAAATCTGATCTAAAAGCTCTAAGTTGAAGCCATTGCTTCATACCTGGGCTACTTGGATCAAGATTAGCTTTCGGGGACCCTTTGTAAGTGTTCCTTCGTTCTTTTATTCGTTTTAGCGTTAAAGTCAAACTTTGTTTGACTTTCGGCATTGACCAGTTTATGGTCAACACGAAGTTCGTTTGAACTTCATAACGTGAGCGTAATCACGATGGTTATAGTCCCAAGAAACTATACCTACTGATTACCACGTTATCAAGACTCAGTGACGAGTCGTAGTTTCGGTCAAAATACGTATTCTTGCGTATTTTGTAACCAAACTACTTGTGGATATCAAAACCGTTTGTTTTGATACCAAACCTATTTCTAAACTTAGTTAAGCATGTTTTAACATGCTTAGCTCGTCACTTTTAGTTTAGTGCTTATATAGGGTCGTAAGGTAAGCGATCTAAACAATCGCTTTTACTTTCGAACCCGACCCGTTTGGTCGATCATTAGGATCCGACCAAACACATTAGGTGACCATAGTATATGGGGAATAACCTTCCAAGGTTATACCTTATGGTCACGACGTTTACTTAGTTGTATGATAGGTGGGTTATATGCCTTATGTAAATTACCAAATTGCCCTTTGAACACCAAAATTCATTTTAAGCATATATAACATAACTTTTAACGTCTAAACTGATTGGGAAACAATATTAGACATGTTAAGGCATATTTTACTTATCATAGGACTAGTTAGGCGTTCCGAACGCGTTTTACGTGAACGACGCGTTAAAGTAGCATAAGCTACCTAAACGGGTCGTAATGGGTCGTAAGCACTTAGGTTAGGTTTCATTGTAGTATGTAGGCCTTGTTAAACCATATTACATGAGTTCCCCTACTCATTTGGTTTACGAGCCCTCATCCTATCCAATCCTCCGATTTAGGTATGGTATATTAACATAGTTACCTATATTAGGTGCCGTTGGATATCCGTGATCTCTAGCAATTTTTGGTTGTTACTCTAGGACTACTAAGCAATCTCAAGTGAGTACATAGACCCCTCTTTTACTGTTTTCCAAACATTTTGGGGTGAAACACATGTGCCTACTTGTTACTTTCGTGCCTTTCATGCTTTCATATCATATGCTTGTTATGTTCATTAGTACATTATAGTACATGATTTCATTACATTTTATGCTATGTATGTCCATTGTGTGCATACTTAGTACTTTGTTTTACATTACATTACATTTTATGCTATGTATGTCCATTGTGTGCATACTTAGTACATTGTTTTACATTACATTACATTTTATGCTATGTATGTCCATTGTGTGCATACTTAGTACATTGTTTTACATTGCATCACATCATATGCTATGTATGCCCATTGTGTGCATACTTAGTACATTTGTTATTCATCACATGCTTACATTTTGGTATGACATTTGGTTTGTTCAACTAGGACAATATACATTCATTAACATTAGCTACGCCGCTCGTTAGTAGGTAATGGTACCATAGGAATTGACAACTCCCGTTCCTGAAATCCTAGGTTTGTTTGGATTGGAAGGAATGACCGAATTCGATAAACATAACACAGATAAACCTTTAATTTGTTTAAAGGTAACCACAGTCACAAGGCTTGGATATATGCATTTTCACAATACCGCATAGATGTTTGTATCAGTATAGCATGCATTTGTTCCACAAAAACATAACTTTGACTTAAACTATGTTTAATTCAATACCCTGTTTTTGTGCATTTTACCTATGGTTTAGTTGATATATTTCACATGCCATACATGATATTTTTGGATACACATTATATGATTTACATTAAACATAAACATTTTGACATTGATATACACATTTGGTGATTTACATTAGACATGGACATTTTGATATGGTTTACACAATAACACTTGACAATTGATTTATACATGAACAATTTACATTGGTGGTTGGTTTGGGTAAATGATTTGAGTAACGAGGCGTGTGTAATATATGATACAAACATGGTGGATACGCCGCTGGTACTTCCTATATATAATTGTTTGTATAATAATACATATCGTAGCGTTATTTAAATCATTTCAGTATCGACATATTACATTTTACACAAATAACATATTTTTCAAGACATTGTTTTATACAACTCATTTTACTGGGTTATTTCATTAACCATACACCTTTCTTTTATATAATCGGATTTCTTATCGAGTTTTCATATGATTTATAAAAGAAAACACTTAACAAGATTCATGACTAATTTTTATTAAACCTTTCTTTTAAAACCCAAGTCTTGAATCCTATTTTCACAAAACCTATGTATCTCACAGGCATTTTTATGCTGACGTACCTATTTTCACATGTGTTTCAGGATATGATGCATAGGATTTATCAAGATACACTTAGGCAGACTTGGGCCTTAGTGACAATAAAAGAAGCAAGACTAGTTATTTATGTTATATTTCTTTGATTGTCAAGACATTGTAACTCTTTTAATCAATAAAACAATATTTCAATTTCCATGTCTTATGAAACAATGATTCTGTTACAACACTCCCCGACGTTTCCGCCACGTGTTTCTCGTCTTACGTGGTCGGGGTGTGACAATTTCCAATGCTCAAACCCTTAGGGTCTTAACCCTTTCTTTTCGACTTAACGCGTCTGCTACAACGTTTTCCTTTCCTGGATGGTACTTAATCTCACAGTCATAATCGTTCAGCAGTTCGACCCATCGTCGCTGACGCATGTTTAATTCTTTCTGATCAAATATGTGTTGTAGGATTTTGTGATCTGTGGAGATCGTACATCGAGTACCATATAAATAATTGTTAGGATCGGACGCTCTCATGATTGTGCTTGTTTGTGTGTTTTGAACAAATCAAATAGTTATGAACAGAATTTAAGTGCAGCGGAAATGATCACAAACTTTGTAAACACAATTAAGGAAGAAAAATAGTTTAGATAAACAAATGCTTTTCATCAGTCGAAAGATTACAAAGCAATTCAAAAGATTACAAGCATGCTTACAAACTAAACTCCCCCTCAGCCTGATACTTCAGTGGTTGGATTGCACAAGATGAAAGGATTGAATTGAGGAGAAGAACTCACTCAAAACGAATCAAATGTAACAGTACAGGGTACTGTTCCATTTATAGACAAAGCAAACCGCTGAGGCATCTCAGCTGACGTCACCATGAAAGCGACGTCTAACAGCCTAACAACCTGTATCTACTGTCCTCATACAAACACTTCTAAACCTAACCACTGACTATACATAAACAGATGATATACTAAACTACTGCTCTCTCTTTACATCAGTGCTTTCCTCAAGGTTGATCAGTCCTTGATTGGGCAGTGCTTCGTCATCAGTAGTTTGTGTCAGCAGTGCTTAGTTCTCAGCAGTCTTTTGGGCTTCATCAGTAGTTAAGAAGAACAGCAGCAGTTGTATCCGATCAGTGGATATAAGGCCTTCAGCAATTATAATCACTTTCAAGGGAGAAGACTTAGTGTAAACTGCTGCTTATTGTGAATCCACTGTTGTGAACCGGTTTTGGCTTTCATTATCTGTTCCTCTGGTAAGGTTCAATCCCAACAACCTCCCCCTGGAACAGATAATGCCAAAACCATTCATTATTCTGGATCTTTATTCCTCATCAGAAGTTCCTTAGCTTGTCTTTTAAATTCTGCTTCAAAGTCTCTGGAACTTGTATCATCTTCATCCCTGCACAGTGTAAGTTCAAGGAGATCCTGCAAATCTTCAACACTAAGGCCTAGTGCTTCTTTCCTTGATATATACTTCACTTCGCC
Organism: Helianthus tuberosus; assembly: GCA_030545235.1. NCBI lineage: Eukaryota > Viridiplantae > Streptophyta > Magnoliopsida > Asterales > Asteraceae > Helianthus > Helianthus tuberosus. The sequence goes on from CM060357.1 coordinate 110,302,445, forward strand.
ATTGGATCTGACCAGGGTCAATATGTGGGTCTTTTGATCAGACATCCACTTTAGTACTTTTAAACCCAATGGGTTTCTTGGGAGAGATTTATTTAAAGATGAGTTGGGAGATGTTGGCCTTGTGAAAACTTGCAGACTTTCAGACATTCGTTTGAAGGCCATGTCGATGACATCATTTGCTGCAGCTATATCTTCTGCAGTTTCTCTTTCAATCACCTCTTGCCTTTCAATGTCCGTCATGTCTGTTAAAGTGTTTGATGATGCAGGCTTAGTTAACACCTTCTTAAAAAGGTTTTGAAGTTTTTCTGAGCTCTCTTCTTTTAGACCCATTTTCATGATGGTTTCTGTGAAGTACTCAACTTCCTTTTCCTTGACCTCTTCACTAGTCAGCTGTTCTCCTTCTTCTTGGTTTGACACAAGAATAGGATTTTTCATTGACTTGAACAGTGTTTTGAGGTTTTCAATCTGTTGTTCAAGCTTCATCATTTGTTCATGTTTCTTTGAAGTTCCTGAAGCAGTTATCTTCCTTTTCTTTAGCCTTTCATAGGCTTCATCAGTTTGCTGCTTTGACCATTTTGATATGGAATTGGCAGTGTCCACTTTTGCATCCACCAACTCCTGTTTCTTCCTTTTGTACTCAGATGTTAGGTCATTGATGAACTTTTTGTATTTGCTCCAATTTGGAGCATTTTTCTTCTTTTTAGGATCGTTCTTGATTCTATCAATCCTATCAGCTTCATGCTTTAAAAGCACTATTGGCCATTCTTCAAATTGGTTTTCTTCAGCAGGATAAAATTTTTCTTGCATTATGTATGCAAGAAGTTTTCTTCTCATCTCCTTTCGTTGTTCTGCCTTTTCTTTGCTCAGCTCATGTGCAAAATCTTTTATTTGTTTGACTTTTGTGAGCAGAAATTCCAATCTTTCAGCAATGGCTTTATCACCTTGACCTTTACATTCAACCTTTGCTCTTATCTTAGCTTGTCTTGTTTTGAGCTGAAGATACTCATCCATGTCTTCTGGAACCATGAAGCCAACGAGTGAAGGAAATCTTCTGTTTGAAGGATCATCATCAGTGTAGAATTGCCTCATCTCATTTTTTATAGCTTCTAGTTCCAACGGATATTTTGCAGCAGTGGGATCATATTGGTCCTCATCTGGCTGAGTAAGTTTTCTTTTTCTGGTGTAGAGCTTTGCTGGTTGTGATGTGAGACTGGTGAGCACAGTGGTGGATGGCTGACTCACAGCTGTTAAAACAACTGGTGTTTCAACCGCTGTTGTCATTACAACTGCCGATATGTCAGCAGATGTCTTCTGTTTTTGAGCAGGGGTTGAAGATGGTGAGGTAGTTTTTGATGGTGGTGATAGTGGTGGTGAATCATAGGGTATGAAGACCCTTCTCCTTTTTGTTGTAGGAGAGGAGGATGATTTCTTGGATGGAACAGTGGATGTAGTGGCAGTGGTTTGTGATTGTGATTGACTAACAGTGGTTGAAACAACTGGTGTCTCAATCACTGTTGTCATTACAGCAGATGTTGTAACATCTGTTGTCTTCTGCTTTATGGCAGGAGGTAATGATGATGATGTGATTGTAGAGGATGATGGTGGTATGACAGTGGTTTTGGTGGTGTGTGGTGAAGTTGTGTGTGTTGTAGTGGTGTGTGTTGATGAAATTGCAGCTGTTTGGCAAGTAGTTTTTGTAACTACTGCTGTATCAGCTGTTTGAATGGAAGTTTGGGATTTTGTGGTTTGAGGTGGTTTAGATATCTGCTTTTCTTGCTCAGGTTCAACACACAAGCCATGTTCTATTCATTTCTTCTTTATTTGTTTCATTATATCCCCCTTTTTGGCATTATCTGCAGGGGGTTATCAAAGAATAGTAGAGTAGAAGGAACTTTGCCAGTGGTGCTTTGAATGCTGGCCTTTATAACCTTGATATCTGCTTGAGTATCCTTGAACCTTGATTCCACCATATTGGTCAGCATTTGTATATGCATTTCATGCTGCTGATCAGCCACTTGTTTTTGTCTTTCAAGCATAGGTTGAAAAAGATTCCAGAGCTCATTTGCAGCAAGTGCTTGTTGTGGAGCAGGTGCTTGAGGTGGAACTGCAGTGGACTGTGCTTTTTGAGCTTTTAATATCTGCTGCACCATGTCCTTTATTTCAGCAACTGAGGTTTCTAGTTTTTCAACTCTGTCCGTCAATTCCTGATATTTTGAATCATCACCTACGTTAGTAGGATCATCTGAATCCCCACCAGCAGTGGTTGTACCAATGTATGACTTAGGAACTGAATCCCAAAAATCATTCATTGATGCCCCTTGTTCTTGGTACTGGGGACTTCTTTCTTCAGCACTAGATAAATCTTTGATGGTACCAGTGGTTAGAATAAACTCACTGGTGATTACCGATGGTGCTATAGAAGAAATTGCCTTCCAGGGAGTCTTACTAATGAAACAAATGTCCAACTGAAGATCTGTTGATCCACCAGTTGTAGTTGCTGCTCCACTTGAACTACCACCGAGAGTTACTTGTAACTCAGGGGGTGTAACCTCCTCAATTGTTGCTGGGATAGCAGGAGTAGTAGCATCAGACCCAGTCACTTGTGGGAGTATACTCTCAGTGACAGGTGATAGAGAGGAACTGGTTTGTGTCTGAGCTATATCAACTGCATGCAACAAAGGTAGCATGGATTTTGGCATTATGATTGGTGAGGGGATGGGAGTTGAAAGAGACATGTCCTTGGGATCAGGACTGTGGAAGATGGAGCCAAGTGGATCCAGAGCTTCATAGTTTGGTGTCCCTGTGATTACAACCTGATCCTTTTGTGAGGATGCAGGAGGAGTTTTAGGCAATGGTGGAGATCTTTCTACCAACTGCTGTGAGGAAGTAGCAGCAGTGGTTTGTGGTGACATTTGTGTTGTCACAGGCAGTTGCTCCGGGATCTCATCTTCCAGAGTTGCCTTTTTCTTGGGTTTGGTGGGCCTTTTGTAAGATTTTCTTTTGATCTTTTTGGAGATGTCAGGTGTGGGTTTCAAAGCAGTGGTTGTGCTGCTATGATCACCTGGAGCAGTGGGCTCAGCAGCAGATGTCTGAGGAGCGGTTGTAACTGCTAAATTCTGCTCAAGCACCTCTGCTTTTGTTTTTATAGGTGCCATCATTCTTGAAAATGTTTCATTTGTTAAACCTTTTATTTGACAATAAGCACCTTGTTTGAGCAAATTTACATTTTCCTTTTCAAATTTTTGTTTAAAATAATAACTCAAAAATCTTGGAAAAAGTAAAAATGCTTTGCTATCAACATTTTTTATCAAGTCATTAAAGATCTCCTGGGAGTAGTTGTAATTTTTGTTATTTAAAATAACATATCCCAGGCATTGAATCTTCAATGGTATTTCGTTAAACGCTGTTGTTTTATTCGAAACACACATCAAAAGTGTGTGAAATAAAAACCTAGGTGCAGAAGGGAAGTAACCTTTTTGTAAGGTATCTACCTTTGATTGTTCTGCATATCCCCTTTTTACGAAATCAGTTTTCATCTCGGCTTTATCAAAAGAGATTTTACCTTCCTGATCGTCGAGTTTAAAGACTTCGGAGATTGATTGTGGGGTTATTTGAACTGCTTTACCCTGTATCGAGGAGTTAATGGCTATAACTTTATCGTCTTGTTTTTCAAGCGTCGCCTTTTTCCAGAACTCTCTCTAGGTTTGTAGATAGATGGGAGCATCTGCTGTCAACAAAGTTTTGTACTTTGATGCAGACATTGTATCAATGATGGAGTCAAAGGTGTGATTATCTTTGAGTTTAGTGAGTAGACCCAAATAATTGTGTGGAGATTTGTACGGTATTTCAATGGGTTCTTCGGCCATTTGAGCGACCTCTTTGGAAGATGGTGTTGATTTTGGTTTAGATTTTGATTTTGATTTTGTCATTTTTGGAGAAAAGGAACAAAGAATGATTTGAGAAGAAGGGTTGGAAACTGCTTTGAGAAGAGAATTTTGGAATTCAATTCGACAGTGTAAAACCCTGTTTGGGGTTTTGATCAGGGTTTTATTTAGGGAAAAAGTGATCGCTGCTGTGGCAGCGGTTATTATGATCTGAAGGCTAAAAACTGACCACGTGTCAACAGCTGATGTGGAGATGAATAATGGAGGACAGTTGTTTCAGGAAACCACTGATGAAGCAAGTATCAGTGGTTGCAACAGTCAAAATGAGGACAGTGGGTGATTTTTACTATCAGTGGATAGCATATCAGTGGTTATAACACAGATTTTGAATATCAGTGCTTACCATGAAGATGGAAGAACAGAGGTTGACTTTCAGCAGTGGACAGAATTTAGGAAGCAGATATTTGAACAAAGCAGTGTTTAGGGGTAAGACAGTAGTAAGAATTTGATGCAATAGTATCTCAGCAACTTTTAGAGCAATCAGTGGATAGCTTTTTCAGAAATTTACATTCAGAGTTTTGCCACGTGTCAATTTTGAAAATAGATTTCTGACAGTGGTTTAGTACCCCAGATGATGAGAATTTTTTACTAAGGATACTCATTTTTGTCATAATATATAGATTAAAACATGAGTACCTAAGTAACTTCAATATCTGTTTATCAATCAATTTTTGATCAGGGTTTAAAACAAACTTGAGTATGACATGACCTTGACATATGTACCATTTCATTTTGACCCATTTATGAGGACCATAATACCAACAAAATAAGGTACTATACCCTAACAGGAAATTGAAACTATTGCGAACAAAAACAAGCAAAAGTTTAATATATATATTATTCTTAAAAAAAACAGAATAACATATCCTGATTATTTGAGAAAAACCTTTATAAAAAATGGTTAAATGTTTTTCTGACCACAGTATCAAAAGAATCTGGTATATTTAAAATAAAATACGTGATCATATCATTCTCAAGTTTATGAAAGAGGTCAGTGGTTGAAGACAGTGGTATGAATTTTAACTGCACTTTGTCCACAGTTTGGTACCATTTTGTTGTTGATTGATTGACAAACAGAAATGAGGACACATGAGTGTTGAAAATTTGTCTATTCCTCTTGAAGTTCATTCATCGGAATAACCATTTTTACCTGAACCTTTCCTGAACAGATGAATGCACATAGTTGCTTAATGACCATTATTACCCTAAACTTTGACTCTTAAGTGTTTTATGTTTATGCTCTTTTCTTCTGACTTCAAAAGTTTTGAGATAAACACACTTCAGAGTTTTTGTGAATTTTCTTCTTCCCTTTTTACCCTTCCTATTCATAAGTAATGAAATACTTACTGGGAGGTCTTTATTGAAGGAATACTTAATCCAAATTCATTTTGCAGTAATGCTTTAAGAGGATTGGCCATATTTGTATAAATTTTTGACCAATCTCACATTACACATGATATGGACTATGTTGATCCCTGATTTTCTGAATGTATTTCAACATAGTTGATTTTGTCCTTTTGAGGATCTCAACCTGTTTTCAACACATGAGATCTGAATGACTAAAGTGTTAATTCCCTCTTTTTACGTTAGCAAAAACACTAATGTTTTATGAACATAGGCTTTTGTTAATCTGAGGTTCATACTTTAACATTTAATATAGTGACATCACTTGTTTCATATCAACAGTTGGAATCAATTTTGAAAATATAGAACAATCCCATAATTTATCAGATATGTTTACAGATCTGAAAACTATGCGTGACTTGTGCATGATATCACTTGTTGTGTGAGATTTGTGTGTCATATGACATCTTGGTTGATTTACAGAGTTTTTGAATAACCATTTTGATCATGATTTACTCGTTACTCTGTTTTTCAACTAAATACAACCAACCTTAGTATTAATGAATTTTGAGCCGAACTGTTATGTCAAATTGATTGTTAGATCGAATTTGACTGTCCAAGCTCTGATACCAATTGTTAGGATCGGAGGCTTTCATGATTGTGCTTGTTTGTGTGTTTTGAACAAATCAAATAGTTATGAACAGAATTTAAGTGCAGCGGAAATGATCACAAACTTTGTAAACACAATTAAGGAAGAAAAATAGTTTAGATAAACAAATGCTTTTCATCAGTCAAAAGATTACAAAGCAATTCAAAAGATTACAAGCATGCTTACAAACTAAACTCCCCCTCAGCCTGATACTTCAGTGGTTGGATTGCACAAGATGAAAGGATTGAATTGAGGAGAAGAATTCACTCAAAACGAATCAAATGTAACAGTACAGGGTACTGTTCCATTTATAGACAAAGCAAACCGCTGAGGCATCTCAGCTGATGTCACCATGAAAGCGACGTCTAACAGCCTAACAACCTGTATCTACTGTCCTCATACAAACACTTCTAAACCTAACCACTGACTATACATAAACAGATGATATACTAAACTACTGCTCTCTCTTTACATCAGTGCTTTCCTCAAGGTTGATCAGTCCTTGATTGGGCAGTGCTTCATCATCAGTAGTTTGTGTCAGCAGTGCTTAGTTCTCAGCAGTCTTCTGGGCTTCATCAGTAGTTAAGAAGAACAGCAGCAGTTGTATCCGGTCAGTGGATATAAGGCCTTCAGCAGTTATAATCACTTTCAAGGGAGAAGACTTAGTGTAAACTGCTGCTTATTGTGAATCCACTGTTGTGAACCGGTTTTGGCTTTCATTATCTGTTCCTCTGGTAAGGTTCAATCCTAACAATAATGTCGCCAGATCTTCAAGGCGAATACTACTGTGCCTAGTTCCAGGTCGTGAGTGGTATAATTTCTTTCATGCACCTTCAACTGTCTTGAAGTGTAAGCGATGACTTTTTGACGTTGCATGAGCATGCAACCCAAACCTTGACGTGAAGCGTCGCAGTAAACCACGAAGTCTTCAGTGCCTTCTGGTAAGGATAGTATTGGAGCATCGCATAGCTTATTTTTAAGTAGCTGGAAGGCTTCTTCCTGCTTGTCACCCCAGTCGTACTTCTTGTCTTTCTGTGTAAGGGTTGTCAGCAGTTGAGCTATCTTTGAGAAATTCTTGATGAATCGCCGGTAATAGCCCGCTAAGCCCAAGAATTTTTGAACTTCAGTTGGGGTTTTGGGAGCTTCCCAATTCTTTATGGCTTCTATCTTGGATGGGTCTACATGAATGCCTTTCTCGTTCACGACGTGACCAAGAAACTGTACTTCGCGAATCCAAAATTCGCACTTGGAGAACTTTGCATAAAGTTTCTCTTTCTTCAGTAGTTCCAGAATGGTTCTGAGGTGTTGCTCATGCTCTTCTCTCGTTCGCGAGTAAATCAGGATATCATCGATAAATACAATCACGAATTATCAAGATATGGTTTGCAGACGCGGTTCATCCGATCCATAAATACCGCTGGCGTGTTCGTCAGTCCGAATGGCATCACAAGGAACTCGTAATGCCCATAAGGTGTTCTGAATGCAGTCTTTGGTACGCTTTCCTCTTGAATCCTTAATTGATGGTACCCAGATCGAAGATCGATTTGGAATAGTAGCTTGATCCTTGCAATTGATCAAATAAGTCATCAATCCTCGGTAGCGGGTACCGATTCTTGATTGTTAGCTTGTTTAGTTCTCTGTAATCGATACACATCCGCAGAGTTCCATCCTTCTTCTTTACGAACAATACTGGAGCTCCCCAGGGCGAGAAGCTCGGCCTTATGAATCCTTTATCCAACAACTCCTGGAGTTGTGTAGATAATTCTTGCATCTCGGATGGTGCAAGTCGATAGGGTGCCTTGGCTACAGGAGCGGCTCCTGGAACCAAGTCTATATGGAATTCGACTTGTCGTTGCGGAGGTAGTCCTGGTAGATCTTCGGTAAAAACATCAGGGAATTCCTTTACTACAGGAATGTCTTCGAGTTTTGGCTCCTCCGCCTTCTTATCTACAACGTGCGCTAGGAAAGCAACACATCCTTTCCTTAAGCATTTCTGTGCCTTCATGCAACTGATGATTCGCAGAGGCGTGTCTCGTTTTTCTCCATGAACGATGAGAGTTTCACCATTCGCCAAATGAATGCGAATGATTTTCTCATGACAAATAACATCAGCCTAGTTCTTGGACAACCAGTCCATTCCGACCACTACATCGAAGCTACCCAATTGAATAGGTAAGAGGTCGATGCTAAATCTTCGTTCACCAAGTTCTAATGTGCAGCCTCTAACAACTTCGCCCGATTCAACGAGTTTACCATTGGCTAGTTCTATGGAATAAGGAATATCTAATCTACTAGATTCTATCCCAAGCATACGTTTAAATTCCACAGAGATGAAACTATAATCGGCACAGGTGTCAAATAATATGGATGCAAAGTGATTGTTAATGAGAAACGTACCGGTGACCACATTAGGGTCCTCGCGTGCGTTCCTTGCTCCAATCACGAATGCTCGTGCCTGAGCATTGTTCCCCTTTGGGCAGTCTTTTATGAAATGATCCTTGCTTCCATAACTAAAGCATCCTTGGTTCTGCCCATTTCCGTTACCATTCTTGTTACCAGCACCATTTCCATGTCCACCATTGTTTCTATTTCCAGCACCGTTGCGTTTCCCATTCCCATTCCTTCCTTTTCCCCAACAGTCCTATGTATGGTGACCCAGTTTTCCACACTTGTCGCATTTTGGAATGCGACAAACTCCTTCGTGATGACGCTTGCACCGGTTGCAAATGGGCAGAGTGCCCAGGTATCTTCTGGTAGGAGCGTCATTCATGGTTGCAAGAGTTTTTGCCTCCTGAGGCGGGTTGAGGTCTCGCTTCTTGTTGTTGGAACCCTTGTTGTTGCTGCGGGTTGCTTGGTTCAGATTTGAAAGCTTTCTCTTCTTGTCACCAGACGACTCATCATGCGTCTCGGTCTTTTCAGTAGGGTTCAGTGATAACTTCTTCATACGAACAGCATCTTCAGTAAGGCTGATAGCCAGAGTTACAGCCTTAGTGATCGTTTGAGGTTTGGCCGAAGTTACCATGCTGTGGAATTCTGAGGCCAATCCCCAAATGTAGAGTTCAACGCGCTTAAATTCAGGAGTCACCATATAAGGGATCACCCTCGACAAATCGTGGAACCTTCGAGTATAACCAGTGATGTCAGCACCTTCCATGGTCAGGTGCCAGAACTCAGTCTCCAACCTTTGGAGTTTAGCACGTGAGCAATACTTCTCTCTCATTTTCTCCTTCAGCTCATCCCAAGACATGCCATATGCGGCATCATCACCCAGAGTTTGGACTTGCAAATTCCACCAAGTCAAAGCTTCATCAACAAACAACCCAGTAGCAAAAGTGACTTGCTGATCCGCGGTACACTTGCTCATACGGATAGTAGCATCAGTCTTCTCCGTCCAGCGTACAAAATCCACTGCACCTCCAGTGCCATCGTAGTTCAGCGGTTTGCAGTCGAGAAACTGCTTGAAAGTGCAGCCCTAAGCTGCGTTTCCTCCAGATGAATCTCCATTCCCATTACATCTAGCATTGCTTAGTCCTCCACTTTGTTCAGTACGGTTCGCCTCGTACTGGGCGATAGCTGCGGAGATCCTTTCTTCCAGTAGGGCGTTCAGCTCTTCGGCAGTTCTTGGCAGTGGGGGAGGAGGAGGTTGATCACGAGCATTCACAGCTCTTCTGGGTGCCATTTTCTGTCGGAACATAACACAACAGGGTTAGACATTTGTTTGATATCGTCTTACCAGACAGTAGTATATATACACAGGCATATACCACATAAGTGACATCAAACAATCTGTCCAATGTATAAATCAATTCATACAGCAACAAGCATGCATAAATAGATAAATACTGTTGTGTCATAAGATATTCACATTGGCGGTTCTTGTCTTTATACCCTAAATTATTACTCCACTAAGTATTTAGTAGGCTGGGGGAGGGGTGTTCACGTTTGACCTTTTTCCTATACTGAAGGGATCTATACGTGACAAGACTTGCCATGGTTTCTGTGCACTGAATTCCATAATTATGTATGCATCCATAATTACGTAACCCCTTGCACAGTCCGCACAGTTCGTTTCATCCTCGTATCTCTTCCTTCAGATAGGCCACTGTTTTCAGGTAAAGTCACGAGTATCTGAGATATTCCATCTCTAGTATATGTAAATATCAATTATCACACATAATCGCAAGTAATTCTTAATCACAGACATGTGCTACTCCAGTGCACCCTAAGTCTCGTAGTGTCTTTTCTTGACTCCTTGTAAACAGTTTCAGGTAGTGGATGTCGCGGAAAGTTTTATGCAATGAAAACTCTTTGGAAAAATTGTTTTCGTGAAAGGATCCTAGAGATTGTAGACTAGACTCGAGAAGGAATCCTGGTTCACTACAATCGCAGCTCTGATACCAATCTATCACACCCCTTTCTAAGGCGGAAGCACGAGGTGTGATCATGAAAGGTTCTCATTGCATACGAAAGGTAAACATACTACATGCTCGTAAAAATAACTTCAAATACCCATAACATTACGTTATTGAAAACATAGATTAAGTGTTTACATCACGAGACAACATATTGTCTGAAAGTTTACAACTTTATTTAAGGATAAACATAAACAACGTCCAGGAGCATGAGTAAGACCGCGCGCACATCCACTTTAGTTACCTGAAATACATGTGAGTTTTTGGAAAACGTCAACATAATGTTGGTGTGAATTCATGCAGTTCTTGTATTGAACGTTTGTATACTTTGTATGAAAAACATGGTATGTATCTTGTATAAATCAAGTATTTCTGTATGTATCTAGGTTGTTAATGGCTTGCAAGGCCATTAACATGTGACACGACATAGGAAGCATCCAAACCATAGGCATTTTTCTAGTTGTCGATTCACGACTGAGGCACAAAAGCACTACTTGGTACTAGTTTTCACCAAGAGTGTGGCTGCCCGAAAACCCGTTAGATCTAACCTTTTGTTTTGCGGTCTTAGTATGTACACGATTAATGGTGCTTATGGTACCCTATTCGTGACACGATTTCTTGTATCATTCCTCAATTCTTGTATCCATCATACCATTTGTAAATATTGTAACATTTGTAACATGTATTTCACCCCCGAAGTTATAAAACTAAAAACAGTTAAAAGAAAAGGGGGAGCATGAACTCACAACTTTGCGTTCCTGCGTCATAAACTTCACCGGATTTGCTTATTTAGCGTCGTGACCTAAACGTGTTTTATTAACGTTAGTCACTAGACTTGTATCGCACAAGTACAAGTCACTATCTTTTGTTTATGTGTTCTTGTGTTAAAAATAATTTATATTTTTAACTATGTATCTTACTTATATTATTTTCTCAAAAATAAATATAAGTATCTTGTATTTTTCACCCGAATTATGTATTTTGTCCAAAACTTCATTTCATGTTCATAACTTATCCAAGTTACATAATCTTTTAAGAAATATATTTTCATAAATATATTCTCTTGTATTTGTCTAAGCACGTTGTATGTGTACTTTTGTATCTTCACTCCTTAGGAGTATTTAGTGTATTTTCAAGTCCTAATACACTATTACATGTATTACATACTACATACACTTAGCACAAAATTTGGTGATTAATAAATATATATATTTTTCTCAAAAATATACATACTTAGTATCAATTTCCATCTTGAAGAAATCATCATTTCTTAATCTTGTAATTTACACAAAAATTAGGGAAACCTTGGTAAATATTTTTAGATACATTTTTAGGGAATAAGTTTCTCAAAAACTTATATTTTTCAAAGTGTCAAAATTTATAAAATTTTGACATATTTTCCCCTAAAAATTGAGGTTTCCCATGTTTTCAAAAAAAGTGTTTATTTTCTTTTAAATCATCATCAAACATCAACAACTCATTCAACACTTACAGAGTGTCAAAATCAAGTAAATTTCACTACATCATGAACTTGAAGTTTTTGTAAAAACTTGTAGTAACTTACCATGTTATTTAGTAGGTTTAGTTACCCTTAAAAACACGGTTATTTGTTTGTAAATCACTTTATTGAAAGATTTAGTCATTTATAACTTGTAAGGTGATTTTTCTAAAAATATTTCTTTTGTATTTTTCTTGTTTCATAAGTGTTTATACACTTGTTTTTCTAATAAAAATAGTGTAGGTTTAAGTAAAAACCAAGATCTTCTAAAAATCATATTTTGAACTTGGTTTTCTTGGAAAAATCATTTATAAATCTTGGATCTACAAGTTCACTAGTTTACTTTGTTTATCATCTTACAAGAAATCATTTTTATTCATCGAGTTCATGTCTTTACAAGAAGATTATTATTCTAGGTTGTTACATAATCATCCTCCCACTTGCTAGATTAAGTGTTTAAACATCATCTAGTAAGCTTCATGTGATGATTAACATCATCATCTCAAGAAATCAACAAACAAACATTACTCATGCACTAAACAATATCAATTCAACAAGATTTCATCATATGTAAAGCTTATATTTCAAGATTCAAGTTCAAGTCTGTTAGTGTTCTTATGATTTCAACATAATACATCTTTTAACCATTAAAAATATGAAGTAAACAAAGATCAAAAGAGTCTTACTACTAGCTTCAAGCTAGGGAAGAACAAGTGTGAAGATGGAGTGGATAAAAGCAAACGGGTGAGGTCCTTCAAGATTCGCAAGCACCGAGCTTCCTTAATCACCTCCTAACACCCTTGAATGAACTTGGAATTGTTGGATTACAAATGAAAGGTGATGGTGGTGGTGGCACTAAACTCGGCCGAGAATGGGGGCCAAGGGAGGAGTGAGGTGGTGTTGTGATGAAGATGAAGGATCATGTTTCTTATAATCTCCAATTTGAGTATTGTCCAATGTACATTGTGTTACCCAAGTACAATGCAAATCTCTAGTGAATCTTTATTCATGAATCCAAGGTAGATCAATATGGATTTTGTAGGATTTAACAAGATTTTTGGTGGGGTCACCCTCCATGTGACCGTCCACAAGGTGTAGGGGGGTAAAGTGTAAGTTTCATGGGTAGTTAAGTTAAATGGTTGGATTTCAAGTGTAGTGTGTAGGTGTTAAACATATATGGTGTTATATAGTGTGTTAGGGTGTTCAGTGATCATAACTAGCTTTAAAATATTAAAACAATGCTTCTAGCAATATTTTGGTGTTCCGAATAATGTCCGGTTGTTCGGTTAGATACCGGTTCGTTAAAGTGCTAAATTGCACCGTTTAGTGTCCTTTAAGCATCATTTTGTGCCCCTTTAATTCCTGACACTTAGGAAAGTATTCAGGACCATTTAGTCATGTTTTTGCATGGTAAAATCTTGTTACAATGCTGAATTTTGCTGAAATATGTAAAATTCAGCATTTAAAGTGTGTTTCGGGTGCTTTTTAGTGTGTACTTTAGCTTCCAAAAAGTCTATATGTTAACCCTTGTATGTACTCTTGGGTTTTAATGTATTCTTGTTGTTGGACCTACACCTAGGCCCCAATTCTATTGTCTGAATGCTTTCTGCAGAATTGTTGACACAATGTGTCTTACCGGTGAGTTTACTAGTATTTCTGATGCAACGCTATCATTAATGCATAAAGCAATTCTTGTAGTATAAAACGTGCATGAATTCACTTGTATAGTATGTAATCAGACAATGTTGACATTTAAGCACATAATTGCAGTTATCAAGTATTAATTAAATTGTACGGAAAAAACTGGTTTTGTGCCAGTTGTCACATTTGACACCACGTACCATAAGATTGCCGAAAGTAAAAAATATCAGTATCACTCATGTTTGTGTCAGAAATTACCAACCATCGGGATCTTACGGTTCTGTTTTCAGTAACTGAAACTTGGGCACGGGGCGTGTTGAGTGGGCACGGCCCCGTGTTCAGCTTACTGTCTGACTTAAAACAGGATTGCCAGTTCCAAAGATTGGGCACGGGGCGTCTTCTGCTGCCACGGCCCGTGCTGAGTTCTGCAGAAGCTGAAAATTTAAGAAAATCCTAAAAAAACAGAAAAATTAGAAAAAACGATTAGGCCGTTGATTCCTAACTTTCTTAAAATCCTTGTGTCCCCGGCAACGGCGCCAAAAACTTGATGTACGTTAAGTGTGATATATTTTTTATGTTTATTTTAAGCCCTTTAACACTTTTTAGCCAAGTTTTAAATTTATAAAACATGATATTTACTAACATTAAACACACATATGGGCAAGTGCACCCATCGTGAGCGTAGTATAGTGTTGGTAAGATACCGAGGTCGTCCAAGGACATAAGAGCTTTTAGTACCGGTTTATCCTCAACGTCTAATCAAATCAAAAGTTTAGAAAAAGGTTTTTTAAACTAGAAAAATAAAACTAACGAAAATGCTGAAAAATAAAATAAAAGTAAAAACAGATAGACAAGATGAATCACTTGGATCCGACTCGTGTGTAGTGTAACCTTTGATTATTTCCGCACTTTTGCACTTTTTAAGAGATTATCTTAGTTATTGTAGTAGGCCCCTCTTTTGAAGGTGACATTACCCTCAAACCAGTAGTTTGATTCAGTAAGGATACAATCCTAAAGGGTCGGATTATTGAAAGATAATTAATTAAGTTATTAATGCATAATGTGGTAGGCCCCTCTTTTGAAGGTGTCATTACCCTCGGCTAAGTAGTCTGAGTCAGCAGGGATACAGTCCAAAGTAGCCGGGTTAAAGTTTTAATAGTTGCTTACATATGAGTGGATCAAAGAGTTTGGACCCCCGCCATCCAATACCGGTAGGTATTGAAGGAGGTCCTACTAAATTTGACCCAGGTCCTTGCAGGATCTATACACTGAACAAGGCAAGACTCTTACCAAACCATTCCCTTAACCCCTGACCAGGTAGCCAACATATCTCCATATAGACCGTGGAGATATGAATGGTGAAAATCTTTTATTTTATATAGACAGTAAAATAATGCCAAGACACCACGGATAAATGATAAGGAAGAATCACCTTCAACATAAGAAACTAGTTATTAAAGTCATTAATACATAACCAAATAAATAGTGCGAAAAGATTAAAAATAAAAAGAATTACACTAGACACTTGTCTTCACTAAGTGATGTAAGAGACTTAGGAAAACATGGCCTTTGATTGTCAAGAACTCTTACGATCAATCTTGGATGCTGAGATGACTCACACACTCTATGATGGATGATGGATTATGGTGGTGGATGATGGTGTTGTGGTGGTAGTGGAGTGTGGGTGAAGTGTGAGAGAGGTGGTGTGCTAAGGGATGGTTTGCAAATGAGCCAAGCACCCCTATTTATAGCCTGAACAGCAGCTCGGGCACGGCCCCGTGTCCATCTCCTTCTCTTTCTTCATTAATTGCAGTTTGTCTGCATTAGTTGACCACGCCCCCGTGTCCGCTGGGAACGACCCCGTGTGCAGAAGCGTATCTGTACTATCAAGAATTCCTCAGATTCTGCGAATCTTAGAGTTGACCACGGCCCCGTGTCCGCTGGGCACGCCCCCGTGGTAGGTGATAGAAGCTTCTACAACTTTGTCTTTTCTGCAGACACTTGGGCACGCCCACGTGCTCAATGAGCACAGGGCGTGTTCAGCCTTCTGTTTTCTTGTTTTTGCTTGGGAAGATGCTGGCGGGGGGTCGGGCATGCCACGTTTGTTCCTTTTCTTGTATTTATGTTAGATTTAGCTGCCTTTTTGCTTCTTTTGTTCATTTGAGCTCATTTAATCCTGAAAATACAAAAGGAAGACAAAAACACACTTTTTCCAACATTGGTACTAAAAAAAGGTTAGTTTTTATGCCACATTTGATGTAATTTATATGTTGCATTTTGTGCACATCATACACGCTTAGGTTTGGTTTCCTTATGACTGAGGGCGTCAGCCACAACGTCCGCTTTGCCTGGATGATACTTGATTGCGCATTCGTAGTCGTTAAGGAGTTTGATCCATCAACGATGTCGCATGTTCAACTCCTTCTGATCCAAGATATGCTGGAGACGCTTATGATCGGTGTAGATGGTGCACTTGGTACCGTACAAGTAATGTCTCCATATCTTGAGTGCAAAACTACTGCTCCCAACTCTAAATCATGGGTAGTGTAGTTCTTTTCGTGAGCCTTTAGTTGGTGTGATGCGTAAGAAATGACTTTCTCACGTTGCATCAACACACAACTAAGTCCTTGGATAGACGTGTCACAATAAACAACGAAATCGTCTGTGCCTTCTGGTAACGAAAGAATGGGTGTACTACAGAGTTTCACCTTCAACTGTTGAAACGTGGATTCCTGAGCAATCCTTCGAGTTGGAGTTGCGAGGGTTTGTGCATACGATCAAGAAAAACGGGCTTCGCAACGTCAAAAGTCGTTCGTTGGAAACTAAACATAAGGTTGTTTGTGTTGTAGGGGCCCCATGGTAAGGTGTATGTATCGTTCGGATTCCTACTAGTTCTTGTTGTAGTTTTGGGTGTCGTCGAAGAAAACAAGTGGCATATCCGTCAAGGTGGGCTAAATTCGAATGTTGTGACTGTGAACCTATCTCGTTCGTATCAAGTTCTAAGGACAGTTCTCGTGATACCTCCATATCTGTGGTATTTATGGCCCATTGCTCCTCAAGTAACATTTGTAGAGAGTAACTCCTCCAAGCGAGAGTTCGTGAAGGATGTCGTTAGGATAAGGATCACAGGATTCGAGAAGTATATCATGAATGGATGTGAAAACATGCAAAAAGGGTAGTCGCAATTGATGCGTAGGCGTTTAAGAATCCGTAGCAGGGGTTTACCTGTTGTTGAGGGTATAGCTGGTCGTACACGAGTTGCGTAAGGTTAAAATGAAGAACGCCGTTTTCTGAATAGAGGTGCTACGTTGGTATATTAAGCATAACAAGAATTTACCATCGAAGAATGGTTGTCGCACGAGTTCGTAGTGTTAAGATTCAATGAAACTTCCATCTAAGTTGTCGGGCTCTCCCACAAGCGAAGGAGGAAAAATTCACCTTGATCCATGAACTTAGATGAGTTTGTGATTTATCGTGTCGGTAATCAACCAAATTCGGAGGAGTTTTCCTTAGGTCGTATGAATGAATCAGAAATATGTCTGTGTAATCAAGAGGTTTCAAAGAAAAGACGCAAAAACATATTCATGAGGGTATGATCATATCAACAACACATCACCATCCTTAGGGTTTCAAGAAGTGATCACTAATGATCGAAAGTCGAGCCTTCCAAATTCTCTAAACTAGAGTGAGTTCGTATTAGTATCTCTGCATGGAGAAGCGAGGACGTAGTGTCACTGTGGTAAAGGAATGATGGTTCTGCCTAAGTCAATAGTATAAATTAGGAATTGCATTAATTAACAAGCATAGGTCGGTACAAAGGCTAGCGAAAAGGTTTCACATAAATAAGATAAACTACCGTAGGATCAAAATGTGACTCTTGTAGTGTAAGGGGGAAAGGGGTGAGGTAAATGTGTAGTTCATCGTGTCCGCATGTAGGTTAAGTAATCCGTATCACCGTCCTCGAATGTCCCGAAGACTATCCCATCATTAAGAGGCATCCACTTGCTAAGTTGGGTATACGAAGGTGTAAATCAAAGTAGAATAATAATTAACCCAACAGGGTAATGGGGGGGTAATCTTGTGATCGGTGGAAATCGTGGTATGGTTATTAGCATTTCGTTATATCGGTTGCAGGTCGAAGAAACAGGAGGTTGGTGATGTTCATACGAAGAATTAAGTGAAAACAAAATCCAACAAATAACCGAAGAATTCCGGCAACTATTCTGTTCTCCAGAGGCAGTTCCAGTAATGGTAGATGGCGGCAACGACACGAAAGGAAAGTTCGTTGCCTCATGGTCACGTGAGTATATCATTGGTCCAAAACAGAGTTTGGATAATAGGGTTTCGAGTTGTACAACGACAAACGCGTGTAACTGTGACTGCTTTGTTTCTGGTGACGACGATTAGTGGAGATGATGGGGTTTGTTGGCATGTGTGACAACCCTCACCAAACCAGGTATCCGTACGACTTAATTAATAATTAATTACTGCTTAATTACTGTGCTTGTTTGAAATTACTGATGAACTGCTACTTGA
Organism: Helianthus tuberosus; assembly: GCA_030545235.1. Taxonomy (NCBI): domain Eukaryota; kingdom Viridiplantae; phylum Streptophyta; class Magnoliopsida; order Asterales; family Asteraceae; genus Helianthus; species Helianthus tuberosus. Next base: position 110,320,469 of record CM060357.1, read on the forward strand.
TTTCTGATACATGCATATACCTGCATCATACTTTACTTACCGTCACTACATTATTTACATGCTGAACCTTAGTGACAAACATGATGCACGAAAAGCACAGTAGCACTATAAACGGATAACCTATTGAACATGCTTATAAGACAGCATCAGGCAGACACTGCCTCTAAGGCCTGTATGAGCCAGAAATATTTTGCTACACTAGTGGTGAGTGTAGGGATATAAGGGTTGTAGAACTGCGTCTCTAGGAATAAGTTACAATGACTGGATGTGCCTAAAACGTGCTCTAAGCACAAAATTCAGCACTTTAATAAACAATTCAGCTTTTAGCTAACTAATAAAGTGCCAAAACATGAGGAAAATATTCCTGACACTTTGGAGGAATGAGTTGTGTCACTAAAAATAATAATAACGACACTTTAAAGCTTTGCTAAGCACTTTAACGGATCTCTATCCAACCGAACAACCGGACTATACCCGGAACATGAAAATATTGTTAATAACATTATTTGTCTTTTTCTGAGCCAGTTAGGGTCCCTGAATACCCTAACATCCACTTTAAAGCACAACACACTAGTAACCGGGTTAATCACTTAACTAACCTAGATTAACCTAACTATATACTTAACCTTTGGTTGAAATCGAACTAGTACCCCCCCCAACCGAATTCGGTCCCCAATGGGGACACCTCATGTCCTTTGATGATTATTTTAGTCTTCCTTGCTTAATATCTAGAAGACATATGACCCATTGGTTAATTATCTTAAGTATTGCCTATAAGTTGCAAGATTAGCACAACATAACTTTCATCACAAACTCAACAACACACACTCTCTCCCTCTCTCTTTGGCTCTCGGCCGAGAACAACAACAACCATCCATCCATCATCGAGTTTTGATCTTCTCATTCCAAGTGCATACAAGTGATAAGGATCGCGTATAAGGAACCTTGGTGCAATCGGAAGGCGAAGGACCTCACTACGTTGCTTTTATCCACGCATTTTGCGCTTAGATTCTTCCCTAGCCTCGAGCTAGTAGTAAGTTGCTTAAATCACCTTCTCGAACCATTTTAAAGTGGTTAATATGATATGTAACGGTTAAAAGACGTAAACATACAAGATGAAGCATAAAAGTCTACTAAAAACACTAAAAGTGATGGTTAAAAGCTCATATGTTGTGTAAAACTTGTAGTAATTGATTTGTGTGATTATTTAGACCCGATCTATGTTGTGGTAGCTCGGATCGTCATTTAACCCGGGTTGGTCATGATCATGGATCACGACATAAGGTTGTTTTGGAAGTAACAAGGGTTAAAGGATGAAACTCTACCACACGCGAATCATGAACTTGTGTAAAAGCGATTTTGCTTGTAAAATAGTGTTTAAAACTAGTAGATCTACGTATCTACAAGCGGTATTTTCAAAGAAATCATGTTTTCTAAAGACGGATCTTACACTAACACGAATGATTTTTAGAACACACAAGTGTGTAAACACTTGTGTAGCACAAAGTTTCGACAAAATAACTATTTTTGTAAAAGTTGACAAGAAGTTGTAAAGATGGAATTTCTTTAAAAACAAGACTTTTACGAAATCGTATTGCTTTATATAAAGATCCACTAAAAGTAATGGGATTTACTTCATAATATTAGAAAACTACAAGTTCATGAGATTCTTGCAAATTACATGTTTATTAACTAGTTTGATACGTTGAACATTGTTTTGGTTGAATAAGGAAATTGTTGGTTTGATTTATAAAAGAAAATGATACGCTTGAAAGCGTGGCCACCTCCGGTTACAGAGGAAACTCTGGCGAAATTTTTCCAAAAACCTAACACTTAGAAATATTTTCACTGTAAGTGTTAGACATACTTTTCGACATGTTTTCAAAATATAAGTTTCGCCGCAACTATATTTACAAAACATCGGAGGTGGGATTTTCACAAAATAAAACTTGGTAAATATATATCTAGTATATATTTTTCTTAACGACACTTGTCAGGTGCTTATAATTATTTTGTGAAAATACTAGTATTATTCTTAGGGTAGAAATAATACTATCGAATGTTAACGAATCCAAAATAATACAAACGTCTCTACGATAAATATATAAGTTACACCGGTAATTATTATTACCACTCGATCATTAAAACGTAACTTACGCATTTTGAGAAAATATGACTTAACGCGTATTTTTGTCAAGGTATTATTTTGGGAAAAATTATGTAATAGAAAATATAATATTTTTGAGAAGAATATTTATATTTTGGAGATAGAAATAAAATATATTTTAAGTGAGACTTAATAATATATTTCGAAATTATACGAATACACATGTATTAAATCCCCCATCCTTGGGATGGAAAATGATTACCAAGTATACAGAATATAAACACAAAATAGTTGTCTAACTATTTCCCAAAAACTTAAACCATAAAGCTAAGCCACGGGCATCCGTCTAATAGAGTTAGTACGTGTAGGTCGTCACACAGCTGCTTGATTTGGAGGTATACTTGGTAGAGACGCACCACTGTGAGTTCATGTCCCCCTTTTCTCTTAACTGTTTTCAGTTTTCTAAACTACGGGGGTGAAATACATGTTACTTTGATTACAAGTACTTTATACATGGTATGGTTAGCGTAAGGAGGTTTACTACTTAGATCATGTGAGTGGGTAGGCAGAAACTGGAGGCCATTAATCCTCCTTGTAGGACCGAGGGACTTAAGCGGTAGATCTATCTGGGTGTAGCGAGCCCAACCCCAGGCCCAACCAGAACGGACCTCGGGGTGACTTTGTACCCAACGCTAAATCTGCTAGGTTTGAGTCTTCCTACTTGCACTTCACACATATCAGTGGTCTTGCAAGCCATTGGTGATCTCTTTTTCCTTATTTGCTACATACCAGGATTTTTATACTTACAAGTGTTTTACATACTCACTTACACATGAACTCGCTCAACATTATTGTTGATTTTTCAACTTACATGTATTTCAGGGAATTAAAGATCTGGCACGGTATGTTATGTTTTCCCGCTGCATATGGGTTCCGAGGTCATCCCAGTTTAGGAAATGTGACTTTTTCCTGGACAAGTCACAAATCTTGAACTGCGTTTTATTCATGTTGATGTTTATGTCTTTCAAAACAATATTTTATGTTATGATGTTGTAAGTCCCTAAGACAATGTTATGTTACTTCAGTTTTAAAACTTAAATCTATGGATGATCTTGCATGGTTTTATTTCATATAGCTTTGTTATGGTTAAGCTATGGTATTAAGAAGTCACACCAAATTATCCACGCTTCCGCAAAGCCAGGGTGTGACAGCATGGACACGTGGGTATACTGTTCTCCTAAATCCGAGTTCGTTTGGGTTGACTCTGGTCTACGTGAATGTTATCGTGCCAACCGAATGTACAGAGGGTCAGATCTGAATTCTAGCTGTAACGGTAACGTCATGTTGAGACAATCGCATGAATAGATAGAACGCATAAAACGGATGTCGTAGCGGGGTGACGAGAAAACAGGAAAAATAATTTGATCACTACTTGCCAAGTTTCTAGTAAACAGTTGAGTGTCACAAAGAACGCATTAGGGCTAATAGACAACATGCTACTATCCTACCTATACATACCATAAACAGCACACCATGCAAAAGTAATCTAGCAAGTATGCAATACAAACATAAATCCTACCACCTAGAGTGTTGAGTCTTGCACATGGAGCGAAGTGTCATTGTGGATCGTTGAGCACTGAACAGGTTATAGTCTGGTTTTTTTGTCAAAAAGATTTTTCCCTTTTTAAAACCAAGTTCACTATAACCAATGGCTCTGATACCAATCTGTCACACCCGTAAAATCCACAAGCGGAATATCATCGCAGGGAGCGTGACTAACAAGGATCCAGCCACCAATCATATTGAATAATTTAAATAAATAAATAAAATCCAAACCAAACAATATAATTGGTGTCAAAACAATTTAACAAAGTCTGAGTTATCAGCGGAAGCAATAAGTTCAAAACCAAATGACGAGTTTAAAGTTCTTAAGTTAATCATGAACACACAACGGTCCATGCTCCACAACGACTCCTCCCATGCAAGCTCCTGCTTAGTACCTAATGACCTGCAAGGCATGTAACAACGAGTCAACAACAATGTTGAGCAAGTTCACAGTTGGTTGTCCATTTTAGTGTTGTTCCAAAAACCATAAGTTATTTTGAAAACCATGAGTTACCCAGTTCCTTATTTCCCAAACCATATACTGTGGGGGCTACCCCATGTTGTAAACCACTAGACCCATTACCATATCGACTACTTACTGGAGTCATGTTTATGTGCCATGCGTCAATGTCTATCATTATTGACTAAGTGTCCAAGTACATTAGTCCACTCGCGTCCTCTGTGGCACGGTGTGAGGCTTGTCAAACCTAATAGCGCTATTTAACTAATGACCCGTTCGCCAATGGCCCGGCAATTAAGTCGATATAAAAATGAGGGACTTCATGATAGAGTTTTGTCTAGTAAGTTATATGTTGTCATCCTTCCTACAGAGGATGGAGGTACGTATTCTACCCAAGGAGAATATGCAGGATTTAATATTGTCATCCTTCCCTGTCACACCGTCAAAAACCACATGCGGAGTACCACCGCGAGGCGTGTGACATGACCAGGATCCAGCCACCAATTATACTGAGCATTTAATTAATAATTAAGAATGTTCACCAACCATAATTGTGACAACCCTCAAAACCCCATGTATTCCGTACAATTCATTAATGATAATTAAAGTGTTTGATGACTGTGTGGAATTACTTAACTGCTTTCTGATATCTGTGTTACTTACATGTGCGTGTTAGCATACTAGTAGTATGCAGCAAACTTGACTAAATGGTCCTGAATATTTTCCTATGTGTTAGAAATTAATTGTGTTACAAAAATATATGTATAAGACGCCTTACGGTACAATTAAACACTTTAACGGAACAGTATCCGACCGAACAACCGGACATTACCCGGGACACCAAATAATTGCCAAATACATTGTGTTATTATTTTTGGCTAGTCTTGATCCCCGTTCACCATAACACCCGCTAAAAATCCAACAACTAACATATAACACCATGATACTTGTAATGTAACTAGCACTTATCAAATTAGTCACATTTTTACATCAAGACCCCCCCCCCCCAACCGAATTTTTGGTCCTTGTGGACCCCACCATATTTCACCAACATGTCTTCTAAGATTTTACTTAGATTTGGAAGGATTGTTGCTTGTAAGAGTGAACAAGATATTGGAAGTAATCTCATAAGCATGGACTTAGAAGATCACATTTCATTTCACCAAGATTTCACTCATCCCACCTCACTTATCTCTCTCTCTTCTCACGGTTACACATAACCGAAACCACAACCATCTTCCAACATTCTCATCTTCTTTATTATCAAGTCTCATTCAAAGCTTAGAAGGATCAATGGAGGTTACATCTTGAAGGACCAACAAAGGAGCTTGTTCTAGTCTTTTTCACCATCATTTTCTCATCACCTTGCATTAGATTCATCCCTAGCTATAAGCTAGTTGTAAGTTCCTTGTTACACTTGTTCATCTCGTTTCTATGATCAAAAGGGTGTAGTATGTTTAACATCACTAAAGTAACAAGAACTAGTAGATGAACATAAAAGTTTATATGAAATTTTACATATAAAAAGTTTACTTATGTCTGAATCATGAAGCGGAATCTTGTTGGTTTGAGGGTTGGTTAAATCATACTTGATAGTTGATTGTTGTTTTCTTGTTAAATCCGTTGTTCGGACACTCGTTGATGCGATTTAGTAATATTTAAACCACAAACAGCAAGCTGGGTAATGATTTCAGCCGACTTCATCAGGCTGTAAACGGGCCATAATTTAACGAAAAATGTATTTTCTGAAGCCTAGATTTACGTGTTATAAAATACGGTTCTAATGGCACCGGAATCGTAATTTTTGGACTCCGTTTACTATTTTTAAAGAACCGATTTGTAACAGCAGCTTAGGCTGAGTTTTTACAGCAAGAAATGGGTGTTGTACTTTCTGTTGTAGCTTGTATTCTGTGTAGAATCGGATCATGAAATTTTTACTGTAAATGACAACTGAAGTATTTGTAATTACCCCACTGGAATTTCGTAAATCGGACACTCGATGAATTTTTAATAAATTGTTCCGTGGACTGTGGTCAGAAATGCATAAATCTGAGTTCAGTCCCGGAAAATGATTTTTTATAAAATATTGGTAATAAACTGGACTCCAATATTTTTACAAAATTAAATATGGAATGTTTATGACATTCTGTAAAAATTTGGGAATTTTTGGAACAAGTTAACTATTTTATTAAAATCCCCGAAAACAGCCCAGTTTCGAACATAAAAGCTGAAATGACATAAGTAGTGTTTTGCGTGATTAAATGTCGGGTAAGCTATCCGAGAATGATATAACGTGTTATATGTGTTATGTGTATTATCGTATGTTTTTTTATAAGTGGGGAATGGATGGGAAGTTATATGGGCATGAACCGTTAAAGTGATGCATGTTATGTGATAGATACGTGTAGGAACTTTGTGCTCTATTTGAATACCCCTAAATGACTAACTGGTAATCATATTAGGATGCGATTGACCGACCTTGACTGTTAGCTATATTTGAGAGTCAAACCGAGCAACCGAGGTGAGTTCACACTTTCTACAAGGCATGGGATTCCCGGTGGCTTGGGAATGGGTTAAAGAATTAAAACTAAATCTACATATCCCCTTGGGGAAATATGTACGGCCATCCTTTCTATGGGTAGGATGCCATTAGTAAACCTACGAATTCTCCTGGTGCAGAATACGTACGTTGTTGTCCTCCTGGTGCAGGACGACGACCTTAAAACTAGCTAGACAAAACTCTATCATGAAGTCCCTCAATTTATATCGACTTAATCGCCGAGGCCAATGGCGAGCGGGTCATTAGTTAATAGCGCTATTAGGTTTAACAAACCTCACACCGTGCCAGTCGGACGGGCGTGTACTAATGGACTATGGCAGATTGTCAGTGATGATAGACACTGATATAGGGCACAACTTATTTGCGTAGCAGTCGATATCATACCGTCTAGTAGTTCAAACGGGGAAAGCCCCCACTGATTATGGATATGGTTTGGGTAAAGAAAAGGAACTGGTTAAACATACTTTCAACTTCGGGGTAATCCCCACGGCAAATAAGCCAACGAAAGTCAAACCACGTTTTTCAGAAACAACATAAAACTAAACAACTAAACGTGAACTCACTCAACTTTGTTGTTGACTCGTTGTTACATGCCTTACAGGTCGCTAAATGCTTGGAGCTTGCACGAGGAAGGAGTCATTGTGGTGTACGGACTGTTATGTTCCGTGCTTAATATTTAAACCTTATAAACTTATTAAACCTACGTAATAGACTTTTAAACTTATGAACTATGAAACTTATGATTTGGTTTCACGTTTTATGCTTCCGCTGTTTAAAATGAACTTGGTTAACTTTCTTTAGGTCACCAATTGTATTGTGTTGGTTTGATTTACTTAACTATGATGTTCAATATGATTGGTGGCTCAATCCTGGTCACGTCACGCCTCCAAGCGGTGGTACTCCGCATGGTGGATTTTGGGGGTGTGACAATAATGGTTAGTAAATGCCATAGTTGAAGTTCAAAAGTTTTAAGTTTAAATAACAGTTTAAGTGAGTAGCGGAAGCATAGGAAAAATAGTTTAAACAAAGTTCATAGTTCAAGTTTATTTAGAACCCAACACACGGGTTAAGACGACCACTACACATCCCCAAGCTGCAAGCTCCTGAGTCACTGGGTACCTGCAAAGCATGCAGTAGGGTATCAACATAATGTTGGCGAGTTCACGAGTTTGTCCAGTTTTTAATTCCAAAAACTTGTTTCACCAGTTAATTTACCCATTTATACCATGCCAAGGGGAGCTACCCCTTAAGTAAGCTACTAAACTGTTTTTACAATACCGAATACTATTCATCCGTACGTTTTCGTAGTGCCTCGTTTGTCAATGTTCTATCATCATTGACGGTTTTCCAGAGTCTATTAGTTCACAACCGATCCTTTACAGGCACGGTGTGAGGCTGGATCAACCTAAATAGCGCTATTAACTAATAATCCCGTTCGCCAGGCGCCGGCAACTAATCGGTATTAAGAAGTGAGGACTTGAGTGATAGAGTTTCGTTTAGTATTGCTTGTTGCATCCAGTATAAAAAAGTAATTAACTAAGGGTCCCGTATAAGGGGAGAAAAGTGGGTTTGTATCCCTCACAAGGGGATAGCGTTGTTTTTAGTTATGTTTCCCAAACCACCGGGAACGCATGCTTTAAAAGTTGTGAACTCACCTTGGGTTGCTCGGCAGATTGGTTTACTTGGTCAAGCACGCTAGTCACCACGTCCTAGCATGGTTACCAGTATAGGTCAGGTTCGGGTACAGGCAAGTCACGTATATTCTACACATAACTTACACATAGCATGCATAACATACAATTATCTTTTAAGTTATTGGGCCTGTTCTAATCCTTAACAGCCAACCAGCACATAGCACAGTAGCACATATGCAAGCCCAAAACACGTTGTCACGTTTGGTGGCCCAATAACCGAGTCGGACAGCCAGTCGAGACCAGTTGGTCTCGACTCAAGATCATGCGGTCTCGAGTCGCAACCAAGGGGTCTCGAGTTATGGATGGCTGGTCTCGAGTCGCAACCTCTGCTCTCGAGTGGTGAATATATGCGTAGCAGCCTTGGAGGTCTCGAGTTCAGTCTCAAGTCAAGATCATGAGATCTTGAGTCGAGAAGTAGCTTGTCTCGAGTCCTTGATGTCTGCTGTTTGGTCTCAAGTTGTCTCTTTGATGGTCTCGAGTCGAAACTGGGGGTCTCGACTCACACACCTGTCCAACTTGTACTATCCAATAGAATTTCATTTCCATGATCCTATGTACTAACCAATACAATTTCACCAACATGTTTTCTTATCTAATCCCTAATCCAAACAGATCAAACACCAACATTTTCAAATGTTCATAGCATATTCAACATTCATTCATTACATGTTCATACAGTTCATCATGAGATTTTTCCAAATAGACTCCATCTTCTTGTTCAAAGCACACTCACAGACCCTTAATACTACAACACATATCATGCTACTTTGTTGACAAGAATCATGTAAACATTTATTCTAGATGTGAAGACAATCTTGTAAACCATCATCAACACACATTTGTCCTATAATATCAACATAAATCGGATGGTCATAAACATCCTAAACTATAAATCATTTATCATTCAAATCAATCCTAGCAAGACATTTTTACACAAGAGTTCACACTTTAATCATCATTTCATCATTCAAAGCAAACATCTTAATAAACAATTCATTCATTCAACAAAGTAGTGTCATCATGTATCCTAAAGTTACTCAAAGATTAACAAAGCTACCAAAACACTAACCGGTTGAATATGGAGGGTATGGAGGGTCGGTGAAAGAAGTTCTGATTGATGGCAATGAGCTTGATCCAAGAGTCTTGATGCTACGATTGAATCCGAGAGAAAGGAGGAGGATAGTGGTGGTGTTTTAGGGTTTTTCTAGAGAGAGAGAGTAGGAGAGTGTGAGAGTGAGGGAGTGTTGGTTGCCCAAAAATGGCAAGGTCGGCTAGGAGCATGGGTTTTATGCTCGTTCCAAGTAGGTGCACTCTAATGGGCTCCGAATGGATTAACGGAGAGGTGCAGCCCAAACGGTCCAACTGTTCACTCGAGACCGAGTGGTCTCGAGTCGGATTCGTGGTCTCGGCTCACTTATGCATACATATATATATATATATATTACATACACTTAATTTAATATAAGCATCACATAATTCATCAAGATAATTCACAAATCTCCATTTAATAGTATAAGTACACAAAATGCTGAACAAGGAGGTTGCTCGGGAAAACCTAGAGTGTCACATTATCCCCAAGTTTTAAGAACTTTCGTCCCGAAAGTTAAGGCAGCCACTGTCAAGCTAGTGTGAGTGAGAACGTTTCAACGGGGTGTCACATCATCCCCCCGTTAGTTTGGAATTTCGTCCCGAAATTCGGTTGTAGCTTCAGTGCTGGGAGTTTTGTTAGGGAACAACTAAGGATAATTGTGTTTCATATGGTCTTCCCGTTCCCAGGTGAACTCTGGGCCACGGCGCGAGTTCCAACGAACTCGTACGATAGGTATCTGGCTACGTTTGAGGATTTTGATTTCTCGAACCGTGATCTCAATCGGTTCCTCAATAAAGTGTAGCTGTTCGTCAAAAGTGAGTTCCTTGAAAGGAATGATGAGTGTTTCATCTAACAGACACTTCTTCAGATTAGACACGTGTAAGACGTTGTGCACTGCACTCAGTTCTTCCTGCAGATTCAATCTATAAGCAACCTTACCGATCTTCTTGGTAATTTCGAATGGTCCGACATATCGCGGATTAAGCTTGCCCCGTTTTCCAAAACGAACCACACCCTTCCAGGGTGAGACTTTAAGTAGAACCCGGTCACCGACCTGGAATTCTAGTGGTTTTCTACGCTTATCAGTGTAACTTTTCTGACGGTCACGAGCTGCCGCCATGCGTTGTCTGATCTGGGCAATCCTTTCCGTAGTCTCGACTACGAGTTCTGGGCCAGTAATTTGGCTTTCGCCAATTTCCGCCCAACATAAGGGTGATCAACATTTATGACCGTACAATGCCTCAAAGGGTGCTGCCTGAATGCTGGTGTGGTAGCTGTTGTTGTAGGAGAACTCTACCAATGGTAAGTGTCGTTCCCACCCGTTTCCAAAATCAATAACACATGCTCTCAGCATGTCTTCAACCATTTGAATGGTACGTTCCGTTTGACCATCGGTCTGTGGGTGGTAGGCAGTACTCATGTCTAGGCGTGAGCCAAAAGATTTATGCATAGCTTGCTATAGTTCAGATGTAAAGTGTTGGTCATGGTCGGAGATGATAGAGGTTGGCACTCCATGCCTAGCAAGTATTTCCTTAAAGTAGATTGCAGCAAGCTTCGAATACTTATCGGTTTCTTGGATTGCTAGAAAATGTGCAGATTTGGTTAGGCGGTCCACGATGACCCAAATGGTATCGTTCCCGCTTTGAGATCTGGGTAAGCCCGTGACGAAATCCATGGAAATTTGCTCCCATTTCCATTTTGGCAGTTCCGGTTGTTGCAACAAGCCTGACGGCTTCTGGTATTCGACCTTGACTCTAGCACAGGTCAAGCACTTGCTAACGTAGGTGGCTATGTTGGCCTTCATACCAGGCCAGCAATATGTAGTCTTGAGATCGTGGTACTTCTTATCCGAACCAGGATGTACCGAGTAACGAGATTTGTGTGCTTCATCCATCACCAGTTTACGCAGATTTCCATAAAGTGGGACCCACACACACCCTGTCACATAGTAAGCGTCGTCTTCCTTTTGTTCTAACCATTTCCTCGATCCTCGCAGGGACTCAGCCCTGATGTTCTCGGCTTTCAATGCTTCAACCTGAGAACCTCGTATCTGAGTGGGGAGGTTAGATTGGATGGTAAGTTGTAACACTCGCACGCGCTTAGGTGTAGTGTCCTTTCGACTGAGGGCGTCTGCCACAACATTGGCTTTGCCCGAATGGTACTTGATTGCGCATTCGTAATCATTCAAGAGCTCGACCCATCGACATTGTCGCATGTTTAACTCCTTTTGCTTGAAGATATGCTCGAGACTCCTGTGATCGGTGTAAATGGTGCACCTGGTACCGTACAGATAATGTCTCCATATCTTAAGAGCAAAAACCACTGCTCCCAACTCCAAGTCGTGCGTAGTGTAGTTTCTTTCGTGAGTCTTAAGTTGTCGAGAAGCGTAAGCAATAACTTTCTCGCGTTGCATTAACACGCAACCGAGCCCATGAATAGACGCATCGCAGTAAACCACAAAGTTGTCGGTACCTTCAGGTAACGAGAGAATAGGAGCACTACAGAGTGTGACACCTGTGTCACTGTGACCATCAAACAAATACCAAACCAATGAAATATTGTATCACATACTTTGGACTTGTATAAATATGTGTATCTTTTGCACATATCAACTCTTGTTCGATTTCAAGCTCTAAATCGCTTTCTGGAAGGTTATATGCGCACTGATGCGTAAATATAACCAGTTTAATGCAACAAACACTCCGGAATAGTGAAATAGGCTTAACATACCTTAAATAACCTTTACATAACTTAGAAATAAGTTTTGAAGGCTTTGGTATGGCAAAATCAGGTTAATTCGCTTACAGGGACTAAATTCGACAAACTGCGCAAGTATGCCAATTTGAACTGTAACAGACATTCCGAAACATGACCATAAGTTAAACATACCATAAATATCCTTTACATAGCTTAGAAATAGGCTTTGAGGTGTTCGGTGTGCTAAAATAAACCTTTGGGTCATTCAGGGACTAAAAGCGTCAAAAAGTGCACAAGTTTGCATTTTCGCGCATAACTTACGTTCTGAATACATCCGGACATCCAAAAATTTATGTAAGCACTAAAATATTTTATTTTAGTGTTTGGCATAAGAAAAATCCATTCGTCACGCAATTTGTATCGTTTTTCGCGCTTATGCGCATTCCGTCGTAATTAACCGAACAACGCAATCGTACGGCCAAACGAACTGACATCCGGCATATTTTTGAGAATGTTTCATGTTCCCTATACTTTAACATCCTTATAAAGCTTAAAAATGGGTTTGACGGGTGTTAGAAGTGCCAAAACACGACGATACGCGCAAAGGGGCCTGTTCTGCCATTTTTGAAAGATTCAGGTCTGCAAGGTCCTTACGGACCTCAACACTGATAATGTTGAGGTCTGTAAGCAAGGGTCAGATGCAGAAAATCATTTTTCTCAGCTGTTAACAGCCCTTAAACACTCCCCAAAGGCCAAGTGCCACATGTTAATCTCTTGTGGTGGGCAAAATCAGTTACCACAACATTCCGACAAGTGTACGGGCAAGATCATTCCCTCTTTTCCAAGAAACGATCCTAACAGTGAACCGAAAACTATAAATACCCAACCCATTTCCACTCATTCCTCATAAGAATCTGATCTAATATGCTCTAAGTTGAAACCTTTGTTTCATACCTGAGCTATTTTGATCTAGATTAGCATTCGGGGACCCTTTGTAAGTGTTCCTTCGTTCTTTTATTGCTTTTCGAGTCCGAAAGTCAAACTTTGTTTGACTTTCTGCATTGACCAGTTTATGGTCAATGCGAAGTTCGTTAGAACTTCGCAACGTGATTGTAATCATGATGGTTATAGTCCTTGTGACTATGCCTACTGATTACCACGTTGTCTAGGGTCGTAAGGGTAAGCGACTTGATCAGTCGCTTATGCTTTCGAACTCGACCCATTTGGTCGATCATTAGGATCCAACCAAACACATTAGGTGACCATAGAATATAGGGAATAACCTTCAGAGGTTATACCTTATGGTCGCTTCGTTTAAGTAGTTGTATGATAGGTAGTTTATATGTCTTAGGTAAATTACCAAAATACCCTTTGCATGTGTAATTGGTAATTAAGCATATGTAACCTAAACTTTCTTCACTTAACTGATTATGTAACATGTTTAGACATATAACACTTGTCATAGGACTAGTTAGGCGGTCCGAACGCGTTTCACGCGAACGACACGTTAAAGTAGCATAAGCTACCTAAACGGGTCGTAATGGGTCGTAAGCACTTAGGTTAGGTCTCATTTAGAATGTAGGCTTTGTTAAACCATATTACATGAGTTCTCATACTCATTTGTTTTACAAGCCCTCATTCTATCCGATCTTCCGATATAGGTCCGGTTTATTAACATAGTTACCTATATTAGGTGCCGTTTGATTCCGTGATCTCTAGCATTGCTTGGTGGTTATCTTAGGACTTCTGAGCAATCTCAAGTGAGTACATAGACCCCTCTTTTACTGTTTTCCAAACATTTTGGGGTGAAACACATGTGCCTACTTGTTACTTTCATGCTTTTCCATGCTTTCATATCATATGCTTACTATGTTCATTAGTACACTATTAGTACATTGTTTTACATTACATTTCATGCTATGTATGACCATTGTGTGCATACTTAGTACATTGTTTTACATTATATTTCATGCTATGTATGTCCATTGCGTGCATACTTAGTACATGGTTTTACAATACATTTTATGCTAGTACCCTGTTTTACCTTACATCATGTTGCATATGCTCATCTGGCATACGAACACATTATATTACATTTTGAACCATTTGTAACTGTTGAACCATGTGAACCGTATTTGACTATACCTAAATATTTCTACAATTGTTAAACATTACATCTTGGTGGTTTGGTTTGAGTAAGTGATTTAAGTAACGAGGCGTGTGTAATATGATACAAGCATGGTGGATACGCCGCTGGTACTTCCTATATATAAGTGCTTGTATGGTATTACATATCGTAGCGTTATTTGTATCATTTCAATTTGAGACATATAACATTTTATACAAATAACATACTTTTCACAAGACATTGTTTTACAAACAACTTATCTTATATAAACTCATTTTACATGGTTATTCATTTAACCATGCATTATTCTCTTATTTATACATATCATCTGAACTTATTGTTTTTCAAATGATTTACAAAACAAATCAATTTACAAGGTTCATGACTAACTTTTGTTAAACAACTTTTTTTCTAAACTTACAAGTCATGAAACCTATTTTCACAAAACCTATGTATCTCACAGGCATTTTTATGCTGACGTACCTATTTTCACATGTGTTTTTCAGGAGTTGTTGCATAAGATGATCAAGATACACATAGGCAGACTTGGACTTTAGTGACATTAAAAGATGCAAGACTAGTTAATTATGTTGTACTTCCTTGTTTGTTAAGACATTGTAACACTTTTAAATCAATAAAATGATATTTTAATTTCCATGTGTTATGAAACAATGATTCTGTTACAACACTCCCCGACGTTTCCACCATGTTTTGTTGTTTTACGTGGTCGGGGTGTGACACAGAGGTTATCCTTTAGCTTTTGAAAAGCTGACTCCTGAGCATCATTCCATTTGTAAGCGATACCCTTCTGGGTGAGAGTTGTGAGGGGTTGAGCGATCTTTGAAAATTCCTTGATGAACCTACGATAGTATCCCGCCAATCCCAAGAACTGGCAAACTTCGTTCGGTGTCTTAGGTGTAGGCCAATTCTTTATAGAGTCGATCTTAGCTGGATCGACGTGGATTCCGTCCTTATTGACCACGTGTCCAAGGAAGTGGACTTCTCGAAGCCAGAAGTCACATTTCGAGAACTTAGCATACAGTTGTTCATTGCGAAGGAGTTCGAGAATACGACGCAGGTGTTGTTCATGCTCCTCTTGACTTTTCGAGTAGATCAGGATGTCGTCAATAAACACAATCACGAACTTGTCGAGGTAGGGTTTGCACACTCGGTTCATGAGATCCATAAAGACCGCAGGCGCATTGGTCATTCCAAAAGGCATGACGAGAAATTCATAGTGACCATAACGGGTTCTAAAAGCAGTCTTGGAGATATCCTCGTCGCGGACTCTCAACTGATGATAGCCTGATCGCAGATCGATCTTAGAGCAGTAGCTTGATCCTTGCAACTGATCGAATAGATCGTCGATACATGGGAGTGGGTAGCGGTTCTTGATGGTAACCTTATTCAGCTCACGATAGTCGATGCACATACGGAATGTGCCATCCTTCTTCTTGACAAAGAGCACTGGTGCTCCCCAGGGTGACGAACTAGGACGAATAAACCCTTTGTCCATCAGTTCTTGCAGTTGTGTAGAAAGTTCCTTCAGTTTAGCGGGAGCTAGTCGATAAGGTGCACGAGCTATAGGTGCTACTCAGGGAGCTAGCTCGATTTGGAATTCGACCTGACGATGAGGAGGGAGTCCAGGTAGTTCTTCAGGAAATACCTCGGGGTAGTCGCGTACAACTGGAAAATTCTCGATCCTCTTTTCCTTTTCCTGGGCGTCGGTGATGAGTGCTAAAATAGTGGTGTGCCCCTTTCGTAAACACTTCTGGGCTTTTAAGAACGAGATGAAGCCTGTGACTTTTCTGCCTTTGTCACCTGGAACGATGAGGGGTTTACCAGAACGACGGGGAATACGAACCATTGTCTCTTGACAGAGAATTTCAGCCCGATGTTTGGATAACCAATCCATACCAATAACGACGTCGAAGCTTCCAAGATCAATAGGGAAAAGATCGATGCTAAAGGTCTGACTAGACAATAATAGTTTGCAGTTACTGATGATGTGTGAGGCCTCGATGTTTCTACCATTCGCTAACTCAACGGTATGCTTAGAACTTAATATCGTAGGTGTACGCTTAAGCTTCTTACTAATACGTAGGGATACATAGCTAGCATCGGCTCCAGAATCAAATAATACAGAAACATAACGATCATCGAGTAGGAACTTACCCGCCACGACGTTGGGATCATTCCTAGCTTCTCCAGCTCCAATCACAAAAGCCCTTCCCCTTGCACCATTTCCAGCGTTGTTGTTGTTTTGATCGTTGTTTCCAGCACCGTGGTTGTTGTTGCGGTTCTGGTTCAGTTCAGGGCAATCTCTTCGCATGTGCCCCGTTGCTCCAAACCTATAGCATCCACGGTTGTTTCCTTGCTGCTGTTGTTGCTGTGGTTGTTGCTGGTTCTGCCTAGCTGGAAGCTGGCTTCTGCAGTCTTTGGCTTCATTCCCTATCTTGTTGCATCGCTGGCACTGACTTTTACCACATGGCCCATTGTGGTGTCGGTTACACTTGTTACACTTAGGGTGGTTTCCTCGGTAGCCACCCTGTTGCTGGGGGCCCTTGTTGCTTTCAATCTTCCTTTGCTGAACTGGGGCCTGAGTGGGGTTAGCATCCTTACCCTGATTTCCATCCCATTTTCGTTTGTTATCACTAGAGGTTCTGGCATTAGCACCGATCCTTTTGGGCAGCTTGCCCTGTTCCACAGCCTGATCAGTGAGTTTGTGAGCAAGATGGACGACTTGCTGAATCGTAGTGAAGTTGGCTGAGGTCACATGGCTCTGGATTTCTGGAACTAGACCCTTGAGGTAGAGCTCGATTCTTCGGTAAGCAGGTCGAGACATGTTGGGGCAGAGGGCAGCATAATCATTAGACTGTTTGGTGTAGGTCTCAATCTCTGATCCAACCATCTTGAGCTCAAAGTACTCGTTTTCAAGCTTGTGGATGTCATCCCTGTGACAGTACTCTTCCTTGATCATGTTCTTGAAATCTTCCCACGCAGTAGCATTAGCAGTTTCCAGTCCAAGCATCTGAATATGTGCTTTCCACCATGAAAGCGCGTTTCCTTCAAGTGTACCGGTAGCAAACTTCACCCAATTGGCAGGGGGACACTCACAGACAGCAAAAACAGCCTCGGCCTTCTCAATCCAGTGCAGAAGACCTATAGCACCCTCAGTGCCGTTGAAAGGGAGAGGCTTACAATCCATGAAAGTTTTGAAAGTACAAACACGTGGTTGCGCAGGCACATGCTGACCTGTTGTGAGAAGCGAAGCGAATATGTTTAGGGGTGAAAAGACGATGCGGGGGTAGGAGCTAAACATCCTATTCTAACGAGTTTACCTCCAGGGTGAGTTAGTGAATTGAGCCTGAGTCATGTTAATGTTTCCTCTTCCGTGTCCACTCATTGTCTTCATAACCAGAAAGCACAGTATGAGTGTGATGTCGTAATGTAGCAAGAATGAGATAGAAGAGGGAAGTGTATCTATCTAACTAGGCACACTAGTACGTATAGTAGAGCATAGATATGAAATAAACAAGCAAGTAAACACAAGTCCGAGCTATGGGATCTAGTACGTTGAGTCTTGCCCTTGGAGTGTAGTGTCGTCACGAGTCACGGGTTATAGTCTGGTTTTTTCTCAAAAAGACTTTCTTTTTAAAACCAAGTTCACTATAACCAATGGCTCTGATACCAATCTATCACACCGTCAAAAACCACATGCGGAGTACCACCGCGAGGCGTGTGACATGACCAGGATCCAGCCACCAATTATACTGAGCATTTAATTAATAATTAAGAATGTTCACCAACCATAATGGTTAGTAAATGCCATAGTTGAAGTTCAAAAGTTTTAAGTTTAAATAACAGTTTAAGTGAGTAGCAGAAGCATAGGAAAAATAGTTTAAACAAAGTTCATAGTTCAAGTTTATTTAGAACCCAACACACGGGTTAAGACGACCACTACACATCCCCAAGCTGAAAGCTCCAGTGTCACTGGGTACCTGCAAAACATGCAGTAGGGTATCAACATAATGTTGGCGAGTTCACGAGTTTGTCCGGTTTTTAATTCCAAAAACTTGTTTCACCAGTTAATTTACCCATTTATACCATGCCAAGGGGAGCTACCCCTTAAGTAAGCTACTAAACTGTTTTTACAATACCGAATACTATTCATCCGTACGTTTTCGTAGTGCCCCGTTTGTCAATGTTCTATCATCATTGAAGATTTGCCAGAGTCTATTAGTTCACGACCGATCCTTTACAGGCACGGTGTGAGGCTGGATCAACCTAAATAGCGCTATTAACTAATAATCCCATTTGCCAGGCCCCGGCGACTAATCGGTATTAAGAAGTGAGGACTTGAGTGATAGAGTTTCGTTTAGTATTGCTTGTTGCATCCAGTATAAAAAGTAATTAACTAAGGGTCTCGTATAAGGGGAGAAAAGTGGGTTTGTATCCCTCACAAGAGGATAGCGTTGTTTTTAGTTCCGTTTCCCAAACCTCCGGGAACGCATGCTTTAAAAGTTGTGAACTCACCTTGGGTTGCTCGGCAGATTAGTTTACTTGGTCAAGCACCCTGGTCACCACGTCCTAGCATGGTTACCAGTATAGGTCAGGTTTGGGTACGGGCAAGTCACGTATATTCTACACATAACTTACACGTAGCATGCATAACATACAATTATATTTTAAGTTATTGGGCCTGTTCTAATCCTTAACAGTCAACCAGCACACAGCACAGTAGCACAGATGCAAGCCCAAAACACGTTGTCACATTTGGTGGCCCAATAACCGAGTCGGACAACCCAGTCGAGACTAGTTGGTCTCGACTCGAGATCATGCGGTCTCGAGTCGCAACCAAGGGGTCTCGAGTTGTGGATGGCTGGTCTCGAGTCGCAACATCTGCTCTCGAGTGGTGAATATATGCGTAGCAGCCTTGGAGGTCTCGAGTTCAGTCTCAAGTCGAGATCATGAGATCTCGAGTCGAGAAGTAGCTAGTCTCGAGTCCTTGATGTCTGCTGTTTGGTCTCAAGTTGTCTCTTTGATGGTCTCGAGTCGAAACCGGGGGTCTCGACTCACACACCTGTCCAACTTGTACTATCCAATAGAATTTCATTTCCATGATCCTATGTACTAACCAATACAATTTCACCAACATGTTTTCTTGTCTAATCCCTAATCCAAACAGATCAAACACCAACATTTTCAATTATTCATAGCATATTCAACATTCATTCATTACATGTTCATACAGTTCATCATGAGATTTTTCCAAATAGACTCCATCTTCTTGTTCAAAGCACACTCACAGACCCTTAATACTACAACACATATCATGCTACTTTGTTGACAAGAATCATGTAAACATTTATTCTAGATGTGAAGACAATCTTGTAAACCATCATCAACACACATTTGTCCTATAATATCAACATAAATCGGATGGTCATAAACATCCTAAACTATAAATCATTTATCATTCAAATCAATCCTAGCAAGACATTTTTACACAAGAGTTCACACTTTAATCATCATTTCATCATTCAAAGCAAACATCTTAATAAACAATTCATTCATTCAACAAAGTAGTGTCATCATGTATCCTAAAGTTACTCAAAGATTAACAAAGCTACCAAAATACAAACCGGTTGAATATGGAGGGTATGGAGGGTCGATGAAAGAAGTTCCGAGTGATGGCATTGAGCTTGATCTGAGAGTCTTGATGCTACCGATGGAATCCGAGAGAAAGGAGGAGGATAGTGGTGGTGTTTTATGGTTTTTCTAGAGAGAGCGAGTAGGAGAGTGTGAGAGTGAGGGAGTGTTGGTTGCCCAAAAATGGCAAGGTCGGCTAGGAGCATGAGTTTTATGCTCGTTCCAAGTGGGTGCACTCTAATGGGCTCCGAATGGATTAACGGAGAGGTGCAGCCCAAACGGCCCAACTGTTCACTCGAGACCGAGTGGTCTCGAGTTGGATTCGTGGTCTTGGCTCACTTATGCATACATACATATATATATATATATATATATATATATATTACATACACTTAATTTAATATAAGCATCACATAATTCATCAAGATAATTCACAAATCTCCATTTAATAGTATAAGTACACAAAATGCTAAACAAGGAGGTTGCTCGGGAAAACCTAGAGTTTCACATTATCCCCAAGTTTTAAGAACTTTCGTCCTGAAAGTTAAGGCAGCCACTGTCAAGCTAGTGTGAGTGAGAACGTTTCAATGGGGTGTCACATTCCCATGGAGGATGGAGGTACGTAACCTACCCAAGGAGGATACGCAGGTTTCACTATAGTTCCTTAACCAATTCCCAAACCACCGGGAATCCCATGCCTTGTAGAAAGTGTGAGCTCACCTTAGATTAGCTCGGCAGATTAAATTATGGAAAGAAATACATGAGGTCGAACCGGTCAATCACGTCCTAGTGATATGAAGGAAGTTGATAGAGCCTAGATATCAATTTATTCCATGGATTCTTGTTTCTTGATCACGACTGTAGAGGGGGAAAAGGGGGGAATCGCCGGTTTGTTGTGATTGGGTTAGGGTTTTTAGAAGTTGTGTGTTTATTAAAGAAGCATGTACATACGTAATTCCTTAAAAGAATTAAGGTTGGGCGGTTTTCGGGATGGGGTGTGTGGGCCGCCCCTCATGGGCCACTAGGAAAAATCAGTTGGGTTTGACTAGAACATGCATATACTAATTAATTGTCATGGGGTCTTGAGGTGGCTTAAGAAATCAAGTGGGGTTGGGCATAGTCAACGAAAATGGTGGGGGTGTTGGAATGATACAATTAATTCCAAGTTACAGTATTTAATTTATATCCTTTCTTTTCCAAGTTGCATATTAATTCCAACTGAATTACATTGCTATATAATTATTTATAAATTAATTTATTAGATTTACTAATATTGTTCTATTTTTTTTTCTTATAGTTTAGGATCTACATTATTTACCATATACAAGTTGATAAACGTTTAAACATGCAATATGCAAATTGATTGTAATTGTCATAGCGTTGTAGTCTAACCGTTAATTATATCAGAGTTTTCTAAAGCAAAGGCTTCGGGTTGGGCCGCAACAGAGAGCGGGCTCGTGCATTGGTTAAAACGGTTCGGGTTTCAACAAATAAAGATTTGGTTTCGAATATTCGTTAGTATAGTAGGTTCATTCGTTTTATATAAACAAAGGGAAGAATAAAAATAATAAATAAAAAATTTTATAAACACGAAACGGAAGGCACTAATCTTGGAACTACGGGTTGTCACAGAATAACCGAACACTACCTCAAAATTTAACTAGAAGGATTATTTTTATGATATTAAGTTAGTACTGGTGATAAAACAACTTAAAAATTATAAAAACAACAAAACACACTTAAACTAACTTAAACCTTCTCGTTGACCCCCCCCCCCCCCCCCCTTTATGAAAATCGACCCCATGGACCCCACTTCCTTTTGATTAAAATATTTCTCCTTGCCACCAAGATATTGAACACATTAACTTGTGGCTAATGAAGATGTTGGAAGATTAGATTATAAGCACCAAGAGTATGAAGTAACTAGAACATAACTCACATTTCACAACTTCATCTTCTCCTCCCTCTCCCTTGTTCTCGGCTCACATACAACACACACACATCCTGCCACGGCCCCAGCCCCGGTTTACCCGGTCAGAAGCCGCGGGACAGGAACCCGTGGTATTTAATTGATGCGACAGCGGAAGATTTTAGCAGGATCTTTTAAAACTTGAAAATGCCCGATTATTTTATTTCATAATTCGGGATAAACCCCGTGATTTACAATAGAGGAATTTTACTAGGAAATTCCCTGTTTTATAAAACATGTTTATTTATTTTAACTGAGCCACTACTTCAAGCTTGTTGGTGCTCCGTAGCACCGTTCCTTGGTTCACAGTAGTTACCTGAAACATGTTTTGAAAAATATTTTGTCAGCGGGGAAATACTGGTGAATCGTTCATTTTGCTAAAATGACACATAGTTATTAATTACAGCATAAGAGCGATTACAATGGCTTTTATCTTATTTTTATCTGGCGCCGTGTCACCTGGTGACGATGGTCATGCCACTATTGGGTCTTTCCCCAAGTAGTGACGATTATCACTGTTAGGATTTATTAGCCTAACCGTGAGAAATTTAGTAATGTGCACAATACCCCACTAGCCAGTGATTAAGATAACCACGACTTAATCCCTGTAATTATAACCTTTGAAAATGGAGTATTGTAAAATATTTGATAAAAGAGAATGACTCACATTGCATATTTATATGGGCAGAGTTTAGCCTACTGATAAGCCTGATAACCTAGTTTAAATAACAATGTACACGAACTAGATCAGTAACTAATACAGCATTTACGATAACTCACGAGACTAAAACCCTCACAACGAATGACAAAGTGCAATACTTAAACATCCATCGAATTCACGACGAATGACAAAGTATAACCCAAGTTTGAGCAGCACTTAAACATTCATCGGATAGTTTCAATCAATCGGACATTGAATCGTAGCAGCGATCAAGTTAATACCCGGTATCGTAGCAGCGCCTCGCTATTACAAAAGTAAATTTCTAATCAGAGCAGTGTAACTTCGTTTTTATGAAATGTTTTCGACACCAGGGGACTGCTCAGGAACCAAGCTATTTATAGCTGAAATTTGGTGTTTACGCGGCCCGCGTAAACATCTTCTTAAACTTACGCGGCCCGCGAGGGCAACCTAGTCTACGTGTAGGCTTGCTGGGTCACGAGTAGGTGTGCCACGTGGATAACACCTGGCCCGGCATGCTTATCTGGTCAAAGTTAAGTTGACGCAGCCCGCGTAAGGGTCCGCTTATCTTTACGCAGCCCGCCTGAAGACCCAAAATCTTGATTTCTTGATTTTTCATGCACAGTAGGGTTTTAGGGGTCCGGGTTTCTACTTGTGGGTCGTTTTGGGACATTTTTTGAAGGTCCTTACATCCTCCCCACCTTATTTAAAATCTCGTCCTCGAGATTTACTGAAATAAGTGAGGATACTTTCGCTTCATCTCTGATTCCAGCTCCCAAGTGTACTCGGGTCCTCTTTTCGAATCCCACTTGACTTTGACCTGCACTAGTCGCTTGTGCTTAAGAAACTTGACCTTTCTGTCTTCTATTTGAAGTGGTTTTTCTACGAACTTCAACTTTTCGTTTACCTCTACATCTTGAAGAGGTACCACCAGGGAGTCGTTCGATAGACATTTCTTGAGATTGGATACATGAAACACGTCATGTACTCCAGCTAGCTCCTCTGGTAGTTGTAAGCGATATGCGACCGGTCCTATACGTTGGATTACTGGGAATGGTCCTACGTATCTTGGACTTAGCTTTCCTTCCTTACCGAACCGAACTACTCCTTTCCAAGGAGAAACTTTCAAAAGTACCTTGTCTCCAACTTGAAACTCTAACGGCTTACGTCGATTATCTGCATAACTTTTCTGACGATCTCGAGCCGTCTTTAGTCTTTCCTTGATTTGAGTGATCTTGTCGGTAGTTTCTTGCACTATTTTAGGACCTGATAATTGACTTTCTCCTATCTCTGCCCAACAAACAGGAGTTCTACACTTGCGTCCATATAGTGCTTCGAATGGGGCAGCTTCAATGCTTGCATGATAACTATTATTATAGGAGAATTCAATTAAGCGTAGGTGGTCATCCCAGTTTCCACCAAAATCTATCACACATGCTCGAAGCATGTCTTCCAATGTTTGTATCGTCCTTTCACTTTGCCCGTCTGTTGGAGGATGATATGCAGTACTTAAATATAGTCGGGTTAACATTGCTTTCTGGAAACTTGTCCAGAAGTGGAAGTGAAACGACTATCCCTATCCGATACAATGGAGAGTGGAACTCCATGTAAGGATACTACTTCGTCTACATACAGCTTGGCTAATCTTTCCATGCTAAAGGTTTCTTTCATAGGTAGAAAGTGAGCTGATTTGGTTAATCGATCCACAATTACCCAAATTGCGCCATTACCTCTTCTGGTTTTGGCAACTTAGTAACAAAATCCATTGTTATGAGTTCCCATTTCCATACAAGCATTTCCAATTGTTGAAGTAGACCTGAGGGTTTCTGGTGTTCTGCCTTAACTTGTGAACAAGTAAGACACTTAGAAACATATCTAGCTATGTCCTTTTTCATTCCTATCCACCAGAAATTATTTCTTAAGTCTTGGTACATTTTATTGTTACCAGGGTGCATGGTATACTTAGATTTATGGGCTTCCTCTAAAATCTTATCTCTTAATTTTCCTTGCTTAGGTACCCAAATCCTTTTCTGGTGGAATTTCCAAATTCCATCACTTCCTTGTTCTAATTCCTTTATTCTTCCTTTCATTCCTTCAGCATCATCCTTGATTTCTGTTTCTTGAATTTGTTTTAATTGTTCCATTAAATCTAATTGTAGATTTAACCTAAGAGCACGAACTCGTCGTTGTTTCTTATGATATTTACGAATTAAGGCATCTGCAACTACGTTTGCTTTTCCTTCGTGATATTGGATATCACAGTCGTAGTCACTTAAGATTTCCATCCATCTTCTTTGCCTCATGTTTAATTCTTTTTGCCCAAATATGTATCTTAAACTTTTGTGATCCGTATAGATAGTAAACCTACTTCCATACAGATAATGTCTCCAAATTTTAAGGGCAAAAATTATGGCTCCTAACTCTAAGTCATGAGTTGTATAATTTTCCTCGTGCTTTTTCAATTGCCTTGATGCATACGCAATTACCTTCTTGCGTTGCATAAGTACACATCCTAATCCTAGCTTTGAAGCATCACAGTATACTTCAAAATCTTCAGTTCCTTCTGGTAATGCTAGAATTGGGGCATTTGTTAACTTTTGCTTTAAAATTCTAAAGGCCTCTTCTTGCCTGGGTCCCCATTCAAACTTAACTGCTTTACAGGTTAGCTTAGTTAATGGTATAGCTATTTTAGAAAAATCCTTAATAAAACGCCTATAGTACCCAGCTAATCCTAGAAAACTTCTAATTTCCAAAGCTGATTGTGGAACCTTCCATTTGGTGATTACTTCTATCTTGGAGGGATCTACGTGAATACCTTCGTGATTCACCATGTGTCCCAAAAATTGCACCTCCTGTAGCCAAAAATTCACATTTCAAGAATTTGGCGTAAAGCTTTTCTTTTCTTAACAAAGTTAAGAGTGCATGCAAGTGATGACAGTGTTCATCCTGGCTTTTGGAATAAATGAGTATGTCGTCGATGAAGACAATTACAAATTTATCCAAGTACGGTTTACATATCCTATTCATCATGTCCATGAATGCTGCAGGTGCATTCGTTAGTCCGAAGGGCATGACTGTAAACTCATAATGTCCATACCTAGTTCTGAAAGCAGTTTTAGGTATGTCTTCTTCTTGCACCTTCAATTGATGATATCTGGCGCGTAAGTCGATCTTAGAAAAATATCTAGCTCCTTGAAGGTGATCAAAAAGATCATCAATTCTAGGTAATGGGTATCGATTCTTAATTGTAACTTTATTCAATTCTCTATAATCGATACACATTCGCATCGATCCATCTTTCTTTTTCACAAAACAACACTGGAGCTCCCCACGGGGATGAACTAGGTTGTATGAATCTTTTACTTAACAATTCATCTAACTGCTTTTTCAGTTCTAACATTTCAGTGGGTGCTAACCGATAAGGTGCCTTGGCTATCGGGGTAGTTCCAGGAATTAGATGAATTCTAAATTCGACTTCCCTATTGGGTGGTAATCCCGGTAGTTCTTCTGGGAATACATCTGGATATTCTGCTACTACTGGAATTTCCTTAAGTTCCTTACCTTTCGTGTTAGTGATTACCGAAATCATATACACTACTCCTTGTTTTCTTGAATAACTGGCCAACTTCATTATTGAAACGAATTTCAGTGGCTTACATGGTTTATCTCCTGTAATGGAGATTACCTCTCCTGTGGGTGTATGTATTTCTATGGCATTTTTATCACAAAGAATTTGAGCATGGTTGGCTACTAACCAATCCATTCCTAACACAACATCGAATCCGGCTAAATTTATAGGTAATAGGTTTACAGAAAATTTTTGGCCTAAGAGTTCTATCTTTCCTTCTTGCAAAACCTTATCTATGTTAACAGAATTTCCATCTGCCGTTTCCACTGTAAAAATATGCCTAAGGTTGATTAAGGGTAAATTAAGAGCTTGGCAGAATGAAGTATTTATAAAACTTTGGTTTGCACCAGAGTCAAATAATACTTTTGCATAAACGTTGTGGACTAGGAACATACCAGCTATTACGTCAGGAATTAATTCTGCTTCCTGAGTAGTCAACTGGAAGGCTCTCACGTTCCTCTTGGTAGTTCCGTCTGCAGGTTTGGCTTTATTGTCAGCTGGTTTGACCAATTTCGGGCAGTCTGGCCTAAAATGTCCAGCTTCTCCGCAGTTATAGCAGATCGTTGATTTCTTCTTCCTGCAATCCTCTTCTTGATGCCCTGGAATTTTGCAGAAATTGCAATACCCTTTGCATCTTCCAAAATGCTTTCTTTTACAGGCATTGCAGAATGGAGCAGTGGGAGATTGCCTAGTCCCCCTTTTCTTGAAGTTACTACTATTACCCACACGAAATCCTTGGGTAATCTTTTGGGCCACTTCCTTCTTCCAGTTTTCTTCTCTTGTGCGTACCAGTTCATCAGTTAGGGTGTTTACTAATTCTACCGCATCGTCAATAGTGCGAGGTCTCGTAGCTTTAACGATATTACGGATTTCGCCAATCAATCCCCAAATGTAGCGGGAAATAAGTACCGGTTCTAGCGAAGCCAGGGTAGGTACAACTCTAGCATACTCAAAGAATGTAGAAGTATACCCTCGACAATCAGCATCCACCATCCGGTGGTTCAGGAATTTATTTGCCATTTGTTCCTTCTCATATTCGGGACAAAATTTTCTTTCCATTAATCGCTTAAATTCTTCCCAACTCATGGCATAAGCCATGTTTCTTCCTTTGGCTTGAAGCACTGTATTCCACCATTCTAGCGCTCCTTCTTTAAAAAGATGTGACACATACATGACCTTGTCTTCCTCGTCACATTTACTTATCATAATTACTGCTTCGGTTTTCTCCAACCAATGCAGCGCCACAGTCGCCCCTTCTTTGCCTGCAAATTCAACTGGTTTACAGGCAAGAAACTCCTTGTAAGTGCAACCAGGCGTTGCAGCTTTCATTCTTTTGAGAATTGGGGCTTGTCGTATATCATTGTTGTTGTTAGTATGATTACCGCCTCCATTTACACTATTACTGAAGTTATCTTCATGAGTACGTTTGCTAGGAATAATTTGTTGAGGTTCAACTGGGTTTCGAGCAGCAGCCAGGATTGCTGGAATAGCATTGGCTACTCCTTGAGCAACGATATTCTCGATATCTTGCCTAGTCATGAATTGATCTTCCTGGTTTTGCTCAGATTGGTTAATTTCATTAACCGGTTCATTACTAGCGTTTTCCATCTGCTAATTAATATATATAAATTATTAGTATAAAAGAAATAATAGTTATATGCAAATAATCACACAATTTTATAACACACGTATAGCCAAAATTGTCGATTTCTTCGACTTTCATTTTATATTATATTATGCCTCCGTACACACTGTTATTTTACAAAATTTTTATTTTTAGATTATTTTACAAAATTCATATTTTTACTACTAATATTATTATACAAACACAGCTTCATTATCCCTCGTCAGTTGACGCCTTAGAAACGGCGTTCCCTCTCGTCATATTTCCAGGAGATCTGTTCTCCTACCTCCCGGATCCTATTCCCTGCATCCACCAGCTCCTCGCCAAAGTGGCGGAGTTCAGCTAAGTTTTCATTGCTCATTTATGGGTTTGGTACAGGTTCTGGGTCGAACTGAGGGAAAAAGGTATAAGGGTTATTTAATAGGTTTTGAAACTGCCAGTCGTTGGTCCACCATTCGTCCATTTCTCCTAGAGGTTGACTATGGATCAGAGGGTCTGGAATAGCTGGTTCTAAGTTTATTGGAAGTTGGGTTTCAGCAGGATAAGGAAAAAGGTTGTTATTGATAGGCCTAAGGATATCACAGCTTGCTAGTATGCGATCCAATTCTTCCTGCAATGGTAATTCCTCAGCTTGTCTTGAACTTTCTCCAATTTCCATTTCTACTTGCCTAGAACCTTCCCCAATCTCGATCCCTTTTCCTTTATCCATGGGATTCTCTATTTTGGGAATTTTCCTAGTTGCTGGTTTCCTTCTGCGTACACGCCTCCATCCTACAAATCTTCTTGTTTTCTTAGGCTTTGGTTTCTCCGGAGGTTGAGCTTGAAATTCCATATGTTCCTCAACATCGGCCAAGTAACCAGTAAAATCTCTGGAAACTTCCACTTTCACAGGATAGAGATTGAGATTCTGAAGAGCTTCAGATAACTCATTCATGCTGTTTAGCATATATGCAGAATGCACACAAAATGCTAAGTTAAAATTTTCACAGACAAATATTTAGTATAACTATTCAAGTATTATTGCATACCGTGCGACTTGTCTAATACAAAGTACAATTTAAAATTCAAAACATACTAGGGTTTGCATATTTTATTTTACTAAGGGGTTTATCTAAAGGGTAACTTTTCTTTAAAGTTTTCGGCTTGCAAGTGATATGGGTGCTAATACTGGATCAGGGTATTTAAAAGTTAACATTTACTGCTGTAGTGGCTAACATGTAAAGATCTGCCCATTTTTCATCCAGTTCATCTTCCCATGGTGGGTTACTGCCTATTTTCTGAGTTTCCTTATTAACCCTCACTTCTTTTGGTTGTGATTTCTTTATTTTCACTTGACTTTTCTTAATAATCTGACTCCTTTTCTTAGGGGTAAGTGGTTTTTCAAATTGAGCCTTACGAACAAATATCCCTTCCTCAGTATTTGCTGAGTATCTTGAGGATGATTGTCACACCCCGACCACGTGGAACATACAAAACGTGGCGGAAACGTCGGGGAGTGTTGTAACAGAATTAATTGTTTCAAATCCATGGCAATTGAAGTTTCGTTTTATTGATTAAAAGTGTTACAATGTCTTATCAAACTAGGAAATACAACATAATTAACTAGTCTTGCATCTTTTATTATCACTAAAGCCCAAGTCTGTCTATGTGTATCTTGATCATCTTATGCAACAGTTCCTGAAAAACACATGTGAAAATATGGTACGTCAGCATAAAAATGCCGGTGAGATACATAGGTTTTGTGAAAATAGGTTTCATGACTTATGTTTGAGAAAATGTTTAGTCATGAACCTTGTTATTTGCTTTGTTTTGTAAATCATTTGAAAATCGATAAGATCAGATGATATGTATAAATAATGTATAATGTATGGTTAAATGAATAACCATGTAAAATGAGTTTGTATTAGATAAGTTGTTTGTAAATCAATGTCTTGTGAAAAATATGTTATTTGTATAAAATGTTCTATGTATCAAACTGAAATGATTCAAATAACGCTACGACATGTAATACCATACAAACACTTATATATAGGAAGTACCAGCGGCGTATCCACCATGTTTGTATCATATTACACACGCATCGTTACTTAATCACTTAATCAAACCAAACCACCAATATAGAATGTCTATGTTTAACAATTGTAGAAATGTTTATGTATGGTAAGTAATGTAAAGTTAAACGAATAACCTTATAGTAGCATATCAAAAGTATACTTTGGATTTGTAAGTAACATATTAAACTATGTTTTGGTTTCATAAGTAACATATCAAAATATGCTTTGGATGTGATAAATAACATATTAAACTATGTTTTTGGTTTAGTAAGTAACATATCAAAATATGCTTTGGATGATTAATAAAATATTTGTTGGTTTTGTACAATACCACACATGAGAGTATATCAAAATATACTTTAATAGTGTGATTTAAGAATTCATTCAGACCTGGTGCATCAAAATACACCTTTGAGACTATAAGGATACCACAAAGGCAATCCCTATTTGGATGGAGCAACAAATTGGTTTCAGACATTCCATGCCAACAGGAATGGGGTGTCAAATCCTATAGCGCTATATCATACTAACAATCGGTCTGGTGAACATAAAATAAGTACAATTCAACCATTTATTTTATGTTCTTAGAGAAATCAGTGTTTAAAACCTAGATAGTCATTTAGTTTGTCAAAAGATAAGTAATAACTTGTATGATCAAATGTCAAAATGTAAGCATGTGATGAAATCAGCTGTACTAAGTAATGCACACAATGGGCACACGTAGCATGAAATGTAATGTAAAATGATGTACCAAGTATGCTAAGTTAACATACGAAGCAGAAAAGTCATGTAAATCAATGTACTAATAGTGTACTAATGAACATAACCAGTATATGATGTGAAAACAGGAAAGCATGAAAGTAACAAGTAGGCACATGTGTTTCACCCCAAAACAGTTTGGAAAACAGTAAAAGAGGGGTCTATGTACTCACTTGAGATTGCTCAGTAGTCCTTGAGTAACAACCAAACAATGCTAGAGATCACGGAAATCAAACGGCACCTAATATAGGTAACTATGTTAATTAACCGGACCTAAATCGGAAGATTGGGTAGCATTAGGGTTTGTAAACCAAATGAGTGTAGGAACTCATATGATATGGTTTAACAAAGCCTACATGCTAAATGAAACTTAACCTAAGTCTTATCGACCCATTACGACCCGTTTAGGAAGCTTATGCTACTTTAACGCGTCGTTCGCGTAAAACGCGTTCGGAACGCCTAACTAGCCCTATGATAAGTGTTATATGCCTAAACATGTTACATAATCAGTTATGTGGCAAAAGTTTAGGTTACATATGCTAAATTACCAATTATGCATGAAAAGGGTATTCTGGTAATTTACCTAAGGCATATAAACTACCTATCATACAACTACTTAAACGATGTGACCATAGGGTATAACCTCGGAAGGTTATTCCCTACCTACTATGGTCACCTAATGTATTTGGTCCGATCCTAATGATCGACCAAATGGGTCGAGTTCGAAGGTATAGGCGATTTATTAGATCGCCTACCCTACGACTCTAGACAACGTGGTAATCAGTGGGCATAGTCCCAAGGGACTACAACCAACGTGATTACACTCACGTTGCGAAGTTCAAACGAACTTCGCATTGACCATTACTGGTCAACGCTGAAAGTCAAACAAAGTTTGACTTTCTGACTCGAAAAGCAGTAAAATAAGGAAAAGAACGAAAGAATACTTACCCAGGGTCCCCGAATGCTAATCCCGACTCAAGAACTCAGGTATGAAACAATGGTTTCAACTTAGAGCTCTCAAATCAGAATTCTTGTGAGTTTTAAAGCAATGGGGGGTGGGGTATTTATAGTATTCGGTCCACCGTTGAGATCGTTTCATGGAAAACGTGCCATGAATCCAACCCGTACACTTGTCGGGACCTTATGGTGACTAGAATTCCATCCTAATCTGATGACTAAGCAAAAAGGAACATGTGGTGGTGGTTTAAACAGCTGAAAACAGGCTGTTTAAACATTGTATCTGGTCAGGATAACCCCTGCGCATCGTAGGGCAAAAGTCCCTGCGCATCGTAGGGGTTAAGTTTGGCAGAATTACAGTTTTGGTCCCTGAACTGTATTTAGGCCATTTTTGACACGTTTAAGGCCCGTTAACCCCATTTCAAAGCTCTAAAATGAAGTTAAAGTATAGGGAACTTAAAACATGCTCAAAAATATCTCGGATGTCGGTTCGTTTGGCCGTACGAACGCGATGTTCGGTTAATTACGACGGAATGCGCATAAGCGCGAAAAACGAACCAAAAGACGCGACGAATGGATTTTTGGCAATCCAAACACTAAAGCATAATATAGTCATGCTTACATAAATTTTTGGGTGTCCGGATATATCCAGAACGTAAGTTATGCGCGAAAATGCAAACTTGTGCACTTTTTGACACTTTTAGTCCCTGAATGACCCAAAAGTTTATTTTAGCACACCGAACCCCTCAAAGCCTATTTCTAAGCTATATAAAGGATATTTAAGGTGTGTTTAACTTATGGTCATGTTCCGGAATGTCTGTTACAGTTCAAATTGGCATACTTTCGCAGTTTGTCAACTTTAGTCCCTGTAAGCGATTAAACTTTGATTTCACCACACCAAACCTTCCAAAACTTATATCTAAGTTATGTATAGGTTATTTGAGGTATGTTAAGCCTATTTCACTATTCCGGAGTGTTCGTTGGATTAAACTGGTTATATCTACACATCAGAGCGCGTATAACCCTCCAGAAAGCGATTTAAAGCTTGAAATTGAACAAGAATTGATATGTGTAAACGATACACATATTTTTACAAATCCCAAGTATGAAATACTATATTTCATTGGTTTGGCATTTGTCTGATGGTTGGAGTGACACAGGTGTTACAGTCTCCCCTACTTTAGGAAATTTCGTCCCGAAATTTAATTTTAGAGGAAACTTGTGAAGACAGCTGTGATAGTTTCGCCTTCTAATAGATCCTTTAAACCCCTAAGTAAAACTCTGGGCCATATTAGGAATCTTAGCGAATTTGTTAACCATCAAAGTGAATTCCTTGCAGTAGTAAAACATGGAATTTTGAACTACGGACTGAAGAACGTTTCTTATGAAGACTTATCATAGGAAACTTGGTGTATGATTGAGATTAGAATTGAGAATAAATGACATTGGTCGAGGTCCAAGACTTCTCCCGTATCATTATTCTTGTCACTATAGGTCTTAACACATGACAAAGCTTCCTGTGGTTTCTGTGCACTGAATTCCATAATTATGTAGGCCTCCATAATTACGTAATTCCTTGCCCAGTCCGCACAGTTCATTTCATAATGCGTAGAGAGAAAAAAATCAATTGTACAAACATGAAGCGACCTGACTAGACCACCAAAGGGTCCTTTTAATTAGATCAACGAACGATCCTTTTAACTAGATCAACGCATGATCTTCTTAACTGGATCGTCGTATGATCTTTTTAAATAGACCACCTAAGGGATCTTATAAATTATATCATCACATGATATTTCTAATCAGATTTTCAAAATCAATCTGTTTGACCAGACCATGCAAGAGGTCCAATTTATAGAATAGTACTTTAAAACCCAAAGGACTTGACTACTACGTAGAAGTCCATTAAGGATTTAAGATAGTATCTTTGGATATCCTACCATGAATCCCTTATACAAAGATATGGAAGATTCTCCGAGGATTTGGATAACAAGAATTTGAATCACATGAAAACATAAAAGGAAACACATAATCACATAGTTGTTTAACTTGTTTATTAATTTGTTATCTTTGGACGCGGATACTTAAAGCACACCAGGAATCCAATTCGTGGATTTCATTTGGCACTTTAATCATTTCAAGAATCTATCTATGAAGATAGGATAATCTTAAAAGGAATTCGGCTTTGTCCTTATTGAATTGTGATGTACGTATTGAATCATACAAAGAATTCAATTAAGGACTCCGATGAATGATACCCATCCACAAGGATCTAATTATGAGGATAGAAAGATCCTACATGGATTTTGGAGTTTGTGTAACGAGAGTGTTCCGACACCTTGCACTAGGCGTGCCTACGTCGATACACAAGGTAGAAAGTTCATGAGGTTGAGGCGCCAGATATGCCAAGCGACATATGAAGCGGAGTTTGAAGGTTGAGCAGCAGCAGGATTTGTAACAGCTTTGCTTTGGATTGCAAAGCGGCATATGTTAACCAAATGTCTCCATCGTCCACCGTGGGTACATTTGAAACAAGGTATTTGATTTGAATAATGACGATGGCATTGATTGCACCAAGGAGCAGTTCCCTTATACAGCTTCATCCCTGAGACGAGTCATGGTAATAGCTAAATCAACGGTCTTCTGGAGTACGACGCCTATTTGTTGGGCAGTTGTAGCACCTGGTTCGGACATTGTTGTTGCAACGTAGAGGCACCATGTAGAAAATGGAAGACAGGGGAGGAAACAAGCGAAAGATAGTCAAAAGAAAATGACAAGGCATGTAGATTGTGACCATTTGTTTGTTACCAAAGGCAAACAAATGAGACAGTGACTAATCAAAGTAAATGGGTCAATATAATGTATCGCGAAGACATGCTCGCCTATAAGTGAACACTCATCCCAAGAATTCCCAGGTAAGCACAACTGGTCTCGCGTCTGATGAGATGTATACGAAGTGCTTGCCTAGACAGAAAACCCAGAATACAGGCATTCACCCTTCCAGTTTGCACGTGTTCACATTATTTAAAACCCAAAACCTTGACGAGATTTTGAAAACTCAAAGGGGTTCAAAACCATATAATAGAGAGTTCAAAACCTTACAATAGAGGGTTCAAAACCTTGTAATAAATCATCCTAGAACAGATGATTAGTTTTCAAAGCGGTTTTGAAATTTATGTTCTTGTTGTGGTCGTCGCCTAAGGATAGGTGACAGTATTGTTTTATGACTAAACGCAAGTAAACTCGCGTTAGGGTCCTAAGAAAGTTATAGACTAGGTCAAAGCATTACTAATAACCTAATTCCCTATAACCATTGGCTCTGATACCATCTTTTCTGTCACACCCCGACCACGTGGAACATACAAAACGTGGCGGAAACGTCGGGGAGTGTTGTAACAGAATTAATTGTTTCAAATCCATGGCAATTGAAGTTTCGTTTTATTGATTAAAAGTGTTACAATGTCTTATCAAACTAGGAAATACAACATAATTAACTAGTCTTGCATCTTTTATTATCACTAAAGCCCAAGTCTGTCTATGTGTATCTTGATCATCTTATGCAACAGTTCCTGAAAAACACATGTGAAAATATGGTACGTCAGCATAAAAATGCCGGTGAGATACATAGGTTTTGTGAAAATAGGTTTCATGACTTATGTTTGAGAAAATGTTTAGTCATGAACCTTGTTATTTGCTTTGTTTTGTAAATCATTTGAAAATCGATAAGATCAGATGATATGTATAAATAATGTATAATGTATGGTTAAATGAATAACCATGTAAAATGAGTTTGTATTAGATAAGTTGTTTGTAAATCAATGTCTTGTGAAAAATATGTTATTTGTATAAAATGTTCTATGTATCAAACTGAAATGATTCAAATAACGCTACGACATGTAATACCATACAAACACTTATATATAGGAAGTACCAGCGGCGTATCCACCATGTTTGTATCATATTACACACGCATCGTTACTTAATCACTTAATCAAACCAAACCACCAATATAGAATGTCTATGTTTAACAATTGTAGAAATGTTTATGTATGGTAAGTAATGTAAAGTTAAACGAATAACCTTATAGTAGCATATCAAAAGTATACTTTGGATTTGTAAGTAACATATTAAACTATGTTTTGGTTTCATAAGTAACATATCAAAATATGCTTTGGATGTGATAAATAACATATTAAACTATGTTTTTGGTTTAGTAAGTAACATATCAAAATATGCTTTGGATGATTAATAAAATATTTGTTGGTTTTGTACAATACCACACATGAGAGTATATCAAAATATACTTTAATAGTGTGATTTAAGAATTCATTCAGACCTGGTGCATCAAAATACACCTTTGAGACTATAAGGATACCACAAAGGCAATCCCTATTTGGATGGAGCAACAAATTGGTTTCAGACATTCCATGCCAACAGGAATGGGGTGTCAAATCCTATAGCGCTATATCATACTAACAATCGGTCTGGTGAACATAAAATAAGTACAATTCAACCATTTATTTTATGTTCTTAGAGAAATCAGTGTTTAAAACCTAGATAGTCATTTAGTTTGTCAAAAGATAAGTAATAACTTGTATGATCAAATGTCAAAATGTAAGCATGTGATGAAATCAGCTGTACTAAGTAATGCACACAATGGGCACACGTAGCATGAAATGTAATGTAAAATGATGTACCAAGTATGCTAAGTTAACATACGAAGCAGAAAAGTCATGTAAATCAATGTACTAATAGTGTACTAATGAACATAACCAGTATATGATGTGAAAACAGGAAAGCATGAAAGTAACAAGTAGGCACATGTGTTTCACCCCAAAACAGTTTGGAAAACAGTAAAAGAGGGGTCTATGTACTCACTTGAGATTGCTCAGTAGTCCTTGAGTAACAACCAAACAATGCTAGAGATCACGGAAATCAAACGGCACCTAATATAGGTAACTATGTTAATTAACCGGACCTAAATCGGAAGATTGGGTAGCATTAGGGTTTGTAAACCAAATGAGTGTAGGAACTCATATGATATGGTTTAACAAAGCCTACATGCTAAATGAAACTTAACCTAAGTCTTATCGACCCATTACGACCCGTTTAGGAAGCTTATGCTACTTTAACGCGTCGTTCGCGTAAAACGCGTTCGGAACGCCTAACTAGCCCTATGATAAGTGTTATATGCCTAAACATGTTACATAATCAGTTATGTGGCAAAAGTTTAGGTTACATATGCTAAATTACCAATTATGCATGAAAAGGGTATTCTGGTAATTTACCTAAGGCATATAAACTACCTATCATACAACTACTTAAACGATGTGACCATAGGGTATAACCTCGGAAGGTTATTCCCTACCTACTATGGTCACCTAATGTATTTGGTCCGATCCTAATGATCGACCAAATGGGTCGAGTTCGAAGGTATAGGCGATTTATTAGATCGCCTACCCTACGACTCTAGACAACGTGGTAATCAGTGGGCATAGTCCCAAGGGACTACAACCAACGTGATTACACTCACGTTGCGAAGTTCAAACGAACTTCGCATTGACCATTACTGGTCAACGCTGAAAGTCAAACAAAGTTTGACTTTCTGACTCGAAAAGCAGTAAAATAAGGAAAAGAACGAAAGAATACTTACCCAGGGTCCCCGAATGCTAATCCCGACTCAAGAACTCAGGTATGAAACAATGGTTTCAACTTAGAGCTCTCAAATCAGAATTCTTGTGAGTTTTAAAGCAATGGGGGGTGGGGTATTTATAGTATTCGGTCCACCGTTGAGATCGTTTCATGGAAAACGTGCCATGAATCCAACCCGTACACTTGTCGGGACCTTATGGTGACTAGAATTCCATCCTAATCTGATGACTAAGCAAAAAGGAACATGTGGTGGTGGTTTAAACAGCTGAAAACAGGCTGTTTAAACATTGTATCTGGTCAGGATAACCCCTGCGCATCGTAGGGCAAAAGTCCCTGCGCATCGTAGGGGTTAAGTTTGGCAGAATTACAGTTTTGGTCCCTGAACTGTATTTAGGCCATTTTTGACACGTTTAAGGCCCGTTAACCCCATTTCAAAGCTCTAAAATGAAGTTAAAGTATAGGGAACTTAAAACATGCTCAAAAATATCTCGGATGTCGGTTCGTTTGGCCGTACGAACGCGATGTTCGGTTAATTACGACGGAATGCGCATAAGCGCGAAAAACGAACCAAAAGACGCGACGAATGGATTTTTGGCAATCCAAACACTAAAGCATAATATAGTCATGCTTACATAAATTTTTGGGTGTCCGGATATATCCAGAACGTAAGTTATGCGCGAAAATGCAAACTTGTGCACTTTTTGACACTTTTAGTCCCTGAATGACCCAAAAGTTTATTTTAGCACACCGAACCCCTCAAAGCCTATTTCTAAGCTATATAAAGGATATTTAAGGTGTGTTTAACTTATGGTCATGTTCCGGAATGTCTGTTACAGTTCAAATTGGCATACTTTCGCAGTTTGTCAACTTTAGTCCCTGTAAGCGATTAAACTTTGATTTCACCACACCAAACCTTCCAAAACTTATATCTAAGTTATGTATAGGTTATTTGAGGTATGTTAAGCCTATTTCACTATTCCGGAGTGTTCGTTGGATTAAACTGGTTATATCTACACATCAGAGCGCGTATAACCCTCCAGAAAGCGATTTAAAGCTTGAAATTGAACAAGAATTGATATGTGTAAACGATACACATATTTTTACAAATCCCAAGTATGAAATACTATATTTCATTGGTTTGGCATTTGTCTGATGGTTGGAGTGACACAGGTGTTACAATGATGTTCCCTTATCTTTTGGTGAACTATCTAATTGACGATAGATGTCCACAATTCTTTGCTTACCCATACTGTAACTAACAAGTAGTCAGTTAAAAACACATAATCACATAATGGCAATCAGTGAGATTAAGTATTTTCTAAATACTTAATTGGCTTAAATCAGTGGCTCTGATACCACCTTTTCCTGTCACAGCCCTAGCCCCGGTTTACCCGGTCAGAAGCCGCGGGACAGGAACCCGTGGTATTTAATTGATGCGACAGCGGAAGATTTTAGCAAGATCTTTTAAAACTTGAAAATGCCCGATTATTTTATTTCATAATTCGGGATAAACCCCGTGATTTACAATAGAGGAATTTTACTAGGAAATTCCCTGTTTTACAAAACATGTTTATTTATTTTAACTGAGCCACTACTTCAAGCTTGTTGGTGCTCCGTAGCACCGTTCCTTGGTTCACAGTAGTTACCTGAAACATGTTTTGAAAAATATTTTGTCAGCGGGGAAATACTGGTGAATCATTCATTTTGCTAAAATGACACATAGTTATTAATTACAGCATAAGAGCGATTACAATGGCTTTTATCTTATTTTTATCTGGCGCCGTGTCACCTAGTGACGATGGTCACGCCACTATTGGGTCTTTCCCCAAGTAGTGACGATTATCACTGTTAGGATTTATTAGCCTAACCGTGAGAAATTTAGTAATGTGCACAATACCCCACTAGCCAGTGATTAAGATAACCACGACTTAATCCCTGTAATTATAACCTTTGAAAATGGAGTATTGTAAAATATTTGATAAAAGAGAATGACTCACATTGCAGATTTATATGGGCAGAGTTTAGCCTACTGATAAGCCTGATAACCTAGTTTAAATAACAATGTACACGAACTAGGTCAGTAACTAATACTGCATTTACGATAACTCACGAGACTAAAACCCTCACAACGAATGACAAAGTGCAATACTTAAACATTCATCGAATTCATGACGAATGACAAAGTATAACCCAAGTTTGAGCGGCACTTAAACATTGATCGGATAGTTTCAATCGATCGGACATTGAATCGTAGCAGCGATCGAGTTAATACCCGGTATCGTAGCAGCGCCTCGCTATTACAAAAGTAAATTTTGAATCAGAGCAGTGTAACTTCGTTTTTATGAAATGTTTTCGACACCAGGGGACTGCTCAAGAACCAAGCTATTTATAGCTGAAATTTGATGTTTACGCGGCCCGCGTAAACATCTTCTTAAACTTACGCGGCCCGCGAGGGCAACCTAGTCTACGTGTAGGCTTGCTGGGTCACGAGTAGGTGTGCCACGTGGATGACACCTGGCCCGGCATGCTTATCTGGTCAAAGTTAAGTTGACGCTGCCCGCGTAAGGGTCCGCTTATCTTTACGCGGCCCGCCTGAAGACCCAAAATCTTGATTTCTTGATTTTTCATGCACAGTAGGGTTTTAGGGGTCCGGGTTTCTACTTGTGGGTCGTTTTGGGACATTTTTTGAAGGTCCTTACACATCCACCACTTTCAACCCATTTCAAGGAAATCTAAGCTTATTCTATGGTGTATGGAGGCCATCTAAGAAGACTACAAGTGCTAGAACTTGAAGGACCTCTTTGTGGAGCTATTAACCTCACATATTCATCACTCTTCATCTTCATCCTTCTTGTGCCACTTCCCTAGCCAATAGAGCTAGTTGTAAGCTTCCTAATCACTATTTTAGTTAATGTTATTGTTATATACAAGTCACACCATCTAAGTAACTAAACTTTAAACGATGAATATGTGAAGATCTAACATAATCATGAAGAAAACAAGTAATTTTAGTGATTTTTGGTGTATGTGATGAAGTTGATGTTGTTGAATTTTGTGTGTATGTTTAGATCTAGTATGTTAAGCTTGTTAGAAGCTTAGATCTAACAAGTCTAAGCATGGATCTTGAAAGATCCATGGTTAAATTTGAAGATGAACTTGTGAAACACTTTTGTGAACTTGAAAGATGAATTTTGAAACATGAACTTGTAATCTTGAAGTGACAAAGTGTATGTAAAACTAGCTTTTGAAACTAGAATCCATGAAAAGTTTGTTAGAGATTCATCAAGAAGCTTGTTTATGAGAGATTTAAAGATATTAAGCATGGATCTTGGAAGATCCATGATGAAACAAGGTTTTAAACATAAAGATCTTTCTAATGTACTTAAAAATGGTTTTTGAACATAATTTTCAAGACTTTGAAACCATAAAACTCATGGATGGATTGATTAGTAAATTAAAGTTTCCTAAAAAGTTTGTTTAAAATTTACAAGAATACTTGATTTTGAAAGATCATGGTATGTAAAGTGTAGTCCTAAAAAACTACACATTTTTAACAAAAATCAAGTTCACCATAATGTTTCACATGAAGAAATTAGTGTATGTTATTGGTGAAAATTGTTGGAAATTGTTTTGGTGTTGAAAAGAAAATAAACACATGTGTTTGAAAATATGGGAAACCTCCATTTTTAGGGGAAACTATGTCAATTTTTATAAAATTTTGACACTTAGAAAAATATAAGTTTTGGTGAAACTTATTCCCCAAAAATTCACCTAAAAATATTTATCAATGTTTCCTAATTTTTGTATAAATTATAAGCTAAGAAATAAGAATTTCTTCAAGTTAAAATCAATATTAAGTATATATATTTTTAGGAAAAATATATGTATTTAGTGATCACCACATTTTGTGCTAAGTGTATATTATGTGTATTATATGTAGTAGTGTATACAAAAATACATGAGGATGCCTAAGCATTCAAATATACAAAAATCCTCACAAGAAAAATACATGGACAACACAAGAAAAGGTATTTGCATAAATATATTGGACGAATGGACACCTTGGACAAAATATACAAATATTATGGAAATATAACTCGTATCTTGACAAATTTGGTAAACGGTATTTTCAAAACCGAACAAACGACAAAGTATGAATTTTTATCATTATTATGAGGATATAACATATTTTGGCAAAATTAAAAATATATTATTTTTGGAGTGGAAGAAAATATATTTTCATAAACAACTTAAAAATATATTATTTTGGTGAAAATTAAAAATATATATATTTTCCTAACTAAGATCTTAAAAGTATATTATTTTTAAGATATATGTGGATGTATACATATTTTTGCCAAATAAAATTATTGATATTTTTCTATAAAATTCTCTTAAAATATATGTATTTTAAGAATATAAAGTTGGTAGTTTTAAATTATGCAAAAACAATATTCCGAAAAATTATACATAAATTAAGTAGGGAATACTTAATAAATACAAGAAAATAATTATTCCTATACGTATAAATACATACCGACATACACTACCAACACTTGGTAAAATACGCATATACAAGTATTATACACAAATATGAGAATACAAAATAACATACAAGTACACCTATACTTGAAAATTTATATGTGAGAACCGTATGACAAAACAAGTTAAAAATATATTAATTTTAACAATATTCCGAATAACTGTATGGAAATGAAAAGTTAAAATATCCTTATTTTTAACTAATATTTATATATAATTTGGAATTATATAATTGTGTATACAACATACACCAAGCGTGTAACTCAAAGTATACCAGAATTCCGAAATAAGTCTTAATAAATAACTAAGGCTAAGAGTCGTTACACGACCTAAGTGTCTAATAAAACATAGCACGTGTGTAGGTAGTGATACGACCCGTGGATAGAGACTTTGAGTACACGAGGCTGCTGACGCAAATTTGTCAGTTCATGTCCCCCTTTTCTCTTAACTGTTTTCGGATTTATAACTTTCGAGGTGAAATACATGTTTCAATGGTATGGTTTACCTAAGGAATGAACTGTTAGATCATGTGGATGGGTAGTATCTCTTCTAAGTGCCATTATGTGACAACCCTCACCAAACCAGGTATCCGTACGAATTAATTAATATTTAATTAATGCTTAATTACAGTGCTTGCTTACAACTGTGGTTAAACTGCTTCTTAATTTCTGATACATACATACTCATGCATCACACATTATACTGTCACTCTATTACTTACACACAAACATCAGTGACAACCTTGATGCACAAAAGCACAGTGAGCACACTATACGGATAACCCAGTAAACATGCTGACATTGCCAGCACTGGACAGACATTGTCTCTAAGGCCAGTATGAGCCGGGAATAGATTACTACACCAGTAGGGAGTGTAGGGAGGTGAGGATTGTAAAACTGCGTCACTAGGTGATAGTTATAGTGACCGCATGTGCCTAAAACATGCTTTAATCACAAAATTCTGCACTTTGTGCAAAAATTCAGCATTTAACTAAACTAGTAAAGTGCAAAAACATGGAAAAATAATGCTAGACACTTTCCAAAGTAACTGGAATTTATTGTGTCACCAAAGACACTATAAAAGACACTTTAAATACTTATTTTTAACGGATCAATATCCAACCGAACAACCGAACTTTACCCGGAACATAAAAATATTGTCAATGACATTGTTTTGACCTTTCTGAACTAGTTAGGGTCCCCGAATATCCTAACACCCCTTATATTACATAAACACATAAACATACTAACTAAACTCATTGAATTTCAACTAGATCCTAACTTAACCATCACAAACCAACCCATACCCCCCCCCATTGACGGTCACAAAGGGGTGACCCACCCCTTGTCCTATTTTGATTATTCTAATCACACTTGTTTAATATCTTGGGGACACTTTACATGATGGTTATTAGTGAATGTGGACTATAAGTAAACTCAAGAGATTATAACCTTCATTTCATCAAACACAAACCAACTAGCTCTCTTCCTTTCTCTCTTGCTTGGTCACGGCCGAAACCACCCACCACCATACATCCATCATCAAGCTTTGATTCAACCATTTCTCATACATACAAGGGTGTAAGGTGTCCTACAAACAAGCTCGGTGCTCTCGGAATCTCAAGGACCTCTCTATATTTCTTTTATCCACCTTGTTTACGCTTTGTTTCTTCCCTAGCCGTGAGCTAGTAGTAAGTGCTTCTAGACACCCTCTTGTTCTTGTTTAAAGTGGTTAATAAGAGATTTAACGGTTAAAACTCAAGAACACACAAGAGCAAAACAT
Organism: Helianthus tuberosus; assembly: GCA_030545235.1. Taxonomy (NCBI): domain Eukaryota; kingdom Viridiplantae; phylum Streptophyta; class Magnoliopsida; order Asterales; family Asteraceae; genus Helianthus; species Helianthus tuberosus. The sequence continues at coordinate 110,364,108 of CM060357.1, forward strand.
AAAGTCTTGAAAGAATGATGAATAAGTTGGTTAAAGAATAACTAGTGGTGTAAATCTTATGAAACTTGTTTAGTTGTGATTATTTTATGTTGTTTGATGCTAGTAGTGGGATAGATCATCATCTAACCATGCTAGATCATGTTCATGGAACATGAGCTAGTAGTTTGTTAAGTATGAAAGTTACAAGATGATGAACTCTTCCACTAACAAAAACATGAACTTATGTAAAAGTGATTTTTCTTGTAAAATAAGGTTTTAAACTAGTTGATCTAAAGATCTACAAGTGGTTTTTTGGAAGAACCAAGCGAAACATACAAGCCTTGTTAAAAACCCGGATCTTATATAAACTACAAGCATTTTAGTGAAAAAGCAAGTGTGTAAACACTTGTGTAACAAGAAAGTTTGACAAAGAAATATTTTCGTAATTTTTTGCTAGAAGTTGTAAAATTACACATTCTTTAAAAATAAAGTTTCCAAGGAACTAATTTTATTTTTAAAGATGACGAGATCCACTAAAAGTGTTAAAAGGTTGCTACATATTTTTACACAACTTACAAGTTCATGAGTTTGCGATTTATAATTATTTTTGACAAGTTTGATATTGGAATATTGTATGTTGATGATTGATAAGTGGTTGATCGAATTTTTTTTAAAAAGAAAATGATACGCTAGTAAGCGTGGCCACCTCCAGTTACAGGGGAAACTCTGGCGAAATTTTTCCAGAAATATAACACTTGGAAATATTTTTGTGACAAGTGTTTATAAATATATTTTTAACTTGTTTTTCCAAATAAACTTCGCCAAGATTTCTATTACAAAATAACCAAGAGTCGGAGGTGGATTTTCGTAAATAAAACTTGTTAAAAATATATTGAGAATATATATTTCATAATAAAACGCTTGTGTGCTTACGTGATTATTTTGTGAACTAGAGATATATTATTTTTAGAGTAAAAATAATATTACTTGGGAATATCATGAAAATACGACTCCAAAATAATACCAACGCCCTCACGAATAAATATTTAAGTTACGCCGGTATTGTTATAACAACGCGAACTTTAAAACGTAACTTATGTATATTTCGGAAAATACTCTTACGCATATATTTTGATAAGTATTATTTTGGAAAAGGTATGAAGTAAAATATAATATTTTGGGAAAAATATGTATATTTTGGACAAGTGATTTAAAATATATTTTTCAAGTGAGACTTAAAAATATATTTTTCGGAATTATAACGTATACTTATATTTTGGTAAAATATTATTTTGGAAACTAAGGAGGTGAAAATATATTATTTTTGGGAAAAATATATATATTTTGGGAATACGTTATTTTCGGACGAATGAGTTAAATGTATTTTACTAAGTGGGACTTAATATATATATTGTCGGAACTACAAGCCTACATGTATAAAGACCCCCATCCTTGGGAAGGAAATACGAATACGAATACTCGAAAAGTATTAACACAGAAATATTGTTTAAACAATTATTCCAAAACTAAATACAATTATTATAACTTGGAATAATACCAGAATTGTAACTCAAAAACATACATACTAAGACAAGGCACGACCCGTTCGTCTAATAGACGTTAGACCATTGTAGGTAGTCGTGTTTGCCGCGGAGATTTGGGTTACAAATACGAAGACGCAATACTGTGAGTTCATGTCCCCCTTTTCTCTTAACTGTTTTCAGTTTTTATACTTCGGGGGTGAAATACATGTTACTATGATTACGAATACTTTTTACATGGTATGGTCAGCGTAAGGAGGGTTACTACTTAGATCATGTGAGTGAGTAGGCGGGAACTGGAGGCCATTAATCCTCATTGTAGGACCGAGGGTCAGTAGCGGTAGATCTATATGGGTGTAGCGAGCCCAACTCCAGGCCCAACAGTACGGACCTCGGGGTGACTTTGTACCCGACGTAAAAATCTGCTAGGTTTGAGTCTTCCTACTGCACTTCACACATATCATTGGCCTTGCAAACCATTGGTGATCTCTTTTTCCTTAATTGCTACATACCAAGGATTTTCATACATACAAACATATTACAAAGGTTTATACATACTCACTTACACATGAACTCGCTCAACTTTATGTTGATTTTTCAAACTACATGTATTTCAGGAAACTAATGGATCTGGCACGGTATGCATATTTTTCAAGCTGCGTTTGAATAAAGAAGTCATCCAGGGTTGTAGGGTTTAGAAGGTGTAACCTCTTCCTGGACGGGTTACATATCTCTAAACCTAGTATTGTTTAAAGTCTTTTGCTAAGTTTTTATGAACTCAGTTAAATCAAGTGAAGGTTGTAACTTATTTTGTGAATGTTGTTTTTAAGACAAGTATAATATGGTATTTTTCTAAACTTTATTAATGGATGAATACCTCATGTTTTTATCATATAGCATTGTTATGATTGTTGCTATGATATTAAGAAGTCACACCAATAAACCCACGCTTCCGCAAAAGTCAGGGTGTGACAGCTTGGTATCAGAGCTTTGATCATAGCGAACTATGATTCCTTCTCGAGTCTAGACTATGATCACTAGGGCTCTCACGAATACATTTTTACATTGCATACACTAAACGTCCAGATCCAGGGCACAAACACCTTTTTTACAAACAAAAGAGTGAGCACAATTTTATTTGTTAGCTATGGCTCAGTCTGAGAGGCTGAGGGAGTAGTCTAGTGGGACTAGGAGACTCAGTCTGAGAGGCTGAGGGAGTAGTCTAGTGGGACTAGGAGGATCAGTCTGAGAGACTGAGAATTCAATCTGAGAGATTGGGAGATTTTAGTCCGAGAGACCAGGAAGTCAGTCTGAGAGACTGAGAATTCAATCTGAGAGATTGAGAGAGTTTAGTCGGGGAGACTAAGAGAGTTCAGTCAGGGAGACTGAGAGAGTTTAGTCGGGGAGACTAAGAGAGTTCAGTCGGGGAGACTGAGGGAGTTTAGTCGGGGAGACTGAGAGGATAGTCTAGGGAAGACTAGGATGATTACATGCTTGCATTGTTATTACTTACACGCTTAATTGCTGATTATTGATATACGTGCATCTGAGGTGAGTATTTGCATACACTAATTGTTAATAATTTCTATGGATATACATGCTATGACTATTATATACCGGCACACATGTCGCACTATTTAAAAGGCGAGTTATCAGGCATTGATAACCCTACGGCCACCGCCACGGATAAGGAGACAGTGTCTGCGCCAGAGATATTTACGGCAGGCACTGAGAGTGATCCAGAAATGTTGACCAAGGACGAGGACGACTTCCAACAGTCCGCGCTACCAGATTTTGGGTGATACTTTACCATAGCGGGTGGCTTCTCTGACAAGAATCTTTCTGTCACTCTTGTTTCAATTCATGACCACTCCATCACTGGTCATCCCGATGATGGACACACCATGGCTCCAATCCACGATGATGCGCCTCTTGCGGACATTCCTACTGAAGGCTGGCTACTCGACAAACAATATATGACTACGTTGACATACTTATCGATGGTCCTCCTGCCGACGCCCATGACGAAAAAAATTAGATGAGAACACTGTTACTAACTTCACTTCTTAGGACCCCTGTTAACAAGCCATCCTCTGATTCTAGCATGCATTCAGACTCCTTCGAGTCTGTGATACCTGCAACCTTACAAACAGCTGGATTACAACATTCTACTACTGACACAAGACAACGATGACATGGCTGCTGCTCTATCACCTGCTCGACACACCACACCATTAGACGCCCAAAGCATGCTCCTACGCTAGCTTCTGCACCTTTTGTGTCCGCTTGACGTTACGCCTGCTGAACTTGCACCTCTACTTGATCATGACCATGTTCCTTTTAACTTACCATACTATGCATCCCTTATATCTGACCCAGTACCTGCACCTATTGAATCTCCTTTTCGTTGAGACACTTCTACCACACCTGCACCACTGATGTCGCACCTATGAAGACCGACGCCCATTGCGTCAACATGCCCATCGCTTTCTTTCAAAACATACCTGCACCCCGGAAAGGTACTCCAGGTCAGTACCCACGTAACGATCCTTTTTGCTACAGCAGCATTTTCTACAACCTTACAGGCCGCACCGTCTACTACTTTCACCTCTATATCGCTGGACGAGCCGATTTGATGGTTCCTATAATACACTATGCTAACTTTGGACCCTTACCACCCCTTACATTATGGAGGCCACACACGAGATGAGTTACTCCAGTAACACCAACTACAGTATGAGGATATGAGTCGCAGAATGTTGGAGCTTGAGCTGACACCACAATTGGCAACTTCAAATGCGAAACATTACATAACCGAAAACATGATTTAAGTATCTACATCACAAGACAGCATATTGTCTGAAAAGCTTATGTAAGACACCACATCCTCCACCCTGTCTATTACCAGCATACTTTGATTCGCCACATACATCAAGGTTCCTTTTGCACTCTTGACCGTTGCTATTACACCATACACGGGATTTTGATGCTCATTCCTTTACTGCCAAGCGGCAGATCAGCTAATTGTTTTGACGCATACACAAGCTCGAGGAGGATTCCACTCAGGATAACAATCTACTTTTCTTTCCTCCTCCACCTCAGTCACCAGTATGGTTGATTTCTGGACTATGCGGATTGCATTACATTTGGGTAAAGACACTAATGATGAGCCGAGATTGTGAAGACTTTTGAAGATCACGTCTGACTACGTAATTTAGACATGCTGATATACTTGATGAGCAAGGGTAGGGTGACCCGGTGACCCTGTTAATGTGATACATTTTGTAAGACAATGCAATTGTGGCCGGAAAATGATGGGAGCCAATTATCATTAAACATGCGACAAAACTTTGTGGCCAATAAGCAATGAAAGCTCACTCGCTATGTCCTTGTTAAGTACAATCAGTGACGCTTATGGGCGTACTAAAATTTTAATACTACGTGCTTACTTGCTATACTTTCATTAAACATAATCCCCAAATTACGTGCTGATGCTATGATTATGATGCAATGTGCTTACCTGTTTAATGAAAACCTAAGCATAAAACGTGCTACCAATATAACAGGAATGTGCTATGATTGAGATACACGTGCTTGTTTGTTATACTTTTGGTAAACATGATTCCAATTACTTGCTTGTAGTATTGTGTGATGTGTAAAATGATGATTTAAATGCGTGCGAATGCATGTGATTCCAAACGACTATTTACATTCCCTGAATAGAAGAAACCTAACTAACCTGAACTTCTTCCTAGAAGATGTCGCATCAAGAGATCACTCGACTGACCGAGGCAGAATGGTTAGCGCACGCCTCACGAGTCAGAGCTCGGCACGAGGTTCTTCGCTACAAACACAGCGAAGGTACCTCAAGGAGAAACCTACCTAACGGTAATGTTTAAGTCATCCAAGACACATTACGACACGTTTGGAAAATCCCCAAAGTGCCTTGCTAATACCTATTGTGATGTTGATTTCTTGAGTACAGGTTGTACCTACCAGCATTTTCTAGAATGCAAACCCCTGAACTTTGGTGGCACAGGAGGTGCCATAGCTTTTGTAAAATGGGCTGAGAATGTGGACGCCGTTGTGCGAACGAGTGGCTGTACGCCAGAGCAACAAGTCCCATACGTTTCCGGATTGCTACAAGATGGGGCTCTGTTATGGTGGGACCTTAAGGTTCGAGAATTGGGCGAGGCGGTAGCATATGCGATGTCATGGAGTGAGCTGAAGGAAATGATGCGTAAGGAGTATTGTTCTCAGATAGATATCCAAAGGCTGGAATTAGAATTCTGGAAACTACAGAAGGAAGGTCCAAAAGTGGTGGAGCACGTGCAAAGGCTTTACGATTTGTCGTGAGTCATTCCGTACCTGGTGGAACCCTAGTTGAAGAGAATGGAGCAATCCATTTGGGAACTGACACCTCAAGCTTTGAGCTTGATAATAGTATCAACGCCACCAACACCTATGATTGCTCATAGGATAAGCCTGGAACTCACTAAGGAAGCACTTAGATTGGTAAAACTTTCAATCCCGGACGAGAAGAAGGAAACTCCAGTGGAGACATCCGAGAAGAACAAAAGAAAGCTCAGTGAATTTCAAGGAGGTGATCAGGCCAATAACAAGAATGAGGCCAAAAGGGAAAAGAAGTACATGGGTAAACTACCTATGTGCGAAGGATGCCAGCGCCATCATAACAGGCAATGCAAAAATAGGAAGTGTGACAACTGTGGTAAGGTGGGACACAACAGGGAAACATGCTGGCAGGAGACGAAAAATGGAAAGGAATGTAAGGGATGTTGTAACTGCGATGATATGGGGCACCTTGGGAAGGATTGCCCAAGGGAGATTAATCAAGACCAGGAAGGAGCATCCAACATCGGAGCTCGTGAAGCGTGCCAGGATCCAGATAGGGTTACTGGTACGTTCTTTATCAACCCAAAAATTTTGCATCCACGTTATTTGATACCAGTGCCAACCATAGCTTCGCATCTCATGAATTTAGGAATATACTTAGTTTAGTAGAGGGTAAGTTAGACGATCCACTCTTGATAAAACTGGTTAATAAACGGCCTCGACGTAGTAACTAGGATGGACCCGCGGTCAGGCAACCAAGCGAAGATCGTTATCCACATCCCGATGTCGAACGACGAAGCAATCGTGACTCATGAAGCAGGATACGCCTCTATAAACTACAAATTGCTTGAAGGCACGAAGGATGTTGCGTGAAGAATATGTTGTTTCTTGGCTCATGTCGGGGACAGGAGAAGCCGAAGAACCAAAGCACGAAGATATTCCTATGACAAGGAAATATCTTAAGGTCTTCCTCGAGGACTTGTCAGAATTTTCTCCTCCACGGCTAGTCGAGTTTCGCATCAGATTGATCCCAGGCGTCGCACCTGCAGACAATGCCCCTTAACAACTTACACCTTCGGGGATGCAAGAATTGACAGTGTAGTTTCAGAAGTGGATAGAGAAGGAAGATAACAGACCAAAAAATCCCTTTTGGGTAACCCCGAAATTCTGCTCGTCAAGAAGAGAGACGATGATTTTTTTTAAATGAACATCAACTACCAGGAGCCGAACGAGCGTCGTTAGCAGTGAATTCGGGAAGAAAATATACCGGGGGAAATTGTGGGACAATGACTTGTTCTTAGACGTACACAAAAAATAGAATGCACAAACCAGTCTACACGGGATACGAAATCTGGAGGATTTAGAAAACATATATTTAGGACCTTTGGGAACCCAGGTCCAAACTCGTAAGGGTTTACTTAGGAACCATATCTGTCAACTCAATCAAACATCATTAACTTGACAAACTTGCATTGCAGTTAACAAACCCGAAAGTACTTAAGTTTTCTTCCGTTGAAGCCTTCACTGTTACTTCTAACGAGTAAATATTTGCATTTCTACTCCCCTCAAAGTAGTTGCATCACATTGATTTCCTTCGCTGAGAGCGAACACACGTTTGCTTTGTACACTTGGTCACTTCTCCCTTTTGGTAGAAACACATCGCTTCATCACTTAAAAACTTATATATAACCCATGCACCTTTTGCTACGCATGCGGTTTCATCTCGAATAAATGCTTCATTAAAGTTCAAATATTACGTTGCTAAACCTAATTACTGATTCGTGATTTGAATGACCTACATTATTGCTATTATTGACTCTTTTGCTACCAAGTCAACACACTTTCTTGAAACTTCTTTTAATCCAAATTACATTCATGGTTTATTTGTTACCATGCCGAGATTTCCTTTGTTGATACGTATGTTTATTGCCGGGTTATGCTGAAACTAAGTTCGATTGCTTGAACTTATCCAGTTCACATGTTTGATTTGAGACGCCATATGATGTATTGAGAGCATCATATTCTAATACTTTGGCAAAGATTCTTTTGTTTCGAGTCGTAGTAGACATGTTTGGTCTACGACTTCACTAAATCATTATTGGTTACTCACTTCACACACGGATTTAATTGCCTATTTATTTGTTAACAATCTATTTTGATATTCACGATCAAAGCAGTCTCAACACAATTGTGTGTTAAGGCAATGGTACATATATTCATTTCATAAGCACAATGTACCTCCTAACGATTCTTTCGTTGTTAATCAAATGCCTTGCGATACTTATTACTTTTCATCTTTGATTGGAAACAGTGGTCCTTTGATGTTCCGTATTTAATTGGAAACTCTATAACATGGTATAAATCAAATCTTCAGATTGTCTCAGTACACTTTCATTTGATTTCAAACGCGGTGAACTTGTTCAGTCACCACTATTATTGGATAATGCCATTACGACACCTTGTGGTGTCATCATAAACTTGTAGCTTGTGCTAATCATGGTTAACCGTTTCACACGAGACCACATATACTTTTGTTTGATTTATCATTTAAACATTTCTGATGCAACTACGAATCAAGACAATGATACACCAAATTCGCTTGTATTCCATTCGGTGTATCTTTACCATTCAAAAATGTCAACACACTAAACCTTACCAGACATTTATTCAGGAGTTGACAGATCATTTTACTATTACGTTGAGTTGTTGCTTTTGAGTTCATATAGCGGGTGCTATGGTTTGTGAAAACTCGTTTGCATATTGCAACCGATTGTTTAAAAATCTTATTAGTCAAAACTCCACTTTTGTGGCACCCCTGCTAGCTGGATTACACTAGACTATACGTCAAATGCATCTTGTACCTTTGACATCCAATGCTAGAAGCACACACCTTTCAACCCTAGGATTCGGGTTGTTATATATTCTTGGACTCACCTAATGTGAGTAATGTTTGTTTCGATTTGATGATTATCTACTTCGATATTATTCATATACATACGTGTGTGACTTAACCGTAAGGAGTAAGGTAGTACAAATTTCGAGGATGAAATTTGTTTAACGGGGGGAGAATGTGATAACCCTCACCAAACCAGGTATCCGTACGAATTAATTAATATTTAATTAATGCTTAATTACAGTGCTTGCTTACAACTGTGGTTAAACTGCTTCTTAATTTCTGATACATACATACTCATGCATCACACATTATACTGTCACTCTATTACTTACACACAAATATCAGTGACAACCTTGATGCACAAAAGCACAGTGAGCACACTATACGGATAACCCAGTAAACATGTTGACATTGCCAGCACTGGACAGACATTGTCTCTGAGGCCAGTATGAGCCGGGAATAGATTACTACACCAGTAGGGAGTGTAGGGAGGTGAGGATTGTAAAACTGTGTCACTAGGTGATAGTTATAGTGACCGGATGTGCCTAAAACATGCTTTAATCACAAAATTCTGCACTTTGTGCAAAAATTCAGCATTTAACTAAACTAGTAAAGTGCAAAAACATGGAAAAATAATGCAAGACACTTTCCAAAGTAACGGGAATTTATTGTGTCACTAAAGACACTATAAAAGACACTTTAAATACTTATTTAGCACTTTAACGGATCAATATCCAACCGAACAACCGAACTTTACCCGGAACATAAAAATATTGTCAATGACATTGTTTTGACCTTTCTGAACTAGTTAGGGTCCCCGAATATCCTAACACCCCTTATATTACATAAACACATAAACATACTAACTAAACTCATTGAATTTCAACTAGATCCTAACTTAACCATCACAAACCAACCCATACCCCCCCCCCTCATTGACGGTCACAAAGGGGTGACCCACCCCTTGTCCTATTTTGATTATTCTAATCACACTTGTTTAATATCTTGGGGACACTTTACATGATGGTTATTAGTGAATGTGGACTATAAGTAAACTCAAGAGATTATAACCTTCATTTCATCAAACACAAACCAACTAGCTCTCTTGCTTGGTCACGGCCGAAACCACCCACCACCATACATCCATCATCAAGCTTTGATTCAACCATTTCTCATACATACAAGGGTGTAAGGTGTCCTACAAACAAGCTCGGTGCTCTCAGAATCTCAAGGACCTCTCTATATTTCTTTTATCCACCTTGTTTACAGGATACAGACTTCTACAATCTTTTGCCGCATGCTCTGGCTTATTACATCTCTGACATCGGTTTTTATCACACCGCCCACTATGGTGCAAATTACAACGATTGCACTTCGGGTGGTTTCCCATGTACCCACCCTGGTTAGTCATAGCCTGTTGGTTAGGGGTCTTGTTATCATCGGTCTTTCTCTCCTATGCCTAGGGCTGAGAGGAGCTAGTGTTGGGTTTTTCACATGTTTATCAAAGTAATTTTATCCAAATAAAATTAAAACGCAACAGAAAAAGATTTAAAACACGTTACTTTACAAGATATAAAACCATTTTATATGCAAAACCCAATAACCGGATCCAAATATGACATGCATGCTATCAAAATACAATCATAGGGTGTTTAAGAATACTACCATTCCAAGAGCAAGGTGATATGAAGATGATGATATTCTTGAATGAAATCTTCAAAGGAGAAGACCTCAAGCTTGCATACCCCAAGCTTCCAACGAACACCTTATGTTGCTAGGATTTGTACACTTGAAAACTTACTTGAAATCCCTCTTGATCAACCCACCTTGGCCAAAAATTTTAGGGATTTTTATAAGTTCTTGCAACTTGAAAAACTTAGAGAAAAAGTGTGTGTAAGTATGAGAGAAGTTATGTCAAAATTGATCAAATCAAATATATCAATCTTGTGAAAGTCTTGCATGTAATTTGAGTGGTGGAACCACCTTGGAAGCTCCCCCATGGCCGGCCCCCATGCCACCCTTGTCAACCAATTGAAAATTTTCCCTTTTTACATTTTAAGTCATGGTTTATGTCACACCCTCCAAAAACCCCACCCCGCCTTGGAGGCGTGACATGCCCAGGATCATAGCCACCAATCATATTGAACAAAGTAGTAAGATATTTTATAAAATCCAACACAATACAATTGGTGTCAAAACATAGTTTACAGCGGAAGCATAAAACCAAAAACATAAGTTTAATATTTTCCCACAACGACCACGTCTTCTTGTGCAAGCTCCTTAAGCTAGGGATCTAACGACCTGCAAGGCATGTAACAACGAGTCAACAACAAAGTTGAGTGAATTCACGGTTTCTGTTCTCTGGCTTACTAGCCCGTAGGATTATCCCGAATATTTGTTTTGTTCTCCCTACCCAATCCAGGGAGGACAAACGTACGTTATTCTGCACTCTGGAGAATACGCAAGTTTTAATACTGGCATCCTCCCCACAGAGGATGGCCGTGCCTTGTAGAAAATCTATGAACTCACCTTGTTTTAACAAGCTTCCGGATTCTAACTCTTCTGAGAATTAACATCTATTTTGGTATGAGGTAGAGTTTAGCCTACTGATAAGCTTAATAACCTAATTTGCACACGAACTAGGTAAGTAATTAATACAGCTTTTACGATAACTCACGAGATCAAACCCTCACAACAAATGACAAAGTGCGATACTTAAACATCCATCGATTTAACGACGAATGACAAAGTATAAACCCAATTTGAGCAGCACTTAAACATCTATCAGACATTGAATCGTAGCAGCGATCGAATTAATACCCTGTATCGTAGCAGATTTCAAACTTATGTGTGTGTTTTGATAGTAAACAGAGCGTAACTCAGTGTATATTTCGACTTTTTACGTCGTTCAAGCGCCCAATTTCAAGTCCCAAACTCTACTATTTATACACAAATTTTGACCAGCTTACGCACCGTAAGCCTAATCCCTTACGGTGCGTAAGGGACACCTATTTACTATAGGTTAGCCACGTGTGGGTGTAGGCTTGCTGAGTTGACAGATTCTTAAAATTCTATTTCGACAGCGAATTAAGTGGATAATCGTCAATAGAAAAATACCCCCCCCCCCCCGAGTTTTAGGGGACCTGATCCTGATCCTGATTCTGATTGTTCTGGAAATTTCAGGGTTTATGCAGAATCTCTTGGGTTTCTTAATTAGGGTTTCCTATTGGACTAAATATAATACTAAATAGGACTTTTTAGTGAGAGTTGTTACAGTTTAATTTATAACTTTTATAAATTAAACATTAAATGTTTACAAGACTTTATTTAACAAATCATAACCTTTTATAATGTTATTTAACCCATTAAATAACATGATAAAATATTCTCTCAAAATAAATTATCCATATAATTTATTAGTTTCTCAAGTGCAATTATTTAGAAAACCAATTTCTAAATATTCTAAGTGTTAATATTTATTTGTTTGATCATATCATAAATAAATATTATAGGTGTTTTCTAGCTTGTTATTGGGTATGACCCGACTTGGATCATGACGTACTAGCCACATCAATTTAATATGTGTCTTGGGCATACAGAGTCCAACAATCTCCCACTTGCACAAGATACATAGAAGATTGATGCAAGTAGTAAATAACGCCTAACAACGGTTTACTACCCCTAATACGTATGACGAAGTGCCATTCAATAACATCATCCCCTTCAAGTCCCTTACTTGAAACTGATTTAGGTGAATCTATCATTTATCCTTTCATTACAGATGTCATGTCAAATCCAGAGACATAGTGTGATCATTCTCTGTTGATTTAACTTTAGCAGGCCTTAGACATCTTACTCTCAACGAATAAGAGGAACAAATCCCTTCTTGACTACATACTTCTCTCACAATCACCTCGTACCACACCTGAGCTTAGCCTTATGTACTGTCTTATTACAGACAGCGAAGAACTAAGTCAAGGTATAATATTTGGTGAATATCAAGACCCAATATGTATCTCAGGTCAGAGGATACTATGATATTCGCCTTTGCTCAAATTTACTTATGGTCAATCACAAATGATTCCATACAGTAATATTTGAGAGCAGGTCAGTCCAATATTTGTATCCCACAAATATCTATGAACTTTGGCAGCAACACTTTGCTCTATATTCATACCTAATGAATATCCACCAATCCAAGTTCGTAATAGTCTTACATTCATATTTGTTCCCACAAGTATGATCGACCATGGACATTTAGAATAATTAATTTATTCACGGATTTAAACATGCTAAAATGGAACAAAACTCAAAATACCATAAAAGAGTTAAAATAACAATTGTTCCAATATCCAAATACAAAATAGATCAAATCCAATCACTAGAATATCGAAGTCCTAAGGCACAAGTATGACCCTCATGATTTGGCCGTTTAAGGAGCTTCGTGAGTGGATCCGCAATGTTTTGATCGGTGTGAACTCTGCGAATACATATCTTTCCCTTTTCAACTCCATCCCTTACGTAGTTAAATCTCCGCTCAATGTGCCTAGTCTTTTGATGTGCACGAGGTTCCTTGATTTGAGCAATCGCACCCTCGTTATCACAAAAGATATCTAGGGGGTCTTGAATGGTAGGGACGAGGTCGGCAATGAACTTCTTTAACCATGCAGCTTCTTGTGCTGCCAATGAAGCGGCGATGTATTCTGATTCTGTAGTGGACAATGCTACAACATCCTGCTTCGAGCTCTTCCAAGAGACTGCAGCTCCATTCAAAATGAAGACATACCCAGATTGTGATCGAGAACCATCTCGATCAGTTTGGAAACTCGCATCCGTGTAACCCTTTACAACGAGTTCCTCTTCACCAGATCCATATATTAGAAACATATCCTTAGTCCTCCTAAGGTATGTGACACCTGTGTCACTGTGACCATCAAACAAATACCAAACCAATGAAATATTGTATTTCATACTTGGGATTTGCATAAATATGTGTATCTTTTTGCACATATCAATTCTTGTTCGATTTAAGCTTTAATTCGCTTTCTGGAAGGTTATACGCGCACAAATCGTAAATATAACCATTTTAATACAACGAACACTCTGGAATAGTGAAATAGGCTTAACACACCTTAAATAACCTTTACATAACTTAGAAATAAGTTTTGAAGGCTTTGGTATGGCAAAATCAAGTTAATTCGCTTACAGGGACTAAACTTGACAAACTATAAAAGTATGCCAATTTGAACTGTAACAGACCTTCCGGAACATGACCATAAGTTAAACATACCATAAATATCTTTTACATAGCTTAGAAATAGGCTTTGAGGGGTTCGGTGTGCTAAAATAAACTTTTGGGTCATTCAGGGACTAAAAGTGTCAAAAAGTGCATAAGTTTGCACTTTCGCGCATAACTTACGTTCTGAATACATCCGGACATCCAAAAATTTATGTAAGCACGAAAATATTTTATTTTAGTGTTTGGCAAAAGAAAAATCCATTCGTCACGCAATATGGATCGTTTTTCGCGCTTATGCGCATTCCGTCGTAATTAAGCGAACATCGCAACCGTACGGCCAAACGAACCGACATCCGAGATGTTTTCAAGCATATTTCATGTTCCCTATGTCTTAACATCATTTTGGAGCTTGAAATTGGGTTTGACGGGTGTTAGAAGTGCCGTTACGCAACGAAACAAGGTGCAGGGACTGAAACTGACAATTCTGCATAGTTGTTGGCTTACGGACCGTAAGCCATGACCCTTACGGTCCGTAAGGGGTCCCCAGAACAGCAGATCAGTTTAAACAGCTGTTGCCTCTTTAGGATAATGAGGGGCCAATTTGCACTTGCCTCTTCAGGATAATGAGGGGCCAAATTGGTGTTCCATGGGAATTTCAACAAGTGTATGGATGAGATCAAAGCACGTTATTCGATAAACGATCCTAACGGTTCTACCACATCTATAAATACCCAACCCTTTAACAACTCAAAACCCACAAATCTGATCTAAAAGCTCTAAGTTGAAGCCATTACTTCATACCTGAGCTATTCGATCAAGATTTACTAGCGGGGACCCTTTGTAAGTGTTCCTTCGTTCTTTTATCGCTTTTCGAGTCCGAAAGTCAAACTATGTTTGACTTTCTACGTTGACCAGTTTATGGTCAACATGAAGTTCGGTTGAACTTCATAACGTGAGCGTAATCACGATGGTTATAGTCTCTTGTGACTATACCTACTGATTACCACGTTATCTAGGCTCAGTGACGAGTCGTAGTTTCGGCCAGAATGCGCAGTTACGCGTATTTTGTAACCAAACTACTCTTGGGTATCAAAACCGTTTGTTTTGATACCAAACCTGTTTTCTAAACTTAGTTAAGCATGTTTTAACATGCTTAGCTCGTCACTTTTAGTTTAGTGCTTATATAGGGTCGTAAGGTAAGCGATCTAAACAATCGCTTATACTTTCGAACCCGACCCGTTTGGTCGATCATTAGGATCCGACCAAACAAATTAGGTGACCATAGTTGTATAGGGAATAACCTTCCGAGGTTATACCTTATGGTCACATCGTTTGAGTAGTTGTATGATAGGTAGTATATATGCCTTAGGTAAATTACCAAAATGCCCTTTGAACACCAAAATTCATTTTAAGCATATGTAACATAAATTTTGGTATCTAAACTGATTTGGCAACAATATTAGACATGTTAAGGCATATTTTACTTATCATAGGGCTAGTTAGGCCTTCCGAACGCATTTTACGCGAACGATGCGTTAAAGTAGCATAAGCTACCTAAACGGGTCGTAATGGGTCGTAAGCACTTAGGTTAGGTTTCATTTTGGTATGTAGGCTTTGTTAAACCATATTACACGAGTCTCCATACTCGTTTGGTTTACGAACCCTCATTCTATCCAAATCCTCCGATTTAGGTCCGTTTATTAATGTAGATACCTATATAGGTGCCGTTTGATATTCGTGATCTTCTAGCCTTGCTTGGTGGATATCTAAAGTCTATTGAGCAATCAAGTGAGTACATAGACCCCTCTTTTACTGTTTTCCAAACATTTTGGGGTGGAACACATGTGCCTACTTGTTACTTTCATGCTTTCCACGTTTTCATATCAGATACTTGTTATGTTCATTAGTACACTTATAGTACATGATTTCATTGTGTTTTTGCTATGTATGTCTTTTGTTGCATACTTAGTACATCATTTTACATTACATTTTATGCTATGTATGCCCATTGTGTGCATACTTAGTACATTGTTTTACATTACATTTTATGCTACGTATGCCCATTGTGTGCATACTTAGTACATTGTTTTACATTACATTTTATGCTATGTATGCCCATTGTGTGCATACTTAGTACATTATTTTACATTACATTTTATGCTATGTATATCCATTGTGTGCATACTTAGTACATTTGTTATTCATCACATGCTTACATTTTGGTATGACATTTGGTTTGTTTAAATGGGACAATACACATTCATTAACACCGATCATGCCGCTCGTTAGTAGGTAATGGTACCATAGGACTTGACAAATCCCGTTCCTGAACCCTAGGTTTGTTTGGGTGGAAGGAATGACCGAATCCGAAGATATAATACAGATAGACCTTTAAATTCGTTTAGGGGTTTATCGCCACAGTCACAAGGCTTGGATGTATGCATTTTCACAATACCGCATAGATGTTTATATCTGTATAGCATGCATTTGTTTCACAAAACATAACTTTGATTTAAACCATGTTTTACTTCAATACCTTGTTTTTGTGCATTTTACATATGGTTTAGTCGATATATTTCACTTACCATACATGATATTTTGGATACACATTACATGATTTGCATTAGACATAAACATTTTGACATTGATATACACAATTCATGATTTACATTAGACATAGACATTAGACATGGTTTTCACACAAACATTTTGACATTTGATTATACATAAACATTTTACTTTGGTGGTTTGGTTTGAGTAAGTGATTTAAGTAACGAGGCGTGTGTAATATGATACAATCATGGTGGATACGCCGCTGGTACTTCCTATATATAAGTGCTTGTATGGTATTACATATCGTAGCGTTATTTGAATCATTTCAATTTAGACATATAACATTTTATACAAATAACATACTTTTCACAATACATTGTTTTACAAACAACTTATCTAATACAAACTCATTTTACTTGGTTATTTACTTAACCATGTATTATTCTTTTATACATATATATCATTTGGTTTATTTATCACTTTTCAAATGATTTACAAGACAAACCAAATTACAAGGTTCATGACTAAACATTTTCTTAAACATAAGTCATGAATTCTATTTTCACAAAACCTATGTATCTCACAGGCATTTTTATGCTGACGTACCTATTTTCACATGTGTTTCAGGATATGATGCATAGGATTTATCAAGATACACTTAGGCGGACTTGGGCCTTAGTGACAATAAAAGATGCAAGACTAGTTATTTATGTTATATTTCTTTGATTGTCAAGACATTGTAACTCTTTTAATCAATAAAACAATATTTCAATTTCCATGTGTTATGAAACAATGATTCTGTTACAACACTCCCCGACGTTTCCGCCACGTTTTGTTGTTTTACGTGGTCGGGTGTGACAGAAAAGTTGGTATCAGAGCTCATGGTTATAGGGAATTAGGTTATTAGTAATTCTTTGACCTAGTCTATAACCTTCCTAGGACCCTAACGTGAGTTTACTTGCGTTTAGTCATAAAACAATACCGTCACCTATCCTTAGGCGACGACCACAACAAGAACACAAACTTCAAAACCGCTTTTGAAAACCAATCATCTATTCTAGGATGATTGATTACAAGGTTTTGAACCCTCAGTTACAAGGTTTTGAACCCTCTGTTATAAGGTTTTGAACCCCTTTGAATTTTCAAAATCTCGTCAAAGTTTGGGTCTTTTGATGTGAACACGTGCAATCTGGAAGAGTGGATGCCTGTACCCTAGGTGTTCTGTCTAAGGCTAGAGTGTTCGTACAAATCCACATAATCAGACCAGTCACTCTTACCTGGGAACTCTTGGGGTGAGTATCCACTTATAGGCTAAAGCATGTCTTCGCGATACATTAATATGACCCGCTTACTTTGATTAGTCACCGTCTCATTTGTTTGCCTTAGGTAACAAACAAATGATCGCAATTTCTATGCATTGTCGTTTTGTTTTATTTACCGATAACACTTCATTTGTTTCCTCATATATCTTTCTTTTCCTCCAGAATGTCTCTTCATCGCAATGATGCCCAGATATCTGAGCAGACAGCCAAATTTGCCCAGCGAATAGGTGAAGTAGTCCTGAAGACTGTCGAATTAGCTACCGCCATGTATCGTGTAACAACTGTGCTTGTAATCACTATGAACAGTTCTGTTATCAATAAAACAATGTTATTTGAACACAATGTTTGTTTTGTTATGTTTTACATTTTTTCATGTTTTGACTTTTATGTAATTTCAAACTCTACATCACTTTCTGGAGAGTTATACGCAAACTAGTGCGTAAACGTACTCAGTTTAATGCGAGAAATACTCCGGAACATCAACATATACTCAACATACCTTAAGTAACCTTTAAATAACTTAGAAATAAGTTTTGAAGGCATTGGTATGGCAAAATCAAGTTAATTCGCTTACAGGGACTAAATATGACAAACTGCGAAAGTATGTCAATTTGAACTGTAACGAACATTCCGGAACATAACCATAAGTTAAACACACCTTAAATATCCTTTACATAGCTTAGAAATAGGCTTTGAGGGGTTCGGTGTGCTAAAATAAACTTTTGGGTCATTCAGGGACTAAAAGTGTCAAAAAGTGCACAAGTTTGCATTTTCGCGCATAACTTACGTTCTGAATACATCTGGACATCCAAAAATTTATGTAAGCATGACTACATTATATTTTAGTGTTCGCCTTAAGAAAAATCCATTCGTCGCGTCATTTGGATCGTTTTTCGCGCTTATACGCATTCCGTCGTAATTAAGCGAACATCGCGTTCGTACGACCAAACGAACCATCCTCCGACATATTTTTGAACATGTTTCATGTCCACAATGTTTAGGCAACATTTTAGGGCCTTAAAGTTGGCTTTACGGGCCTTAGAAGTGTCGGAAAAGGGCCTTAAACACGTGCAGGGACTGAAACTGTCATTTCTGAAACAAGTTTGCTGATCAGACAGGCCAAAGCGGCCCGCATTGTGTTTGGAACATCCTGAAGCGGGCCGCATCCGAGTATCAGACCAGATTAAATGGTTTTAACAGCTGGTTGCAGCTGTTTTGCACTTCCAAAACCCCTCCCACATGTCAAATCCCTATGGTGTGTGCATTTTGAGGCACCATAACATCCCGACAAGTGTACGGCCTTGATCGTTTCCCCTTTTCCAAGAAACGATCTTAACGGTTCTCCGAATACTATAAATACCCCACCCCCCATTGTTCATAATCACTAGAAATTCACTTTGAGAAACTCTAAGTTGAAACATTTGTTTCATACCTGAGATTTTCGAATTGAGTTTAGCATTCGGGGACCCTGGGTTAGTATTCTTTCGTTCTTTTCCTTATTTTTACTGCTTTTCGAGTCAGAAAGTCAAACTTTGTTTGACTTTCAGCGTTGACCAGTAATGGTCAATGCGAAGTTCGTTTGAACTTCGCAACGTGAGTGTAATCACGTTGGTCATAGTCCTTTGGGACTATGCCCACTGATTACCACGTTGTCTAGAGTCGTAGGGTAGGCGATCTAATAAATCGCCTATACCTTCGAACTCGACCCATTTGGTCGATCATTAGGATCCGACCAAATACATTAGGTGACCATAGTAGGTAGGGAATAACCTTCCGAGGTTATACCCTATGGTCACATCGTTTAAGTAGTTGTATGATAGGTAGTTTATATGCCTTAGGTAAATTACCAGAATACCCTTTTCATGCATAATTGGTAATTTAGCATATGTAACCTAAACTTTTGCCACATAACTGATTATGTAACATGTTTAGGCATATAACACTTGTCATAGGGCTGGTTAGGCGTTCCGAACGCGTTTTACGCGAACGACGCGTTAAAGTAGCATAAGCTTCCTAAACGGGTTGTAATGGGTCGATAAGACTTAGGTCAAGTTTCATTTAGCATGTAGGCTTTGTTAAACCATATCACATGAGTTCCTACACTCATTTGGTTTACAAACCCTAATGCTACCCAGTCTTCTGATTTAGGTCCGGTTTATTAACATAGTTACCTATATTAGGTGCCGTTTGATTCCGTGATCTATAGCATTACTCGGTGGTCATCTTTAGACAACTGAGCAATATCAAGTGAGTACATAGAACCCCCTCTTTTAAATGTTTTCAAGGTGTTTATGTGAGTACATAGACCCCTCTTTTACTGTTTTCCAAACTGTTTTGGGGTGGAACACATGTGCCTACTTGTTACTTTCATGCTTTCCTGTTTTCACATCATATACCGACTATGTTTGTTAGTACATTATAGTACATTGATTTACATGACTTTTATGCTATGTATGTTGACTGATAACATGCTAAGCACATTGATTTACATTACCTTTCTGCTACGTATGTTGACTGATAGCATGCTAGCACATTGATTTACATTACCTTTCTGCTACGTATGTTGACTGATAGCATGCTAGCACATTGATTTACAAGACTTTTCTACTTTGTATGTTAACTTAGCATACTTAGTACATTGTTTTCATATGACATGTATACAACTACTATGACATTTGGTTTGCACAAACGGGTCTTTATTACGTTCATTAACATTTGCTACGCCGCTCGGGAGTAAGTAGTGGTACCATAGGACTTGACAAATCCCATTCCTGACATCCCGGGTTTGTTTGGATGTAAGGAATGACTGAATCCGAATACAATTCTTTTGATAACCTTGACTGAAAGGGTTATCCGACTGTCTCAAGGCTTGAATGTATGCGTTAACTTACCACATAAATGTTTGTATCAATGTATCATGCATCACTTTACAAAACATAACTTTTTGATATATTCAAAATACTTTGTTTTGTACATTTTTACTTATGGTTTAAGTAGTCTTATTTTACTTACCATACACAACATTTGTTACACATTACTTGACTACTTTTGGACTTATAAACATTTGACATGGTTTATACAAGGACTTTTGACTATTGGTTTAAACATAGACATCTTACATTGTTTGGTTTGGTTTGATTAATTGATTAAGTAACGATGCGTATGTAATACGATACAAGCATGGTGGATACGCCGCTGGTACTTCCTATATATAAGTGTTTGTATGGTAATATATATCGTAGCGTTATTTGAATCATTTCAGTTTGATACATATAACATTTTATACAAATAACATACTTTTCACAATACATTGTTTTACAAACAACTTATCTTATACAAACTCAGTTTACAATGGTTATCCATTTAACCATACACTATTCTCTTATTTATACATATCATCTGATCTTATCGTTTTTCAAGTGATTTACAAAACAAATCAAATTACAAGGTTCATGACGAAACATTTTCTCAAACACAAGTCATGAATCTTATTTTCACAAACCTATGTATCTCACAGGCATTTTTATGCTGACGTACCTATTTTCACATGTGTTTTCAGGAGCTTTTCCATAGGATGTTGATCATGATACTAGGGCGGACCTGTGCCTTAGAGACTTTAAAAGAAGATAGACTATGTTTAATTATGTTCTGAACTCTTTAATTTCCTGTTAGAAACAATGTAACACCTTTGTTTATAAATAAAATACAACTTTGCTTGCCATGGGTTTGAAACAATTAATTCTGTTACAACACTCCCCGATGTTTCCGCCACGTTTCGTATGTTATACGTGGTCGGGGTGTGACATATCGTCTCCAGGATGAAGCCACTCAAGAATCACCAAAGGAGACCGAAGCCAAGCCTTCACCAAAACCAAAGAAACGTAAAGCTTCAAAGAATCCTGCAGCGGTTGCACCAAAACAGGCAAGACCTAGCCAAGTGACAGCACCACCAGCCAAGAAACCAATCGAGGAATCAAAGACCATGGATGATCGATCCCCTAAGAAGTTAAAGAAGCGAAAGGCTTCTCAGAACTTCGCCGTGGTCGCTCACAATGGTCAAGCCGTCCCCAACCAACCAGCTCAACCCCCTGCTAGGAAGCCATACAAAGGAACTGCTCCTTTGTGCAAACGATGCAACCGTCATCATTCAAACCTCTTACCCTGCTTCAAATGTACCTACTGTGGACGGTGGGGAAATCTGATTAACATATGCCACTTTGCTATCCAAAACAAAGCTGCTATAAACATTGCTGCTACCCAACCCCAAGTCAACCCTACTCAAGCTCGTTTTCCGTCTGGTACTTGCTACAACTGTGGCGAGACGAGCTATTTCAGGAACAAATGCTCAAAACTTGCTAATGCAAATCTGACCCTCGAATGAGCAGTTGGCTGATTAGAAGATGTTGCTATTTTATGCTTTTGTTTCATTTATTTTCTTGTAATGTGAAACAATCTGTTTTGTTCATAAATAAAAGTTGTTGTTCGCAATTCTGATTTACAAGTATAGTTACATGTGTGTATGGCATTTCCCTATAATACCTACATTAAGGAACTATGTTCCTTACAAACTACTCTTGCGAATTTCCCATTCTTGCGTTTGCTCATGATTCCCTTGGAAAATTCTAAGTACTCGTTTCATTCTAAGAAAACGAAGTACATGAAATAAAGTGACATTATGAGTAATCGTGCTTCTGCACATCGGTGCCTTTGAATCCTTGGTTAGATCACTAAGGGTATTTTCAAATCTCATACCCATTACGTTCTGATTTATTAACATGCATAACATAAGTTTTCAATGTATGCACTTTGGTTTAAACCTATCAAGCGCCTTGATCTATCCCTATAGATCTTTATTCCCAAAATATAGGCGGCTTCTCCAAGATCTTTAATGGAAAAACATCTTCCAAGCCAGGCTTTTACACCTTCCATGGTTGGAATGTCATTTCCAAATAGTAGAATGTCATCGACATACAATACTAAGAAAGTGACGGTGCTCCCACTAGCTTTCTTATACACACAAGTTTCATCGCCGTTCTTGATGAACCCAAAATTCCTAATCTCTTCATCAAGATGGTGATTCCAACTTCTCGATGCTTGTTTCAATCTATAGATTGATTTCTTTAACTTGCACACTTTGTTAGGATGTTTTGGATCGACAAAACCTTCAGGCTGAACCATATAGACATCTTCATCAAGATATCCATTGAGGAAAGCCATTTTGACATCCATTTGCCAGATCTCATAGTCATAATATGCAGCTATGGCAAATAATATCCTAATCGACTTTAGCATCGCCACGGGCGAGAAGGTCTCATCATAATCAACCCCTTGAGTTTGAGTGAAACCTTTTGCTACAAGTCTCGCTTTATAAGTATCCAAGTTACCATGCATATCCGTTTTCTTCTTGAAAACCCACTTACTTCCAACTACTTTGGAGTTAAGATGTGGCACAACCAATTCCCATACTTGGTTGTCATACATGGATTGCATCTCTACGTTCATGGCCTCAAGCCATTTGTCGCAATCGGATTTTGACATTGCATCATGGTATGTAGTTGGTTCATCTGAATCCACTACGTAGCATCCATCCATGAAAAATCCATATCTTTCAGGTGGATTACTAATTCTACCAGATCTGCGAACGTTTTGTGTATGTTGATCAACCATTTGATCATCTTCAACAACCTCTTGTTGAGTGCTAGTATCAACCAAACGTGTATCGGCTTGTGGTTCTTGATCCTCATCAAGTTCCACTGTTCTACTAGTTCCTTCCATAAGGAACTTATCTTCCAAGAACTTAGCCTTTCGAGCAACAAATACCTTTTGCTCTGTTGGATCGTAGAAATAATATCCTATATCATCTTTAGGATATCCTACGAAGATATACTTAGTGGATCGTACTTCTAACTTGTTTGGGGTGTATTGCTTCACATAAGCATCACAACCCCATACCTTCAAATATGATAATGATGGAACCGTTCCATGCCATATTTCAAAAGGTGACTTATCCACTTTCTTGGTTGGGGCCATATTTAATATACGAGCCGCGGAGAGCAAAGTGTAACCCCAAAATGATAGAGGTAATGTGCTTCTAGCCATCATAGATCGAACCATATCCAATAGAGTTCGATTCCTCCTCTCAGATACACCATTATGTTGTGGTGTTCCAGGTGGAGTAAGTTGTGAGATAATTCCACAACTCCTAAGATGATCTTGAAAAGCATCACTAAGGTATTCACCTCCTCTATCGGAACGAAGAACTTTGATTGTCTTGGTGAGTTGATTCTCTACTTCGTTTTGGAAGATTTTGAACATTTCAAAAACTTCATCTTTGTGTCTTAGCAAGTACACATAACCATAACGACTATAGTCGTCGGTAAAAGTTACGAAGTATCTTTCGCCATTCCTAGTCATTGGCTTAAAAGGACCACATACATCCGAATGTATGATGCCTAATGAATCTTTTGCCCTTTGGTTGGTGCCACTAAAGGGTTTCTTAGTCATTTTACCTTGTAAACAAGATTCGCATGTATCAAATGAACCAATTTCATTTGTTTCCAAAAGACCATTCTTTTGAAGTGTTTGCATGTGATTTCTGTTTATATGACCAAGACGACAATGCCAAAGATAGGTCTCACTCAAATCCATTTTGAGTTTCTTGGTGTTTGCTTGGTACATCGAATTATCAAATGATGTATCATCATGAACCAATTCATAAATACCATTTGAAGGCGTAGCTTTAAAGTAGAACATGTCATTCATCAAAGCATAAATTTCATTGTTCACAAACTTCAAATCAAATCCATATTGTCTTAAAAGGGAAACAGAAATAATGTTCCTAGTCAAACTAGGAGCATACAAAACATTTTTCAAACAAATTTCCAAACCACTTGGAAGTTTTAGAACATAGTCTCCTTGGGCTTCAACTTGAACTTTCGCTCCATTGCCCATGAAGAGACTAGTGTCTCCCTTCTTGTAATGCTTATTTCTTTTGAACCCCTGCAACGAATTGCAAATATGAGTTCCACATCCGGTATCTAATACCCATGTGTTAGAAGAAATAACATTTAGATCAATATGTATCCTAAAGATTGTACCTGAGGTTTGCCCCGCATCCCTCTTGTTTTTCAACTCTTTGAGATAGGTTGGACAATTCCTTTTCCAATGCCCTATCTCTCCACACGCTAAGCATGGATCGCTTGTGGCAACTTTTGCCTTCTTCTCTTTTGTTTTTGGTGGTTCTGCTTTAGCCTTTCTTTTTCCCTTCCCTTTGACGTGCCCCTTTCCCTTGGAAACATTTGCTTTGGTGTCGGGGTGATGCCCTTTCTTGCCTCCCTCATTGATCATTAGAACGGGTAAAGCCTTTTTACCCATTCCCGCTTCAGCCGTTTTGAGCATTGCATGAAGCTCACCAATGCTCTTGTCCCATCCATTCATGTTGTAATTCATAACAAAGCTCTCAAATTTCTTTGTTAAAGAGTTGAGGATCAAATCCGTAGCCAATTCTTTAGTGACAGGACAATTTAGCCTCTCGAGGCGATCAATGTGGCTTTTCATCTTAAGGACGTAAGATGAGACCGATTGGATTTCCTCCGTTTGACATGCATGAAGTGCTCGAACCGTTTCGAAGCGTTCTACCCTTGCTTGTTGTAGGAACATTTCCTTCAATTGGGTGATCATGTCGTATGCCCCATGATGGTCAAAGTCCTTTTGAATCTCGGGAATCATAGTTCCTAACATGAGGCATGAGGCTTGCATGGAGTCCTCGGTATACTTAACCCAATCATTGTAGGCTTCTACATCTTCCTTGTCAGGTTCATCGGGAATAGGATCGTCCAACACATAGGATAACTTCTCTTGCTTGAGAACAATTCTCAAGTTTCGAAACCAATCCATGAAGTTGTTATGGTTGATACAATCCTTTTCAAGAATGGTTCTTATTGATAGGTTACGGACGGTTTGGGTAATCGGGTTTGCATTGTTAGCGGCCATCTACAAAATTTAACAAAGTTCATTTTTAGTATTTTTGATATTATTAAAATTTTAATCATTAATACCCTTTTATGTCTCATAGACAATTAATAATTAAAATCTAGAATCCAACGTTACATTTAAATATTGGTTAGGTGACCTTTATCCCATTATTTAAATTAACAAGGTAGTCAACGTTTGACGATTGCAACCTTTTGCAACTTCTAGCCATATGGGATTGGTTAAACATCTTTATGTTTAGTTGGCATGTTTAATCCCATCAACACCTTTGTTCCCCATGCTTCGGTGACCCTAAGTTCATGGTTTCCAAATCAAGTCGTCCAACTTATACACACGTGTGAGTTTACACATATAAGTGGTTAGGTGACCTTTATCCCACAAACATGGTAACCCCACCTCAAATATACAAGTTCCCTCAAATGTGGTTAGGTGACCTTTATCCCACAAAGAGTTCCCAAGTGATTCGAGTGTTGTATAAAAGGATGGTGTTTGACTTGTTTTATAAAAGGGATTTTTATTTTCCAAAATTCTAGTTTAGAAAACTTTATGTACCATATATTTGCATGCATTCAAATCAATTGTACTTTAGTGAAAACCAATTTTCAAGGTTCTTTTAATAAAACCCATTTTATTATAAAATCATTAATTTTTAATAAAACCTTTTATTAACCGTTTTAATGATTTGTTAAGAACCAATTTTAAGCTTGTTACGGATTATTAGTTGTTAAGCATGCATATCCAAATATCATCCAAACAACCATAAATAAAAAAATAACCATACAAGCACAACACATGTCACACCCCGACCACGTAAAACAACAAAGCGTGGCGGAAACGTCGGGGAGTGTTGTAACAGAATTATCGTTTCATAACCATGGATACAAAAGTGTTTCGTTTTATTGATAATATTAAACATTAACATTGTTCTAACACATAGCAAACAAGTTTTATATCGACTATCATAGTTTTATGTCACTAAGGCCTCGTCCAGATCCTATGTGACGCATGCATCCTAGATCGTCAATCAAGCAACAACACCTGAAACATATGTAAAAACAAAGTCAGCAAAGAAATGCTGGCGAGTACATAGGTTTTATAGGAGTATCGGAATCATGGCTTCGTTTACATGTTGCAGTACTTTATTAGACTTCAAGAGTCAAAATACAAACCTCGTTTTGAAAAGCGTATTGCAACATAATTAACCAACTCAAACCAAATGGGTTATAGTTTATAAAATCTCATAGCCATGCTTCTTAACCCCAAAACGTTTTGTTTTAGAAAACCATCTTGTATAACATCTCGTAAAAACTCGTTAACAAAACTTGTATGTTACTTTGAAAACTTCGTTGTGTGACATCGTTTCGCTATCGTTTACCCAAGTGAACTAAATAACGCCACGGTATGTAATATGTTGAAAACACTTATATATAAGAAGTACCAGTGGCGTATCTACCATGTTTTCAGCATATCACACCCGTCCCGTTATCTAAACACTTATCCAAAAACCCATCGTTTATCCAATTCGTTTAACTCGTTCAATATCGTTCTCGTTTAAATCCCCCTTGTTTTAATTGTGAAAACTTATTTATGGTCGTCTCGCTAATAACATTCAAACCTTCGTGACTCGTCCTTCGTTCAACTCGTTCTCGCATTAACAAACCACCAAAGGGTAAGTTAACAATCATCAGATTCAGTCGTTACCCATAACACCCACACATAACCATGGGTGTAGTACAATAACGGGATTTGTCAGATCCTATGGTACCATAACCTAATACTGGTCGGCTTGATCAATGCTAATGAATGTCATTCGTTATGTAACTACAACCAACAAGTTCGTTCACATTATCGAAATCGTTATTAGTTTAGTATACATCGTTCTAATCATTTTTGAAATTCGTTCACATTATCTAAATCGTTATTAGTTTAGTATACATCGTTCTAATCATTTTTTAAATCATCGTTTAAACCTTGAAAACATTTAGTACATATGAATCACCCCAAAATAATTGAAAATAGTAAAATAGGGGAACTATGTACTCGCATGTAGTGCAAAGTATCCTCAATCAATAGTACTTCAACAAACTCGAGTAAACCAGAGAATTCAAACAGCACCTAGTAATCGAATCACTAGTCAAACAATAGACGCCTAAATTGGAAGTTCGGACAGAATGAGGTCTTGTAAACCAAATGAGTGTTGGAACTCATGTGATATGGTTTAACAAAGCCTACATTCTAAATCGGAACCTAACCTAAGTGCTTTCGACCCATCGCGACCCATTAAGGTAACTTACGCTACTTTAACGCGTCGTGTGCGCATAAGCGCGTTCGAGACGTCTAACTAGTCCTATGACAGGTATTATATGCCAGAACGTGTTTAATCATGTTACATAATCAGCTATGTGACAGAATTTTAGGTTACAGATGCTTAATTACCAATTATACATGAAAAGGGTATTTTGGTAATTTACCTCAGGCATATAAACTACTTATCATACAACTAACTAAACTAGGTGACCATAAGGTATAACCTCGGAAGGTTATTCCCTATGCTACTATGGTCACTAAACATGTTTGGTCGGATCCTAAGATCGACCAAACGGGTCGTTTTCGAAAGTCTAAGCGGGTGTTTAGTCCGCTTGACTTACGACTCTACACAAGCACTAATCTAAAAAGTGACGAGCTAAACATGCTAGAACAGGTTTAGTTAAGTTAGAAAACAGATTTGGATATCAAAACAAACGGTTTTGATATCCTAGAGTAGTTTGGTTACAAAATACGCGTAAATGAGCATTTTGGCCGAAACTTCGACTCGTCACTGAGCCTAGATAACGTGGAAATCAGTAGGTATAGTCACTAGGGACTATATCCATCGTGATTACGCTCACGTTATGAAGTTCAAACGAACTTCACATTGACCATAAACTGGTGAATGCATAAAGTCAAACGCAGTTTGAATTTAACGTTAAAACAAAAGAAAAGAACGAAAGAACACTTACAGAAGGTCCCCGTAAGCTAATCCTGATCCAAATAGCTCAGGTATGAAGCAAGGGCTTCAACTTAGAGCACTTTAGATCAGATTTTTGTGAGGAAGAAGTGAAATTATGGTGGGTATTTATAGGAAATGGACCACCGTTAGGATCGTTTCTCGTAAACCGTGATTCAATCTCATCCCTACACTTGTTGCAACACTAAGGTACAACAATTGGCCCCCCATTATCAGGAATCAACATGTGGTAGTGGGTTTAGGAGTGTGTAACAGCTGCTAACAGGCTGTTTAGAAGCTTCTGATGTTCTGGCATAGGCTTACGGACCGTATAGTCCTCCCCTTACGGTCCGTAAGGACCTTGCAGACCAGCAGGTTTCAGTTATTTACAGTTTAGCCCCTGCACCATGTTTCATTGCGTAACGACACTTTTAACACCCGTCAAACCCAATTTCAAGCTTCACAATGATGTTAAAACATAGGGAACATGAAATATGCTTGAAAACATCACGGGTGTCGGTTCGTTTGGCCGTACGGTTGCGTTGTTCGGTTAATTACGACGGAAGTCGTAACGAACGCGAAAACAGTCCAAATTGCGCAACGAATGGATTTTTGACAAGCCAATCACTAAAACATAATATTTTAATGATCACATAAATTTTTGGATATCCGGATGTATTCAGAACGTAAGAAATGCGCGAAAGTGCAAACTTGTGCACTTTTTGACGCTTTTAGTCCCTATTGATCAATAAAGTTTGTTTTAGCATACCGAACCCCTCAAAGCCTATTTCTAAGCTATGTAAAGGATATTTAGGGTATGTTTAACTTATGATCAAGTTCTGGAATGTTCATTACCATATAAATCGGTATAGTTTCACAATTTGACACAAATAGTCCCCGCGATCGAACAAACTTGATTTCAACACACTAAACCATCCAAAACTTATTTCTAAGTTATGTGGAGGTTGTTAAAGATATGTTAAGCCTATTTCACCATCCTGGAGTGTTTGTTGCATTAAACTGGTTATATTTACGCATCAGTGCGCGTATAACCTTCCAGAAAGCGATTTAAAGCTTTAAATCAGAATCGAATAGAATTGTAAAATCACCAAACACAAATACACACATAGAAACACAAAAACACATATAATAACACCAAAGCACATTGTTTTATTAATAATCATCATTGTTTTACATCGTACATCGATTACAGAGCACAGTTGTCACAGTCTCCCCTACTTCAGGAAATTTCGTCCCAAAATTTTAACTAGAGGAAGCTTGTGAAAACAAATGCAGATATTTCGCCTTAATTTGGTCCTTATGTTCCCAAGTAAACTCTGGGCCACGTTTGGACTCCCAACGAACTTTAACCAAATGAATCTGTTTGTTCTTCAACTGTTTGAAAGTACGGTCCACTATCTCCACGGGTTTCTCGACAAAGTGCATCGTTTCATCGATTCGGATCTCGTCGAGAGGAATGTGGAGATCAGCGTCAGCTAAACACTTTCGCAAATTGGACACGTGAAAAGTCGGGTGAACATTTCCAAGCTCTGGAGGTAGCTCTAGACGATAGGCAACCTTTCCAATTCTTTCCACAATCTTAAATGGTCCCACATATCGAGGTGCAAGTTTTCCTTTCTTTCCAAATCTCACGACTCCCTTCCAAGGTGAAACCTTGAGTAGGACACGATCTCCGACTTGAAATTCTAAGGGCTTGCGTCACATATCCGCATATCTCTTTTGACGGTTTCGAGCTGTCACAAGATTATCGCGGATTTTCTTGATTTTGTCTGTTGTTTCCAACAGACAGGTGAACGACATTTTCGACCGTAGAGAGCCTCGAATGGTGCCATATTAATGCTAGCATGATAACTATTGTTGTAAGAGAACTCGATCAGTGGCAAATGAGAATCCCAATTACCACCAAAGTCTATTACGCATGCTCTAAGCATATCCTCCAAAGTTTGAATCGTTCTCTCAGATTGACCATCTGTTTGGGGATGATAAGCAGTGCTTAGATTCAGTTGGGTTCCCAAAGCAGATTGCATGGCCTTCCAGAAATGAGATGTAAATCGAGCATCACGATCAGAGACGATATCCAAGGGAACACCATGTCGTGATACAATCTCATCAACATAAATCTTTGCAAGCTTATCAGCAGATAGATCCTCGCGAATCGGAAAGAAATGAGCTGATTTCGTTAATCGATCGACAAAACCCCAAATAGCATCATGACCTTTAGACGTACGCGGTAACTTAGTGATGAGATCCATTGCAATGCTCTCCCACTTCCAAACCGGTATCTCTGGTTGTACAAGCAAGCCAGAAGGTCGTTGATGTTCGGCCTTGACTTTGAGACAAGTTAGGCATTTCGATACATATAAGGCAACATCCTTCTTCTTACCAGGCCACCAGCACTGAGTACGAAGATCCTTGTACATTTTATCAGCACCAGGATGGATAGAATATCGAGACTTATGAGATTCATCCATTACCATGGTGCGAAGATTGTCTTGTTTCGGAATCCACAATCGATCCTTAAAATAGAGCAAACCATCGTCTTTTGCTTCGAGCTTAAGCTCAAGTTGACATGGTAATTCATTACCTATCAAATTTTGTGAAACACAAAATTGCTGAGCTTGAAGAACACGAGTTTGAAGATCAGATAGTGTTTGAATAGAATGAAGCTTGACTCGTTCCTTTCGACTAAGCGCATCGGCTACAACATTCGCCTTACCAGGGTGGTAGCGAATCTCGCAGTCATAATCGTTCAAGAGTTCAACCCAACATCGTTGCCTCATATTCAGCTCTTTCTGATTAAGAATATGCTGGAGACTTTTGTGGTCTGTGAAAACCACACACTTCGTTCCATAGAGGTAGTGTCTCCAGATTTTTAGCGCGAAAACCACAGCTCCTAACTCAAGATCATGAGTTGTGTAGTTCTTCTCGTGAACTTTCAGCTGCCTAGATGCATATGCAATAACCTTACCTCGTTGCATAAGGACGCAACCAAGGCCTAAGTTGGACGCATCGCAATAGACAACGAAATCGTCGCTTCCCTCGGGCAGATATAGAACAGGAGCATTACATAACTTCTGCTTCAGCGTTTGGAACGCTCCTTCTTGCTTGGGTCCCCACTCGAAAGGCTTATTCTTCTGAGTCAAAGCAGTGAGTGGAACCGCAATCTTCGAGAAATTTGAAATGAATCGACGATAATAACCAGCAAGACCAAGAAAAGATCGGATCTCTATAGGCGTCGTCGGTGTATTCCAGTCCTTAATAGCAACAATCTTGGATGGATCCACATGAATACCCTGCTCGTTGACAATATGAGCCAAGAATTGAACTTCTTTAAGCCAAAATTCATACTTGGAGAATTTAGCAAAAAGTTGTTCCTTCTTCAGGAGTTCCAATGTTAAGCGAAGGTGTTGCTCATGCTCGACTCGAGACTTTGAATAAATGAGAATATCGTCGATGAACACAATAATGAACTTGTCCAAATAAGGTTTGCAGACTCTATTCATTAAGTCCATAAAGATAGCTGGAGCATTCGTCAAACCAAAAGGCATGACAGTGAACTCGTAATGCCCATATCTTATACGGAAAGCAGTTTTGGGAATATCCTCTTCGAGAACACGAAGTTGATGATACCCAGAACGCAGATCGATCTTGGAAAAACACGAAGCACCCTGCAGCTGATTGAAGAGATCATCAATTCAAGGTAGGGGATATCGATTCTTGATGGTGAGCTTATTAAGCTCACGATAATCGATACACATTCGAAAAGATCCATCTTTCTTTTTCACGAAGAGGACAGGAGCTCCCGAAGGTGAAAAGCTCGGTCGGATAAATCCTTTATCAGATAACTCTTGAAGCTGTTTCGATAACTCTTGCATCTCCGACGGTGCAAGACGATAAGGTTCTTTTGCAATCGGGTTGGCATTGGGTACAAGGTCAATATGAAACTCGACTTGACGAACTGGAGGCAAACCAGGCAGTTCATCAGGAAACACCTCTGGATAATCCCGAACAATCAGAATATCCTGAATACTCTTGCTCTTGTCTTTCTCCTCGGTGACATGTGCCAGAAAAGCAACATATCCTTTTCGCAAATAACTTTGGGCCTTTGTACACGACATAAGCTTCAAACCACCTGAGGGTTTCTCGCCATGAATCTCCAAAACATCGCCAGAAGACAAAGGAATACGAACAATCTTATCGAAACAAACCACCTCAGCATGGTGTTTGGCTAACCAGCCCATCCCCACGATAATATCGAAACTCCCAAGTTGCATCGGCGTGAGGTCAATGGGAAAAAGATGGTTATCAAGGTTCAACTGAAAATTACGAATAACAGAATCGAGAATAATAGGTTTACCAGTAGCAACTTCGACAGATAAGGGTTTCCTCAGTTTAGTTCTAGGTATCGCAAGTAAAGCATGAAAGTAACAAGTAGGCACATGTGTTCCACCCCAAAACAGTTTGGAAAACAGTAAAAGAGGGGTCTATGTACTCACTTGAGATTGCTCAGATGTCTAAAGAAAATCACCAAGCAACGCTAGAGATCTCGGAATCAAACGGCACCTAATATAGGTAACTATGTTAATAACCGGACCTTAATCGGATGATTGGATAGCATTAGGGTTTGTAAACCAAATGAGTGTAGGAACTCACGTGATATGGTTTAACAAAGCCTACATGCTAAATGAAACTTAACCTAAGTCTTATTGACCCATTATGATCCGTTTAGGTAGCTTATGCTACTTTAACGTATCGTGCGCGTGAAACGCGTTCGGACCGCCTAACTAGTCCTATGACAAGTATTATATGCCTAAACATGTTAAATAATCAGTTATGTGACAAAAGTTTAGGTTACATATGCTAAATTACCAATTATGTATGAAAAGGGTATTCTGGTAATTTACCTAAGGCATATAAACTACCTATCATACAACTACTTAAACGTCGTGACCATAAGGTATAACCTCGGAAGGTTATTCCCTACACTATGGTCACCTAATGTATTTGGTCGGATCCTAATGATCGACCAAACTGGGTCGGGTTCGAAGGTATAGGCGATTTATTAGATCGCCTACCCTACGACCCTAGACAACGTGGTAATCAGTAGGCATAGTCCCAAGGGACTATGACCATCGTGATTACAATCACGTTGCGAAGTTCTAACGAACTTCGCATTGACCATTACTGGTCAACGCTGAAAGTCAAACAAAGTTTGACTTTCTGACTCGAAAAGCAGTAAAAATAAGGAAAAGAACGAAAGAATACTTACGAAGGGTCCCCGAATGCTAATCTAGATCAATATAGTTCAGGTATGAAACAAAGGTTTCAACTTAGAACACAATTAATCAGATTCTAGTGAGAAATAAGGTTGGGGTAATGGGGTATTTATAGTTTTCGGTGAACCGTTGAGATCATTTCATGGAAAAGGAGGCACGATCAATACCGTACACTTGTCGGAATGTTATGGTGACTAATTTGGCCACTCACCATAAGGTATCAACACTTGGCAAGGGAAATGGGAGTGGAAACCAGCTGCAAACAGGCTGTTCTGAACATTGAATCTGGTCTGCAGACTCCTAGCGCACCGTTACACTTATATTGTAGCGGTGCGCTAGCACCTAGTTTGGCAGAATTGCATTTTCAGTCCCTGCACCTTGTTTCAGCCATTTCCGACACGTTTAAGGCCCGTTAACCCCATTTCAAAGCTCTAAAATGAAGTTAAAGTATAGGGAACTTAAAATGTGTTAAAAAATATCTCGGATGTCGGTTCGTTTGGCCGTACGGTCGCGATGTTCGGTTAATTACGACGGAATGCGCACAAGCGCGAAAAACGATCCAAATGGCGCGACGAATGGATTTTTCTTATGGCGAACACTAAAATATAATATAGTCATGCTTACATAAATTTTTGGATGTCCGGATGTATTCAGAACGTAAGTTATGCGCGAAAATGCAAACTTGTGCACTTTTTGACACTTTTAGTCCCTGAATGTCCCAAAAGTTTATTTTAGCACACCAAACCCCTCAAAGCCTATTTCTAAGCTATGTAAAGGATATTTAAGGTGTGTTTAACTTATGGTCATGTTCCGGAATGTTCGTTACAGTTCAAATTGACATACTTTCGCAGTTTGTCATATTTAGTCCCTGTAAGCGAATTAACTTGTTTTTTTTTGCCATACCAAAGCCTTCAAAACTTATTTCTAAGTTTATGTAAAGGTTATTTAAGGTATGTTGAGTATATGTTGATGTTCCGGAGTATTTCTCGCATTAAACTGAGTACGTTTACGCACTAGTTTGCGTATAACTTTCCAGAAAGCGATGTAGAGTTTGAAATTACAAAAAAATCAAAACATGAAAAATGTATAACATAACAAAACAAACATTGGGATCAAATAACATTGTTTTATTGATAACAGAATTGTTCATAGTGATTACAAGCACAGTTGTTACACCTTGGAGGCGTGACATGCCCAGGATCATAGCCACCAATCATATTGAACAAAGTAGTAAGATATTTTATAAAATCCAACACAATACAATTGGTGTCAAAACATAGTTTACAGCGGAAGCATAAAACCAAAAACATAAGTTTAATATTTTCCCACAACGACCACGTCTTCTTGTGCAAGCTCCTTA
This sequence comes from Helianthus tuberosus, assembly GCA_030545235.1. Lineage (NCBI taxonomy): Eukaryota > Viridiplantae > Streptophyta > Magnoliopsida > Asterales > Asteraceae > Helianthus > Helianthus tuberosus. Next base: position 110,399,626 of record CM060357.1, read on the forward strand.
AGCTAGGGATCTAACGACCTGCAAGGCATGTAACAACGAGTCAACAACAAAGTTGAGTGAATTCACGGTTTCTGTTCTCTGGCTTACTAGCCCGTAGGATTATCCCGAATATTTGTTTTGTTGTCCCTACCCAATCCAGGGAGGACAAACGTACGTTATTCTGCACTCTGGAGAATACGCAAGTTTTAATACTGGCATCCTCCCCACAGAGGATGGCCGTGCCTTGTAGAAAATCTATGAACTCACCTTGTTTTAACAAGCTTCCCGATTCTAACTCTTCTGAGAATTAACATCTATTTTGGTATGAGGTAGAGTTTAGCCTACTGATAAGCTTAATAACCTAATTTGCACACGAACTAGGTAAGTAATTAATACAGCTTTTACGATAACTCACGAGATCAAACCCTCACAACAAATGACAAAGTGCGATACTTAAACATCCATCGATTTAACGACGAATGACAAAGTATAAACCCAATTTGAGCAGCACTTAAACATCTATCGGATAGTTTCAATCGATCGGACATTTAATCGTAGAAGCGATCGAATTAATACCCTGTATCGTAGCAGATTTCAAACTTATGTGTGTGTTTTGATAGTAAACAGAGCGTAACTCAGTGTATATTTCGACTTTTTACGTCGTTCAAGCGCCCAATTTCAAGTCCCAAACTCTACTATTTATACACAAATTTTGACCAGCTTACGCACCGTAAGCCTAATCCCTTACGGTGCGTAAGGGACACCTATTTACTATAGGTTAGCCACGTGTGGGTGTAGGCTTGCTGAGTTGACAGATTCTTAAAATTCTATTTCGACAGCGAATTAAGTGGATAATCGTCAATAGAAAAATACCCCCCCCCCCCGAGTTTTAGGGGACCTGATCCTGATTCTGATTGTTCTGGAAATTTCAGGGTTTATGCAGAATCTCTTGGGTTTCTTAATTAGGGTTTCCTATTGGACTAAATATAATACTAAATAGGACTTTTTAGTGAGAGTTGTTACAGTTTAATTTATAACTTTTATAAATTAAACATTAAATGTTTACAAGACTTTATTTAACAAATCATAACCTTTTATAATGTTATTTAACCCATTAAATAACATGATAAAATATTCTCTCAAAATAAATTATCCATATAATTTATTAGTTTCTCAAGTGCAATTATTTAGAAAACCAATTTCTAAATATTCTAAGTGTTAATATTTATTTGTTTGATCATATCATAAATAAATATTATAGGTGTTTTCTAGCTTGTTATTGGGTATGACCCGACTTGGATCATGACGTACTAGCCACATCAATTTAATATGTGTCTTGGGCATACAGAGTCCAACAATCTCCCACTTGCACAAGATACATAGAAGATTGATGCAAGTAGTAAATAACGCCTAACAACGGTTTACTACCCCTAATACGTATGACGAAGTGCCATTCAATAACATCATCCCCTTCAAGTCCCTTACTTGAAACTGATTTAGGTGAATCTATCATTTATCCTTTCATTACAGATGTCATGTCAAATCCAGAGACATAGTGTGATCATTCTCTGTTGATTTAACTTTAGCAGGCCTTAGACATCTTACTCTCAACGAATAAGAGGAACAAATCCCTTCTTGACTACATACTTCTCTCACAATCACCTCGTACCACACCTGAGCTTAGCCTTATGTACTGTCTTATTACAGACAGCGAAGAACTAAGTCAAGGTATAATATTTGGTGAATATCAAGACCCAATATGTATCTCAGGTCAGAGGATACTATGATATTCGCCTTTGCTCAAATTTACTTATGATCAATCACAAATGATTCCATACAGTAATATTTGAGAGCAGGTCAGTCCAATATTTGTATCCCACAAATATCTATGAACTTTGGCAGCAACACTTTGCTCTATATTCATACCTAATGAATATCCACCAATCCAAGTTCGTAATAGTCTTACATTCATATTTGTTCCCACAAGTATGATCGACCATGGACATTTAGAATAATTAATTTATTCACGGATTTAAACATGCTAAAATGGAACAAAACTCAAAATACCATAAAAGAGTTAAAATAACAATTGTTCCAATATCCAAATACAAAATAGATCAAATCCAATCACTAGAATATCGAAGTCCTAAGGCACAAGTATGACCCTCATGATTTGGCCGTTTAAGGAGCTTCGTGAGTGGATCCGCAATGTTTTGATCGGTGTGAACTCTGCGAATACATATCTTTCCCTTTTCAACTCCATCCCTTACGTAGTTAAATCTCCGCTCAATGTGCCTAGTCTTTTGATGTGCACGAGGTTCCTTGATTTGAGCAATCGCACCCTCGTTATCACAAAAGATATCTAGGGGGTCTTGAATGGTAGGGACGAGGTCGGCAATGAACTTCTTTAACCATGCAGCTTCTTGTGCTGCCAATGAAGCGGCGATGTATTCTGATTCTGTAGTGGACAATGCTACAACATCCTGCTTCGAGCTCTTCCAAGAGACTGCAGCTCCATTCAAAATGAAGACATACCCAGATTGTGATCGAGAACCATCTCGATCAGTTTGGAAACTCGCATCCGTGTAACCCTTTACAACGAGTTCCTCTTCACCAGATCCATATATTAGAAACATATCCTTAGTCCTCCTAAGGTATGTGACACCTGTGTCACTGTGACCATCAAACAAATACCAAACCAATGAAATATTGTATTTCATACTTGGGATTTGCATAAATATGTGTATCTTTTTGCACATATCAATTGTTGTTCGATTTAAGCTTTAATTCGCTTTCTGGAAGGTTATACGCGCACTAATGCGTAAATATAACCAGTTTAATACAACGAACACTCTGGAATAGTGAAATAGGCTTAACACACCTTAAATAACCTTTACATAACTTAGAAATAAGTTTTGAAGGCTTTGGTATGGCAAAATCAAGTTAATTCGCTTACAGGGACTAAACTTGACAAACTATAAAAGTATGCCAATTTGAACTGTAACAGACCTTCCGGAACATGACCATAAGTTAAACATACCATAAATATCCTTTACATAGCTTAGAAATAGGCTTTGAGGGGTTCGGTGTGCTAAAATAAACTTTTGGGTCATTCAGGGACTAAAAGTGTCAAAAGGTGCATAAGTTTGCACTTTCGCGCATAACTTACGTTCTGAATACATCCGGACATCCAAAAATTTATGTAAGCACGAAAATATTTTATTTTAGTGTTTGGCAAAAGAAAAATCCATTCGTCACGCAATATGGATCGTTTTTCGCGCTTATGCGCATTCCGTCGTAATTAAGCGAACATCGCAACCGTACGGCCAAACGAACCGATATCCGAGATGTTTTCAAGCATATTTCATGTTCCCTATGTCTTAACATCATTTTGGAGCTTGAAATTGGGTTTGACGGGTGTTAGAAGTGCCGTTACGCAACGAAACAAGGTGCAGGGACTGAAACTGACAATTCTGCATAGTTGTTGGCTTACGGACCGTAAGCCATGACCCTTACGGTCCGTAAGGGGTCCCCAGAACAGCAGATCAGTTTAAACAACTGTTGCCTCTTTAGGATAATGAGGGGCCAATTTGCACTTGCCTCTTCAGGATAATGAGGGGCCAAATTGGTGTTCCATGGGAATTTCAACAAGTGTATGGATGAGATCAAAGCACGTTATTCGATAAACGATCCTAACGGTTCTACCACATCTATAAATACCCAACCCTTTAACAACTGAAAACCCACAAATCTGATCTAAAAGCTCTAAGTTGAAGCCATTGCTTCATACCTGAGCTATTCGATCAAGATTTACTAGCGGGGACCCGTTGTAAGTGTTCCTTCGTTCTTTTATCGCTTTTCGAGTCCGAAAGTCAAACTATGTTTGACTTTCTACGTTGACCAGTTTATGGTCAACATGAAGTTCGGTTGAACTTCATAACGTGAGCGTAATCACGATGGTTATAGTCTCTTGTGACTATACCTACTGATTACCACGTTATCTAGGCTCAGTGACGAGTCGTAGTTTCGGCCAGAATGCGCAGTTACGCGTATTTTGTAACCAAACTACTCTTGGGTATCAAAACCGTTTGTTTTGATACCAAACCTGTTTTCTAAACTTAGTTAAGCATGTTTTAACATGCTTAGCTCGTCACTTTTAGTTTAGTGCTTATATAGGGTCGTAAGGTAAGCGATCTAAACAATCGCTTATACTTTCGAACCCGACCCGTTTGGTCGATCATTAGGATCCGACCAAACAAATTAGGTGACCATAGTTGTATAGGGAATAACCTTCCGAGGTTATACCTTATGGTCACATCGTTTGAGTAGTTGTATGATAGGTAGTATATATGCCTTAGGTAAATTACCAAAATGCCCTTTGAACACCAAAATTCATTTTAAGCATATGTAACATAAATTTTGGTATCTAAACTGATTTGGCAACAATATTAGACATGTTAAGGCATATTTTACTTATCATAGGGCTAGTTAGGCCTTCCGAACGCATTTTACGCGAACGATGCGTTAAAGTAGCATAAGCTACCTAAACGGGTCGTAATGGGTCGTAAGCACTTAGGTTAGGTTTCATTTTGGTATGTAGGCTTTGTTAAACCATATTACATGAGTCTCCATACTCGTTTGGTTTACGAACCCTCATTCTATCCAAATCCTCCGATTTAGGTCCGTTTATTAATGTAGATACCTATATAGGTGCCGTTTGATATTCGTGATCTTCTAGCCTTGCTTGGTGGATATCTAAAGTCTATTGAGCAATCAAGTGAGTACATAGACCCCTCTTTTACTGTTTTCCAAACATTTTGGGGTGGAACACATGTGCCTACTTGTTACTTTCATGCTTTCCACGTTTTCATATCAGATACTTGTTATGTTCATTAGTACACTTATAGTACATGATTTCATTGTGTTTTTGCTATGTATGTCTTTTGTTGCATACTTAGTACATCATTTTACATTACATTTTATGCTATGTATGCCCATTGTGTGCATACTTAGTACATTGTTTTACATTACATTTTATGCTACGTATGCCCATTGTGTGCATACTTAGTACATTGTTTTACATTACGTTTTATGCTATGTATGTCCATTGTGTGCATACTTAGTACATCATTTTACATTACATTTTATGCTATGTATGCCCATTGTGTGCATACTTAGTACATTATTTTACATTACATTTTATGCTATGTATATCCATTGTGTGCATACTTAGTACATTTGTTATTCATCACATGCTTACATTTTAGTATGACATTTGGTTTGTTTAAATGGGACAATACACATTCATTAACACCGATCATGCCGCTCGTTAGTAGGTAATGGTACCATAGGACTTGACAAATCCCGTTCCTGAACCCTAGGTTTGTTTGGGTGGAAGGAATGACCGAATCCGAAGATATAATATAGATAGACCTTTAAATTCGTTTAGGGGTTTATCGCCACAGTCACAAGGCTTGGATGTATGCATTTTCACAATACCGCATAGATGTTTATATCTGTATAGCATGCATTTGTTTCACAAAACATAACTTTGATTTAAACCATGTTTTACTTCAATACCTTGTTTTTGTGCATTTTACATATGGTTTAGTCGATATATTTCACTTACCATACATGATATTTTGGATACACATTACATGATTTGCATTAGACATAAACATTTTGACATTGATATACACAATTCATGATTTACATTAGACATAGACATTAGACATGGTTTTCACACAAACATTTTGACATTTGATTATACATAAACATTTTACTTTGGTGGTTTGGTTTGAGTAAGTGATTTAAGTAACGAGGCGTGTGTAATATGATACAATCATGGTGGATACGCCGCTGGTACTTCCTATATATAAGTGCTTGTATGGTATTACATATCGTAGCGTTATTTGAATCATTTCAATTTAGACATATAACATTTTATACAAATAACATACTTTTCACAATACATTATTTTACAAACAACTTATCTAATACAAACTCATTTTACTTGGTTATTTACTTAACCATGTATTATTCTTTTATACATATATATCATTTGGTTTATTTATCACTTTTCAAATGATTTACAAGACAAACCAAATTACAAGGTTCATGACTAAACATTTTCTTAAACATAAGTCATGAATTCTATTTTCACAAAACCTATGTATCTCACAGGCATTTTTATGCTGACGTACCTATTTTCACATGTGTTTCAGGATATGATGCATAGGATTTATCAAGATACACTTAGGCGGACTTGGGCCTTAGTGACAATAAAAGATGCAAGACTAGTTATTTATGTTATATTTCTTTGATTGTCAAGACATTGTAACTCTTTTAATCAATAAAACAATATTTCAATTTCCATGTGTTATGAAACAATGATTCTGTTACAACACTCCCCGACGTTTCCGCCACGTTTTGTTGTTTTACGTGGTCGGGTGTGACAGAAAAGTTGGTATCAGAGCTCATGGTTATAGGGAATTAGGTTATTAGTAATTCTTTGACCTAGTCTATAACCTTCCTAGGACCCTAACGTGAGTTTACTTGCGTTTAGTCATAAAACAATACCGTCACCTATCCTTAGGCGACGACCACAACAAGAACACAAACTTCAAAACCGCTTTTGAAAACCAATCATCTATTCTAGGATGATTGATTACAAGGTTTTGAACCCTCAGTTACAAGGTTTTGAACCCTCTGTTATAAGGTTTTGAACCCCTTTGAATTTTCAAAATCTCGTCAAAGTTTGGGTCTTTTGATGTGAACACGTGCAATCTGGAAGAGTGGATGCCTGTACCCTAGGTGTTCTGTCTAAGGCTAGAGTGTTCGTACAAATCCACATAATCAGACCAGTCACTCTTACCTGGGAACTCTTGGGGTGAGTATCCACTTATAGGCTAAAGCATGTCTTCGCGATACATTAATATGACCCGCTTACTTTGATTAGTCACCGTCTCATTTGTTTGCCTTAGGTAACAAACAAATGATCGCAATTTCTATGCATTGTCGTTTTGTTTTATTTACCGATAACACTTCATTTGTTTCCTCATATATCTTTCTTTTCCTCCAGAATGTCTCTTCATCGCAATGACGCCCAGATATCCGAGCAGACAGCCAAATTTGCCCAGCGAATAGGTGAAGTAGTCCTGAAGACTGTCGAATTAGCTACTGCCATGTATCGTCTCCAGGATGAAGCCACTCAAGAATCACCAAAGGAGACCGAAGCCAAGCCTTTACCAAAACCAAAGAAACGTAAAGCTTCAAAGAATCCTGCAGCGGTTGCACCAAAACAGGCAAGACCTAGCCAAGTGACAGCACCACCAGCCAAGAAACCAATCGAGGAATCAAAGACCATGGATGATCGATCCCCTAAGAAGTTAAAGAAGCGAAAGGCTTCTCAGAACTTCGCCGTGGTCGCTCACAATGGTCAAGCCGTCCCCAACCAACCAGCTCAACCCCCTGCTAGGAAGCCATACAAAGGAACTGCTCCTTTGTGCAAACGATGCAACCGTCATCATTCAAACCTCTTACCCTGCTTCAAATGTACCTACTGTGGACGGTGGGGAAATCTGATTAACATATGCCACTTTGCTATCCAAAACAAAGCTGCTATAAACATTGCTGCTACCCAACCCCAAGTCAACCCTACTCAAGCTCGTTTTCCGTCTGGTACTTGCTACAACTGTGGCGAGACGAGCTATTTCAGGAACAAATGCTCAAAACTTGCTAATGCAAATCTGACCCTCGAATGAGCAGTTGGCTGATTAGAAGATGTTGCTATTTTATGCTTTTGTTTCATTTATTTTCTTGTAATGTGAAACAATCTGTTTTGTTCATAAATAAAAGTTGTTGTTCGCAATTCTGATTTACAAGTATAGTTACATGTGTGTATGGCATTTCCCTATAATACCTACATTAAGGAACTATGTTCCTTACAAACTACTCTTGCGAATTTCCCATTCTTGCGTTTGCTCATGATTCCCTTGGAAAATTCTAAGTACTCGTTTCATTCTAAGAAAACGAAGTACATGAAATAAAGTGACATTATGAGTAATCGTGCTTCTGCACATCGGTGCCTTTGAATCCTTGGTTAGATCACTAAGGGTATTTTCAAATCTCATACCCATTACGTTCTGATTTATTAACATGCATAACATAAGTTTTCAATGTATGCACTTTGGTTTAAACCTATCAAGCGCCTTGATCAATCCCTATAGATCTTTATTCCCAAAATATAGGCGGCTTCTCCAAGATCTTTAATGGAAAAACATCTTCCAAGCCAGGCTTTTACACCTTCCATGGTTGGAATGTCATTTCCAAATAGTAGAATGTCATCGACATACAATACTAAGAAAGTGACGGTGCTCCCACTAGCTTTCTTATACACACAAGTTTCATCGCCGTTCTTGATGAACCCAAAATTCCTAATCTTTTCATCAAGATGGTGATTCCAACTTCTCGATGCTTGTTTCAATCTATAGATTGATTTCTTTAACTTGCACACTTTGTTAGGATGTTTGGGATCGACAAAACCTTCAGGCTGAACCATATAGACATCTTCATCAAGATATCCATTGAGGAAAGCCATTTTGACATCCATTTGCCAGATCTCATAGTCATAATATGCAGCTATGGCAAATAATATCCTAATCGACTTTAGCATCGCCACGGGCGAGAAGGTCTCATCATAATCAACCCCTTGAGTTTGAGTGAAACCTTTTGCTACAAGTCTCGCTTTATAAGTATCCAAGTTACCATGCATATCCGTTTTCTTCTTGAAAACCCACTTACTTCCAACTACTTTGGAGTTAAGATGTGGCACAACCAATTCCCATACTTGGTTGTCATACATGGATTGCATCTCTACGTTCATGGCCTCAAGCCATTTGTTGCAATCGGATTTTGACATTGCATCATGGTATGTAGTTGGTTCATCTGAATCCACTACGTAGCATCCATCCATGAAAAATCCATATCTTTCAGGTGGATTACTAATTCTACCAGATCTGCGAACGTTTTGTGTATGTTGATCAACCATTTGATCATCTTCAACAACCTCTTGTTGAGTGCTAGTATCAACCAAACGTGTATCGGCTTGTGGTTCTTGATCCTCATCAAGTTCCACTGTTCTACTAGTTCCTTCCATAAGGAACTTATCTTCCAAGAACTTAGCCTTTCGAGCAACAAATACCTTTTGCTCTGTTGGATCGTAGAAATAATATCCTATATCATCTTTAGGATATCCTACGAAGATATACTTAGTGGATCGTACTCTTAACTTGTTTGGGGTGTATTGCTTCACATAAGCATCACAACCCCATACCTTCAAATATGATAATGATGGAACCGTTCCATGCCATATTTCAAAAGGTGACTTATCCACTTTCTTGGTTGGGGCCATATTTAATATACGAGCCGCGGAGAGCAAAGTGTAACCCCAAAATGATAGAGGTAATGTGCTTCTAGCCATCATAGATCGAACCATATCCAATAGAGTTCGATTCCTCCTCTCAGATACACCATTATGTTGTGGTGTTCCAGGTGGAGTAAGTTGTGAGATAATTCCACAACTCCTAAGATGATCTTGAAAAGCATCACTAAGGTATTCACCTCCTCTATCGGAACGAAGAACTTTGATTGTCTTGGTGAGTTGATTCTCTACTTCGTTTTGGAAGATTTTGAACATTTCAAAAACTTCATCTTTGTGTCTTAGCAAGTACACATAACCATAACGACTATAGTCGTCGGTAAAAGTTACGAAGTATCTTTCGCCATTCCTAGTCATTGGCTTAAAAGGACCACATACATCCGAATGTATGATGCCTAATGAATCTTTTGCCCTTTGGTTGGTGCCACTAAAGGGTTTCTTAGTCATTTTACCTTGTAAACAAGATTCGCATGTATCAAATGAACCAATTTCATTTGTTTCCAAAAGACCATTCTTTTGAAGTGTTTGCATGTGATTTCTGTTTATATGACCAAGACGACAATGCCAAAGATAGGTCTCACTCAAATCCATTTTGAGTTTCTTGGTGTTTGCTTGGTACATCGAATTATCAAATGATGTATCATCATGAACCAATTCATAAATACCATTTGAAGGCGTAGCTTTAAAGTAGAACATGTCATTCATCAAAGCATAAATTTCATTGTTCACAAACTTCAAATCAAATCCATATTGTCTTAAAAGGGAAACAGAAATAATGTTCCTAGTCAAACTAGGAGCATACAAAACATTTTTCAAACAAATTTCCAAACCACTTGGAAGTTTTAGAACATAGTCTCCTTGGGCTTCAACTTGAACTTTCGCTCCATTGCCCATGAAGAGACTAGTGTCTCCCTTCTTGTAATGCTTATTTCTTTTGAACCCCTACAACGAATTGCAAATATGAGTTCCACATCCGGTATCTAATACCCATGTGTTAGAAGAAATAACATTTAGATCAATATGTATCCTAAAGATTGTACCTGAGGTTTGCCCCGCATCCCTCTTGTTTTTCAACTCTTTGAGATAGGTTGGACAATTCCTTTTCCAATGCCCTATCTCTCCACACGCTAAGCATGGATCGCTTGTGGCAACTTTTGCCTTCTTCTCTTTTGTTTTTGGTGGTTCTGCTTTAGCCTTTCTTTTTCCCTTCCCTTTGACGTGCCCCTTTCCCTTGGAAACATTTGCTTTGGTGTCGGGGTGATGCCCTTTCTTGCCTCCCTCATTGATCATTAGAACGGGTAAAGCCTTTTTACCCATTCCCGCTTCAGCCGTTTTGAGCATTGCATGAAGCTCACCAATGCTCTTGTCCCATCCATTCATGTTGTAATTCATAACAAAGCTCTCAAATTTCTTTGTTAAAGAGTTGAGGATCAAATCCGTAGCCAATTCTTTAGTGACAGGACAATTTAGCCTCTCGAGGCGATCAATGTGGCTTTTCATCTTAAGGACGTAAGATGAGACCGATTGGATTTCCTCCGTTTGACATGCATGAAGTGCTCGAACCGTTTCGAAGCGTTCTACCCTTGCTTGTTGTAGGAACATTTCCTTCAATTGGGTGATCATGTCGTATGCCCCATGATGGTCAAAGTCCTTTTGAATCTCGGGAATCATAGTTCCTAACATGAGGCATGAGGCTTGCATGGAGTCCTCGGTATACTTAACCCAATCATTGTAGGCTTCTACATCTTCCTTGTCAGGTTCATCGGGAATAGGATCGTCCAACACATAGGATAACTTCTCTTGCTTGAGAACAATTCTCAAGTTTTGAAACCAATCCATGAAGTTGTTATGGTTGATACAATCCTTTTCAAGAATGGTTCTTATTGATAGGTTACGGACGGTTTGGGTAATCGGGTTTGCATTGTTAGCGGCCATCTACAAAATTTAACAAAGTTCATTTTTAGTATTTTTGATATTATTAAAATTTTAATCATTAATACCCTTTTATGTCTCATAGACAATTAATAATTAAAATCTAGAATCCGTTACATTTAAATATTGGTTAGGTGACCTTTATCCCATTATTTAAATTAACAAGGTAGTCAACGTTTGACGATTGCAACCTTTTGCAACTTCTAGCCATATGGGATTGGTTAAACATCTTTATGTTTAGTTGGCATGTTTAATCCCATCAACACCTTTGTTCCCCATGCTTCGGTGACCCTAAGTTCATGGTTTCCAAATCAAGTCGTCCAACTTATACACACGTGTGAGTTTACACATATAAGTGGTTAGGTGACCTTTATCCCACAAACATGGTAACCCCACCTCAAATATACAAGTTCCCTCAAATGTGGTTAGGTGACCTTTATCCCACAAAGAGTTCCCAAGTGATTCGAGTGTTGTATAAAAGGATGGTGTTTGACTTGTTTTATAAAAGGGATTTTTATTTTCCAAAATTCTAGTTTAGAAAACTTTATGTACCATATATTTGCATGCATTCAAATCAATTGTACTTTAGTGAAAACCAATTTTCAAGGTTCTTTTAATAAAACCCATTTTATTATAAAATCATTAATTTTTAATAAAACCTTTTATTAACCGTTTTAATGATTTGTTAAGAACCAATTTTAAGCTTGTTACGGATTATTAGTTGTTAAGCATGCATATCCAAATATCATCCAAACAACCATAAATAAAAAAATAACCATACAAGCACAACACATGTCACACCCCGACCACGTAAAACAACAAAGTGTGGCGGAAACGTCGGGGAGTGTTGTAACAGAATTATCGTTTCATAACCATGGATACAAAAGTGTTTCGTTTTATTGATAATATTAAACATTAACATTGTTCTAACACATAGCAAACAAGTTTTATATCGACTATCATAGTTTTATGTCACTAAGGCCTCGTCCAGATCCTATGTGACGCATGCATCCTATATCGTCAATCAAGCAACAACACCTGAAACATATGTAAAAACAAAGTCAGCAAAGAAATGCTGGCGAGTACATAGGTTTTATAGGAGTATCGGAATCATGGCTTCGTTTACATGTTGCAGTACTTTATTAGACTTCAAGAGTCAAAATACAAACCTCGTTTTGAAAAGCGTATTGCAACATAATTAACCAACTCAAACCAAATGGGTTATAGTTTATAAAATCTCATAGCCATGCTTCTTAACCCCAAAACGTTTTGTTTTAGAAAACCATCTTGTATAACATCTCGTAAAAACTCGTTAACAAAACTTGTATGTTACTTTTAAAACTTCGTTGTGTGACATCGTTTCGCTATCGTTTACCCAAGTGAACTAAATAACGCCACGGTATGTAATATGTTGAAAACACTTATATATAAGAAGTACCAGTGGCGTATCTACCATGTTTTCAGCATATCACACCCGTCCCGTTATCTAAACACTTATCCAAAAACCCATCGTTTATCCAATTCGTTTAACTCGTTCAATATCGTTCTCGTTTAAATCCCCCTTGTTTTAATTGTGAAAACTTATTTATGGTCGTCTCGCTAATAACATTCAAACCTTCGTGACTCGTCCTTCGTTCAACTCGTTCTCGCATTAACAAACCACCAAAGGGTAAGTTAACAATCATCAGATTCAGTCGTTACCCATAACACCCACACATAACCATGGGTGTAGTACAATAACGGGATTTGTCAGATCCTATGGTACCATAACCTAATACTGGTCGGCTTGATCAATGCTAATGAATGTCATTCGTTATGTAACTACAACCAACAAGTTCGTTCACATTATCGAAATCGTTATTAGTTTAGTATACATCGTTCTAATCATTTTTGAAATTCGTTCACATTATCTAAATCGTTATTAGTTTAGTATACATCGTTCTAATCATTTTTTAAATCATCGTTTAAACCTTGAAAACATTTAGTACATATGAATCACCCCAAAATAATTGAAAATAGTAAAATAGGGGAACTATGTACTCGCATGTAGTGCAAAGTATCCTCAATCAATAGTACTTCAACAAACTCGAGTAAACTAGAGAATTCAAACAGCACCTAGTAATCGAATCACTAGTCAAACAATAGACGCCTAAATTGGAAGTTCGGACAGAATGAGGTCTTGTAAACCAAATGAGTGTTGGAACTCATGTGATATGGTTTAACAAAGCCTACATTCTAAATCGGAACCTAACCTAAGTGCTTTCGACCCATCGCGACCCATTAAGGTAACTTACGCTACTTTAACGCGTCGTGTGCGCATAAGCGCGTTCGAGACGTCTAACTAGTCCTATGACAGGTATTATATGCCAGAACGTGTTTAATCATGTTACATAATCAGCTATGTGACAGAATTTTAGGTTACAGATGCTTAATTACCAATTATACATGAAAAGGGTATTTTGGTAATTTACCTCAGGCATATAAACTACTAATCATACAACTAACTAAACTAGGTGACCATAAGGTATAACCTCGGAAGGTTATTCCCTATGCTACTATGGTCACTAAACATGTTTGGTCGGATCCTAAGATCGACCAAACGGGTCGTGTTCGAAAGCCTAAGCGGGTGTTTAGTCCGCTTGACTTACGACTCTACACAAGCACTAATCTAAAAAGTGACGAGCTAAACATGCTAGAACAGGTTTAGTTAAGTTAGAAAACAGATTTGGATATCAAAACAAACGGTTTTGATATCCTAGAGTAGTTTGGTTACAAATACGCGTAAATGAGCATTTTGGCCGAAACTTCGACTCGTCACTGAGCCTAGATAACGTGGAAATCAGTAGGTATAGTCACTAGGGACTATATCCATCGTGATTACGCTCACGTTATGAAGTTCAAACGAACTTCACATTGACCATAAACTGGTGAATGCATAAAGTCAAACGCAGTTTGAATTTAACGTTAAAACAAAAGAAAAGAACGAAAGAACACTTACAGAAGGTCCCCGTAAGCTAATCTTGATCCAAATAGCTCAGGTATGAAGCAAGGGCTTCAACTTAGAGCACTTTAGATCAGATTTTTGTGAGGAAGAAGTGAAATTATGGTGGGTATTTATAGGAAATGGACCACCGTTAGGATCGTTTCTCGTAAACCGTGATTCAATCTCATCCCTACACTTGTTGCAACACTAAGGTCTTCCTATGACAGGAGAAGAATATGTTGTTTCTTGGCTCATGTCGGGGATAGGAGAAGCCGAAGAACCAAAGCACGAAGATATTCCTATGACAAGGAAATATCTTAAGGTCTTCCTCGAGGACTTGTCAGAATTTTCTCCTCCACGGCTAGTCGAGTTTCGCATCAGATTGATCCCAGGCGTCGCACCTGCAGACAATGCCCCTTAACAACTTAAACCTTCGGGGATGCAAGAATTGACAGTGTAGTTTCAGAAGTGGATAGAGAAGGAAGATAACAGACCAAAAAATCCCTTTTGGGTAACCCCGAAATTCTGCTCGTCAAGAAGAGAGACGATGATTTTTTTTAAATGAACATCAACTACCAGGAGCCGAACGAGCGTCGTTAGCAGTGAATTCGGGAAGAAAATATACCGGGGGAAATTGTGGGACAATGACTTGTTCTTAGACGTACACAAAAAATAGAATGCACAAACCAGTCTACACGGGATACGAAATCTGGAGGATTTAGAAAACATATATTTAGGACCTTTGGGAACCCAGGTCCAAACTCGTAAGGGTTTACTTAGGAACCATATCTGTCAACTCAATCAAACATCATTAACTTGACAAACTTGCATTGCAGTTAACAAAACCGAAAGTACTTAAGTTTTCTTCCGTTGAAGCCTTCACTGTTACTTCTAACGAGTAAATATTTGCATTTCTACTCCCCTCAAAGTAGTTGCATCACATTGATTTCCTTCGCTGAGAGCGAACACACGTTTGCTTTGTACACTTGGTCACTTCTCCCTTTTGGTAGAAACACATCGCTTCATCACTTAAAAACTTATATATAACCCATGCACCTTTTGCTACGCATGCGGTTTCATCTCGAATAAATGCTTCATTAAAGTTCAAATATTACGTTGCTAAACCTAATTACTGATTCGTGATTTGAATGACCTACATTATTGCTATTATTGACTCTTTTGCTACCAAGTCAACACACTTTCTTGAAACTTCTTTTAATCCAAATTACATTCATGGTTTATTTGTTACCATGCCGAGATTTCCTTTGTTGATACGTATGTTTATTGCCGGGTTATGCTGAAACTAAGTTCGATTGCTTGAACTTATCCAGTTCACATGTTTGATTTGAGACGCCATATGATGTATTGAGAGCATCATATTCTAATACTTTGGCAAAGATTCTTTTGTTTCGAGTCGTAGTAGACATGTTTGGTCTACGACTTCACTAAATCATTATTGGTTACTCACTTCACACACGGATTTAATTGCCTATTTATTTGTTAACAATCTATTTTGATATTCACGATCAAAGCAGTCTCAACACAATTGTGTGTTAAGGCAATGGTACATATATTCATTTCATAAGCACAATGTACCTCCTAACGATTCTTTCGTTGTTAATCAAATGCCTTGCGATACTTATTACTTTTCATCTTTGATTGGAAACAATGGTCCTTTGATGTTCCGTATTTAATTGGAAACTCTATAACATGGTATAAATCAAATCTTCAGATTGTCTCAGTACACTTTCATTTGATTTCAAACGCGGTGAACTTGTTCAGTCACCACTATTATTGGATAATGCCATTACGACACCTTGTGGTGTCATCATAAACTTGTAGCTTGTGCTAATCATGGTTAACCGTTTCACACGAGACCACATATACTTTTGTTTGATTTATCATTTAAACATTTCTGATGCAACTACGAATCAAGACAATGATACACCAAATTCGCTTGTATTCCATTCGGTGTATCTTTACCATTCAAAAATGTCAACACACTAAACCTTACCAGACATTTATTCAGGAGTTGACAGATCATTTTACTATTACGTTGAGTTGTTGCTTTTGAGTTCATATAGCGGGTGCTATGGTTTGTGAAAACTCGTTTGCATATTGCAACCGATTGTTTAAAAATCTTATTAGTCAAAACTCCACTTTTGTGGCACCCCTGCTAGCTGGATTACACTAGACTATACGTCAAATGCATCTTGTACCTTTGACATCCAATGCTAGAAGCACACACCTTTCAACCCTAGGATTCGGGTTGTTATATATTCTTGGACTCACCTAATGTGAGTAATGTTTGTTTCGATTTGATGATTATCTACTTCGATATTATTCATATACATACGTGTGTGACTTAACCGTAAGGAGTAAGGTAGTACAAATTTCGAGGATGAAATTTGTTTAACGGGGGGAGAATGTGATAACCCTCACCAAACCAGGTATCCGTACGAATTAATTAATATTTAATTAATGCTTAATTACAGTGCTTGCTTACAACTGTGGTTAAACTGCTTCTTAATTTCTGATACATACATACTCATGCATCACACATTATACTGTCACTCTATTACTTACACACAAATATCAGTGACAACCTTGATGCACAAAAGCACAGTGAGCACACTATACGGATAACCCAGTAAACATGCTGACATTGCCAGCACTGGACAGACATTGTCTCTGAGGCCAGTATGAGCCGGGAATAGATTACTACACCAGTAGGGAGTGTAGGGAGGTGAGGATTGTAAAACTGTGTCACTAGGTGATAGTTATAGTGACCGGATGTGCCTAAAACATGCTTTAATCACAAAATTCTGCACTTTGTGCAAAAATTCAGCATTTAACTAAACTAGTAAAGTGCAAAAACATGGAAAAATAATGCAAGACACTTTCCAAAGTAACGGGAATTTATTGTGTCACTAAAGACACTATAAAAGACACTTTAAATACTTATTTAGCACTTTAACGGATCAATATCCAACCGAACAACCGAACTTTACCCGGAACATAAAAATATTGTCAATGACATTGTTTTGACCTTTCTGAACTAGTTAGGGTCCCCGAATATCCTAACACCCCTTATATTACATAAACACATAAACATACTAACTAAACTCATTGAATTTCAACTAGATCCTAACTTAACCATCACAAACCAACCCATACCCCCCCCCTCATTGACGGTCACAAAGGGGTGACCCACCCCTTGTCCTATTTTGATTATTCTAATCACACTTGTTTAATATCTTGGGGACACTTTACATGATGGTTATTAGTGAATGTGGACTATAAGTAAACTCAAGAGATTATAACCTTCATTTCATCAAACACAAACCAACTAGCTCTCTTGCTTGGTCACGGCCGAAACCACCCACCACCATACATCCATCATCAAGCTTTGATTCAATCATTTCTCATACATACAAGGGTGTAAGGTGTCCTACAAACAAGCTCGGTGCTCTCAGAATCTCAAGGACCTCTCTATATTTCTTTTATCCACCTTGTTTACAGGATACAGACTTCTACAATCTTTTGCCGCATGCTCTGGCTTATTACATCTCTGACATCGGTTTTTATCACACCGCCCACTATGGTGCAAATTACAACGATTGCACTTCGGGTGGTTTCCCATGTACCCACCCTGGTTAGTCATAGCCTGTTGGTTAGGGGTCTTGTTATCATCGGTCTTTCTCTCCTATGCCTAGGGCTGAGAGGAGCTAGTGTTGGGTTTTTCACATGTTTATCAAAGTAATTTTATCCAAATAAAATTAAAACGCAACAGAAAAAGATTTAAAACACGTTACTTTACAAGATATAAAACCATTTTATATGCAAAACCCAATAACCGGATCCAAATATGACATGCATGCTATCAAAATACAATCATAGGGTGTTTAAGAATACTACCATTCCAAGAGCAAGGTGATATGAAGATGATGATATTCTTGAATGAAATCTTCAAAGGAGAAGACCTCAAGCTTGCATACCCCAAGCTTCCAACGAACACCTTATGTTGCTAGGATTTGTACACTTGAAAACTTACTTGAAATCCCTCTTGATCAACCCACCTTGGCCAAAAATTTTAGGGATTTTTATAAGTTCTTGCAACTTGAAAAACTTAGAGAAAAAGTGTGTGTAAGTATGAGAGAAGTTATGTCAAAATTGATCAAATCAAATATATCAATCTTGTGAAAGTCTTGCATGTAATTTGAGTGGTGGAACCACCTTGGAAGCTCCCCCATGGCCGGCCCCCATGCCACCCTTGTCAACCAATTGAAAATTTTCCCTTTTTACATTTTAAGTCATGGTTTATGTCACACCCTCCAAAAACCCCACCCCGCCTTGTGTCACACCCCGACCGCGTAAAACAACAAATCGCGGCGGAAACATCGGGGCGTGTCACGACAGAATTAATTGTTTCATAACCATGGCACACAAAGTGTATTTTATTTATTAAACAAGGGTGTTACATTGTTTCAAACAGGAAATAAGGAGTTCCGAACATAATTAAACATAGTCTATCTTCTTTTAAAGTCTCTAAGGCACAGGTCCGCCCTAGTATCATGAACAACATCCTATGGAAAAGCACCTGAAAACACATGTGAAAATAGGTACGTCAGCATAAAAATGCCTGTGAGATACATAGGTTTTTGAAAATAGGATTCATGACTTATGTTTAAGAAAAATGTTTAGTCATGAACCTTGTAATTTGCTTTGTCTTGTAAATCATTTGAAAATAATAAGATCAGATGATATGTATAAGTAAATGTCAGGTTAAATAAATGACCATGTAAAAAGATGTGTTTGTATAAGATAAGTTGTTTTGTAAATCAATGTCTTGTGAAAAGTAGGTTATTTGTATAAAATGTTCTATGTCTCAATATAGAAATGATTCAAATAACGTTACGACATGTAATACCATACAAACACTTATATATAGGAAGTACCAGCGGCGTATCCACCATGCTTGTATCATATTACACACGCATCGTTAACTCAATCACTTAATCAAACCAAACCAATTGTCAAATGTATTGAAAAATATGTCAAAGTGTTTATGTCAAGATGTAAATCATGTCAAAATGTCTATGTCAAATATCCATGTCAAATGTCTATGTCAAATATCCATGTCAAATGTCTATGTCAAATATCCATGTCAAATGTCTATGTCAAATATCTATGTCAAATGTCTATGTCAAATATCCATGTCAAATGTCTATGTCAAATATCCATGTCAAATGTCTATGTCAAAATGTCATGTATGGCAAGTGAAATGTCTCAACTAAACCATATGCACGAAAACAAAGTATTGAAGTAAAACTTGGTTTAAATCAAAGTTATGTTTTGTGTAAATGCATGCAACTATTTAATATGAACATTTATGCGGTATTGTGAAAATGCATACATCCAAGCCTGGCGACTGTGGTGATAAACCCTTTAAACAAATTAAAGGTCTATCTGTCTTATGTCAACGAATTCGGTCATTCCTTTCTGTCCCCTTACCCTGGGATGTCCGGAACGGGAGTTGTCAATTCCTATGGTACCACTACCTACTAACGAACGGCGTAGCTAATGTTAATGAATGTATTGTCCCATGTAAACAAACCAAATGTCATACCAAAAATGTAAACATGTGAAAATAATGCACTAAGTATGTAATCAAATGAACATACATAGCGTGAAATGTCATGTAAAACGATGTACTAAGTGATGCACACAATGGGCACACCTAGCAGGAAATGTCATGTAAAACAATGTACTAAGTAATGCACACAATGGGCACACCTAGCAGGAAATGTCATGTAAAACAATGTACTAAGTAATGCACACAATGGGCACACCTAGCAGGAAATGTCATGTAAAACAATGTACTAAGTAATGCACACAATGGGCACACCTAGCAGGAAATGTCATGTAAAACAATGTACTAAGTAATGCACACAATGGGCACACCTAGCAGGAAATGTAATGAAATCATGTACTATATTGTACTAACGAACATAGCAGGTATATGATGTGAAAACAGGAAAGCATGAAAGTAACAAGTAGGCACATGTGTTCCACCCCAAAACAGTTTGAAAAACAGTAAAAGAGGGGTCTATGTACTCACTTGAGATTGCTCAGATGTCTAAAGAAAATCACCAAGCAACGCTAGAGATCTCGGAATCAAACGGCACCTAATATAGGTAACTATGTTAATAACCGGACCTTAATCGGATGATTGGATAGCATTAGGGTTTGTAAACCAAATGAGTGTAGGAACTCACGTGATATGGTTTAACAAAGCCTACATGCTAAATGAAACTTAACCTAAGTCTTATTGACCCATTATGATCCGTTTAGGTAGCTTATGCTACTTTAACGTATCGTGCGCGTGAAACGCGTTCGGACCGCCTAACTAGTCCTATGACAAGTATTATATGCCTAAACATGTTAAATAATCAGTTATGTGACAAAAGTTTAGGTTACATATGCTAAATTACCAATTATGTATGAAAAGGGTATTCTGGTAATTTACCTAAGGCATATAAACTACCTATCATACAACTACTTAAACGTCGTGACCATAAGGTATAACCTCGGAAGGTTATTCCCTACACTATGGTCACCTAATGTATTTGGTCGGATCCTAATGATCGACCAAACTGGGTCGGGTTCGAAGGTATAGGCGATTTATTAGATCGCCTACCCTACGACCCTAGACAACGTGGTAATCAGTAGGCATAGTCCCAAGGGACTATGACCATCGTGATTACAATCACGTTGCGAAGTTCTAACGAACTTCGCATTGACCATTACTGGTCAACGCTGAAAGTCAAACAAAGTTTGACTTTCTGACTCGAAAAGCAGTAAAAATAAGGAAAAGAACGAAAGAATACTTACGAAGGGTCCCCGAATGCTAATCTAGATCAATATAGTTCAGGTATGAAACAAAGGTTTCAACTTAGAACACAATTAATCAGATTCTAGTGAGAAATAAGGTTGGGGTAATGGGGTATTTATAGTTTTCGGTGAACCGTTGAGATCATTTCATGGAAAAGGAGGCACGATCAATACCGTACACTTGTCGGAATGTTATGGTGACTAATTTGGCCACTCACCATAAGGTATCAACACTTGGCAAGGGAAATGGGAGTGGAAACCAGCTGCAAACAGGCTGTTCTGAACATTGAATCTGGTCTGCAGACTCCTAGCGCACCGTTACACTTATATTGTAGCGGTGCGCTAGCACCTAGTTTGGCAGAATTGCATTTTCAGTCCCTGCACCTTGTTTCAGCCATTTCCGACACGTTTAAGGCCCGTTAACCCCATTTCAAAGCTCTAAAATGAAGTTAAAGTATAGGGAACTTAAAATGTGTTAAAAAATATCTCGGATGTCGGTTCGTTTGGCCGTACGGTCGCGATGTTCGGTTAATTACGACGGAATGCGCACAAGCGCGAAAAACGATCCAAATGGCGCGACGAATGGATTTTTCTTATGGCGAACACTAAAATATAATATAGTCATGCTTACATAAATTTTTGGATGTCCGGATGTATTCAGAACGTAAGTTATGCGCGAAAATGCAAACTTGTGCACTTTTTGACACTTTTAGTCCCTGAATGTCCCAAAAGTTTATTTTAGCACACCAAACCCCTCAAAGCCTATTTCTAAGCTATGTAAAGGATATTTAAGGTGTGTTTAACTTATGGTCATGTTCCGGAATGTTCGTTACAGTTCAAATTGACATACTTTCGCAGTTTGTCATATTTAGTCCCTGTAAGCGAATTAACTTGTTTTTTTTGCCATACCAAAGCCTTCAAAACTTATTTCTAAGTTTATGTAAAGGTTATTTAAGGTATGTTGAGTATATGTTGATGTTCCGGAGTATTTCTCGCATTAAACTGAGTACGTTTACGCACTAGTTTGCGTATAACTTTCCAGAAAGCGATGTAGAGTTTGAAATTACAAAAAAATCAAAACATGAAAAATGTATAACATAACAAAACAAACATTGGGATCAAATAACATTGTTTTATTGATAACAGAACTGTTCATAGTGATTACAAGCACAGTTGTTACAGTCTCCCCTACTTGTGGAAATTTCGTCCCGAAATTTATTTAGAGGAAAACTCGTGGAAAAAAGATGTGGATATTTCGCCTTCATTTGATCTTCGCGTTCCCAAGTAAACTCAGGTCCACGTTTAGCTTCCCAGCGAACTTTGACCAAAGGAATGCGCTTGCGTTTAAGCCACTTGACTTCACGTTCCATGATTTCCACTGGTTTCTCAACAAATTTCAGTGTTTTGCCAACACGAATTTCGTCAAGCGGTATGGAGTAGTTCTCATCAGCTGTACACTTCTTGAGATTTGATATGTGAAAAGTTGGATGAACATTTCCAAGTTCAGGAGGTAACTCAAGTCTGTAGGCTACCTTTCCGATTCTTTCGACGATCTTGAATGGTCCAACGTATCTAGGTGCAAGTTTTCCTTTCTTTCCAAATCTGATCACACCTTTCCAAGGTGAGACCTTAAGTAATACTCGATCACCGACTTGAAATTCCAAGGCTTTGCGTTTTGGGTCCGCGTAAATCTTCTGACGGCTTCTAGCTGCCTGAAGGTTATCACGAACTTTCTTGACCTTGTCAGTTGTCTCTAAAATGAGGGTAGGTCCAGTAAGTTGAGCCTCGCCAATCTCATTCCAGCAGACTGGTGAACGACATTTTCGACCATAGAGAGCTTCGAAAGGAGCCATTTTGATGCTAGTGTGATAACTGTTGTTGTAGGAGAATTCAATCAATTTAAGATGTGAATCCCAGCTACCACCAAAATCGATCACACAAGCTCTTAGCATATCCTCCAGAGTCTGGATTGTTCTCTCAGATTGACCATCCGTTTGCGGATGATAAGCTGTGCTCAGATTAAGTTGGGTTCCCATAGCAGATTGCATGGTTCTCCAAAAATGAGAAGTGAAACGAGCATCTCTGTCAAAAATGATGTTCAAAGGAACACCATGTCGAGCCACAATTTCATCTACATAGATTTGAGCAAGTCTGTCAGTAGGAAAATCCTCGCGGATTGGCAAGAAATGCGCTGACTTTGTAAGACGATCAACGACTACCCAGATGGCATCATGACCTTTCTTTGTGCGCGGGAGTTTGGTAACAAGATCCATAGTAATGTTTTCCCATTTCCAAACTGGGATCTCTGGTTGCTCCAATAAACCAGAAGGACGTTGATGTTCAGCCTTAACCTTAAGACAAGTAAGGCATTTTGATACGTATAAGGCAATGTCTTTCTTCATACCAGGCCACCAATAGTGAATACGAAGATCCTTATACATCTTATCTGAGCCCGGATGAATAGAATAACGAGACTTATGGGCTTCATCCATAAGCAAGGTACGAAGATCATCCTGGCTTGGGACCCACAAACGGTCCATGAAATAATATGATCCATTGTCCTTCAGTTCAAGAGCAGGTGTTATGTGATAGGGAAATTCCTTATCCATTAAACCTTGTGCAACACAAGATTGTTGAGCCTGAGCAATGCGTGCTTGAATATCGGATCGAGCTTGAATAACAGACTGAACACGTACACAATGAAGCTTAGTACGTTCCTTACGACTCAATGCATCTGCTACGACATTCGCCTTACCAGGATGGTAGCGAATTTCGCAATCATAGTCGTTTAAAAGCTCAACCCAACGTCGCTGTCTCATGTTGAGTTCTTTCTGGTTGAAGATATGCTGAAGACTTTTGTGGTCAGTGAAAACCACACATTTTGTACCGTACAAATAGTGTCTCCAGATCTTGAGAGCGAAAACAACTGCACCCAACTCAAGATCATGAGTGGTGTAGTTCTTCTCGTGAATCTTCAACTGCCTCGATGCATAGGCTATGACTTTGTTCCTTTGCATCAGAACACAGCCAAGACCTAATTTAGATGCATCGCAATACACGACAAAATCATCATCACCCTCAGGCAATGATAGAACAGGCGCATCGCAAAGCTTCTGCTTCAAGTGTTGAAAAGCTTCCTCTTGTTTGAATCCCCAGTAAAAGGGCATTTTCTTCTGAGTTAGAGCAGTTAGAGGAACTGCAAATCTAGAGAAGTTTTCAATGAAGCGGCGATAATAACCCGCCAGACCAAGAAAAGAACGAACTTCAGTAGGAGTAGTAGGCGTATCCCAATCCTTAATCGCACTGATCTTGGAGGGATCTACATGAATACCTCGTTCGTTGATAATGTGTCCTAAAAATTGAACTTCTTTAAGCCAAAATTCGCATTTGGAGAATTTGGCGAAAAGTTGCTCTTTCTTCAGGAGTTCCAGAGTAAGACGAAGATGCTGCTCGTGATCAGCTCGCGTCTTAGAGTAAATCAAGATATCGTCAATAAAAACAATGACGAACTGATCCAAATAAGGTTTACAGACCCTATTCATTAAGTCCATGAAAACAGCAGGAGCATTAGTCAAACCGAATGGCATGACTGTGAACTCATAGTGCCCATACCGAGTACGGAACGCTGTCTTGGGAATGTCTTCTTCTTGCACCCGAAGTTGATGATATCCAGATCGCAGATCAATCTTCGAAAAATAAGAAGCGCCTTGTAACTGATCAAAGAGATCATCGATGCGAGGTAGGGGATATCGATTCTTGATGGTAAGCTTGTTAAGCTCACGATAATCGATACACATCCTAAAGGATCCATCCTTCTTCTTGACAAAAAGAACGGGAGCACCCCAAGGTGAAAAACTAGGACGTATAAAACCTTTGTCAGAGAGCTCCTGGAGCTGTTTAGACAACTCTTGCATCTCAGATGGTGCAAGACGATATGGAGCTCTGGCAATGGGGTTGGCACCAGGTACGAGATCAATACGGAACTCGACTTGGCGTGCTGGAGGTGGACCTGGTAAGTCTTCAGGGAAAACTTCAGAATACTCCCGAACGACAGGAATATCTGAAATAGACTTACCCTTTCCTTTATCTTTTGTAACATGTGCTAAGAAAGCCACATAGTTCTTCCGCAAATACTTCCGAGCTTTAAAACAAGACATGAGTTTGAGACCACCAATAGGCTTCTCACCTTGAACCTGCAGAATCTCGCCTGTCGAAAGCGGCACACGAACAATCTTCTTAGAACAAACTATCTCTGCGTGATGCTTGGATAACCAATCCATTCCCATAATAACGTCGAAGCTTCCAAGTTGCATAGGCGCGAGGTCGATAGGAAAAAGATGGTCGTTAAGATTCAACTGGCAGTTGCGAAGAACAGAATCAAGAATAATGGGTTCACCACTAGCAACTTCTACTGTAAAAGATTTACTTAGTTTTGTTCTAGACACTCGAAGCATTGGCTCAAAAGACAATGACACAAAACTCTTGTCGGCACCCGAATCAAAGAGAACGTATGCAGGCTGGTTATTAATAAAGAACGTACCGTTCACCACGTTATCGTCTGCCTGCGCCTCTTGGGCATTCATGTTAAAAACTCGGCCTCGAGCCGGAGCCTGATTCTGGTTCTGGTTCGCCAGTCTTGGGCACCGATTCCTATAGTGGGTCAGATCCCCACAATTGTAACAAGCACCTGGTGGGTATTGTGGTCTTGCAGCTTGACCCTGTTGCGGAGCAGGAGGCTGAGCAACTTGTTGAGCCGGGTTCTGAACCGCGGGATTCTGAGCAGACCGACAAACATTGGCAAGATGGCCTGATTTCCCACAGTTAGTACAGAAACGGCATGGAAGTTGCGGCTGGTGGTGACTGTTGCATCTATTGCACAAAGGTGCATTCCCTGTATAGGGTTTCTTTGCTGGAGGTTGTGCGGGTTGGTTGGGAGCTGCTAGATTAGCTTGGGCAGTGATAGCAAAATTTTGGGAAGCCTTACGCTTCCTTGACCTCTTCGAAGAACCAGAGTTCTTTCCATTCAAGTTTTGACCTTTCTTGCTATCTTCCTTGTCAGCCGACTGCTTCTTGCCCTTGTCACCCTTCCTGTGTAGCTTTCCCTTTCTAATCTGCGACTCAGTCAATGTCGCTGATAACTCGATCGCCTGACGGAGTGTGGCAGGTTCACTACCAGTAAGAATGTCTTGTACCGAGTCAGGTAGACCATCGATGTATCTCTCGATAGCCTTGTCGAGTGGGGTGACCATTGTTGGGCAAAGCAGACTCAACTCTTCAAACCGATCAGTATAAGCCCTGTGCTCACCACTATCTTGCTTCAAAACATCAAACTCTTTCTCCAATGCTCGCTGTTCATGGCGAGGACAGAATTCCCTCATCATAAGGGCTCTAAGTTCAGCCCATGTCTGTGCGAGAGCAACTTCTGCACCCCGGTCTCTCATAACCCCGTTCCACCATGTCAAAGCCCTCTTCTGAAATACGCTCGAGGAGAACTCGACCTTGCGATTATCCGGACACTGCACATGGCGAAAAGTATTCTCTATGCTCTCGAACCACTGAAGAAGCCCAGTCGCTCCCTCAGAACCACTAAACTTGAGTGGTTTAGCCTGGTTAAAATCCTTGTATTTGCATGGAACATTGTTGTTGTTGTTGGCTTGATTCCATTGAGCAAAGAGATTTGGAAACTGAGCAGCCATCTGCTGCGCAATAATTTCTGCCAGCTCGGCAGTAGCTATCTGGTTCTCGCGTCGAGGAGGCATTCTAAAAGAGGAAAACATGTAAAGGAACGAGTGAGATGATTGGATGAAAAGAATGAGATGAAACAAAATCAACAAAAGCAAAGATGGTGGTCATTCGTCCGTATCACAAAGCAAACAAACGACACACAGTGACTAATCAAAGTAAATGGGTCAAAAATAATGTATTAGCGAAGACATACTCGCCTATAAGTGAACACTCACTCCAAGAATTCCCAGGTAAGCACAACTGGTCTCGCGTCTGGTTGAGATGTATACGAAGTGCTTGCCTAGACAGAAAACCCAGAATACAGGCATTCACCCTTCCAGTTTGCACATGTTCACATTATTTAAAACCCAAAACGTTTGACGGGATTTTGAAAATTAGAAGGCACAAGGCCAAAAATCAATACTGAAAAAGGGTTCAAAACCATATAACAGAGGGTTCAAAACCTTACAATTGAGGGTTCAAAACCTTGTAAAAATTTATTCAAAAACAGATGATTGTTTTTCAAAAATCGTTT
Organism: Helianthus tuberosus; assembly: GCA_030545235.1. Lineage (NCBI taxonomy): Eukaryota > Viridiplantae > Streptophyta > Magnoliopsida > Asterales > Asteraceae > Helianthus > Helianthus tuberosus. The sequence continues at coordinate 110,427,112 of CM060357.1, forward strand.
CGGAAAAAATTTTGGTTCCTTGTTTTGTTAATCACCTAAGGATAGGTGATGTACATGTTTTAAGATCTAAACACAAGATAACTTGTGTTAGGTTCCTAGAAAAGTTATAGTCTAGGTAAAGCATTACTAATAACCTAATTCCCTATAACCATTGGCTCTGATACCAACTCTTCTGTCACACCCCGACCGCGTAAAACAACAAATCGCGGCGGAAACATCGGGGCGTGTCGCGACAGAATTAATTGTTTCATAACCATGGCACACAAAGTGTATTTTATTTATTAAACAAGGGTGTTACATTGTTTCAAACAGGAAATAAGGAGTTCCGAACATAATTAAACATAGTCTATCTTCTTTTAAAGTCTCTAAGGCACAAGTCCGCCCTAGTATCATGAACAACATCCTATGGAAAAGCACCTGAAAACACATGTGAAAATAGGTACGTCAGCATAAAAATGCCTGTGAGATACATAGGTTTTTGAAAATAGGATTCATGACTTATGTTTAAGAAAAATGTTTAGTCATGAACCTTGTAATTTGCTTTGTCTTGTAAATCATTTGAAAATAATAAGATCAGATGATATGTATAAGTAAATGTCAGGTTAAATAAATGACCATGTAAAAAGATGTGTTTGTATAAGATAAGTTGTTTTGTAAATCAATGTCTTGTGAAAAGTAGGTTATTTGTATAAAATGTTCTATGTCTCAATATAGAAATGATTCAAATAACGTTACGACATGTAATACCATACAAACACTTATATATAGGAAGTACCAGCGGCGTATCCACCATGCTTGTATCATATTACACACGCATCGTTAACTCAATCACTTAATCAAACCAAACCAATTGTCAAATGTATTGAAAAATATGTCAAAGTGTTTATGTCAAGATGTAAATCATGTCAAAATGTCTATGTCAAATATCCATGTCAAATGTCTATGTCAAATATCCATGTCAAATGTCTATGTCAAATATCCATGTCAAATGTCTATGTCAAAATGTCATGTATGGCAAGTGAAATGTCTCAACTAAACCATATGCACGAAAACAAAGTATTGAAGTAAAACTTGGTTTAAATCAAAGTTATGTTTTGTGTAAATGCATGCAACTATTTAATATGAACATTTATGCGGTATTGTGAAAATGCATACATCCAAGCCTGGCGACTGTGGTGATAAACCCTTTAAACAAATTAAAGGTCTATCTGTCTTATGTCAACGAATTCGGTCATTCCTTTCTGTCCCCTTACCCTGGGATGTCCGGAACGGGAGTTGTCAATTCCTATGGTACCACTACCTACTAACGAACGGTGTAGCTAATGTTAATGAATGTATTGTCCCATGTAAACAAACCAAATGTCATACCAAAAATGTAAACATGTGAAAATAATGCACTAAGTATGTAATCAAATGAACATACATAGCGTGAAATGTCATGTAAAACGATGTACTAAGTGATGCACACAATGGGCACACCTAGCAGGAAATGTCATGTAAAACAATGTACTAAGTAATGCACACAATGGGCACACCTAGCAGGAAATGTCATGTAAAACAATGTACTAAGTAATGCACACAATGGGCACACCTAGCAGGAAATGTCATGTAAAACAATGTACTAAGTAATGCACACAATGGGCACACCTAGCAGGAAATGTCATGTAAAACAATGTACTAAGTAATGCACACAATGGGCACACCTAGCAGGAAATGTAATGAAATCATGTACTATATTGTACTAACGAACATAGCAGGTATATGATGTGAAAACAGGAAAGCATGAAAGTAACAAGTAGGCACATGTGTTCCACCCCAAAACAGTTTGGAAAACAGTAAAAGAGGGGTCTATGTACTCACTTGAGATTGCTCAGATGTCTAAAGAAAATCACCAAGCAACGCTAGAGATCTCGGAATCAAACGGCACCTAATATAGGTAACTATGTTAATAACCGGACCTTAATCGGATGATTGGATAGCATTAGGGTTTGTAAACCAAATGAGTGTAGGAACTCACGTGATATGGTTTAACAAAGCCTACATGCTAAATGAAACTTAACCTAAGTCTTATTGACCCATTATGATCCGTTTAGGTAGCTTATGCTACTTTAACGTATCGTGCGCGTGAAACGCGTTCGGACCGCCTAACTAGTCCTATGACAAGTATTATATGCCTAAACATGTTAAATAATCAGTTATGTGACAAAAGTTTAGGTTACATATGCTAAATTACCAATTATGTATGAAAAGGGTATTCTGGTAATTTACCTAAGGCATATAAACTACCTATCATACAACTACTTAAACGTCGTGACCATAAGGTATAACCTCGGAAGGTTATTCCCTACACTATGGTCACCTAATGTATTTGGTCGGATCCTAATGATCGACCAAACTGGGTCGGGTTCGAAGGTATAGGCGATTTATTAGATCGCCTACCCTACGACCCTAGACAACGTGGTAATCAGTAGGCATAGTCCCAAGGGACTATGACCATCGTGATTACAATCACGTTGCGAAGTTCTAACGAACTTCACATTGACCATTACTGGTCAACGCTGAAAGTCAAACAAAGTTTGACTTTCTGACTCGAAAAGCAGTAAAAATAAGGAAAAGAACGAAAGAATACTTACGAAGGGTCCCCGAATGCTAATCTAGATCAATATAGTTCAGGTATGAAACAAAGGTTTCAACTTAGAACACAATTAATCAGATTCTAGTGAGAAATAAGGTTGGGGTAATGGGGTATTTATAGTTTTCGGTGAACCGTTGAGATCATTTCATGGAAAAGGAGGCACGATCAATACCGTACACTTGTCGGAATGTTATGGTGACTAATTTGGCCACTCACCATAAGGTATCAACACTTGGCAAGGGAAATGGGAGTGGAAACCAGCTGCAAACAGGCTGTTCTGAACATTGAATCTGGTCTGCAGACCCCTAGCGCACCGTTACACTTATATTGTAGCGGTGCGCTAGCACCTAGTTTGGCAGAATTGCATTTTCAGTCCCTGCACCTTGTTTCAGCCATTTCCGACACGTTTAAGGCCCGTTAACCCCATTTCAAAGCTCTAAAATGAAGTTAAAGTATAGGGAACTTAAAATGTGTTCAAAAATATCTCGGATGTCGGTTCGTTTGGCCGTACGGTCGCGATGTTCGGTTAATTACGACGGAATGCGCACAAGCGCGAAAAACGATCCAAATGGCGCGACGAATGGATTTTTCTTATGGCGAACACTAAAATATAATATAGTCATGCTTACATAAATTTTTGGATGTCCGGATGTATTCAGAACGTAAGTTATGCGCGAAAATGCAAACTTGTGCACTTTTTGACACTTTTAGTCCCTGAATGTCCCAAAAGTTTATTTTAGCACACCAAACCCCTCAAAGCCTATTTCTAAGCTATGTAAAGGATATTTAAGGTGTGTTTAACTTATGGTCATGTTCCGGAATGTTCGTTACAGTTCAAATTGACATACTTTCGTAGTTTGTCATATTTAGTCCCTGTAAGCGAATTAACTTGTTTTTTTTTGCCATACCAAAGCCTTCAAAACTTATTTCTAAGTTTATGTAAAGGTTATTTAAGGTATGTTGAGTATATGTTGATGTTCCGGAGTATTTCTCGCATTAAACTGAGTACGTTTACGCACTAGTTTGCGTATAACTTTCCAGAAAGCGATGTAGAGTTTGAAATTACAAAAAAATCAAAACATGAAAAATGTATAACATAACAAAACAAACATTGGGATCAAATAACATTGTTTTATTGATAACAGAACTGTTCATAGTGATTACAAGCACAGTTGTTACACCTTGGAGGCCTGACATGCCCAGGATCATAGCCACCAATCATATTGAACAAAGTAGTAAGATATTTTATAAAATCCAACACAATACAATTGGTGTCAAAACATAGTTTACAGCGGAAGCATAAAACCAAAAACATAAGTTTAATATTTTCCCACAACGACCACGTCTTCTTGTGCAAGCTCCTTAAGCTAGGGATCTAACGACCTGCAAGGCATGTAACAACGAGTCAACAACAAAGTTGAGTGAATTCACGGTTTCTGTTCTCTGGCTTACTAGCCCGTAGGATTATCCCGAATATTTGTTTTGTTGTCCCTACCCAATCCAGGGAGGACAAACGTACGTTATTCTGCACTCTGGAGAATACGCAAGTTTTAATACTGGCATCCTCCCCACAGAGGATGGCCGTGCCTTGTAGAAAATCTATGAACTCGCCTTGTTTTAACAAGCTTCCGGATTCTAACTCTTCTGAGAATTAACATCTATTTTGGTATGAGGTAGAGTTTAGCCTACTGATAAGCTTAATAACCTAATTTGCACACGAACTAGGTAAGTAATTAATACAGCTTTTACGATAACTCACGAGATCAAACCCTCACAACAAATGACAAAGTGCGATACTTAAACATCCATCGATTTAACGACGAATGACAAAGTATAAACCCAATTTGAGCAGCACTTAAACATCTATCGGATAGTTTCAATCGATCGGACATTGAATCGTAGCAGCGATCGAATTAATACCCTGTATCGTAGCAGATTTCAAACTTATGTGTGTGTTTTGATAGTAAACAGAGCGTAACTCAGTGTATATTTCGACTTTTTACGTCGTTCAAGCGCCCAATTTCAAGTCCCAAACTCTACTATTTATACACAAATTTTGACCAGCTTACGCACCGTAAGCCTAATCCCTTACGGTGCGTAAGGGACACCTATTTACTATAGGTTAGCCACGTGTGGGTGTAGGCTTGCTGAGTTGACAGATTCTTAAAATTCTATTTCGACAGCGAATTAAGTGGATAATCGTCAATAGAAAATACCCCCCCCCCCCCCGAGTTTTAGGGGACCTGATCCTGATTCTGATTGTTCTGGAAATTTCAGGGTTTATGCAGAATCTCTTGGGTTTCTTAATTAGGGTTTCCTATTGGACTAAATATAATACTAAATAGGACTTTTTAGTGAGAGTTGTTACAATTTAATTTATAACTTTTATAAATTAAACATTAAATGTTTACAAGACTTTATTTAACAAATCATAACCTTTTATAATGTTATTTAACCCATTAAATAACATGATAAAATATTCTCTCAAAATAAATTATCCATATAATTTATTAGTTTCTCAAGTGCAATTATTTAGAAAACCAATTTCTAAATATTCTAAGTGTTAATATTTATTTGTTTGATCATATCATAAATAAATATTATAGGTGTTTTCTAGCTTGTTATTGGGTATGACCCGACTTGGATCATGACGTACTAGCCACATCAATTTAATATGTGTCTTGGGCATACAGAGTCCAACAATCTCCCACTTGCACAAGATACATAGAAGATTGATGCAAGTAGTAAATAACGCCTAACAACGGTTTACTACCCCTAATACGTATGACGAAGTGCCATTCAATAACATCATCCCCTTCAAGTCCCTTACTTGAAACTGATTTAGGTGAATCTATCATTTATCCTTTCATTACAGATGTCATGTCAAATCCAGAGACATAGTGTGATCATTCTCTGTTGATTTAACTTTAGCAGGCCTTAGACATCTTACTCTCAACGAATAAGAGGAACAAATCCCTTCTTGACTACATACTTCTCTCACAATCACCTCGTACCACACCTGAGCTTAGCCTTATGTACTGTCTTATTACAGACAGCGAAGAACTAAGTCAAGGTATAATATTTGGTGAATATCAAGACCCAATATGTATCTCAGGTCAGAGGATACTATGATATTCTCCTTTGCTCAAATTTACTTATGATCAATCACAAATGATTCCATACAGTAATATTTGAGAGCAGGTCAGTCCAATATTTGTATCCCACAAATATCTATGAACTTTGGCAGCAACACTTTGCTCTATATTCATACCTAATGAATATCCACCAATCCAAGTTCGTAATAGTCTTACATTCATATTTGTTCCCACAAGTATGATCGACCATGGACATTTAGAATAATTAATTTATTCACGGATTTAAACATGCTAAAATGGAACAAAACTCAAAATACCATAAAAGAGTTAAAATAACAATTGTTCCAATATCCAAATACAAAATAGATCAAATCCAATCACTAGAATATCGAAGTCCTAAGGCACAAGTATGACCCTCATGATTTGGCCGTTTAAGGAGCTTCGTGAGTGGATCCGCAATGTTTTGATCGGTGTGAACTCTGCGAATACATATCTTTCCCTTTTCAACTCCATCCCTTACGTAGTTAAATCTCCGCTCAATGTGCCTAGTCTTTTGATGTGCACGAGGTTCCTTGATTTGAGCAATCGCACCCTCGTTATCACAAAAGATATCTAGGGGGTCTTGAATGGTAGGGACGAGGTCGGAAATGAACTTCTTTAACCATGCAGCTTCTTGTGCTGCCAATGAAGCGGCGATGTATTCTGATTCTGTAGTGGACAATGCTACAACATCCTGCTTCGAGCTCTTCCAAGAGACTGCAGCTCCATTCAAAATGAAGACATACCCAGATTGTGATCGAGAACCATCTCGATCAGTTTGGAAACTCGCATCCGTGTAACCCTTTACAACGAGTTCCTCTTCACCAGATCCATATATTAGAAACATATCCTTAGTCCTCCTAAGGTATGTGACACCTGTGTCACTGTGACCATCAAACAAATACCAAACCAATGAAATATTGTATTTCATACTTGGGATTTGCATAAATATGTGTATCTTTTTGCACATATCAATTCTTGTTCGATTTAAGCTTTAATTCGCTTTCTGGAAGGTTATACGCGCACTAATGCGTAAATATAACCAGTTTAATACAACGAACACTCTGGAATAGTGAAATAGGCTTAACACACCTTAAATAACCTTTACATAACTTAGAAATAAGTTTTGAAGGCTTTGGTATGGCAAAATCAAGTTAATTCGCTTACAGGGACTAAACTTGACAAACTATAAAAGTATGCCAATTTGAACTGTAACAGACCTTCCGGAACATGACCATAAGTTAAACATACCATAAATATCCTTTACATAGCTTAGAAATAGGCTTTGAGGGGTTCGGTGTGCTAAAATAAACTTTTGGGTCATTCAGGGACTAAAAGTGTCAAAAGGTGCATAAGTTTGCACTTTCGCGCATAACTTACGTTCTGAATACATCCGGACATCCAAAAATTTATGTAAGCATGAAAATATTTTATTTTAGTGTTTGGCAAAAGAAAAATCCATTCGTCACGCAATATGGATCGTTTTTCGCGCTTATGCGCATTCCGTCGTAATTAAGCGAACATCGCAACCGTACGGCCAAACGAACCGACATCCGAGATGTTTTCAAGCATATTTCATGTTCCCTATGTCTTAACATCATTTTGGAGCTTGAAATTGGGTTTGACGGGTGTTAGAAGTGCCGTTACGCAACGAAACAAGGTGCAGGGACTGAAACTGACAATTCTGCATAGTTGTTGGCTTACGGACCGTAAGCCATGACCCTTACGGTCCGTAAGGGGTCCCCAGAACAGCAGATCAGTTTAAACAGCTGTTGCCTCTTTAGGATAATGAGGGGCCAATTTGCACTTGCCTCTTCAGGATAATGAGGGGCCAAATTGGTGTTCCATGGGAATTTCAACAAGTGTATGGATGAGATCAAAGCACGTTATTCGATAAACGATCCTAACGGTTCTACCACATCTATAAATACCCAACCCTTTAACAACTCAAAACCCACAAATCTGATCTAAAAGCTCTAAGTTGAAGCCATTGCTTCATACCTGAGCTATTCGATCAAGATTTACTAGCGGGGACCCGTTGTAAGTGTTCCTTCGTTCTTTTATCGCTTTTCGAGTCCGAAAGTCAAACTATGTTTGACTTTCTACGTTGACCAGTTTATGGTCAACATGAAGTTCGGTTGAACTTCATAACGTGAGCGTAATCACGATGGTTATAGTCTCTTGTGACTATACCTACTGATTACCACGTTATCTAGGCTCAGTGACGAGTCGTAGTTTCGGCCAGAATGCGCAGTTACGCGTATTTTGTAACCAAACTACTCTTGGGTATCAAAACCGTTTGTTTTGATACCAAACCTGTTTTCTAAACTTAGTTAAGCATGTTTTAACATGCTTAGCTCGTCACTTTTAGTTTAGTGCTTATATAGGGTCGTAAGGTAAGCGATCTAAACAATCGCTTATACTTTCGAACCCGACCCGTTTGGTCGATCATTAGGATCCGACCAAACAAATTAGGTGACCATAGTTGTATAGGGAATAACCTTCCGAGGTTATACCTTATGGTCACATCGTTTGAGTAGTTGTATGATAGGTAGTATATATGCCTTAGGTAAATTACCAAAATGCCCTTTGAACACCAAAATTCATTTTAAGCATATGTAACATAAATTTTGGTATCTAAACTGATTTGGCAACAATATTAGACATGTTAAGGCATATTTTACTTATCATAGGGCTAGTTAGGCCTTCCGAACGCATTTTACGCGAACGATGCGTTAAAGTAGCATAAGCTACCTAAACGGGTCGTAATGGGTCGTAAGCACTTAGGTTAGGTTTCATTTTGGTATGTAGGCTTTGTTAAACCATATTACACGAGTCTCCATACTCGTTTGGTTTACGAACCCTCATTCTATCCAAATCCTCCGATTTAGGTCCGTTTATTAATGTAGATACCTATATAGGTGCCGTTTGATATTCGTGATCTTCTAGCCTTGCTTGGTGGATATCTAAAGTCTATTGAGCAATCAAGTGAGTACATAGACCCCTCTTTTACTGTTTTCCAAACATTTTGGGGTGGAACACATGTGCCTACTTGTTACTTTCATGCTTTCCACGTTTTCATATCAGATACTTGTTATGTTCATTAGTACACTTATAGTACATGATTTCATTGTGTTTTTGCTATGTATGTCTTTTGTTGCATACTTAGTACATCATTTTACATTACATTTTATGCTATGTATGCCCATTGTGTGCATACTTAGTACATTGTTTTACATTACATTTTATGCTACGTATGCCCATTGTGTGCATACTTAGTACATTGTTTTACATTACGTTTTATGCTATGTATGTCCATTGTGTGCATACTTAGTACATCATTTTACATTACATTTTATGCTATGTATGCCCATTGTGTGCATACTTAGTACATTATTTTACATTACATTTTATGCTATGTATATCCATTGTGTGCATACTTAGTACATTTGTTATTCATCACATGCTTACATTTTGGTATGACATTTGGTTTGTTTAAATGGGACAATACACATTCATTAACACCGATCATGCCGCTCGTTAGTAGGTAATGGTACCATAGGACTTGACAAATCCCGTTCCTGAACCCTAGGTTTGTTTGGGTGGAAGGAATGACCGAATCCGAAGATATAATACAGATAGACCTTTAAATTCGTTTAGGGGTTTATCGCCACAGTCACAAGGCTTGGATGTATGCATTTTCACAATACCGCATAGATGTTTATATCTGTATAGCATGCATTTGTTTCACAAAACATAATTTTGATTTAAACCATGTTTTACTTCAATACCTTGTTTTTGTGCATTTTACATATGGTTTAGTCGATATATTTCACTTACCATACATGATATTTTGGATACACATTACATGATTTGCATTAGACATAAACATTTTGACATTGATATACACAATTCATGATTTACATTAGACATAGACATTAGACATGGTTTTCACACAAACATTTTGACATTTGATTATACATAAACATTTTACTTTGGTGGTTTGGTTTGAGTAAGTGATTTAAGTAACGAGGCGTGTGTAATATGATACAATCATGGTGGATACGCCGCTGGTACTTCCTATATATAAGTGCTTGTATGGTATTACATATCGTAGCGTTATTTGAATCATTTCAATTTAGACATATAACATTTTATACAAATAACATACTTTTCACAATACATTGTTTTACAAACAACTTATCTAATACAAACTCATTTTACTTGGTTATTTACTTAACCATGTATTATTCTTTTATACATATATATCATTTGGTTTATTTATCACTTTTCAAATGATTTACAAGACAAACCAAATTACAAGGTTCATGACTAAACATTTTCTTAAACATAAGTCATGAATTCTATTTTCACAAAACCTATGTATCTCACAGGCATTTTTATGCTGACGTACCTATTTTCACATGTGTTTCAGGATATGATGCATAGGATTTATCAAGATACACTTAGGCGGACTTGGGCCTTAGTGACAATAAAAGATGCAAGACTAGTTATTTATGTTATATTTCTTTGATTGTCAAGACATTGTAACTCTTTTAATCAATAAAACAATATTTCAATTTCCATGTGTTATGAAACAATGATTCTGTTACAACACTCCCCGACGTTTCCGCCACGTTTTGTTGTTTTACATGGTCGGGTGTGACAGAAAAGTTGGTATCAGAGCTCATGGTTATAGGGAATTAGGTTATTAGTAATTCTTTGACCTAGTCTATAACCTTCCTAGGACCCTAACGTGAGTTTACTTGCGTTTAGTCATAAAACAATACCGTCACCTATCCTTAGGCGACGACCACAACAAGAACACAAACTTCAAAACCGCTTTTGAAAACCAATCATCTATTCTAGGATGATTGATTACAAGGTTTTGAACCCTCAGTTACAAGGTTTTGAACCCTCTGTTATAAGGTTTTGAACCCCTTTGAATTTTCAAAATCTCGTCAAAGTTTGGGTCTTTTGATGTGAACACGTGCAATCTGGAAGAGTGGATGCCTGTACCCTAGGTGTTCTGTCTAAGGCTAGAGTGTTCGTACAAATCCACATAATCAGACCAGTCACTCTTACCTAGGAACTCTTGGGGTGAGTATCCACTTATAGGCTAAAGCATGTCTTCGCGATACATTAATATGACCCGCTTACTTTGATTAGTCACCGTCTCATTTGTTTGCCTTAGGTAACAAACAAATGATCGCAATTTCTATGCATTGTCGTTTTGTTTTATTTACCGATAACACTTCATTTGTTTCCTCATATATCTTTCTTTTCCTCCAGAATGTCTCTTCATCGCAATGACGCCCAGATATCCGAGCAGACAGCCAAATTTGCCCAGCGAATAGGTGAAGTAGTCCTGAAGACTGTCGAATTAGCTACCGCCATGTATCGTCTCCAGGATGAAGCCACTCAAGAATCACCAAAGGAGACCGAAGCCAAGCCTTCACCAAAACCAAAGAAACGTAAAGCTTCAAAGAATCCTGCAGCGGTTGCACCAAAACAGGCAAGACCTAGCCAAGTGACAGCACCACCAGCCAAGAAACCAATCGAGGAATCAAAGACCATGGATGATCGATCCCCTAAGAAGTTAAAGAAGCGAAAGGCTTCTCAGAACTTCGCCGTGGTCGCTCACAATGGTCAAGCCGTCCCCAACCAACCAGCTCAACCCCCTGCTAGGAAGCCATACAAAGGAACTGCTCCTTTGTGCAAACGATGCAACCGTCATCATTCAAACCTCTTACCCTGCTTCAAATGTACCTACTGTGGACGGTGGGGAAATCTGATTAACATATGCCACTTTGCTATCCAAAACAAAGCTGCTATAAACATTGCTGCTACCCAACCCCAAGTCAACCCTACTCAAGCTCGTTTTCCGTCTGGTACTTGCTACAACTGTGGCGAGACGAGCTATTTCAGGAACAAATGCTCAAAACTTGCTAATGCAAATCTGACCCTCGAATGAGCAGTTGGCTGATTAGAAGATGTTGCTATTTTATGCTTTTGTTTCATTTATTTTCTTGTAATGTGAAACAATCTGTTTTGTTCATAAATAAAAGTTGTTGTTCGCAATTCTGATTTACAAGTATAGTTACATGTGTGTATGGCATTTCCCTATAATACCTACATTAAGGAACTATGTTCCTTACAAACTACTCTTGCGAATTTCCCATTCTTGCGTTTGCTCATGATTCCCTTGGAAAATTCTAAGTACTCGTTTCATTCTAAGAAAACGAAGTACATGAAATAAAGTGACATTATGAGTAATCGTGCTTCTGCACATCGGTGCCTTTGAATCCTTGGTTAGATCACTAAGGGTATTTTCAAATCTCATACCCATTACGTTCTGATTTATTAACATGCATAACATAAGTTTTCAATGTATGCACTTTGGTTTAAACCTATCAAGCGCCTTGATCTATCCCTATAGATCTTTATTCCCAAAATATAGGCGGCTTCTCCAAGATCTTTAATGGAAAAACATCTTCCAAGCCAGGCTTTTACACCTTCCATGGTTGGAATGTCATTTCCAAATAGTAGAATGTCATCGACATACAATACTAAGAAAGTGACGGTGCTCCCACTAGCTTTCTTATACACACAAGTTTCATCGCCGTTCTTGATGAACCCAAAATTCCTAATCTCTTCATCAAGATGGTGATTCCAACTTCTCGATGCTTGTTTCAATCTATAGATTGATTTCTTTAACTTGCACACTTTGTTAGGATGTTTTGGATCGACAAAACCTTCAGGCTGAACCATATAGACATCTTCATCAAGATATCCATTGAGGAAAGCCATTTTGACATCCATTTGCCAGATCTCATAGTCATAATATGCAGCTATGGCAAATAATATCCTAATCGACTTTAGCATCGCCACGGGCGAGAAGGTCTCATCATAATCAACCCCTTGAGTTTGAGTGAAACCTTTTGCTACAAGTCTCGCTTTATAAGTATCCAAGTTACCATGCATATCCGTTTTCTTCTTGAAAACCCACTTACTTCCAACTACTTTGGAGTTAAGATGTGGCACAACCAATTCCCATACTTGGTTGTCATACATGGATTGCATCTCTACGTTCATGGCCTCAAGCCATTTGTCGCAATCGGATTTTGACATTGCATCATGGTATGTAGTTGGTTCATCTGAATCCACTACGTAGCATCCATCCATGAAAAATCCATATCTTTCAGGTGGATTACTAATTCTACCAGATCTGCGAACGTTTTGTGTATGTTGATCAACCATTTGATCATCTTCAACAACCTCTTGTTGAGTGCTAGTATCAACCAAACGTGTATCGGCTTGTGGTTCTTGATCCTCATCAAGTTCCACTGTTCTACTAGTTCCTTCCATAAGGAACTTATCTTCCAAGAACTTAGCCTTTCGAGCAACAAATACCTTTTGCTCTGTTGGATCGTAGAAATAATATCCTATATCATCTTTAGGATATCCTACGAAGATATACTTAGTGGATCGTACTTCTAACTTGTTTGGGGTGTATTGCTTCACATAAGCATCACAACCCCATACCTTCAAATATGATAATGATGGAACCGTTCCATGCCATATTTCAAAAGGTGACTTATCCACTTTCTTGGTTGGGGCCATATTTAATATACGAGCCGCGGAGAGCAAAGTGTAACCCCAAAATGATAGAGGTAATGTGCTTCTAGCCATCATAGATCGAACCATATCCAATAGAGTTCGATTCCTCCTCTCAGATACACCATTATGTTGTGGTGTTCCAGGTGGAGTAAGTTGTGAGATAATTCCACAACTCCTAAGATGATCTTGAAAAGCATCACTAAGGTATTCACCTCCTCTATCGGAACGAAGAACTTTGATTGTCTTGGTGAGTTGATTCTCTACTTCGTTTTGGAAGATTTTGAACATTTCAAAAACTTCATCTTTGTGTCTTAGCAAGTACACATAACCATAACGACTATAGTCGTCGGTAAAAGTTACGAAGTATCTTTCGCCATTCCTAGTCATTGGCTTAAAAGGACCACATACATCCGAATGTATGATGCCTAATGAATCTTTTGCCCTTTGGTTGGTGCCACTAAAGGGTTTCTTAGTCATTTTACCTTGTAAACAAGATTCGCATGTATCAAATGAACCAATTTCATTTGTTTCCAAAAGACCATTCTTTTGAAGTGTTTGCATGTGATTTCTGTTTATATGACCAAGACGACAATGCCAAAGATAGGTCTCACTCAAATCCATTTTGAGTTTCTTGGTGTTTGCTTGGTACATCGAATTATCAAATGATGTATCATCATGAACCAATTCATAAATACCATTTGAAGGCGTAGCTTTAAAGTAGAACATGTCATTCATCAAAGCATAAATTTCATTGTTCACAAACTTCAAATCAAATCCATATTGTCTTAAAAGGGAAACAGAAATAATGTTCCTAGTCAAACTAGGAGCATACAAAACATTTTTCAAACAAATTTCCAAACCACTTGGAAGTTTTAGAACATAGTCTCCTTGGGCTTCAACTTGAACTTTCGCTCCATTGCCCATGAAGAGACTAGTGTCTCCCTTCTTGTAATGCTTATTTCTTTTGAACCCCTGCAACGAATTGCAAATATGAGTTCCACATCCGGTATCTAATACCCATGTGTTAGAAGAAATAACATTTAGATCAATATGTATCCTAAAGATTGTACCTGAGGTTTGCCCCGCATCCCTCTTGTTTTTCAACTCTTTGAGATAGGTTGGACAATTCCTTTTCCAATGCCCTATCTCTCCACACGCTAAGCATGGATCGCTTGTGGCAACTTTTTCCTTCTTCTCTTTTGTTTTTGGTGGTTCTGCTTTAGCCTTTCTTTTTCCCTTCCCTTTGACGTGCCCCTTTCCCTTGGAAACATTTGCTTTGGTGTCGGGGTGATGCCCTTTCTTGCCTCCCTCATTGATCATTAGAACGGGTAAAGCCTTTTTACCCATTCCCGCTTCAGCCGTTTTGAGCATTGCATGAAGCTCACCAATGCTCTTGTCCCATCCATTCATGTTGTAATTCATAACAAAGCTCTCAAATTTCTTTGTTAAAGAGTTGAGGATCAAATCCGTAGCCAATTCTTTAGTGACAGGACAATTTAGCCTCTCGAGGCGATCAATGTGGCTTTTCATCTTAAGGACGTAAGATGAGACCGATTGGATTTCCTCCGTTTGACATGCATGAAGTGCTCGAACCGTTTCGAAGCGTTCTACCCTTGCTTGTTGTAGGAACATTTCCTTCAATTGGGTGATCATGTCGTATGCCCCATGATGGTCAAAGTCCTTTTGAATCTCGGGAATCATAGTTCCTAACATGAGGCATGAGGCTTGCATGGAGTCCTCGGTATACTTAACCCAATCATTGTAGGCTTCTACATCTTCCTTGTCAGGTTCATCGGGAATAGGATCGTCCAACACATAGGATAACTTCTCTTGCTTGAGAACAATTCTCAAGTTTCGAAACCAATCCATGAAGTTGTTATGGTTGATACAATCCTTTTCAAGAATGGTTCTTATTGATAGGTTACGGACGGTTTGGGTAATCGGGTTTGCATTGTTAGCGGCCATCTACAAAATTTAACAAAGTTCATTTTTAGTATTTTTGATATTATTAAAATTTTAATCATTAATACCCTTTTATGTCTCATAGACAATTAATAATTAAAATCTAGAATCCAACGTTACATTTAAATATTGGTTAGGTGACCTTTATCCCATTATTTAAATTAACAAGGTAGTCAACGTTTGACGATTGCAACCTTTTGCAACTTCTAGCCATATGGGATTGGTTAAACATCTTTATGTTTAGTTGGCATGTTTAATCCCATCAACACCTTTGTTCCCCATGCTTCGGTGACCCTAAGTTCATGGTTTCCAAATCAAGTCGTCCAACTTATACACACGTGTGAGTTTACACATATAAGTGGTTAGGTGACCTTTATCCCACAAACATGGTAACCCCACCTCAAATATACAAGTTCCCTCAAATGTGGTTAGGTGACCTTTATCCCACAAAGAGTTCCCAAGTGATTCGAGTGTTGTATAAAAGGATGGTGTTTGACTTGTTTTATAAAAGGGATTTTTATTTTCCAAAATTCTAGTTTAGAAAACTTTATGTACCATATATTTGCATGCATTCAAATCAATTGTACTTTAGTGAAAACCAATTTTCAAGGTTCTTTTAATAAAACCCATTTTATTATAAAATCATTAATTTTTAATAAAACCTTTTATTAACCGTTTTAATGATTTGTTAAGAACCAATTTTAAGCTTGTTACGGATTATTAGTTGTTAAGCATGCATATCCAAATATCATCCAAACAACCATAAATAAAAAAATAACCATACAAGCACAACACATGTCACACCCCGACCACGTAAAACAACAAAGCGTGGCGGAAACGTCGGGGAGTGTTGTAACAGAATTATCGTTTCATAACCATGGATACAAAAGTGTTTCGTTTTATTGATAATATTAAACATTAACATTGTTCTAACACATAGCAAACAAGTTTTATATCGACTATCATAGTTTTATGTCACTAAGGCCTCGTCCAGATCCTATGTGACGCATGCATCCTAGATCGTCAATCAAGCAACAACACCTGAAACATATGTAAAAACAAAGTCAGCAAAGAAATGCTGGCGAGTACATAGGTTTTATAGGAGTATCGGAATCATGGCTTCGTTTACATGTTGCAGTACTTTATTAGACTTCAAGAGTCAAAATACAAACCTCGTTTTGAAAAGCGTATTGCAACATAATTAACCAACTCAAACCAAATGGGTTATAGTTTATAAAATCTCATAGCCATGCTTCTTAACCCCAAAACGTTTTGTTTTAGAAAACCATCTTGTATAACATCTCGTAAAAACTCGTTAACAAAACTTGTATGTTACTTTGAAAACTTCGTTGTGTGACATCGTTTCGCTATCGTTTACCCAAGTGAACTAAATAACGCCACGGTATGTAATATGTTGAAAACACTTATATATAAGAAGTACCAGTGGTGTATCTACCATGTTTTCAGCATATCACACCCGTCCCGTTATCTAAACACTTATCCAAAAACCCATCGTTTATCCAATTCGTTTAACTCGTTCAATATCGTTCTCGTTTAAATCCCCCTTGTTTTAATTGTGAAAACTTATTTATGGTCGTCTCGCTAATAACATTCAAACCTTCGTGACTCGTCCTTCGTTCAACTCGTTCTCGCATTAACAAACCACCAAAGGGTAAGTTAACAATCATCAGATTCAGTCGTTACCCATAACACCCACACATAACCATGGGTGTAGTACAATAACGGGATTTGTCAGATCCTATGGTACCATAACCTAATACTGGTCGGCTTGATCAATGCTAATGAATGTCATTCGTTATGTAACTACAACCAACAAGTTCGTTCACATTATCGAAATCGTTATTAGTTTAGTATACATCGTTCTAATCATTTTTGAAATTCGTTCACATTATCTAAATCGTTATTAGTTTAGTATACATCGTTCTAATCATTTTTTAAATCATCGTTTAAACCTTGAAAACATTTAGTACATATGAATCACCCCAAAATAATTGAAAATAGTAAAATAGGGGAACTATGTACTCGCATGTAGTGCAAAGTATCCTCAATCAATAGTACTTCAACAAACTCGAGTAAACCAGAGAATTCAAACAGCACCTAGTAATCGAATCACTAGTCAAACAATAGACGCCTAAATTGGAAGTTCGGACAGAATGAGGTCTTGTAAACCAAATGAGTGTTGGAACTCATGTGATATGGTTTAACAAAGCCTACATTCTAAATCGGAACCTAACCTAAGTGCTTTCGACCCATCGCGTGTGACAACTGCCACTTTCGGGTAATTTACTTACATTTAAAAACAATGATTTACAATATACAAGTATGTGTTTCGAACACTCGAACTGCATGATTACATGATATACATCTTAGAGCACTCATGGAATATTCAATTTTGATGCACATGATTCATTTTTATTGGTTACCTTTGAAACAATGTAAACAATGCATCGAAACAACTAGAGTAGTATCTAGTAAACTAGCGTGCTGACGAAAACTCAGGATCCGCATAAATCATCTAAATTACATCTTTAGGACTCGGACGATAGTCCAACATCAATTATATATTAAACCCTATACGGGAATGCAAGGGTTTGGTTTAATATACTACCAATGTTCGGTAGCACCAAAAACTGCCCGAAAACTGCCAGTCAGCAAAGCCGGTACCGGAACCGTGTCAAAAATAATAAAAGTTTTAGTCCAAAAAGTTGGATTAAATATTTGGATAATAACACAAGTACAAAAATAAATTTTGTTATGTTTTTATCTAAATAAAACACGGTGTCAGTATTTAAGCCGGTACAGGACCTGAACCGACTTTTTCACCCGAATTACACACTAAAAATTTCGGTGAACTAGTTTTACTTAGTGTCACACTACTTTAAAATATGAAGGCTTAAAACCTTGTAGATATTTTTATATAAAATGTCAAAGTTCTTAAAATACTTAAACATTTACTACATTTTTTCCATGAGTGAAACCTTAAATAATTCTAACACATTTTTACCACATGAGACCCCCCCTCATTCACGGTTATAAGACCCTTTGTGGGCCCCACTTTTCTTTCAACTTGTTTAAGTGTTAATAACTAGATATTTTGATTAATTACTAGTGGATTAGAATGGATGATTAATTTCAATACTTACCCATTAAGTTACTAGCACTTATCACCATTTTACACCATATCCTACACACACATAAGAAAAGCTCTCATCATCTTCATCATTTTCTCAAGAACACCCACCAAAAACCCAATTATTTTTATCATCCTCTTCATTATCAACAAGGATTTCTTTGGAACATAGGGTGATCTAAGGCTTTTGGAAGCATAAGGAAGGGTTTTTCATCCATACCAAAGTGTTCTAACATCAAGATCATCATCTTACTTGTTCTTAATAATCTCTAAAGATCATCCCTAGCCTAGTGCTAGAAGTAAGCTTCTATTTTTTTTTTTATATACATATTATGTTTATGATTGTTATTATAATTAATAATAACCATATATAATCATACATAATGAACAAGAAAAATACAAAGAAGCAAAGATAAAAATCATCATATAATTATGTTGGTTTATATTGTGATTTAAGACTTGTGATATGCATATTTGATGTTGTTATGATGATTAGAATACAAATAAATTGTTAGAAGGTGTTTTAAAAAATATGATCTAATAATCATACATGTTATGTTAAATGGTTTTTAACATAAAGGGTTATATATATGATCATAACCATTAATCTTGTGAAAGTATGTAGGGTTGTTATGTAAAAACAATACTTTCACAAGATTATAAATTGTAACATACAACTAAGAGGTTTTTATGAAAGTGGTTAAAACTAGAATTAAACTTGGTTTTTGAACTAGTTAACATATGAAAGAAACATGGTTAAAACCCTACATGATTTGGATATCATCTTGATAATTTCATGTTATAAAAGTTTCATATGTTTAGTTAAGATGTTAAGTAAATTGGTGGTGATTTGATAAAGAAAATGATATGTTTAATGAAACATGGTTAAGATAAAAATACAAAGGTTATATGGCCAATTTTTATAAAAACTTTATTTTATAAAATAACAACATTTTTGGGTAAATCTCTACAAGATTTACAAAGGTATTTTTAAAGAAGGGTTTATAAAATAAAAGACAAGAAAAATATATATATTTTTTAGAAAATATATATTTGGTTACTTTAACAATTTTTGTGTGATATATTACTTGGTATATTAGTTACATATATCATTGTAGGAACTTGTATCTCATGTCACTTTTAAACTCAAAACAAGTTATAACAAAAGTCCTACGAGACTTCACATAATTACGCCTTAAAACGAGTTACGGACGATTCTAATAATCGGACAACAATTATGGTCAAAACGGACAACGGACGAATCCTTAAACGAGTCATCAATCCGGGGAGTTACTACGACGTTAGACGATCTTTCGACACGAAATATAAATATGTCATCGATAACAAATCTCGGATGTTTAGAAACTTATAAAAACTAGTATGTTTTTATTTACTAACATCTATACTTGGTAAATTTTTATAAAAAGGGTTTTTATAAAAATAAATGGGCTTATTATACTAGTGGGCTATTTTTATTACAAGTGGGCTTAATATACTTAATAGACTATCTTTACAAATGGGCTACTTACACTTAATGGGCTTAGTTTTCTTAATGGGCTTAGTTTTCTTAATGGGCTTAACTTCATTATGGGCTTAACATAAATTCATGGGCTAAGCCCAAACACCAAACATATGGGCCAAAGCCCAACACTATTCAAGCCCAACACTATTCAAGCCCAACCCTATTCAAGCTCAACACTATTCAAGCCCAACACTATTCAAGCCCAACACTATTGAGGCCCAACACTATTGAGGCCCAACACTATTGAGGCCCAACACTATTGAGGCCCAACACTATTGAGGCCCAACACTATTTGAGGCCCAACACTATTTGAGGCCCAACACTATTGAGGCCCAACACTATTTGAGGCCCAACACTATTTGAGGCCCAGCACTATTTAAGCCCAATAACTTGAAAACATGGGCTTGGCCCAATGATACTATTATTGGAAACACAACTATACAAGTGATACATACAAGACACGAGATTCAGCGGACGAGATCCGACTATACAACTCATTCATCGAATACACAGTTAACGAACATTTGAACAATTCATACATCGAGTACACAGTTAACGAACATTTGAACAACTCATTCATCGAATACACAGTTAACGAACATTTGAACAATTCATACATCGAGTACACAGTTAACGAACATTTGAACAACTCATACATCGAATACCCAGTTAACGAACAGTAAAGACATACAAGTCTTACACATACTCAAGACAAAAGACTTGTACATGAGTCAATACAAAGACCGTAGTGTCTAACAATTCTAGGACCTTTGTAGGTCGTGATACAATTCAAGGACAATGCAAGTGAGGTTACAATTACATACAGTTTACGGATGCAATTCTGTGAGTTCATGTCCCCTATTCATTTTAAATGCTTTTCAAGTTTTACAACTATCGGGGAAAATACATGTACAATAGTATGATAAGTCAAGGAATGAAACACCTTAGATCATGTGCGAATTAGGGCCATACTATAAGCACCATTAATCCAGTTTGGACCAAGGAACAAAGGTTAGATCTAATGGCTTTTGGCGAGCCCCACTCTTGGTCATGGACCCCTACGGAAGAGTGCGTTTGTGTCCCAGTCGATAGGAATCGGCATAAAATCGTCTAGGGTTGGTTTGCTTCCTATTTCGTCACACATATTAATGTCCTTGCAAAACATTAATGATCACGATTTCATTGACGCTTTTCATACTACAATTGATACAAATACAGATACATCTTATATCCAGTTTGGATACAATTACAAGTGATACAAATACAGATACATCTTATATCCAGTTTGGATACAATTACAATTGAGACAAATACATATTACATACTGTTTTGATACAGATACATCTTGTACAGCTAAACTGCATGAACTCGCTCAACTTTTGTTGATGTTTTCAAACTTACATGTATTTCAGGGAATTAGTGGACCAATGCAACGATTTCAGTTCAAGGAAAACAAGTATCAATACTCCATGCCAACTATTGAAGGGTTTGCCTATTATATACCGCCTCTTTGCGGTGATATAGTGGTCAAAGCCTTGACATTTTTTAGACTTACATTTGATGTATGAAACAATGACAACTTATTTTCATTTGATGGTTCGTAAACAATGTACATAACTTATGTTGCGATCTTTTGAACAATTATGACAATGGCATTGGAGCTTGTATTTATTCATATAGTTTGTTCATGTACATCGATATTTATGCAATGAAAACCATACAGATCACACCTTGCGTTTCCGCTACGAGCGGGTGTGACAGATTGGTATCAGAGCATCGATTGTAGTGAACCAGGATTCTTTCTCGAGTCTAAGTCTACAATCACTAGGGATCTCTCACGAAAACCTCTTGTTCATGTTGAACAGAATAAAATTTGGACAAGTCAAAAGGTTTTCATTGCATATTCATTTTTCAAGGTCCACTACAACAAAAATTCATTTCACATAAATCAAGCGAGGACATTTCCATGGGTGAAGTCTATGAGAAACAGACACAATACATTAATAGACTATGTGCCTACAATACAGTACATTATCAGTTTATGCATTATAAACAGTTTACAAGTTCAGCTTATACAAGATAGAAATCCTTGATTGATAGGATTTTACATAATTATATATATAGGTGGTTCATATATATGTTGCATGAAATATTTGCTAAGAACAAAATACCTTCGACTTCAAACTCTATTATTATTCTTTACTCGCACGATGAAAATATCGACCTCATGTCTATTACGGAGCTTATGACGAACATGATTCCTAAGTGAAATCTTAAACTTAATTCCGTAAAATATGGTTGCTTTCTCGCGAATGCTGAGATGCCTGACCATGATAATGACGACGAGGCGGAGGTGGTAACCTTGGACAACAACTCCATTTGTGGGACGAGATCCCTGTGACTCATACTAATCAAGGTGGATATACTTTTGTCCTTACAAAGAAGATGAAGTACTCATCTTGAAGGTGCCTCTTCAGTTGTTATTGTTACAGATTCTTTTCATTTCTATTTTCATCTAACGCCGTACCGTTCTGCGAGTAATGACAACGAACATTGACACGTGAGCTATCACGAAGGTCCCTCCTATGTTGAAGGTATATAAACAATAGTGTCCTCTATCTGACTGATCGCCTGCTCTGAACGAGAGAATGCTAGGGTGACCATGCAAGACAATTTATTATTACGGGGGCCCACGTAATAACAACTTGTAGTGCATGGAAATTCTGGTGGACTCTGCGGGTCAAGCTAATGATCACTATTCATTCAAAATTCTTAAGTTATTACTTGAGATTCAATTCTTCCTATCTAGTAGAACACGAACTGGGGGTGGTTAGTATAACACCCTACAATACAATACAATACAATACAATACAATACAATACAATACAATGCAATGCAATACAATACAATACAATACAATACAATACAATACAGGAATACGACACATATTTGTTCACACCTAACATTCGATCTATATCACGATTCAGATGAGACTAGTCATTTAAACAAACAAAACTTGTTAGCTACTCATGGAAGATTTTCCTCAACATTCTCGAAATTCTTGAACATGGGTTGGTTCCATGGTGTCTATGACACTTTATCCTACTTTACCTTACCTTATCATATTCCACCTTATCATTTTTATTGGAAATAGATACAATAAATTCCGTCGTTTGACATTTGTCTTTTTCCAAGGGATGGTTTGGCATGAACCATGCTGCAACTCCCTCATTACATTCTATTCGACCTCTTTGGAGATTCTAATAATTTTGCTAGAGCTCGTGAAACTCAAGCACTATTACCATATTTGTCACATGGACAAATAAGACAAAGGATTTTCCTTACTTTGGACGATCGAGGTCCATAGAGTAGGGAACACATATTATATGGACGAAGACCACTAGTTGGTTTCCCCTCCTCAACGAATTATTTCTTCTTTTTCCATTTAGACATATGACCAATACACGCAAGAGGCATTACACCTTTTGGTTTTGGTTATCCACATTATCATTTATTCAAACATATATGAACCATGCGGTTTTAAGGTTTCGATGACCTACTACATTCTTCATTCTTGGGCGCATGATAGACTATATTTATCCAAATATATATGTCTAGTTTCTTTTAATATTGAGTATTAAAAAGATCATGGTGCCAAAAGAATCAACTATTTAAGTTAAAAGTTATGTGTTGAAAACCATTGCTTGTACACAAGACATGTTTTATACATGACATTGTTACGCAAGACATTGTTATACATGTCATTTAACGTTGGTATACACAAGACATTTTGGTGGTCATTTGTAAGTGATGAGACGTGTGTAATATGATAAAAGCATGGTGGATACGCCGCTGGTACTTCCTATATATAAGTGCTTATATTATATTGCATATCGTGGTGTTATTCAAATCTCTTCGACAAAGACAAGACATGACATTTTTGCACAAGACACGACATCCTCTACACAAGACATAATATTCTATTTCAAGACATGATATATTTATA
The DNA here is from genome assembly GCA_030545235.1 of Helianthus tuberosus. Lineage (NCBI taxonomy): Eukaryota > Viridiplantae > Streptophyta > Magnoliopsida > Asterales > Asteraceae > Helianthus > Helianthus tuberosus. Next base: position 110,451,142 of record CM060357.1, read on the forward strand.
CACTACAATTCTATTGGTTATTTATTTAACCATACATCATTCTTTTATATCATCTGATTTTCATATCTATTTTCATATGATTTTATAAAAGAATTCGGTCATAACTGGAGCTAATATTGTTGGTTACACTTGATGCTTTCACGATATCTCAAGGGTTGTTCCATACTGGGTAACACCCGAATTCAAACACACTGAGTGTTACATTTTAGGTTTAGCCTCAGAGATCCGAAGCATAACAGCATCATCCCTCCCTACCTCAATCCCTCAAACAATAACTCTCGTCATGAGAGAAATGAAGGCAACTGCTACCATAAATGATTTTGGCACCGGGATGTATGCTGGTAACTTGCCGAAATCCTAAATGTGAATAAGTGTGTGTATGGTTAGAACTATGAATACTTCACAAAATCCCAATGAAGTCATGAGTACGTACACTCTACGATCATCATGTATCAATTCTATTAATACCAACACCAAGCTTAACTAGTGTCTTTAGTTGTTATACATATACTCGAATTAGAGTCATGTTGGACACACATTACTATATCAAGTTAGCTAATGGGGAATTAGCTGAGACATATCAAATCATTAAGGGCCACCGGTATGTGTCCTATTCGTCAACATTTCACATCCATGTTATTTTATACAATTGGCAATTTTAGCTTCATCTCAACATTTCACATACATGAGTTTCATGGCTAGGGACGGGATTGTCCTAGCTACAATTAGGGATTGGGTTATCCTACATCTAAACATATGGACCGGGTTATCCTACATCTAAACATATGGATTGGGTTATCCTACATTTAAACATAGGGTTCCTAAAACTATACAGTGAAGTCCTCGCCACACAGAATTTAAAATGTACTTGGTCTAGAGTCACGTAAGCTAGACGTCTCCTCATTCTATAGAATTGGCAAACAGTAAACTAGTCGAGTCTAGAGCTGAAATTCAATATCGATCTCTTCCCTGTTCAGTTGAGTATTTTCGACGTAGTGGTTGGCATGGATTGGCTATCCAATAATCGAGCCGAAGTCTTCTGTCATGAGAAGATCATTCGCTTACCACTACCGAACGAAGAGACACTTGTTATCCATGGAGAGAAGCGCAACACATCATTGCGGACCATAAATTGTATGAAGGCTCAAAGTTGCTTACGGAAAGGTTGTATTGCCTTTCTAGCGCTTGTTGTCGACAAGAAGGCCGATGGGCCTCAGGTGACAGATTATTAGCACCTTCTAAACCTTGTAGTTGACCGAATAAGGATGTTGTGAGTTCATAACCCCCACTCTTTACCACTATACATCTTTATAAAGGTTTTGGGGGTAGAAAGACATGCAAGTTTTGCAAAAATGCACAACATTTCGATGAACGAAAATTCATATTTCTAAATCATGTTACAAATAAATTTTCCAACTAACTCAGATGGTTTAAGAAAGGTTCTAGCTTCTACTCTAAGATAGACTTACGATCGGAGTATCATCAGTTACGAATTCAAGAGGAAAGCATACCGAAAACGGCTTTTAAGACTCGTTACGGTCATTACGAGTTTCTCGTTATGCCTTTTGGTTTAACAAATGCACCAGCGGTCTTCATGGATTTAATGAATCGTGTGTGCAAGCCGTATCTCGACAAATTCGTCATAGTGTTTATTGACGACATTTTGATATACTCTCGATCGACTGATGAACATGAGCAACATTTGAGAACCATTTTAGAGTTGTTAAAGACAATAAATTCGCCCCAAATCGAAAAACAAGATATAACATTACAACTTATTCTTAAGATTGGTGCATAGCATCTTACAATCTTATCATTATCCGACGATACCGATGACTCTGTTGTAGACTATGATGCTTCGCATCAAGGATTGGGTTGCGTACTCGTGCAACGTGAAAAAGTTATTGTGTACACGTCGCGCCCATTTAAAAAGTTCACGAGAAGAACTATACCACTCTCGACCTTGAGTTAGGCGTGGGGGTATTCGTTTTAAAAAAAAAAAAATTATGGCGACATTATTTATATGGTACTCAATGCATTATTTTCACGGATCATAAAAGTCTTCAACACTTATTCAACCAAAAAGAATTAAATATACGTCAACGATGTTTGTTGAATTGTTGAACGACTATGATTGTGAAATAAAGTACCATCCGGGCAAGGCAAACGTTGTAGCAGATGCCTTGAGCCGCAATGAGCGAGTTAGAACACTAAGAGTTCAAACATTAGAGTAGATGATTCACAAGCGCGCAAGGAAGAGCATATTCAAGTAGAAACACTTCGAAGCATGAAGGAACAATTAGTGCCGAAAGAAGATGGAACTTTATACCTTATGGGTCGAAATTGGGTTCTATTCTTTGGCGGCCTTCGAGATGACATTTTGAGGAAGCACATAGGCCTAAGTAGCGAAAGAATACTACTGGTGGCCTAACCTCAAAACTGATATCACGACTTATATCGGAGAATGCTTGACTTGCGCGAAAGTCAAAGTCGAGTAGCAAAATCCCTCGGACTTGTTACAACAACCCGAGATTCCCGTTTGGTAATGGGAACAAATATCGATGTACTTCATTACGAAGTTACTCAGGACCTCAAGAGGTCACTACATGATATGTGTAATCATCGATAGACTAACAAAGTCCACGCACTTCTTACCGATTCGGGAGAAGGATAGTACTGAGAAACTAGCGGAACTCTATCTCAAAGAAATAGTGGCTCGTCATGGAGTGCCTATTTCAATCATTTCAGACCAAGACGGTCATTTTATTTCTAGAATTTGGAAATCATTTCAACAGGCCTTTGTATCTCATTTGAATTTAAGTACGGCCTTTCATTCACAAACTGACGGCCAGAGCGAACGGACAATCCAAACACTCGAAGATATTCTTTGCACATGTGTTATGGATTTAGGCGGCAATTGGGATACTCATCTACCTTTAGTTGAGTTTTCCTACAATAACAGCTACAATACTAGTATACAAGCTGCACCGTTTGAAGCTCTTTATGGTCAAAAGTGTCGCTCTCTGCTATTTTGGGCAGAAACTGGCGATAGTCAATTAATTGGTCCGGAATTAGTCCAAGAGACTACGGATAAAAATTTTCAGATCCGAGACCGTATCGAGGTGGCTCACGATCGACAAAATAGCTACGCAGATAAAAGACAAAAACCATTATCTCTCGAGGTCGGAGACAAAGTCTTATTGAAAGTCTCGCCTTGGAAAGGCGTAGCAAGGTTCGGTAAACGTGGAAAGCTTAACCCACGTTACATTGGACCATTTGAAATCTTAGAAAAAAATAGGCACTGTTGCCTACAAGCTGAAGTTACCAGAAGAACTAAGTAGAGTACACGACATATTTAATGTGTCGAATCTTGAAAAGAGTCCAACGCAAGAAACAGTTTTCATCCCGGAGGATGAGGTTCATATTGATGACAAACTCCAATTCACAAAGCACCTGTTAAGGTCACGGACCGGAAGGTCCAGAAAACACGAAGGAGTCATAACATATTAGCAAAAATTCGTTGGAACTCTCGACACGGACCCGAATATACTTGGGAACGTGCAGATCAAATCAAAACCAAAATACCCCCACCTGTTTGAGAACAATCCTGCAAAGGATGACTCAGCTTGAATTTCGGGACGAAATTCTCAATAACAGGGGGAGAATGTGACAACTGCCACTTTCGGGTAATTTACTTACATTTAAAAACAATGATTTACAATATACAAGTATGTGTTTCGAACACTCGAACTGCATGATTACATGATATACATCTTAGAGCACTCATGGAATATTCAATTTTGATGCACATGATTCATTTTTATTGGTTACCTTTGAAACAATGTAAACAATGCATCGAAACAACTAGAGTAGTATCTAGTAAACTAGCGTGCTGACGAAAACTCAGGATCCGCATAAATCATCTAAATTACATCTTTAGGACTCGGACGATAGTCCAACATCAATTATATATTAAACCCTATACGGGAATGCAAGGGTTTGGTTTAATATACTACCAATGTTCGGTAGCACCAAAAACTGCCCGAAAACTGCCAGTCAGCAAAGCCGGTACCGGAACCGTGTCAAAAATAATAAAAGTTTTAGTCCAAAAAGTTGGATTAAATATTTGGATAATAACACAAGTACAAAAATAAATTTTGTTATGTTTTTATCTAAATAAAACACGGTGTCAGTATTTAAGCCGGTACAGGACCTGAACCGACTTTTTCACCCGAATTACACACTAAAAATTTCGGTGAACTAGTTTTACTTAGTGTCACACTACTTTAAAATATGAAGGCTTAAAACCTTGTAGATATTTTTATATAAAATGTCAAAGTTCTTAAAATACTTAAACATTTACTACATTTTTTCCATGAGTGAAACCTTAAATAATTCTAACACATTTTTACCACATGAGACCCCCCCTCATTCACGGTTATAAGACCCTTTGTGGGCCCCACTTTTCTTTCAACTTGTTTAAGTGTTAATAACTAGATATTTTGATTAATTACTAGTGGATTAGAATGGATGATTAATTTCAATACTTACCCATTAAGTTACTAGCACTTATCACCATTTTACACCATATCCTACACACACATAAGAAAAGCTCTCATCATCTTCATCATTTTCTCAAGAACACCCACCAAAAACCCAATTATTTTTATCATCCTCTTCATTATCAACAAGGATTTCTTTGGAACATAGGGTGATCTAAGGCTTTTGGAAGCATAAGGAAGGGTTTTTCATCCATACCAAAGTGTTCTAACATCAAGATCATCATCTTACTTGTTCTTAATAATCTCTAAAGATCATCCCTAGCCTAGTGCTAGAAGTAAGCTTCTATTTTTTTTTTATATACATATTATGTTTATGATTGTTATTATAATTAATAATAACCATATATAATCATACATAATGAACAAGAAAAATACAAAGAAGCAAAGATAAAAATCATCATATAATTATGTTGGTTTATATTGTGATTTAAGACTTGTGATATGCATATTTGATGTTGTTATGATGATTAGAATACAAATAAATTGTTAGAAGGTGTTTTAAAAAATATGATCTAATAATCATACATGTTATGTTAAATGGTTTTTAACATAAAGGGTTATATATATGATCATAACCATTAATCTTGTGAAAGTATGTAGGGTTGTTATGTAAAAACAATACTTTCACAAGATTATAAATTGTAACATACAACTAAGAGGTTTTTATGAAAGTGGTTAAAACTAGAATTAAACTTGGTTTTTGAACTAGTTAACATATGAAAGAAACATGGTTAAAACCCTACATGATTTGGATATCATCTTGATAATTTCATGTTATAAAAGTTTCATATGTTTAGTTAAGATGTTAAGTAAATTGGTGGTGATTTGATAAAGAAAATGATATGTTTAATGAAACATGGTTAAGATAAAAATACAAAGGTTATATGGCCAATTTTTATAAAAACTTTATTTTATAAAATAACAACATTTTTGGGTAAATCTCTACAAGATTTACAAAGGTATTTTTAAAGAAGGGTTTATAAAATAAAAGACAAGAAAAATATATATATTTTTTAGAAAATATATATTTGGTTACTTTAACAATTTTTGTGTGATATATTACTTGGTATATTAGTTACATATATCATTGTAGGAACTTGTATCTCATGTCACTTTTAAACTCAAAACAAGTTATAACAAAAGTCCTACGAGACTTCACATAATTACGCCTTAAAACGAGTTACGGACGATTCTAATAATCGGACAACAATTATGGTCAAAACGGACAACGGACGAATCCTTAAACGAGTCATCAATCCGGGGAGTTACTACGACGTTAGACGATCTTTCGACACGAAATATAAATATGTCATCGATAACAAATCTCGGATGTTTAGAAACTTATAAAAACTAGTATGTTTTTATTTACTAACATCTATACTTGGTAAATTTTTATAAAAAGGGTTTTTATAAAAATAAATGGGCTTATTATACTAGTGGGCTATTTTTATTACAAGTGGGCTTAATATACTTAATAGACTATCTTTACAAATGGGCTACTTACACTTAATGGGCTTAGTTTTCTTAATGGGCTTAGTTTTCTTAATGGGCTTAACTTCATTATGGGCTTAACATAAATTCATGGGCTAAGCCCAAACACCAAACATATGGGCCAAAGCCCAACACTATTCAAGCCCAACACTATTCAAGCCCAACCCTATTCAAGCTCAACACTATTCAAGCCCAACACTATTCAAGCCCAACACTATTGAGGCCCAACACTATTGAGGCCCAACACTATTGAGGCCCAACACTATTGAGGCCCAACACTATTGAGGCCCAACACTATTTGAGGCCCAACACTATTTGAGGCCCAACACTATTGAGGCCCAACACTATTTGAGGCCCAACACTATTTGAGGCCCAGCACTATTTAAGCCCAATAACTTGAAAACATGGGCTTGGCCCAATGATACTATTATTGGAAACACAACTATACAAGTGATACATACAAGACACGAGATTCAGCGGACGAGATCCGACTATACAACTCATTCATCGAATACACAGTTAACGAACATTTGAACAATTCATACATCGAGTACACAGTTAACGAACATTTGAACAACTCATTCATCGAATACACAGTTAACGAACATTTGAACAATTCATACATCGAGTACACAGTTAACGAACATTTGAACAACTCATACATCGAATACCCAGTTAACGAACAGTAAAGACATACAAGTCTTACACATACTCAAGACAAAAGACTTGTACATGAGTCAATACAAAGACCGTAGTGTCTAACAATTCTAGGACCTTTGTAGGTCGTGATACAATTCAAGGACAATGCAAGTGAGGTTACAATTACATACAGTTTACGGATGCAATTCTGTGAGTTCATGTCCCCTATTCATTTTAAATGCTTTTCAAGTTTTACAACTATCGGGGAAAATACATGTACAATAGTATGATAAGTCAAGGAATGAAACACCTTAGATCATGTGCGAATTAGGGCCATACTATAAGCACCATTAATCCAGTTTGGACCAAGGAACAAAGGTTAGATCTAATGGCTTTTGGCGAGCCCCACTCTTGGTCATGGACCCCTACGGAAGAGTGCGTTTGTGTCCCAGTCGATAGGAATCGGCATAAAATCGTCTAGGGTTGGTTTGCTTCCTATTTCGTCACACATATTAATGTCCTTGCAAAACATTAATGATCACGATTTCATTGACGCTTTTCATACTACAATTGATACAAATACAGATACATCTTATATCCAGTTTGGATACAATTACAAGTGATACAAATACAGATACATCTTATATCCAGTTTGGATACAATTACAATTGAGACAAATACATATTACATACTGTTTTGATACAGATACATCTTGTACAGCTAAACTGCATGAACTCGCTCAACTTTTGTTGATGTTTTCAAACTTACATGTATTTCAGGGAATTAGTGGACCAATGCAACGATTTCAGTTCAAGGAAAACAAGTATCAATACTCCATGCCAACTATTGAAGGGTTTGCCTATTATATACCGCCTCTTTGCGGTGATATAGTGGTCAAAGCCTTGACATTTTTTAGACTTACATTTGATGTATGAAACAATGACAACTTATTTTCATTTGATGGTTCGTAAACAATGTACATAACTTATGTTGCGATCTTTTGAACAATTATGACAATGGCATTGGAGCTTGTATTTATTCATATAGTTTGTTCATGTACATCGATATTTATGCAATGAAAACCATACAGATCACACCTTGCGTTTCCGCTACGAGCGGGTGTGACATCGCGACCCATTAAGGTAACTTACGCTACTTTAACGCGTCGTGTGCGCATAAGCGCGTTCGAGACGTCTAACTAGTCCTATGACAGGTATTATATGCCAGAACGTGTTTAATCATGTTACATAATCAGCTATGTGACAGAATTTTAGGTTACAGATGCTTAATTACCAATTATACATGAAAAGGGTATTTTGGTAATTTACCTCAGGCATATAAACTACTAATCATACAACTAACTAAACTAGGTGACCATAAGGTATAACCTCGGAAGGTTATTCCCTATGCTACTATGGTCACTAAACATGTTTGGTCGGATCCTAAGATCGACCAAACGGGTCGTGTTCGAAAGTCTAAGCGGGTGTTTAGTCCGCTTGACTTACGACTCTACACAAGCACTAATCTAAAAAGTGACGAGCTAAACATGCTAGAACAGGTTTAGTTAAGTTAGAAAACAGATTTGGATATCAAAACAAACGGTTTTGATATCCTAGAGTAGTTTGGTTACAAAATACGCGTAAATGAGCATTTTGGCCGAAACTTCGACTCGTCACTGAGCCTAGATAACGTGGAAATCAGTAGGTATAGTCACTAGGGACTATATCCATCGTGATTACGCTCACGTTATGAAGTTCAAACGAACTTCACATTGACCATAAACTGGTGAATGCATAAAGTCAAACGCAGTTTGAATTTAACGTTAAAACAAAAGAAAAGAACGAAAGAACACTTACAGAAGGTCCCCGTAAGCTAATCTTGATCCAAATAGCTCAGGTATGAAGCAAGGGCTTCAACTTAGAGCACTTTAGATCAGATTTTTGTGAGGAAGAAGTGAAATTATGGTGGGTATTTATAGGAAATGGACCACCGTTAGGATCGTTTCTCGTAAACCGTGATTCAATCTCATCCCTACACTTGTTGCAACACTAAGGTCTTCCTATGACAGGAGAAGAATATGTTGTTTCTTGGCTCATGTCGGGGACAGGAGAAGCCGAAGAACCAAAGCACGAAGATATTCCTATGACAAGGAAATATCTTAAGGTCTTCCTCGAGGACTTGTCAGAATTTTCTCCTCCACGGCTAGTCGAGTTTCGCATCAGATTGATCCCAGGCGTCGCACCTGCAGACAATGCCCCTTAACAACTTACACCTTCGGGGATGCAAGAATTGACAGTGTAGTTTCAGAAGTGGATAGAGAAGGAAGATAACAGACCAAAAAATCCCTTTTGGGTAACCCCGAAATTCTGCTCGTCAAGAAGAGAGACGATGATTTTTTTTAAATGAACATCAACTACCAGGAGCCGAACGAGCGTCGTTAGCAGTGAATTCGGGAAGAAAATATACCGGGGGAAATTGTGGGACAATGACTTGTTCTTAGACGTACACAAAAAATAGAATGCACAAACCAGTCTACACGGGATACGAAATCTGGAGGATTTAGAAAACATATATTTAGGACCTTTGGGAACCCAGGTCCAAACTCGTAAGGGTTTACTTAGGAACCATATCTGTCAACTCAATCAAACATCATTAACTTGACAAACTTGCATTGCAGTTAACAAAACCGAAAGTACTTAAGTTTTCTTCCGTTGAAGCCTTCACTGTTACTTCTAACGAGTAAATATTTGCATTTCTACTCCCCTCAAAGTAGTTGCATCACATTGATTTCCTTCGCTGAGAGCGAACACACGTTTGCTTTGTACACTTGGTCACTTCTCCCTTTTGGTAGAAACACATCGCTTCATCACTTAAAAACTTATATATAACCCATGCACCTTTTGCTACGCATGCGGTTTCATCTCGAATAAATGCTTCATTAAAGTTCAAATATTACGTTGCTAAACCTAATTACTGATTCGTGATTTGAATGACCTACATTATTGCTATTATTGACTCTTTTGCTACCAAGTCAACACACTTTCTTGAAACTTCTTTTAATCCAAATTACATTCATGGTTTATTTGTTACCATGCCGAGATTTCCTTTGTTGATACGTATGTTTATTGCCGGGTTATGCTGAAACTAAGTTCGATTGCTTGAACTTATCCAGTTCACATGTTTGATTTGAGACGCCATATGATGTATTGAGAGCATCATATTCTAATACTTTGGCAAAGATTCTTTTGTTTTGAGTCGTAGTAGACATGTTTGGTCTACGACTTCACTAAATCATTATTGGTTACTCACTTCACACACGGATTTAATTGCCTATTTATTTGTTAACAATCTATTTTGATATTCACGATCAAAGCAGTCTCAACACAATTGTGTGTTAAGGCAATGGTACATATATTCATTTCATAAGCACAATGTACCTCCTAACGATTCTTTCGTTGTTAATCAAATGCCTTGCGATACTTATTACTTTTCATCTTTGATTGGAAACAGTGGTCCTTTGATGTTCCGTATTTAATTGGAAACTCTATAACATGGTATAAATCAAATCTTCAGATTGTCTCAGTACACTTTCATTTGATTTCAAACGCGGTGAACTTGTTCAGTCACCACTATTATTGGATAATGCCATTACGACACCTTGTGGTGTCATCATAAACTTGTAGCTTGTGCTAATCATGGTTAACCGTTTCACACGAGACCACATATACTTTTGTTTGATTTATCATTTAAACATTTCTGATGCAACTACGAATCAAGACAATGATACACCAAATTCGCTTGTATTCCATTCGGTGTATCTTTACCATTCAAAAATGTCAACACACTAAACCTTACCAGACATTTATTCAGGAGTTGACAGATCATTTTACTATTACGTTGAGTTGTTGCTTTTGAGTTCATATAGCGGGTGCTATGGTTTGTGAAAACTCGTTTGCATATTGCAACCGATTGTTTAAAAATCTTATTAGTCAAAACTCCACTTTTGTGGCACCCCTGCTAGCTGGATTACACTAGACTATACGTCAAATGCATCTTGTACCTTTGACATCCAATGCTAGAAGCACACACCTTTCAACCCTAGGATTCGGGTTGTTATATATTCTTGGACTCACCTAATGTGAGTAATGTTTGTTTCGATTTGATGATTATCTACTTCGATATTATTCATATACATACGTGTGTGACTTAACCGTAAGGAGTAAGGTAGTACAAATTTCGAGGATGAAATTTGTTTAACGGGGGGAGAATGTGATAACCCTCACCAAACCAGGTATCCGTACGAATTAATTAATATTTAATTAATGCTTAATTACAGTGCTTGCTTACAACTGTGGTTAAACTGCTTCTTAATTTCTGATACATACATACTTATGCATCACACATTATACTGTCACTCTATTACTTACACACAAATATCAGTGACAACCTTGATGCACAAAAGCACAGTGAGCACACTATACGGATAACCCAGTAAACATGCTGACATTGCCAGCACTGGACAGACATTGTCTCTGAGGCCAGTATGAGCCGGGAATAGATTACTACACCAGTAGGGAGTGTAGGGAGGTGAGGATTGTAAAACTGTGTCACTAGGTGATAGTTATAGTGACCGGATGTGCCTAAAACATGCTTTAATCACAAAATTCTGCACTTTGTGCAAAAATTCAGCATTTAACTAAACTAGTAAAGTGCAAAAACATGGAAAAATAATGCAAGACACTTTCCAAAGTAACGAGAATTTATTGTGTCACTAAAGACACTATAAAAGACACTTTAAATACTTATTTAGCACTTTAACGGATCAATATCCAACCGAACAACCGAACTTTACCCGGAACATAAAAATATTGTCAATGACATTGTTTTGACCTTTCTGAACTAGTTAGGGTCCCCGAATATCCTAACACCCCTTATATTACATAAACACATAAACATACTAACTAAACTCATTGAATTTCAACTAGATCCTAACTTAACCATCACAAACCAACCCATACCCCCCCCCCCCCTCATTGACGGTCACAAAGGGGTGACCCACCCCTTGTCCTATTTTGATTATTCTAATCACACTTGTTTAATATCTTGGGGACACTTTACATGATGGTTATTAGTGAATGTGGACTATAAGTAAACTCAAGAGATTATAACCTTCATTTCATCAAACACAAACCAACTAGCTCTCTTGCTTGGTCACGGCCGAAACCACCCACCACCATACATCCATCATCAAGCTTTGATTCAACCATTTCTCATACATACAAGGGTGTAAGGTGTCCTACAAACAAGCTCGGTGCTCTCAGAATCTCAAGGACCTCTCTATATTTCTTTTATCCACCTTGTTTACAGGATACAGACTTCTACAATCTTTTGCCGCATGCTCTGGCTTATTACATCTCTGACATCGGTTTTTATCACACCGCCCACTATGGTGCAAATTACAACGATTGCACTTCGGGTGGTTTCCCATGTACCCACCCTGGTTAGTCATAGCCTGTTGGTTAGGGGTCTTGTTATCATCGGTCTTTCTCTCCTATGCCTAGGGCTGAGAGGAGCTAGTGTTGGGTTTTTCACATGTTTATCAAAGTAATTTTATCCAAATAAAATTAAAACGCAACAGAAAAAGATTTAAAACACGTTACTTTACAAGATATAAAACCATTTTATATGCAAAACCCAATAACCGGATCCAAATATGACATGCATGCTATCAAAATACAATCATAGGGTGTTTAAGAATACTACCATTCCAAGAGCAAGGTGATATGAAGATGATGATATTCTTGAATGAAATCTTCAAAGGAGAAGACCTCAAGCTTGCATACCCCAAGCTTCCAACGAACACCTTATGTTGCTAGGATTTGTACACTTGAAAACTTACTTGAAATCCCTCTTGATCAACCCACCTTGGCCAAAAATTTTAGGGATTTTTATAAGTTCTTGCAACTTGAAAAACTTAGAGAAAAAGTGTGTGTAAGTATGAGAGAAGTTATGTCAAAATTGATCAAATCAAATATATCAATCTTGTGAAAGTCTTGCATGTAATTTGAGTGGTGGAACCACCTTGGAAGCTCCCCCATGGCCGGCCCCCATGCCACCCTTGTCAACCAATTGAAAATTTTCCCTTTTTACATTTTAAGTCATGGTTTATGTCACACCCTCCAAAAACCCCACCCCGCCTTGTGTCACACCCCGACTGCGTAAAACAACAAATCGCGGCGGAAACATCGGGGCGTGTCGCGACAGAATTAATTGTTTCATAACCATGGCACACAAAGTGTATCTTATTTATTAAACAAGGGTGTTACATTGTTTCAAACAGGAAATAAGGAGTTCCGAACATAATTAAACATAGTCTATCTTCTTTTAAAGTCTCTAAGGCACAGGTCCGCCCTAGTATCATGAACAACATCCTATGGAAAAGCACCTGAAAACACATGTGAAAATAGGTACGTCAGCATAAAAATGCCTGTGAGATACATAGGTTTTTGAAAATAGGATTCATGACTTATGTTTAAGAAAAATGTTTAGTCATGAACCTTGTAATTTGCTTTGTCTTGTAAATCATTTGAAAATAATAAGATCAGATGATATGTATAAGTAAATGTCAGGTTAAATAAATGACCATGTAAAAAGATGTGTTTGTATAAGATAAGTTGTTTTGTAAATCAATGTCTTGTGAAAAGTAGGTTATTTGTATAAAATGTTCTATGTCTCAATATAGAAATGATTCAAATAACGTTACGACATGTAATACCATACAAACACTTATATATAGGAAGTACCAGCGGCGTATCCACCATGCTTGTATCATATTACACACGCATCGTTAACTCAATCACTTAATCAAACCAAACCAATTGTCAAATGTATTGAAAAATATGTCAAAGTGTTTATGTCAAGATGTAAATCATGTCAAAATGTCTATGTCAAATATCCATGTCAAATGTCTATGTCAAATATCCATGTCAAATGTCTATGTCAAATATCCATGTCAAATGTCTATGTCAAAATGTCATGTATGGCAAGTGAAATGTCTCAACTAAACCATATGCACGAAAACAAAGTATTGAAGTAAAACTTGGTTTAAATCAAAGTTATGTTTTGTGTAAATGCATGCAACTATTTAATATGAACATTTATGCGGTATTGTGAAAATGCATACATCCAAGCCTGGCGACTGTGGTGATAAACCCTTTAAACAAATTAAAGGTCTATCTGTCTTATGTCAACGAATTCGGTCATTCCTTTCTGTCCCCTTACCCTGGGATGTCCGGAACAGGAGTTGTCAATTCCTATGGTACCACTACCTACTAACGAACGGCGTAGCTAATGTTAATGAATGTATTGTCCCATGTAAACAAACCAAATGTCATACCAAAAATGTAAACATGTGAAAATAATGCACTAAGTATGTAATCAAATGAACATACATAGCGTGAAATGTCATGTAAAACGATGTACTAAGTGATGCACACAATGGGCACACCTAGCAGGAAATGTCATGTAAAACAATGTACTAAGTAATGCACACAATGGGCACACCTAGCAGGAAATGTCATGTAAAACAATGTACTAAGTAATGCACACAATGGGCACACCTAGCAGGAAATGTCATGTAAAACAATGTACTAAGTAATGCACACAATGGGCACACCTAGCAGGAAATGTCATGTAAAACAATGTACTAAGTAATGCACACAATGGGCACACCTAGCAGGAAATGTCATGTAAAACAATGTACTAAGTAATGCACACAATGGGCACACCTAGCAGGAAATGTAATGAAATCATGTACTATATTGTACTAACGAACATAGCAGGTATATGATGTGAAAACAGGAAAGCATGAAAGTAACAAGTAGGCACATGTGTTCCACCCCAAAACAGTTTGGAAAACAGTAAAAGAGGGGTCTATGTACTCACTTGAGATTGCTCAGATGTCTAAAGAAAATCACCAAGCAACGCTAGAGATCTCGGAATCAAACGGCACCTAATATAGGTAACTATGTTAATAACCGGACCTTAATCGGATGATTGGATAGCATTAGGGTTTGTAAACCAAATGAGTGTAGGAACTCACGTGATATGGTTTAACAAAGCCTACATGCTAAATGAAACTTAACCTAAGTCTTATTGACCCATTATGATCCGTTTAGGTAGCTTATGCTACTTTAACGTATCGTGCGCGTGAAACGCGTTCGGACCGCCTAACTAGTCCTATGACAAGTATTATATGCCTAAACATGTTAAATAATCAGTTATGTGACAAAAGTTTAGGTTACATATGCTAAATTACCAATTATGTATGAAAAGGGTATTCTGGTAATTTACCTAAGGCATATAAACTACCTATCATACAACTACTTAAACGTCGTGACCATAAGGTATAACCTCGGAAGGTTATTCCCTACACTATGGTCACCTAATGTATTTGGTCGGATCCTAATGATCGACCAAACTGGGTCGGGTTCGAAGGTATAGGCGATTTATTAGATCGCCTACCCTACGACCCTAGACAACGTGGTAATCAGTAGGCATAGTCCCAAGGGACTATGACCATCGTGATTACAATCACGTTGCGAAGTTCTAACGAACTTCGCATTGACCATTACTGGTCAACGCTGAAAGTCAAACAAAGTTTGACTTTCTGACTCGAAAAGCAGTAAAAATAAGGAAAAGAACGAAAGAATACTTACGAAGGGTCCCCGAATGCTAATCTAGATCAATATAGTTCAGGTATGAAACAAAGGTTTCAACTTAGAACACAATTAATCAGATTCTAGTGAGAAATAAGGTTGGGGTAATGGGGTATTTATAGTTTTCGGTGAACCGTTGAGATCATTTCATGGAAAAGGAGGCACGATCAATACCGTACACTTGTCGGAATGTTATGGTGACTAATTTGGCCACTCACCATAAGGTATCAACACTTGGCAAGGGAAATGGGAGTGGAAACCAGCTGCAAACAGGCTGTTCTGAACATTGAATCTGGTCTGCAGACCCCTAGCGCACCGTTACACTTATATTGTAGCGGTGCGCTAGCACCTAGTTTGGCAGAATTGCATTTTCAGTCCCTGCACCTTGTTTCAGCCATTTCCGACACGTTTAAGGCCCGTTAACCCCATTTCAAAGCTCTAAAATGAAGTTAAAGTATAGGGAACTTAAAATGTGTTCAAAAATATCTCGGATGTCGGTTCGTTTGGCCGTACGGTCGCGATGTTCGGTTAATTACGACGGAATGCGCACAAGCGCGAAAAACGATCCAAATGGCGCGACGAATGGATTTTTCTTATGGCGAACACTAAAATATAATATAGTCATGCTTACATAAATTTTTGGATGTCCGGATGTATTCAGAACGTAAGTTATGCGCGAAAATGCAAACTTGTGCACTTTTTGACACTTTTAGTCCCTGAATGTCCCAAAAGTTTATTTTAGCACACCAAACCCCTCAAAGCCTATTTCTAAGCTATGTAAAGGATATTTAAGGTGTGTTTAACTTATGGTCATGTTCCGGAATGTTCTTTACAGTTCAAATTGACATACTTTCGCAGTTTGTCATATTTAGTCCCTGTAAGCGAATTAACTTGTTTTTTTTTTGCCATACCAAAGCCTTCAAAACTTATTTCTAAGTTTATGTAAAGGTTATTTAAGGTATGTTGAGTATATGTTGATGTTCCGGAGTATTTCTCACATTAAACTGAGTACGTTTACGCACTAGTTTGCGTATAACTTTCCAGAAAGCGATGTAGAGTTTGAAATTACAAAAAAATCAAAACATGAAAAATGTATAACATAACAAAACAAACATTGGGATCAAATAACATTGTTTTATTGATAACAGAACTGTTCATAGTGATTACAAGCACAGTTGTTACACCTTGGAGGCGTGACATGCCCAGGATCATAGCCACCAATCATATTGAACAAAGTAGTAAGATATTTTATAAAATCCAACACAATACAATTGGTGTCAAAACATAGTTTACAGCGGAAGCATAAAACCAAAAACATAAGTTTAATATTTTCCCACAACGACCACGTCTTCTTGTGCAAGCTCCTTAAGCTAGGGATCTAACGACCTGCAAGGCATGTAACAACGAGTCAACAACAAAGTTGAGTGAATTCACGGTTTCTGTTCTCTGGCTTACTAGCCCGTAGGATTATCCCGAATATTTGTTTTGTTGTCCCTACCCAATCCAGGGAGGACAAACGTACGTTATTCTGCACTCTGGAGAATACGCAAGTTTTAATACTGGCATCCTCCCCACAGAGGATGGCCGTGCCTTGTAGAAAATCTATGAACTCACCTTGTTTTAACAAGCTTCCGGATTCTAACTCTTCTGAGAATTAACATCTATTTTGGTATGAGGTAGAGTTTAGCCTACTGATAAGCTTAATAACCTAATTTGCACACGAACTAGGTAAGTAATTAATACAGCTTTTACGATAACTCACGAGATCAAACCCTCACAACAAATGACAAAGTGCGATACTTAAACATCCATCGATTTAACGACGAATGACAAAGTATAAACCCAATTTGAGCAGCACTTAAACATCTATCGGATAGTTTCAATCGATCGGACATTGAATCGTAGCAGCGATCGAATTAATACCCTGTATCGTAGCAGATTTCAAACTTATGTGTGTGTTTTGATAGTAAACAGAGAGTAACTCAGTGTATATTTCGACTTTTTACGTCGTTCAAGCGCCCAATTTCAAGTCCCAAACTCTACTATTTATACACAAATTTTGACCAGCTTACGCACCGTAAGCCTAATCCCTTACGGTGCGTAAGGGACACCTATTTACTATAGGTTAGCCACGTGTGGGTGTAGGCTTGCTGAGTTGACAGATTCTTAAAATTCTATTTCGACAGCGAATTAAGTGGATAATCGTCAATAGAAAATACCCCCCCCCCCCCGAGTTTTAGGGGACCTGATCCTGATTCTGATTGTTCTGGAAATTTCAGGGTTTATGCAGAATCTCTTGGGTTTCTTAATTAGGGTTTCCTATTGGACTAAATATAATACTAAATAGGACTTTTTAGTGAGAGTTGTTACAATTTAATTTATAACTTTTATAAATTAAACATTAAATGTTTACAAGACTTTATTTAACAAATCATAACCTTTTATAATGTTATTTAACCCATTAAATAACATGATAAAATATTCTCTCAAAATAAATTATCCATATAATTTATTAGTTTCTCAAGTGCAATTATTTAGAAAACCAATTTCTAAATATTCTAAGTGTTAATATTTATTTGTTTGATCATATCATAAATAAATATTATAGGTGTTTTCTAGCTTGTTATTGGGTATGACCCGACTTGGATCATGACGTACTAGCCACATCAATTTAATATGTGTCTTGGGCATACAGAGTCCAACAATCTCCCACTTGCACAAGATACATAGAAGATTGATGCAAGTAGTAAATAACGCCTAACAACGGTTTACTACCCCTAATACGTATGACGAAGTGCCATTCAATAACATCATCCCCTTCAAGTCCCTTACTTGAAACTGATTTAGGTGAATCTATCATTTATCCTTTCATTACAGATGTCATGTCAAATCCAGAGACATAGTGTGATCATTCTCTGTTGATTTAACTTTAGCAGGCCTTAGACATCTTACTCTCAACGAATAAGAGGAACAAATCCCTTCTTGACTACATACTTCTCTCACAATCACCTCGTACCACACCTGAGCTTAGCCTTATGTACTGTCTTATTACAGACAGCGAAGAACTAAGTCAAGGTATAATATTTGGTGAATATCAAGACCCAATATGTATCTCAGGTCAGAGGATACTATGATATTCGCCTTTGCTCAAATTTACTTATGATCAATCACAAATGATTCCATACAGTAATATTTGAGAGCAGGTCAGTCCAATATTTGTATCCCACAAATATCTATGAACTTTGGCAGCAACACTTTGCTCTATATTCATACCTAATGAATATCCACCAATCCAAGTTCGTAATAGTCTTACATTCATATTTGTTCCCACAAGTATGATCGACCATGGACATTTAGAATAATTAATTTATTCACGGATTTAAACATGCTAAAATGGAACAAAACTCAAAATACCATAAAAGAGTTAAAATAACAATTGTTCCAATATCCAAATACAAAATAGATCAAATCCAATCACTAGAATATCGAAGTCCTAAGGCACAAGTATGACCCTCATGATTTGGCCGTTTAAGGAGCTTCGTGAGTGGATCCGCAATGTTTTGATCGGTGTGAACTCTGCGAATACATATCTTTCCCTTTTCAACTCCATCCCTTACGTAGTTAAATCTCCGCTCAATGTGCCTAGTCTTTTGATGTGCACGAGGTTCCTTGATTTGAGCAATCGCACCCTCGTTATCACAAAAGATATCTAGGGGGTCTTGAATGGTAGGGACGAGGTCGGCAATGAACTTCTTTAACCATGCAGCTTCTTGTGCTGCCAATGAAGCGGCGATGTATTCTGATTCTGTAGTGGACAATGCTACAACATCCTGCTTCGAGCTCTTCCAAGAGACTGCAGCTCCATTCAAAATGAAGACATACCCAGATTGTGATCGAGAACCATCTCGATCAGTTTGGAAACTCGCATCCGTGTAACCCTTTACAACGAGTTCCTCTTCACCAGATCCATATATTAGAAACATATCCTTAGTCCTCCTAAGGTATGTGACACCTGTGTCACTGTGACCATCAAACAAATACCAAACCAATGAAATATTGTATTTCATACTTGGGATTTGCATAAATATGTGTATCTTTTTGCACATATCAATTCTTGTTCGATTTAAGCTTTAATTCGCTTTCTGGAAGGTTATACGCGCACTAATGCGTAAATATAACCAGTTTAATACAACGAACACTCTGGAATAGTGAAATAGGCTTAACACACCTTAAATAACCTTTACATAACTTAGAAATAAGTTTTGAAGGCTTTGGTATGGCAAAATCAAGTTAATTCGCTTACAGGGACTAAACTTGACAAACTATAAAAGTATGCCAATTTGAACTGTAACAGACCTTCCGGAACATGACCATAAGTTAAACATACCATAAATATCCTTTACATAGCTTAGAAATAGGCTTTGAGGGGTTCGGTGTGCTAAAATAAACTTTTGGGTCATTCAGGGACTAAAAGTGTCAAAAGGTGCATAAGTTTGCACTTTCGCGCATAACTTACGTTCTGAATACATCCGGACATCCAAAAATTTATGTAAGCACGAAAATATTTTATTTTAGTGTTTGGCAAAAGAAAAATCCATTCGTCACGCAATATGGATCGTTTTTCGCGCTTATGCGCATTCCGTCGTAATTAAGCGAACATCGCAACCGTACGGCCAAACGAACCGACATCCGAGATGTTTTCAAGCATATTTCATGTTCCCTATGTCTTAACATCATTTTGGAGCTTGAAATTGGGTTTGACGGGTGTTAGAAGTGCCGTTACGCAACGAAACAAGGTGCAGGGACTGAAACTGACAATTCTGCATAGTTGTTGGCTTACGGACCGTAAGCCATGACCCTTACGGTCCGTAAGGGGTCCCCAGAATAGCAGATCAGTTTAAACAGCTGTTGCCTCTTTAGGATAATGAGGGGCCAATTTGCACTTGCCTCTTCAGGATAATGAGGGGCCAAATTGGTGTTCCATGGGAATTTCAACAAGTGTATGGATGAGATCAAAGCACGTTATTCGATAAACGATCCTAACGGTTCTACCACATCTATAAATACCCAACCCTTTAACAACTCAAAACCCACAAATCTGATCTAAAAGCTCTAAGTTGAAGCCATTGCTTCATACCTGAGCTATTCGATCAAGATTTACTAGCGGGGACCCGTTGTAAGTGTTCCTTCGTTCTTTTATCGCTTTTCGAGTCCGAAAGTCAAACTATGTTTGACTTTCTACGTTGACCAGTTTATGGTCAACATGAAGTTCGGTTGAACTTCATAACGTGAGCGTAATCACGATGGTTATAGTCTCTTGTGACTATACCTACTGATTACCACGTTATCTAGGCTCAGTGACGAGTCGTAGTTTCGGCCAGAATGCGCAGTTACGCGTATTTTGTAACCAAACTACTCTTGGGTATCAAAACCGTTTGTTTTGATACCAAACCTGTTTTCTAAACTTAGTTAAGCATGTTTTAACATGCTTAGCTCATCACTTTTAGTTTAGTGCTTATATAGGGTCGTAAGGTAAGCGATCTAAACAATCGCTTATACTTTCGAACCCGACCCGTTTGGTCGATCATTAGGATCCGACCAAATAAATTAGGTGACCATAGTTGTATAGGGAATAACCTTCCGAGGTTATACCTTATGGTCACATCGTTTGAGTAGTTGTATGATAGGTAGTATATATGCCTTAGGTAAATTACCAAAATGCCCTTTGAACACCAAAATTCATTTTAAGCATATGTAACATAAATTTTGGTATCTAAACTGATTTGGCAACAATATTAGACATGTTAAGGCATATTTTACTTATCATAGGGCTAGTTAGGCCTTCCGAACGCATTTTACGCGAACGATGCGTTAAAGTAGCATAAGCTACCTAAACGGGTCGTAATGGGTCGTAAGCACTTAGGTTAGGTTTCATTTTGGTATGTAGGCTTTGTTAAACCATATTACACGAGTCTCCATACTCGTTTGGTTTACGAACCCTCATTCTATCCAAATCCTCCGATTTAGGTCCGTTTATTAATGTAGATACCTATATAGGTGCCGTTTGATATTCGTGATCTTCTAGCCTTGCTTGGTGGATATCTAAAGTCTATTGAGCAATCAAGTGAGTACATAGACCCCTCTTTTACTGTTTTCCAAACATTTTGGGGTGGAACACATGTGCCTACTTGTTACTTTCATGCTTTCCACGTTTTCATATCAGATACTTGTTATGTTCATTAGTACACTTATAGTACATGATTTCATTGTGTTTTTGCTATGTATGTCTTTTGTTGCATACTTAGTACATCATTTTACATTACATTTTATGCTATGTATGCCCATTGTGTGCATACTTAGTACATTGTTTTACATTACATTTTATGCTACGTATGCCCATTGTGTGCATACTTAGTACATTGTTTTACATTACGTTTTATGCTATGTATGTCCATTGTGTGCATACTTAGTACATCATTTTACATTACATTTTATGCTATGTATGCCCATTGTGTGCATACTTAGTACATTATTTTACATTACATTTTATGCTATGTATATCCATTGTGTGCATACTTAGTACATTTGTTATTCATCACATGCTTACATTTTGGTATGACATTTGGTTTGTTTAAATGGGACAATACACATTCATTAACACCGATCATGCCGCTCGTTAGTAGGTAATGGTACCATAGGACTTGACAAATCCCGTTCCTGAACCCTAGGTTTGTTTGGGTGGAAGGAATGACCGAATCCGAAGATATAATACAGATAGACCTTTAAATTCGTTTAGGGGTTTATCGCCACAGTCACAAGGCTTGGATGTATGCATTTTCACAATACCGCATAGATGTTTATATCTGTATAGCATGCATTTGTTTCACAAAACATAACTTTGATTTAAACCATGTTTTACTTCAATACCTTGTTTTTGTGCATTTTACATATGGTTTAGTCGATATATTTCACTTACCATACATGATATTTTGGATACACATTACATGATTTGCATTAGACATAAACATTTTGACATTGATATACACAATTCATGATTTACATTAGACATAGACATTAGACATGGTTTTCACACAAACATTTTGACATTTGATTATACATAAACATTTTACTTTGGTGGTTTGGTTTGAGTAAGTGATTTAAGTAACGAGGCGTGTGTAATATGATACAATCATGGTGGATATGCCGCTGGTACTTCCTATATATAAGTGTTTGTATGGTATTACATATCGTAGCGTTATTTGAATCATTTCAATTTAGACATATAACATTTTATACAAATAACATACTTTTCACAATACATTGTTTTACAAACAACTTATCTAATACAAACTCATTTTACTTGGTTATTTACTTAACCATGTATTATTCTTTTATACATATATATCATTTGGTTTATTTATCACTTTTCAAATGATTTACAAGACAAACCAAATTACAAGGTTCATGACTAAACATTTTCTTAAACATAAGTCATGAATTCTATTTTCACAAAACCTATGTATCTCACAGGCATTTTTATGCTGACGTACCTATTTTCACATGTGTTTCAGGATATGATGCATAGGATTTATCAAGATACACTTAGGCGGACTTGGGCCTTAGTGACAATAAAAGATGCAAGACTAGTTATTTATGTTATATTTCTTTGATTGTCAAGACATTGTAACTCTTTTAATCAATAAAACAATATTTCAATTTCCATGTGTTATGAAACAATGATTCTGTTACAACACTCCCCGACGTTTCCGCCACGTTTTGTTGTTTTACGTGGTCGGGTGTGACAGAAAAGTTGGTATCAGAGCTCATGGTTATAGGGAATTAGGTTATTAGTAATTCTTTGACCTAGTCTATAACCTTCCTAGGACCCTAACGTGAGTTTACTTGCGTTTAGTCATAAAACAATACCGTCACCTATCCTTAGGCGACGACCACAACAAGAACACAAACTTCAAAACCGCTTTTGAAAACCAATCATCTATTCTAGGATGATTGATTACAAGGTTTTGAACCCTCAGTTACAAGGTTTTGAACCCTCTGTTATAAGGTTTTGAACCCCTTTGAATTTTCAAAATCTCGTCAAAGTTTGGGTCTTTTGATGTGAACACGTGCAATCTGGAAGAGTGGATGCCTGTACCCTAGGTGTTCTGTCTAAGGCTAGAGTGTTCGTACAAATCCACATAATCAGACCAGTCACTCTTACCTGGGAACTCTTGGGGTGAGTATCCACTTATAGGCTAAAGCATGTCTTCGCGATACATTAATATGACCCGCTTACTTTGATTAGTCACCGTCTCATTTGTTTGCCTTAGGTAACAAACAAATGATCGCAATTTCTATGCATTGTCGTTTTGTTTTATTTACCGATAACACTTCATTTGTTTCCTCATATATCTTTCTTTTCCTCCAGAATGTCTCTTCATCGCAATGACGCCCAGATATCCGAGCAGACAGCCAAATTTGCCCAGCGAATAGGTGAAGTAGTCCTGAAGACTGTCGAATTAGCTACCGCCATGTATCGTCTCCAGGATGAAGCCACTCAAGAATCACCAAAGGAGACCGAAGCCAAGCCTTCACCAAAACCAAAGAAACGTAAAGCTTCAAAGAATCCTGCAGCGGTTGCACCAAAACAGGCAAGACCTAGCCAAGTGACAGCACCACCAGCCAAGAAACCAATCGAGGAATCAAAGACCATGGATGATCGATCCCCTAAGAAGTTAAAGAAGCGAAAGGCTTCTCAGAACTTCGCCGTGGTCGCTCACAATGGTCAAGCCGTCCCCAACCAACCAGCTCAACCCCCTGCTAGGAAGCCATACAAAGGAACTGCTCCTTTGTGCAAACGATGCAACCGTCATCATTCAAACCTCTTACCCTGCTTCAAATGTACCTACTGTGGACGGTGGGGAAATCTGATTAACATATGCCACTTTGCTATCCAAAACAAAGCTGCTATAAACATTGCTGCTACCCAACCCCAAGTCAACCCTACTCAAGCTCGTTTTCCGTCTGGTACTTGCTACAACTGTGGCGAGACGAGCTATTTCAGGAACAAATGCTCAAAACTTGCTAATGCAAATCTGACCCTCGAATGAGCAGTTGGCTGATTAGAAGATGTTGCTATTTTATGCTTTTGTTTCATTTATTTTCTTGTAATGTGAAACAATCTGTTTTGTTCATAAATAAAAGTTGTTGTTCGCAATTCTGATTTACAAGTATAGTTACATGTGTGTATGGCATTTCCCTATAATACCTACATTAAGGAACTATGTTCCTTACAAACTACTCTTGCGAATTTCCCATTCTTGCGTTTGCTCATGATTCCCTTGGAAAATTCTAAGTACTCGTTTCATTCTAAGAAAACGAAGTACATGAAATAAAGTGACATTATGAGTAATCGTGCTTCTGCACATCGGTGCCTTTGAATCCTTGGTTAGATCACTAAGGGTATTTTCAAATCTCATACCCATTACGTTCTGATTTATTAACATGCATAACATAAGTTTTCAATGTATGCACTTTGGTTTAAACCTATCAAGCGCCTTGATCTATCCCTATAGATCTTTATTCCCAAAATATAGGCGGCTTCTCCAAGATCTTTAATGGAAAAACATCTTCCAAGCCAGGCTTTTACACCTTCCATGGTTGGAATGTCATTTCCAAATAGTAGAATGTCATCGACATACAATACTAAGAAAGTGACGGTGCTCCCACTAGCTTTCTTATACACACAAGTTTCATCGCCGTTCTTGATGAACCCAAAATTCCTAATCTCTTCATCAAGATGGTGATTCCAACTTCTCGATGCTTGTTTCAATCTATAGATTGATTTCTTTAACTTGCACACTTTGTTAGGATGTTTTGGATCGACAAAACCTTCAGGCTGAACCATATAGACATCTTCATCAAGATATCCATTGAGGAAAGCCATTTTGACATCCATTTGCCAGATCTCATAGTCATAATATGCAGCTATGGCAAATAATATCCTAATCGACTTTACCATCGCCACGGGCGAGAAGGTCTCATCATAATCAACCCCTTGAGTTTGAGTGAAACCTTTTGCTACAAGTCTCGCTTTATAAGTATCCAAGTTACCATGCATATCCGTTTTCTTCTTGAAAACCCACTTACTTCCAACTACTTTGGAGTTAAGATGTGGCACAACCAATTCCCATACTTGGTTGTCATACATGGATTGCACCTCTACGTTCATGGCCTCAAGCCATTTGTCGCAATCGGATTTTGACATTGCATCATGGTATGTAGTTGGTTCATCTGAATCCACTACGTAGCATCCATCCATGAAAAATCCATATCTTTCAGGTGGATTACTAATTCTACCAGATCTGCGAACGTTTTGTGTATGTTGATCAACCATTTGATCATCTTCAACAACCTCTTGTTGAGTGCTAGTATCAACCAAACGTGTATCGGCTTGTGGTTCTTGATCCTCATCAAGTTCCACTGTTCTACTAGTTCCTTCCATAAGGAACTTATCTTCCAAGAACTTAGCCTTTCGAGCAACAAATACCTTTTGCTCTGTTGGATCGTAGAAATAATATCCTATATCATCTTTAGGATATCCTACGAAGATATACTTAGTGGATCGTACTTCTAACTTGTTTGGGTGTATTGCTTCACATAAGCATCACAACCCCATACCTTCAAATATGATAATGATGGAACCGTTCCATGCCATATTTCAAAAGGTGACTTATCCACTTTCTTGGTTGGGGCCATATTTAATATACGAGCCGCGGAGAGCAAAGTGTAACCCCAAAATGATAGAGGTAATGTGCTTCTAGCCATCATAGATCGAACCATATCCAATAGAGTTCGATTCCTCCTCTCAGATACACCATTATGTTGTGGTGTTCCAGGTGGAGTAAGTTGTGAGATAATTCCACAACTCCTAAGATGATCTTGAAAAGCATCACTAAGGTATTCACCTCCTCTATCGGAACGAAGAACTTTGATTGTCTTGGTGAGTTGATTCTCTACTTCGTTTTGGAAGATTTTGAACATTTCAAAAACTTCATCTTTGTGTCTTAGCAAGTACACATAACCATAACGACTATAGTCGTCGGTAAAAGTTACGAAGTATCTTTCGCCATTCCTAGTCATTGGCTTAAAAGGACCACATACATCCGAATGTATGATGCCTAATGAATCTTTTGCCCTTTGGTTGGTGCCACTAAAGGGTTTCTTAGTCATTTTACCTTGTAAACAAGATTCGCATGTATCAAATGAACCAATTTCATTTGTTTCCAAAAGACCATTCTTTTGAAGTGTTTGCATGTGATTTCTGTTTATATGACCAAGACGACAATGCCAAAGATAGGTCTCACTCAAATCCATTTTGAGTTTCTTGGTGTTTGCTTGGTACATCGAATTATCAAATGATGTATCATCATGAACCAATTCATAAATACCATTTGAAGGCGTAGCTTTAAAGTAGAACATGTCATTCATCAAAGCATAAATTTCATTGTTCACAAACTTCAAATCAAATCCATATTGTCTTAAAAGGGAAACAGAAATAATGTTCCTAGTCAAACTAGGAGCATACAAAACATTTTTCAAACAAATTTCCAAACCACTTGGAAGTTTTAGAACATAGTCTCCTTGGGCTTCAACTTGAACTTTCGCTCCATTGCCCATGAAGAGACTAGTGTCTCCCTTCTTGTAATGCTTATTTCTTTTGAACCCCTGCAACGAATTGCAAATATGAGTTCCACATCCGGTATCTAATACCCATGTGTTAGAAGAAATAACATTTAGATCAATATGTATCCTAAAGATTGTACCTGAGGTTTGCCCCGCATCCCTCTTGTTTTTCAACTCTTTGAGATAGGTTGGACAATTCCTTTTCCAATGCCCTATCTCTCCACACGCTAAGCATGGATCGCTTGTGGCAACTTTTGCCTTCTTCTCTTTTGTTTTTGGTGGTTCTGCTTTAGCCTTTCTTTTTCCCTTCCCTTTGACGTGCCCCTTTCCCTTGGAAACATTTGCTTTGGTGTCGGGGTGATGCCCTTTCTTGCCTCCCTCATTGATCATTAGAACGGGTAAAGCCTTTTTACCCATTCCCGCTTCAGCCGTTTTGAGCATTGCATGAAGCTCACCAATGCTCTTGTCCCATCCATTCATGTTGTAATTCATAACAAAGCTCTCAAATTTCTTTGTTAAAGAGTTGAGGATCAAATCCGTAGCCAATTCTTTAGTGACAGGACAATTTAGCCTCTCGAGGCGATCAATGTGGCTTTTCATCTTAAGGACGTAAGATGAGACCGATTGGATTTCCTCCGTTTGACATGCATGAAGTGCTCGAACCGTTTCGAAGCGTTCTACCCTTGCTTGTTGTAGGAACATTTCCTTCAATTGGGTGATCATGTCGTATGCCCCATGATGGTCAAAGTCCTTTTGAATCTCGGGAATCATAGTTCCTAACATGAGGCATGAGGCTTGCATGGAGTCCTCGGTATACTTAACCCAATCATTGTAGGCTTCTACATCTTCCTTGTCAGGTTCATCGGGAATAGGATCGTCCAACACATAGGATAACTTCTCTTGCTTGAGAACAATTCTCAAGTTTCGAAACCAATCCATGAAGTTGTTATGGTTGATACAATCCTTTTCAAGAATGGTTCTTATTGATAGGTTACGGACGGTTTGGGTAATCGGGTTTGCATTGTTAGCGGCCATCTACAAAATTTAACAAAGTTCATTTTTAGTATTTTTGATATTATTAAAATTTTAATCATTAATACCCTTTTATGTCTCATAGACAATTAATAATTAAAATCTAGAATCCAACGTTACATTTAAATATTGGTTAGGTGACCTTTATCCCATTATTTAAATTAACAAGGTAGTCAACGTTTGACGATTGCAACCTTTTGCAACTTCTAGCCATATGGGATTGGTTAAACATCTTTATGTTTAGTTGGCATGTTTAATCCCATCAACACCTTTGTTCCCCATGCTTCGGTGACCCTAAGTTCATGGTTTCCAAATCAAGTCGTCCAACTTATACACACGTGTGAGTTTACACATATAAGTGGTTAGGTGACCTTTATCCCACAAACATGGTAACCCCACCTCAAATATACAAGTTCCCTCAAATGTGGTTAGGTGACCTTTATCCCACAAAGAGTTCCCAAGTGATTCGAGTGTTGTATAAAAGGATGGTGTTTGACTTGTTTTATAAAAGGGATTTTTATTTTCCAAAATTCTAGTTTAGAAAACTTTATGTACCATATATTTGCATGCATTCAAATCAATTGTACTTTAGTGAAAACCAATTTTCAAGGTTCTTTTAATAAAACCCATTTTATTATAAAATCATTAATTTTTAATAAAACCTTTTATTAACCGTTTTAATGATTTGTTAAGAACCAATTTTAAGCTTGTTACGGATTATTAGTTGTTAAGCATGCATATCCAAATATCATCCAAACAACCATAAATAAAAAAATAACCATACAAGCACAACACATGTCACACCCCGACCACGTAAAACAACAAAGCGTGGCGGAAACGTCGGGGAGTGTTGTAACAGAATTATCGTTTCATAACCATGGATACAAAAGTGTTTCGTTTTATTGATAATATTAAACATTAACATTGTTCTAACACATAGCAAACAAGTTTTATATCGACTATCATAGTTTTATGTCACTAAGGCCTCGTCCAGATCCTATGTGACGCATGCATCCTAGATCGTCAATCAAGCAACAACACCTGAAACATATGTAAAAACAAAGTCAGCAAAGAAATGCTGGCGAGTACATAGGTTTTATAGGAGTATCGGAATCATGGCTTCGTTTACATGTTGCAGTACTTTATTAGACTTCAAGAGTCAAAATACAAACCTCGTTTTGAAAAGCGTATTGCAACATAATTAACCAACTCAAACCAAATGGGTTATAGTTTATAAAATCTCATAGCCATGCTTCTTAACCCCAAAACGTTTTGTTTTAGAAAACCATCTTGTATAACATCTCGTAAAAACTCGTTAACAAAACTTGTATGTTACTTTGAAAACTTCGTTGTGTGACATCGTTTCGCTATCGTTTACCCAAGTGAACTAAATAACGCCACGGTATGTAATATGTTGAAAACACTTATATATAAGAAGTACCAGTGGCGTATCTACCATGTTTTCAGCATATCACACCCGTCCCGTTATCTAAACACTTATCCAAAAACCCATCGTTTATCCAATTCGTTTAACTCGTTCAATATCGTTCTCGTTTAAATCCCCCTTGTTTTAATTGTGAAAACTTATTTATGGTCGTCTCGCTAATAACATTCAAACCTTCGTGACTCGTCCTTCGTTCAACTCGTTCTCGCATTAACAAACCACCAAAGGGTAAGTTAACAATCATCAGATTCAGTCGTTACCCATAACACCCACACATAACCATGGGTGTAGTACAATAACGGGATTTGTCAGATCCTATGGTACCATAACCTAATACTGGTCGGCTTGATCAATGCTAATGAATGTCATTCGTTATGTAACTACAACCAACAAGTTCGTTCACATTATCGAAATCGTTATTAGTTTAGTATACATCGTTCTAATCATTTTTGAAATTCGTTCACATTATCTAAATCGTTATTAGTTTAGTATACATCGTTCTAATCATTTTTGAAATCATCGTTTAAACCTTGAAAACATTTAGTACATATGAATCACCCCAAAATAATTGAAAATAGTAAAATAGGGGAACTATGTTCTCGCATGTAGTGCAAAGTATCCTCAATCAATAGTACTTCAACAAACTCGAGTAAACCAGAGAATTCAAACAGCACCTAGTAATCGAATCACTAGTCAAACAATAGACGCCTAAATTGGAAGTTCGGACAGAATGAGGTCTTGTAAACCAAATGAGTGTTGGAACTCATGTGATATGGTTTAACAAAGCCTACATTCTAAATCGGAACCTAACCTAAGTGCTTTCGACCCATCGCGACCCATTAAGGTAACTTACGCTACTTTAACGCGTCGTGTGCGCATAAGCGCGTTCGAGACGTCTAACTAGTCCTATGACAGGTATTATATGCCAGAACGTGTTTAATCATGTTACATAATCAGCTATGTGACAGAATTTTAGGTTACAGATGCTTAATTACCAATTATACATGAAAAGGGTATTTTGGTAATTTACCTCAGGCATATAAACTACTTATCATACAACTAACTAAACTAGGTGACCATAAGGTATAACCTCGGAAGGTTATTCCCTATGCTACTATGGTCACTAAACATGTTTGGTCGGATCCTAAGATCGACCAAACGGGTCGTGTTCGAAAGTCTAAGCGGGTGTTTAGTCCGCTTGACTTACAACTCTACACAAGCACTAATCTAAAAAGTGACGAGCTAAACATGCTAGAACAGGTTTAGTTAAGTTAGAAAACAGATTTGGATATCAAAACAAACGGTTTTGATATCCTAGAGTAGTTTGGTTACAAAATACGCGTAAATGAGCATTTTGGCCGAAACTTCGACTCGTCACTGAGCCTAGATAACGTGGAAATCAGTAGGTATAGTCACTAGGGACTATATCCATCGTGATTACGCTCACGTTATGAAGTTCAAACGAACTTCACATTGACCATAAACTGGTGAATGCATAAAGTCAAACGCAGTTTGAATTTAACGTTAAAACAAAAGAAAAGAACGAAAGAACACTTACAGAAGGTCCCCGTAAGCTAATCCTGATCCAAATAGCTCAGGTATGAAGCAAGGGCTTCAACTTAGAGCACTTTAGATCAGATTTTTGTGAGGAAGAAGTGAAATTATGGTGGGTATTTATAGGAAATGGACCACCGTTAGGATCGTTTCTCGTAAACCGTGATTCAATCTCATCCCTACACTTGTTGCAACACTAAGGTACAACAATTGGCCCCCCATTATCAGGAATCAACATGTGGTAGTGGGTTTAGGAGTGTGTAACAGCTGTTAACAGGCTGTTTAGAAGCTTCTGATGTTCTGGCATAGGCTTACGGACCGTATAGTCCTCCCCTTACGGTCCGTAAGGACCTTGCAGACCAGCAGGTTTCAGTTATTTACAGTTTAGCCCCTGCACCATGTTTCATTGCGTAACGGCACTTTTAACACCCGTCAAACCCAATTTCAAGCTTCACAATGATGTTAAAACATAGGGAACATGAAATATGCTTGAAAACATCACGGGTGTCGGTTCGTTTGGCCGTACGGTTGCGTTGTTCGGTTAATTACGACGGAAGTCGTAACGAACGCGAAAACAGTCCAAATTGCGCAACGAATGGATTTTTGACAAGCCAATCACTAAAACATAATATTTTAATGATCACATAAATTTTTGGATATCCGGATGTATTCAGAACGTAAGAAATGCGCGAAAGTGCAAACTTGTGCACTTTTTGACGCTTTTAGTCCCTATTGATCAATAAAGTTTGTTTTAGCATACCGAACCCCTCAAAGCCTATTTCTAAGCTATGTAAAGGATATTTAGGGTATGTTTAACTTATGATCAAGTTCTGGAATGTTCATTACCATATAAATCGGTATAGTTTCACAATTTGACACAAATAGTCCCCGCGATCGAACAAACTTGATTTCAACACACTAAACCATCCAAAACTTATTTCTAAGTTATGTGGAGGTTGTTAAAGATATGTTAAGCCTATTTCACCATCCTGGAGTGTTTGTTGCATTAAACTGGTTATATTTACGCATCAGTGCGCGTATAACCTTCCAGAAAGCGATTTAAAGCTTTAAATCAGAATCGAATAGAATTGTAAAATCACCAAACACAAATACACACATAGAAACACAAAAACACATATAATAACACCAAAGCACATTGTTTTATTAATAATCATCATTGTTTTACATCGTACATCGATTACAGAGCACAGTTGTCACAGTCTCCCCTACTTCAGGAAATTTC
Source organism: Helianthus tuberosus (assembly GCA_030545235.1). NCBI lineage: Eukaryota > Viridiplantae > Streptophyta > Magnoliopsida > Asterales > Asteraceae > Helianthus > Helianthus tuberosus. Next base: position 110,483,509 of record CM060357.1, read on the forward strand.
GTCCCAAAATTTTAACTAGAGGAAGCTTGTGAAAACAAATGCAGATATTTCGCCTTCATTTGGTCCTTATGTTCCCAAGTAAACTCTGGGCCACGTTTGGACTCCCAACGAACTTTAACCAAATGAATCTGTTTGTTCTTCAACTGTTTGAAAGTACGGTCCACTATCTCCACGGGTTTCTCGACAAAGTGCATCGTTTCATCGATTCGGATCTCGTCGAGAGGAATGTGGAGATCAGCGTCAGCTAAACACTTTCGCAAATTGGACACGTGAAAAGTCGGGTGAACATTTCCAAGCTCTGGAGGTAGCTCTAGACGATAGGCAACCTTTCCAATTCTTTCCACAATCTTAAATGGTCCCACATATCGAGGTGCAAGTTTTCCTTTCTTTCCAAATCTCACGACTCCCTTCCAAGGTGAAACCTTGAGTAGGACACGATCTCCGACTTGAAATTCTAAGGGCTTGCGTCACATATCCGCATATCTCTTTTGACGGTTTCGAGCTATCACAAGATTATCGCGGATTTTCTTGATTTTGTCTGTTGTTTCCAACAGACAGGTGAACGACATTTTCGACCGTAGAGAGCCTCGAATGGTGCCATATTAATGCTAGCATGATAACTATTGTTGTAAGAGAACTCGATCAGTGGCAAATGAGAATCCCAATTACCACCAAAGTCTATTACGCATGCTCTAAGCATATCCTCCAAAGTTTGAATCGTTCTCTCAGATTGACCATCTGTTTGGGGATGATAAGCAGTGCTTAGATTCAGTTGGGTTCCCAAAGCAGATTGCATGGCCTTCCAGAAATGAGATGTAAATCGAGCATCACGATCAGAGACGATATCCAAGGGAACACCATGTCGTGATACAATCTCATCAACATAAATCTTTGCAAGCTTATCAGCAGATAGATCCTCGCGAATCGGAAAGAAATGAGCTGATTTCGTTAATCGATCGACAAAACCCCAAATAGCATCATGACCTTTAGACGTACGCGGTAACTTAGTGATGAGATCCATTGCAATGCTCTCCCACTTCCAAACCGGTATCTCTGGTTGTACAAGCAAGCCAGAAGGTCGTTGATGTTCGGCCTTGACTTTGAGACAAGTTAGGCATTTCGATACATATAAGGCAACATCCTTCTTCTTACCAGGCCACCAGCACTGAGTACGAAGATCCTTGTACATTTTATCAGCACCAGGATGGATAGAATATCGAGACTTATGAGATTCATCCATTACCATGGTGCGAAGATTGTCTTGTTTCGGAATCCACAATCGATCCTTAAAATAGAGCAAACCATCGTCTTTTGCTTCGAGCTTAAGCTCAAGTTGACATGGTAATTCATTACCTATCAAATTTTGTGAAACACAAAATTGCTGAGCTTGAAGAACACGAGTTTGAAGATCAGATAGTGTTTGAATAGAATGAAGCTTGACTCGTTCCTTTCGACTAAGCGCATCGGCTACAACATTCGCCTTACCAGGGTGGTAGCGAATCTCGCAGTCATAATCGTTCAAGAGTTCAACCCAACATCGTTGCCTCATATTCAGCTCTTTCTGATTAAGAATATGCTGGAGACTTTTGTGGTCTGTGAAAACCACACACTTCGTTCCATAGAGGTAGTGTCTCCAGATTTTTAGCGCGAAAACCACAGCTCCTAACTCAAGATCATGAGTTGTGTAGTTCTTCTCGTGAACTTTCAGCTGCCTAGATGCATATGCAATAACCTTACCTCGTTGCATAAGGACGCAACCAAGGCCTAAGTTGGACGCATCGCAATAGACAACGAAATCGTCGCTTCCCTCGGGCAGATATAGAACAGGAGCATTACATAACTTCTGCTTCAGCGTTTGGAACGCTCCTTCTTGCTTGGGTCCCCACTCGAAAGGCTTATTCTTCTGAGTCAAAGCAGTGAGTGGAACCGCAATCTTCGAGAAATTTGAAATGAATCGACTATAATAACCAGCAAGACCAAGAAAAGATCGGATCTCTATAGGCGTCGTCGGTGTATTCCAGTCCTTAATAGCAACAATCTTGGATGGATCCACATGAATACCCTGCTCGTTGACTATATGAGCCAAGAATTGAACTTCTTTAAGCCAAAATTCATACTTGGAGAATTTAGCAAAAAGTTGTTCCTTCTTCAGGAGTTCCAATGTTAAGCGAAGGTGTTGCTCATGCTCGACTCGAGACTTTGAATAAATGAGAATATCGTCGATGAACACAATAATGAACTTGTCCAAATAAGGTTTGCAGACTCTATTCATTAAGTCCATAAAGATAGCTGGAGCATTCGTCAAACCAAAAGGCATGACAGTGAACTCGTAATGCCCATATCTTATACGGAAAGCAGTTTTGGGAATATCCTCTTCGAGAACACGAAGTTGATGATACCCAGAACGCAGATCGATCTTGGAAAAACACGAAGCACCCTGCAGCTGATTGAAGAGATCATCAATTCAAGGTAGGGGATATCGATTCTTGATGGTGAGCTTATTAAGCTCACGATAATCGATACACATTCGAAAAGATCCATCTTTCTTTTTCATGAAGAGGACAGGAGCTCCCGAAGGTGAAAAGCTCGGTCGGATGAATCCTTTATCAGATAACTCTTGAAGCTGTTTCGATAACTCTTGCATCTCCGACGGTGCAAGACGATAAGGTTCTTTTGCAATCGGGTTGGCATTGGGTACAAGGTCAATATGAAACTCGACTTGACGAACTGGAGGCAAACCAGGCAGTTCATCAGGAAACACCTCTGGATAATCCTGAACAATCAGAATATCCTGAATACTCTTGCTCTTGTCTTTCTCCTCGGTGACATGTGCCAGAAAAGCAACATATCCTTTTCGCAAATAACTTTGGGCCTTTGTACACGACATAAGCTTCAAACCACCTGAGGGTTTCTCGCCACGAATCTCCAAAACATCGCCAGAAGACAAAGGAATACGAACAATCTTATCGAAACAAACCACCTCAGCATGGTGTTTGGCTAACCAGCCCATCCCCACGATAATATCGAAACTCCCAAGTTGCATCGGCGTGAGGTCAATGGGAAAAAGATGGTTATCAAGGTTCAACTGAAAATTACGAATAACAGAATCGAGAACAATAGGTTTACCAGTAGCAACTTCGACAGATAAGGGTTTCCTCAGTTTAGTTCTAGGTATCGCAAGTAAAGGCTCAAATGACAATGAAACAAAACTTCTATCGGCACCAGAATCAAAAAGAATTGATGCAGGTCGATTGTTAACAAGAAACGTACCATTGACAACCTCGTTGTTAGCCCTTGCTTCGTTGGCATTCAAATTGTACGCTCGCCCATGAGCGGGATTCACATTAACGTTGGCGTTCGCATTCAGGTTCGCGTTAGCATTCGCGTTTGCATTTACCAGTCTCGGACAGTTGTTGCGGAAGTGACCATACTCTCCACAATTAAAACATGAACCCGGTGGGAATCTCGCAGCATTCCCCTGACCCGGAGCTGGAACCTGAGCAACCTGATTCTGTCCCAAACGACAAACATTGGCCAAATGCCCAAGTTTACCACACGTTGTGCATTGTTTGCAAGCTTGTTGTGCAACATGATGACCGTTGCAACGACCACAATGAGGTGCGGTACCAGCATATACCTTTTTCGCAGGCGGTTGAGCTGGTGGGTTCTGCGGGTTCTGAGCAGTCTGTGCTGTAACAGCAAAATTCTGGGCACCCTTTCGCTTCCTCGATTTCTTCGACGACTCACCTTCCTTACCCTTACCCTTTTTCTTGTCCTTCCCTGAATCAGTCGCCTTCTTTTTATCACTCTTGCGGGTGAGTTTACCCTTTCTGACTTGAGTCTCAGTCAGGGTAGCAGACAACTCGATTGCTTGACGAAGGGTAGTAGGATTAACACCTGTCACAATCTCCAAAATAGAATCGGGTAGACCATCGATATACCTCTCGATTGCTTTCTCCAGAGGGGTAACCATGGTGGGACACAATAGACTGAGTTCTTCAAAACGATCAGTGTACGCACGGTGTTCAGCCCCATCTTGTTTTAAATCGTCAAACTCTCGTTCCAAAGCTCAAATTTCGTGACGAGGATAAAACTCCTTCATCATGAGAGCCCGAAGCTCTTCCCATGTTTGTGCCAACGCTACTTTGGCACCCCTGTCGCGCATAATACCATTCCACCAGGTAAGAACTCGCTTCTCAAACACGCTCGAAGCATATTCAACCTTACGCGCATTCGGACACTGCATATGTCTGAATGTGCTCTCGATACTCTCAAACCACTGCAGGAGCGCAGTTGCTCCTTGCGACCCAGAAAACTTAAGCGGCTTCGCAGAATTGAAATCCTTGAATTTACACTGTGCGTTATTGTTGTTGTTATTATTGGTGTTGTTGTATATCTCGTGGACTTGGGTCACAACACCAGGAAGCACAGCAGCCACTTGCTGAGAAACCAGTGCTGCGATTTCTTCAATAGTAAAAGTTCGAGCATCGCGTCGAGGAGGCATTGTCTAACAAGGAAACAAGAGAGTCTAGTGAGGTTGAAAATTAGGAAAACAAAAGAGGTATCGACAAAACATAAGGGATGCGGTCATTTTTTCGTTACCTCGAACAAACAAACGACACGCAGTGACTAATCAAAGTAAATAAATCTAAATAATGTATTGCGAAGACATGCTCGCCTATAAGTGAACACTCACCCCAAGAGTTCCCAGGTAAGAGTGACTGGTCCGATTATGTGGATTTGTACGAACACTCTAGCCTTAGACAGAAAACTCAGAGTACAGGCACTCACTCTTCCAGTTTGCACATGTTCACATTATTTAGACCCAAACTTTGACGAGATTTGAAAACTTAAAGGGTTCAAAACCTTACAAGAGAGGGTTCAAAACCTAGTAATCAATCATCTATTCTAGGATGATTAATTTTCGAAGCGGATTCGGAAATTGTGTTCTCGTTGTGGTTATCACCTAAGGATAGGTGACGGTTTTGTTTTAAAAATCTAAACGCAAAGTTTACTTGCGTTAGGGTCCAAAAAGTTATAGTCTAGGTCAAAGCATTACTAATAACCTAATTTCCTATAACCATTGGCTCTGATACCAACTCTTCTGTCACACCCCGACCACGTAAAACAACAAAGCATGGCAGAAACGTCGGGGAGTGTTGTAACAGAATTATCGTTTCATAACCATGGATACAAAAGTGTTTCGTTTTATTGATAATATTAAACATTAACATTGTTCTAACACATAGCAAACAAGTTTTATATCAACTATCATAGTTTTATGTCACTAAGGCCTCGTCCAGATCCTATGTGACGCATGCATCCTAGATCGTCAATCAAGCAACAACACCTGAAACATATGTAAAAACAAAGTCAGCAAAGAAATGCTGGCGAGTACATAGGTTTTATAGGAGTATCGGAATCATGGCTTCGTTTACATGTTGCAGTACTTTATTAGACTTCAAGAGTCAAAATACAAACCTCGTTTTGAAAAGCGTATTGCAACATAATTAACCAACTCAAACCAAAAAGTTTGTCTCATTTGTTATTTTTCCTAAACACACACTTAAGGTGGGAGAGAAAATGCTCTCTCTTCTTTCACCTATTTTCTAGCCGCCATCCACCTCATAGCCGCCGTCAACCACCGTCTACCACCTATCTCTTCCGTCCATCTCCCTCATTCTGACCTTATACTTCTACTGAGTGTGTTTTTTAGGAAGATCTAGTGTTATTTATGCTGATATGGGTAAGAAAAAGAAAACACCGCCGCCTAAAATTTATAATACAAGATCTACTACGAAGGAGGAGGCTGCTGTTGTTAAAGATCAAGTTGCTTCATGGTGGGATAAACTGGTAAGTGGTAATGTAGAGAGTTCTGGGATTGCTGAAAATAAAGATGAAACTGCTATAGAGAAAAATGAAAAAATGAAGGAATGTGGGCTAACGGTATCCACTGTTCCTACGGTTTCTACATTTGCAGTTTCATCAGGAAAGATTGGGAGCTCAACGGTTGTCTCATCGGAAAAAATGGCGAGTTCAGGATATGAATCTACTGGATCGTCAGTTACGGTGACCGGAGATGAATCGGTGAACTCATCTCCTTCTGTTATGAAGATGCCTGGTGGAAATGTTACAAAAAATCCTAAGGTTGCTTCACTTTATGATGTTCTAGATTATAGTAAACGGAATATATCGATTCCGACGAAGTCATCGTTGCCGGTGAGTGAGTCACTGTTGGGGAAGAGTGAATTTGATGATTGGATGATGCGACATAAACATTCTCTGGCGGCGGCAGGAGTTGTCTCATCGGAGAAATCAACGGGAATTAATGTCGGAAATATTGGAGATATTCGAGATGTTGATGTCACAGCTGCAGCAGGAATGGCGGCTGCACATGATGTCTTTTCAGAGATACCAAAAAACCCTAAAAACTGTGAGCCGTTAGATGTTGATCAACGGTCAGATATTAAGGTGGGATTTGGGACAGGTATGCGTAATTGTGTGGGTCCTGATGTGGAACCATTTGTCTCGGATGATGCTACTGGACAAAATAAAAGCCCAATTAGTGGGAGCCCAGGAGATGGTCTGAAGTCAGCACAGGAAGTGGTGGGGTCTGCTTTGAATGGGCAGAATATTAGCCCAATTAAGGAAGGCCCAGGTATTATAAATGAGAGCCCAGTTCCTGATGTAACTTGGTCTTCGATAAAGGTTGCTGAATTACAACCTAGTGGACCTATTATAGATAATATTGTAATTGATGGAGATATTAATGGATCTGGGCCCAGTTCGGAAAATAATAATATGCTAAATCCAGATGTTGCTGTTGAGCTGGCTGTTCAAGCCAAGGATCAAAAGAAAGTAACATTTGCGGATATAGTGCAAGGTTCGGCCCAAAAACTTTCTCCTCATATTATGAAATTTGGACAATTTGAAACTGTTATTCATTTTAAAGATGATGTTCCGGAAATCGATCCGCTTAGAGGGACTAAATATTGGAATCATGAACTATTTCAAAAGTTACTTAGAGGTGATGATGTAGTGGATGGGGAAACTCGTTTGGCTTATGTTGGTCCCAAACGTAATGCCGAGGGAATTTTTGAAGTTAATATTGAGGGCCATTTTATGAAAAAGTCATATGCATCTAATGTTTTCCAACTTTATGGGCACTTCATTGGAGCCGTTTTGCCATTTCGTATTGTGAAAGAAAATTTGATTAAGATGTGGCAAAAGTATGGGTTAAAATCAATAAATATGAATAGGAATGGGTATTTCTTTTTTAAGTTTGATCATGAAGAGGGCATGTTGCAAGTTCTTGAAAGGAATCCGTGGTTGGTGGATAATGTTCCGCTTGTTTTGCAAATCTGGGATCCTAATGTTGTATTATGTAAACCGAACCCGAAAACGGTTCCGGTTTGGGTTGCTATAAAGGATCTACCACTAAGTTTGTGGAATGGTGGAAATATAGGACAAATTGTAAGTTGTGTCAGGAAGCCTTTAATGCTTGATCAAGCCACATTTAAGAGGTGTGAGACTAAAGAAGGGCAGCTAAACTTTGCTCGGATTTTGGTAGATGCAAATGCCTCAAATGATCTCCCGGATAAAGTTAGAATTAATCTTCCTAAATGTGATGGAATCCCGGGTAAGTCTTACTTTCTTGATTTGTCATATAAGTGGAAACCTCCATGTTGTGCATTTTGTGAAGTTTTTGGACATTCGGTTGATAAATGCGGTTTAAAAGTTGATAATGTTCAAAAAACGGATGTGAGTAATCAGGATATGACAAAAAATACTTTGGGTTCTAATATGGATAAGGCCCAAGATTAGGAGTTTGTGGAAGTTGTAAAAAAGTCGAAGATCCAGAATAAGGGAAAAAATCGGTTTGGCAGGCTAAAAAAACAAATGCTGTTAGGGAGCCAGGTCCATCTCGACAAGTTGGGCTGAGTAAAGGTCTGGTAAACATTGAGTTGGGCCTTAATGATGAACAGGATCAAGGGAAGCCCAGCGATAAGGCTACTGGGCTTCATAACAGTGCTGATGGCCCATCTGTTGTTCATTCCTTAAAAGTTGATGGCCCACTACGAAAAGGCCCAAATCAAGAAGTAAAAATTGCTGCTATGGATGCTGGGTTCCGAGATCAAGGCCTAACTGCTAGGCATATTTTTCTAGATCAGACGATGGGCTCAGCTAAGGCTGCTGGCCCATCTGCGCTTGCTTCTAGCCCATCAGGTTTGGAGCCTGCTTTGAAGTCGAATAAGAGCCCAACAGGTACGGCCCATAAATCATATGGTAGTGGATTTTATGATGTTTCAAAAAATGCTTTTGGATCACAATTTGGCCCAACGTATAATACTAAGAATAGTTTTGGAACGTTACGCGATGAAGAGGAATGCTTTGATACGGATCTTGGGTTATGGGAACATGAGATCGAGATGGTTAAAAAATTTGTGGAATCTAGCACTCGCCCAAAGATTGAAGAATATAGTGCATGGTCCGAAAATTTGAGAAAATATTATGATAGTTTGACAAAAGTGGATGGTGATGAAATTGAGGTGGAGTCGGATACCGGTGAAACAGCGCAATTTATGAAGATAGGCTCCAAATCTTAGTTTTATTTCCTTTTTTTGTGTTAGTTTGTTGTATGCTTCTCTTTTTTTGTTCTTTGTTTTTATGGCGAGTCGCCATTTAAACATTTGAACTTTGTTTGTATTCTCGGTTTTAGAAATTAATAAAAGTTTTCCCGGGGACTCCCCGTTTCCCCAAAAAAAAACCAACTCAAACCAAATGGGTTATAGTTTATAAAATCTCGTAGCCATGCTTCTTAACCCCAAAACGTTTTGTTTTAGAAAACCATCTTGTATAACATCTCGTAAAAACTCATTAAAAAAACTCGAATGTTACTTCGAAAACATCATTGTGTGACATCGTTTCGCTATCGTTTACCCAAGTGAACTAAATAACGCCACGGTATGTAATATGTTGAAAACACTTATATATAAGAAGTACCAGCGGCGTATCTACCATGTTTTCAGCATATCACACCCGTCCCGTTATCTAAACACTTATCCAAAAACCCATCGTTTATCCAATTTGTTTAACTCGTTCAAATCGTTCTATTGCTTCAAATCTAAGCACTTACAGAAGGTCCCCGCAAGCTAATCTTGATCCAAATAGCTCAAGTATGAAGCAAGGGCTTCAACTTAGAGCACTTTAGATCAGATTTTTGTGAGGAAGAAGTGAAATTATGGTGGGTATTTATAGGAAATGGACCACCGTTAGGATCGTTTCTCGTAAACCGTGATTCAATCTCATCCCTACACTTGTTGCAACACTAAGGTACAACAATTGGCCCCCCATTATCAGGAATCAACATGTGGTAGTGGGTTTAGGAGTGTGTAACAGCTGTTAACAGGCTGTTTAGAAGCTTCTGATGTTCTGGCATAGGCTTACGGACCGTATGGTCCTCCCCTTACGGTCTGTAAGGACCTTGCAGACCAGCAGGTTTCAGTTATTTACAGTTTAGCCCCTGCACCTTGTTTCATTGCGTAACGGCACTTTTAACACCCGTCAAACCCAATTTCAAGCTTCAGAATGATGTTAAAACATAGGGAACATGAAATATGCTTGAAAACATCACGGGTGTCGGTTCGTTTGGCCGTACGGTTGCGTTGTTCGGTTAATTACGACGGAAGTCGTAACGAACGCGAAAACGGTCCAAATTGCGCAACGAATGGATTTTTGACAAGCCAATCACTAAAACATAATATTTTAATGATCACATAAATTTTTGGATGTCCGGATGTTTTCAGAACGTAAGATATGCGCGAAAGTGCAAACTTGTGCACTTTTTGACGCTTTTAGTCCATATTGATCAATAAAGTTTGTTTTAGCATACCGAACCCCTCAAAGCCTATTTCTAAGCTATGTAAAGGATATTTAGGGTATGTTTAACTTATGATCAAGTTCCAGAATGTTCGTTACCATATAAATCGGTATAGTTTCGCAATTTGACACAAATAGTCCCTGCGATCGAACAAACTTGATTTCAACACACTAAACCATCCAAAACTTATTTCTAAGTTATGTGGAGGTTATTAAAGATATGTTAAGCCTATTTCACTATCCCGAAGTGTTTATTGCATTAAACTGGTTATATTTACGCATCAGTGCGCGTATAACCTTCCAGAAAGCGATTTAAAGCTTTAAATCGGAATCGAATAGAATTGTAAAATCACCAAACACAAATACACACATAGAAACACCAAAACACATATAATAACACCAAAGCGCATTGTTTTATTAATAATCATCATTGTTTTACATCGTGCATCGATTACAGAGCACAGTTGTCACAACACATATATCAAAAAGGTGCGTAACCATAGCCAACTATTTTGACCACACTTGTTAGCCGAAACAAGTGTGTCAAAAGGTCATTCCTAAAGGGTGAATATAGACACAAATAATGTGTCATTGAACTCCCACTTGATCCCGCATCCAAATGCTTCAAGTCTTCAACTTGTGTTGTGATTTCTTCACATTCTTTGAGCTTCCAAATGTCTTTTATATTCAGCTCCAAACTCCTTTGTACTTCAAAAAATGAGTTTTGGTTATCGAGCTAAAATCCCGCTAAGAACTATGAAGTCCTTTATGCCCGAAATTGGCAAAAACCAAAACCGCATTTTTTTGTGTGCATCTTCTTTTACAAATGGTATCCTAATACATTTTTCTAGTAAAAAATAAAATGCACCTAATCTATTTATTTACATACCAAATGAAAATAAATAAATTACATATTTTTACAAATGGAAGACCAAAAATAATAATTATCACAACCCTTTGAATAATTAAATAAAATCACAAACACAAACATATTCACACAAGGACATGGCTAGGTTATGTACACCAAAAATATATATCCAAATATATATAAAATTCAAGAGCAAAATGGTTTCCTTTTACAACCTACTTTTTCGGTGAAGAATGAAAAAACCGAAAAATGTGGGTTTTTGTCCAAACAAAACAAATCATCCACATGACATAATTTTTTCAAGATTCCTTTATGCATGTAGGAAATAAATCTTGAAAAAACAAAGGAAAACCATGGATAAAATTTCGGCCATAGGGTTTCTCCAAACCCGAAAATTTGAAATCCGATGAAGCATGCACTCATATAAGCAACTCTAGATGCCATTGTTGGGTTTTTCACATGTTTATCAAAGTAATTTTATCCAAATAAAATTAAAACGCAGCGGAAAAAGATTTAAAACATGTTACTTTACAAGATATAAAACCATTTTATATGCAAAACCTAATAACCGGATCCAAATATGACATGCATGCTATCAAAATACAATCATAGGGTGTTTAAGAATACTACCATTCCAAGAGCAAGGTGATATGAAGATGATGATATTCTTGAATGAAATCTTCAAAGGAGAAGACCTCAAGCTTGCATACCCCAAGCTTCCAACGAACACCTTATGTTGCTAGGATTTGTACACTTGAAAACTTACTTGAAATCCCTCTTGATACCCACCTTGGCCGAAAATTTTGGGGATTTTTATAAGTTCTTGCAGCTTGAAAAACTTAGAGAAAAAGTGTGTGTAAGTATGAGAGAAGTTATGTCAAAATTGATCAAATCAAATATATCGATCTTGTGAAAGTCTTGCATGTAATTTGAGTGGTGGAACCACCTTGGAAGCTCCCCCATGGCCGGCCCCCATGCCACCCTTTTCAACCAATTGAAAATTTTCCCTTTTTACATTTTAAGTCTTGGTTTAATTTATAACTTTTATAAATTAAACATTAAATGTTTACAAGACTTTATTTAACAAATCATAACCTTTTATAATGTTATTTAACCCATTAAATAACATGATAAAATATTCTCTCAAAATAAATTATCCATATAATTTATTAGTTTCTCAAGTGCAATTATTTAGAAAACCAATTTCTAAATATTCTAAGTGTTAATATTTATTTGTTTGATCATATCATAAATAAATATTATAGGTGTTTGTCTAGCTTGTTATTGGGTATGACCCGACTTGGATCATGACGTACTAGCCACATCAATTTAATATGTGTCTTGGGCATACAGAGTCCAACAGCTAGAACCCTTGTTTAAATTTCCATCCCACTTGCGTTTGTTGTCGCTTGGAGTATCTGTAGCGGCACTAATCCGCTTGGGTAGCTTGTTCTGTTCGACTGCCTGGTCAGTAAGTCGGTGTGCCAGTCGTATAACACGCTAAATAGTGGGGAGATTTGCTACAGTAACCATGCTCTGTATTTATGGTACTAAACCCTTGATGTAGAGCTCGATGCGCTTATAAGCGGGATCAGCCATGTTGGGACACAAATCATCCAAATCATTAGATCTCTTCGTGTAGGCTTCTATCTCAGACCCTACCATCTTCAGGTTATAAAACTCCACTTCAAGCTTGTGAATATCATCTCTATGACAATACTCTTATTTTATCAGATTCTTTAACTCATTCCAAGGAGTGGCATTAGCAGCTGCTAATCCTAACATCTGTACCTATGCGTTCCACCTGGAGAGCGCACTTCCCTCGAGTGTTCCAGTTGCAAACTTCACCCTATTGGCAACAGGGCATTCACACATCTCGAAAACTGACTCTATCTTCTCAAACAAGTGAAGAAGACCCACAGCTCCCTCGATACCGTTGAAAGAGCTAGGCCTACAGTCCATGAAGGTCTTGAAGGTGCATGCTCAAGGTTGAGCAGGTTAACCTATCGTGTAAAGAGAAAGGAGTAGGGTTAAGAATAACAGAATGACACGAGAGTAGGATCTAGACATCCTAGGATGGTTCCAACGATATGTTTACCTCCTGGTTGAGCTGCTAGAGCTTCAGCAACTCGTTCGTTGATTAATGTCGTCAACTGCGCCTGAGTTAAGTTGATACCACCACGTCCTCTGCCGCGTATGTTCATGATCTTCACATTCACAAAACACCAAGTGAGAATGTTGATGCGGGAGTGTGGAAAGAATAACAGAAGAGGGTTTTGACAACAGCACATAAAGTTCCAAGTAACCCTAAGAACTAAGCATACTACGTGTAGCACGTCAATTTAATTATCAAACAGGCATATGCATGATTATACCATCTAAAGTGTCGAGCCTTACACAAGGAGCGAAGTGTCGTTGTGGATTGTTGAGTATTACCGCGAGGCGTGTGACTGAACAGGATTATGCCACCAAGCATATTAAGAAAGTAAATAAAACCAAACACAATCAATATGATTAGTGTCCAACAGTTCAAACAAAGTCTAAATTAACAGCGGAAGCATTAAGTTCAAAACCAAAGAAAAGTTTAAAAATTATAAAGTTTGTCATGAACCCCACAACGGTTCATTTCCCACGACGACCACTCCTCCCTGCAAGATCCAGCAAATAACCTAACGACCTGCAAAGCATGTAGTAACGTATCAACAAAAATGTTGGCAAGTTCACAGTTGTTTAGTGTTGTTCGAAATTCATAAGTTTGTTAAATTACTCTGTTCTTATAAAACATGTCATGGGGAGCTACCCCACCTTTTTAAGCTACTAAACCCGTTACCATACCGACTAATAACTGTGGTTATGTTTAGTGCCCCGCGTCAATGTCTATCGTCATTGACTAGTGCCCAAGTATATTAGTCCACACCCGTCCTCTATGGCACGGTGTGAGGCTTGTTAGACCTAATAGCGCTATTCAACTAATAACCTGTTCGCCATTGGCCCGACGATTAATCGGTATAGAATGTGTAGGGACTTTCAGACAGAGTTTCCGTCTAGTACGCTTAAGACATGCAGTATAATAGTAAATTAACATGTTGTCCCACCCAAGGGGGACCAGGTTTCTTGTATTCTACCCAAGGAGAATACGTAGTTGTTGTTTTATTCCGTTCCCAAACCACCGGGAATACATGCTTTTATAAAACTGTGAACTCACCTTAGATTAGCTCGGCAGATTAAGTTATGGAAAGAAATAAGCGAGGTGGAACCGGTCAATCACGTCCTAACATGATTACCGTTTAGTTTATTAGTGTGCTCATGAAAGACACAAAATCCTTACACGTATCCAACACGTATCATGCAATCACGTTGACAACTTACATATATATCCCACATATATATTTTCGTTCAAACGGTATATGTATATAAATACATAGATGGTCGTAGCATACAACAACTTAAACAACATTTAATGTTGACATTAAACCTGTTCGATCATTCTCATATAACACAACTAACAATCAGATGCACACATTGCGACTTAATATGTTTCAGCTTTAATACTCAACAATGGGCTGTTTTCAGGTATTTTTATAAAATAAACAGTGGGCAGCGGTAGGAATCATAACAATTCAGACCACTGCCCATTGCTCGAATTTTTACGAAAAATCTGTTAATAATTAGACTTTGCAAATTTTACAGAAACACGCCGAGACCTTTTCACATGTCATATGTTTTTTTGGGAATTTATTCGAGCAATGGGAAGTCTCCAAACGAGGTGATTCTAGTTGGAGAACTTCAGCTTACTCGCATATTTTCTGCAGTTTAAATTTCGTAACTTATGTCCCATTATACCCTTAGATATGACTGAAATCGTGACCTTCAATTTCGGCAGAAAATGGACAGCCCAGCGCACTGTAACGAAAAATTCCATTTAAAATAGTAATTGATGTCAAATAAATTATAATTCTAGCACCATTTGAATCGTATTTCGAAACTCTACTTTGTGGACTCAAGAAAACTCAGTTTTCGATATGCTATGACCTGGTTACAGCCAACGAAAGTTGGCTGCAAATTTCAAACAGAATTTGTTTTCATCTTTTAACATTTTAATTCAAGTTGTATTGATTCCGTTAACATATTTAGCGAACAATAACAACACGTACACATAGGTTAACATCAAAACTCATATTATTTATCAACTACTTTATCAAGAAACACATGATATCATCGAAACCCTAGTTCAAACATAATATCTAAACATACTTCATCCACAACCCTAAACATCATACTTGATTTTTAATGAACCCTGTGTCACAAGGTATCATCATATTATCAATAATTCAGAAAAACACAGCCACATATGCTCAATAAGCCAGAAAAACGCAGCCACGTATACTCATACAATTACCAAGAACACTAACCTTGATTCAAGAGGATGAGAGAACTAGAGAACTATAGAGAGAGGGGGCGATCGAGAAGAGGGGGGTTGTCTTGCTTTTGCCTTCGTACGTGGGGGGGAAGGGAGGAGTAGGTGAAGAAACACTAGATAAATGACCGGAATCAAATTATCTAGGGGGTTAGGATCTGCATAAAGGGGTTTGTTCTCTCTCGTTTGATTCGATGTAAGTGATCTTCTTCTCCGGTAAACTCTGCAAAACAAAACACTGTTAGCCTCGTCAAGGGGAGAAGAGGGGTTCTCTCCTTGACCCGACTCCGGCGTGAGAATAAGTATGTGTTTATGAAGAAGAAGAGGTATTGACGAAGTGTGTGTCTTGAAGTTCATACCTGAATTGTTCTCATATTTATAGCCGAGAGTTTGGGCGGGAAAGCGCAGGGATTTATGATTTCCTTTCAGCGCGCAAGTGTTGTCTGCTATCTGTCTCCTAAGCCTTCTTTGTAGGACCAGTGCGCGGCCGCGCAAGGTCGAAAAAGGGCTGAAAGACAAGGTTGTGGTATGGTCCCAAGTATTTATTACGAGGTTTTTAGGACCTTACCCCTTCAGTAGGGTTTGCAATTTTTTTAAACTAACATATGCACACATGCACATAATAAAACATATAAGGATCTTGGGCTTTTGTTTGGGTTTGGGCTGAAAACACAAGGGGGCGGCTTGGGCTTAAGATAATCAAATGTCTTGGGCCCAAGGTTGTCGGGTTTGGGGCTTGGTCACGAGAGTTTCGAGTCGGGTTATGAAACCTAGTTAAGTCATTCACAATTAAACTTAACGTATTTATATTAATCAATGTTTTTTTTAATAAATAAATTAATTAATCTAAATTATTCGTGTGACTCGAGAAGTAAAACGTGACAAAACGGAATTTATAATGGTGAATAATGAACGGTGCTAACATTGAAATTCCGGGTTGTCACAAGAAGAATGCCAGAGCATTCGTTCTGACAGCTGAAGAAGCCAAGATGATTCCGTTTGTGATTGCTGGTACGTTTTTAGTTAATGATGTAAACCAAAGTTTCATCAATACTTCTTTCTACAAACTTCTCAACCAACCATTAACTAAACTTCAACAAGACTGTCTGGTGGAGACGGCAAATGGAGATTCTATTAAGATAAGCGAAATCCTACAGGGAGCAAGGATAGAAATTCTAAACCATAATTTTACTACTAATCTTTTTCCAATGAATCTAGCTGGATTCGATGTTGTGTTAGGAATGGATTGGTTGGTAGCCAGTCATGCCAGTATTTTATGTGATCAAAAGTCTGTACAAGTAAGTACACCAAATAGTAAAAACATCACAATTAAAGGAGACAAGCCAACCAGGACAACAAAATTCATCTCAGTAATGAAAGCTGCAAGTTATGCAAGGAAAGGAGGAATAGTGTATATGATTTCCGTAATCAAAAACACTAAAGGAAAAGAATTAAAAGATATTCCCGTAGTATCTAAATTCTCAGATGTCTTTCCAAAAGAATTACCTGGATTACCGCCAGATCGAGAGGTGGAATTTAGAATTCACCTAATACCAGGAAAGGCACCAATTGCCAAAGCGCCATATCGACTAGCACCGACAGAGATGCAGGAACTGAAGAAACAAATGGACGAACTACTTGAAAAAGGTTTTATACAACCTAGTTCATCGCCATGGGGAGCACTGGTACTGTTTGTAAGGAAGAAGGATGCATCGATGCGTATGTGCATTGATTACCGGGAATTGAATAAGGTTACGATTAAAAATCGGTACCCACTACCGAGAATCGATGATCTGATTGATCAACTTCAAGGAGCTCGATTCTTTTCTAAGATCGACTTACGCTCAGGATATCATCAATTGAAAGTACAGGAAGAGGACATTCCTAAAACTGCTTTCAGAACAAGGTACGATCATTATAAATTTACAGTCATGCCATTTGGGTTAACCAATGCCCCAGCCGCATTTATGGACATGATGAACATGATATGTAAGCCATACCTGGATAAATTCATAATTGTCTTTATAGATGATATTCTAATTTACTCTAAGAGTAAAGAGGATCATGCAAAACAGGAGGAAGCCTTTAGGGTTTTGAAGCAAAGATTAACCAACGCACCAATACTCGCGTTACCAGAAGGGACTGAAGACTTAGTCATCTATTATGACGCATCTAAGTTAGGATACGGATGTGTGCTGATGCAACGTCAAAAGGTTATAGCTTATGCCTCTAGACAGCTTAAGAAACATGAAGAGAATTATACAACCCATGATCTACAGTTAGGAGCCATAATTTTTGCCCTTAAGATTTGGAGACACTATCTTTACGGTAGTAAGTTTGTTGTATTCACAGATCATAAGAGTTTAAGATATGTTTTTGGGCAAAAAGAATTAAATATGAAACAGAGACGTTGGATGGAAATTCTGAGTGATTATAATGGTGATATCCAGTATCATGCAGGAAAAGCTAATGTAGTAGCTGATGCTTTAAGTCGAAAGTATCATGAAAAGACAAAACGGGTACGCTCTCTCAGATTAAATGAGCAAATTAGAGAGGTATAGGAAACAGCAATCAAGGACGATGCTGAAAGTTTAAAAAGAATGATTAAGGAATTAGATAAAGGAACAGATGGAATTTGGAGATTCCATAAGGAAAGGATTTGGATACCTATCCAAGGAAACCTACGCCACAGAATTTTAGAAGAAACCCATAAATCTAAGTATACGATACATCCCGGTAGTGATAAGATGTATCAAGATTTAAGAAAGAATTTCTGGTGGATAGGAATGAAAAAAGATATAGCAAACTATGGTGCTAACTAACATGTTCACAGGTTAAAGTTAAACATCAGAAACCCTCAGGGTTATTGCAACAATTAGAGATGCCAATATGGAAATGGGAATTGATAACAATGGACTTTGTTACCAAATTACCCAAGACACGAAAAGGTAATGATACAATCTGGGTGATTGTAGACAGATTAACCAAATCTGCTCATTTCTTGCCTATGAAGGAAACTTTCAGTATAGAACAGTTAGCCAAGTTATACGTAAATGAAATAGTTTCATTACATGGAATTCCTTTATCTATTGTGTCTGATAGAGGTAGTCATTTTACATCTCATTTTTGGACAAGTTTCCAAAAAGCAATGGGAACCAGGTTAAATCTAAGCACAGCCTATCATCCTCAAACGGATGGACAAAGCGAAAGGACAACTCAGACAATGGAAGATATACTTAGAGCCTGTGTAATTGACTTTGGAGGAAATTGGGACGATCATTTACCATTAATAGAATTTTCCTACAATAACAGCTATCATACCAGCATCAACGTTGCACCGTTTGAAGCACTTTATGGACAAAAGTGTTGAACTCCAGTCTGTTGGGCAGAGATTGGAGAAAAGCAACTATCTGGACCAGAGATAGTACAAGAAACAACGGTCAAAATTATTCAAGTCAAGGAAAGACTAAAAGCAGCATGAGATCGTCAAAAGAGTTATGTAGATAACAGACGAAAACCATTGGAATTTCAAGTGGGAGACAAGGTATTGTTAAAAGTTTCTCCATGGAAAGGAGTGGTCAGATTCATTAAAAGAGAAAAGCTAAGCCCAAGGTATGTTGGACCATTTGAGATTATCAAAAGAATAGGACCAGTAGCTTATCAGCTAAAACTGCCAGAGGAAATGGCAGGAATACATGATGTATTTCATGTATGTAATCTCAAAAAGTGCTTAGCAGACAAATCATTAGTGATACCTCTTCGGGACATAGAAGTAAACGAGAAGCTTAAGTTTGTAGAGAAACCACTACAGATTGAAGATAGAAAGATCAAGAATCTCAAACACAAGAGATTAGTTCTGGTCAAGGTAAAATTGGATTCCAAGAGAGGACCAGAATACGCATAGGAGCTCGAGTCAGAAATGCAAAGGAAATATCCACACCTGTTCCAGTGAATCTTGAGGACGAGATTTAAAACAAGGTGGGGAGGATATAACAACCCTCAAAAACACCCCTAAATGATCTAGTTATCCCCCGAATACACGTAAATAACCTTTGTTTTAACAAAAATAAAATAAGATATACGTGTCGCTCGCGGGCCGCGACTAAGTCCCTAGGTGAGTCGCGGGGCGGGACCGAGTTATACATGGCGGCCTCTCAACGTGCCACGCTGCACGACACTTGGCTAACCTACTATGGTGACTAACCAGACCTAGCCTAGCTAGGCCTGGCTCGCGGGGCGCAAAAGAAACAGAAAGGGGGCTCGCGGGGCGCGAGCGAGCCCGGGATCAGCCTATAAAAGGGTCGATCAGCTTCAGTCTTCCTTGTTCAAAATCTTCTTTCTCTCTCAAACATATAGTGCGAAAATTATCGGGAATTATACCCCTAAAACACGAAGCTCTGCCTCGTTGTAGGTATTTTAATCCCCGATCACTAATTCGTTACCCTACCCGATTGATCTAGGGCTCCGTAACGCATGTCGAGGCTCTGCCTGACTAAGTTCATTGGAATTCTGTCTCGTGTTGTATGGCTAATGTGATTTGGGTTATCTTACTAACACGTGTGCATTGTTTATTTTAATAGACTATAATCGGGAACACCAACAGGAAGCTGTAGAAATACCTAAGTCAACAAAGTGAGTCGTTCTCTTTTTCTACTAAACTATTTTACCAAAACCTCAAATGTTTTCAATTATACTTACAGTGATTGAGTCTATGTATTCTACAATTGCTGCCGGTATGTGGGGTTTTGTATACACTACTAGTAATCCGTTACTATTTGACGACGAGTTAGCCAATGAGTAGCATGACCACAGTCATGGAACTGTGAACATGACAAATACTGAATGAGTATATTGGTAGATATAAACATTGTAATCGCTCTCAATACTGTAAAGTTATAAAAGCTGTTTTGATTAAACTGGGATGCACTCGCCAGTATTTCTTGCTGATAAAATCTTTTTTAAAACGCGTTTCAGGTAACTTAATGTGAAGCTAATAGAAGCCAGCCGTGGAGCACTGAAGACTTAAAAGAAGTGGCTATAAAAGTTACATAAATAAAAGTTTATGTTTTCAATAATTAGCGTTTATCCCTATAAATGTATTGTGAATGAAACTTGGGTTTTATCCCATTTATTTATTATAAAAGTTTGGGGTTTTGAAACTCTGAAACTATTTCCTAACTACGGTCCTGGTGTTTTAATTCCGCTGCCAAATTAATAAACACCGATACCACTTGACTGGTTCGCGGCGTCCGCTCCCGGGGTAGGGGTCGGGGGCTGCGACACTTGAAGAGCTAAAGGGGAGTATGTGGTTCTGAAGATGTCAAAGCTTCATAAAGACTCGGGGAGAGAGAAAAGATAGACAGCTACGAGATTAACTGTAGTAATATCCAAGGGGGAGTCTGTGAGTGCATAATGTCTATCACTTCCGTCAATCCTGTTTCGTAGTAGAAATTGAACAAAACAAGGTTTTATAAGGTTAAATATAGGGGAATGGCATAATTGTGAATAGGGAGTCTTTCGTTAATGAGAGCCCTATAAATAGGAGTGTTTTAGTTCATTTTATGACTTTTGCACATTTGAGGAGTATTAGAGTTCTAGAGAAAGAAAAATCTTGTACAAGGTGATTCAAGGTCTTGTACTTTGTCAAATCTTCAATAGAATCATCATTTTATTACGTTCTTGTGTTGATCTACACTCGTACATGGATTCCGCACGTGATACGTGTTCTTCGCAATCGTGTCGGGAGTTTGAATTCGATCCAAAATTGCATCCACACTAACATCTATTCACCAACAATATCTGCTATAACCACTGTTTCAGCCACTTTTTCCACCACTTCAGATCTGGACTCCACTTCCTCAAATTCTTGCCCTTCGGGTATGGCCTCTAATGCCATGAAACAAAATTCATCAGGTGAAACATCAGGATTAGCAATTAGAGCAAAATTTTTATCAGTTAAGTCCTCAGGTAAGCTACTCCAATCAACAAAGCTCTGTGTAAAGAAGCTCTGTTGACTGGCCTTTGCTGGAGCAGATGTTTGTGCAGCTTGTTGTGGTGCAGTTTGCACTTGAACCTGAGGTGCAGGGGCTTGAACATACTGAATCTGTGGAACATTGGTTTAGACATACTGCACAGGAACAATGTTTATAGGATGTGCAAAATGGGCAGTGTTTTGCATATGAGGAGCAAGGGTATATTGGGAATAGTGCACAGTGCTTTGAGTGTTTTGGGGGGGTCTTGGACTAGGGTGAATGATAATTAATCCACTCTTTTGACTCCTACATTCTCTAGCAAAGTGACCAAGCCTATTACACTTATAGCACTTGATTTTTTACTTATCTAACCCCACCTTTAAATTCCCATGCAATCCTGGAAACTTCCTACTAGTTCTTTTATAAAACTTGCTTGTTCTAACACTCAACAAGGCAAGCTGGTGCAAAATGTCCATCTCTTCCAAATTTGTGGGATCAAAATGTTGAAGGTCATTCAGTTCAAAGGATAAGTTATCAGAGATCTGGTTTTCCCCATTAGTTGTGAAAGCATAATTAGGTAAGTAAGGCTCAGAATTGAAGGTTCCACCTGCAGTTATGTCAATGTAATGATCAAAACTCTGGTCCTTACTACCACCAGATGACTCTTCCAGATCTAAAAGTGCTATGTTACCAAAAGTGTAATCATCAGTCACTTTTCCAGATTCCTACAACTTCTTTCTCTAGTTAAGCTCTCTTTCATATGTGAGAAGCCTACCATGAAGTTGGGTCAGACTTAAATCCTTGAACCCCACAGAATTTCTAGTCACAAAGGCTATAGTGTCCCACTTTTCTGGTAATGATCTAAGGAACCTACTATTTAAGGTAGATTTAGCATATTCAACATTAACCAATTTTAGCTCACTAATCAGACAGCTAAACCCTTCAAACTGTTGGGTCAATGACTCTCCCTTAACATGACAGAATGTTTCGTATTGTTGGTTTAAGACCTCTCTGTTGTTTTCAATAACCACTTCTGTCCCACCAAATTGCTCTTTGGGTGCATCCCATAGCTCTTTTGCACTGTTACAATGTAGCAGGCCAACGTATATGTCATTGGGTAGTGTTGTTGCCACTATACTGAATGCCTTAGCATCTAGCTCAATCTTCTGAAAATCCTGCTTAGAGTAATTTTCAGGACTTTTAGGTACTTGGACCTTGGGATCTTCTGCACTTGGCACCATTGGAACGTGAGGACCAAAGATGACACACTTCTAGCAACCGGTGTTTTGATGTGCTAACACACGGCCCATCCTACATTGCCACATATTGTATTCAGATCTAACAAGCATATCTGGCTTGTACAATGTGCCGGTGTTGTGAGGATCTTGTGATTGTGAAGACATTTTGGTTGTTTTACAAAGTTTTTGATTAATCAACTTTGAACGTGATTAAGCTTATACTCTGTTTTTCAACAAATACGAACAATACAGTATCAATGAAATTGAGCTGATCTTTTCTGTCAAATTGATTGTTAAATCGAATTTGACTGACCTTTGCTTTGATAACAATTGTTAGGATATGAGTTTAACTGTTTGTGTTTATTTTAAGAAATGTAAGATGAAAGAAGATAAACAGATGAATAATTTGCAGCGGAAATGAAGAAAACTTTATAACACAAACAATGGAAGAACAGCTTTCATCATGTATACTTTTAATCAAAAGATTGTATTACACAATGATTCAATATGCATGCATGAACTACTATCTCCCCCTCAGCCTGAGCTCACAAGTGATTATTCGTACAAAATACAAGTGAGTGTGTAAGCTAATAGAACAGTACAGGCACTGTCTATTTATAGTACAATCCTAACCACCGTGGCATCTTGGCTGACGTCACCTAGACAGTGACAGCTAACAACATTAACAAACTCTAAACACTGCTTACTACAAAACACTGATATAACTAAACACTGATTACAAAGTGTTGTTGATGTTATCTGCTGATGGGCTCAGCCGCTGATGAAGCTTTAGCAGTGCTTTCCACAAAGGTTGATCAGTCCTTTGACTTCTAGCAGTTCTTTGACTTCTTCAATGGATTGGTCTTCAACAGACTTTACACTTCATCAGAGCTTTGTACTTTAGCAGACCTTAGAGACCAGCAGAGTTAGATGTCTTTGCCATTGGAGGGAATAGAGTTTAAAACACTGTTATTGAGGATCAGTTGTTGTAGAGCAGTTTTGGCTTTGTATCATCTGTTCTTCAAGGAAGGATCACATGAGCCAACACTAGAAGAACGACGTGAGAATGTGGCCATTAGTGAAGCAAAGTACAAGTCTAAATTAGAAAATTACTACAATGCGCGAGTGCGCAGATGTACTTGCAACCCGGATGACTATGTCTTCCGTGACAAAGTGACCTCTAAAGTCGAACGCCCACGAAAACTTGCACCCAAATGGGAAGGACCCTATATCATTCATGAAGTACTGGGAAAAGGCACGTACAAGTTACGTACATTAGACGGTCACATTGTTCCTTGCGCATGGACACTCAACAATTACGAAAAACACAACCTTTGTAACCAATGGCATCGCGCCTATCAAGTTTATCAATACATGTGTTACTTACATTATTTTCTTTGTTACTTCCTAAGCAGTTAAACTAGTTACAAAGGCATTTGTCACTTTGGGTATACGCAAAACATTCGGGCTAAATTATGAACTCATGAACCACATGATTTCCAAGGCTCCCGTGATTTCTAGCGCGCAGCCGTATCATACGTCGTTAACACATGAGTCACGCCTATCTTCATTCGCGCTACCTAAACAAAGTAATTAACACATGTACATATTGCAACAACAGTTAAAAACGACATATTATATTCAATAGCGAGCAAAGCACTAATAAAAGTAGACAATAGTTTTTAACCCACAAGGGGCTAAATCCTTGCCATACAAGCCAGGCAAATTAAACTAGCCGTGAAAGTAAATTAAAAAAAATTATAAGGCACATGTTCCTTTTCACAGCATGCAAGCTGAGCCACCTTTTAAGGCGCATGATCATCTCCTTCCTCGACGCCTTCATATTCTACTTCATGACCTTCTGGCAGCTCGAATAAATCTTTTAAGCATGCCACAAAGTCGTCATGCTTGAGAGCTTAAGAAACTAAATCCATCACAGGTAAAGAGAGTGTGTTGCATGCCTCTTGCGCTGCATTGAAATCACTTTCTACATTTTTCCCATGCGAAGAAGTATATCAGTCGTCCCACTTCACTTTCAACGCCCCGGGCACATGTGAAATACACTCCGTGTAGGCTTCTTGGTGGTGGAGAGAACGCGCCGACACGGTTAACGCAGCAACAGACTCGCCAAGCTCGACCGAGTTTAAAACATCATTTGCCACCTACACAGTGACGAGCAATTTAGCACAAATGGTAAGGTAGCAAAGCAAGAACAAGTGAAGAGTGAAAACTTACATGAACAATTCTGCATTGTTGCAGCCACGTAGAGTTATCGACAAGGAGCTATACCATTTGCTGCACTTCTTTATAATTGTCTTGCACGACATTAAGTGCATACATAGCAACATTCCGTGCATCGTCAGCCGTATCTGCACGTACCCTCTTAGCGGCAAGGTCGACCTCCAATGATTCACTTTTATCCTGAAACGCGTGCAGGCAACGTTTTAATTTCGCGATCTCTGTATCTTTACCCGCAAGGTCCCTGTCTCTAGCAATCAACTCTTGCTTCAGATCCTCCTACTTAGATAATTGGGCTGTTTGCTTTTGGATTTCATAATCTTGTTTAAGGCAAGTAGCAGTAACACGAACCTATCTTTTCTCGGCTCGCTTACGATGCGACCACGCCTCCTTAACCTGAGCCTGGAGCTCAGCATTCGCTTTAGCAGAGGATTCAGCTTGACCATTTAACATCACAATGTCTTCACGAGCCTTGTGCATTTGGGCATTGTCACGCTTGCATGATTCAGTCCATTATTTACGCTCTTCAGCAAGCTTGTCTTTGGCAGCCTTAAGTTTTTTCTTTAGGCCCAAGGCACCCCATTCTTTAGATTTCTTCCCGGCTTCTCACTGGGCCTACTTTTCAGCCAACTCTGCCTTAGCCCTTTCAAACAGTTTAGCATCCTGCTAATTGGCGCCTGGTATCTTAAAAAATTTGGCGTTCATGACGCATGGTGTGTCATTCCTTTGTGATTTTGTTGCTGGTTTAGACCTGATTAGCTTGCGCTAACACATGAGAATGGTATAATTGATCATGAGTGCGTTTCTTTTAGTAGTTAACCTCCAGTAGGGGGAAGGCACCCCTGAACCATTCGCGACACATGGCGAAATCAATGAAAGAATCTCCCTGCTTGAGCCTCAATAGTTGGCACTTCAACCTCTACTTTCTTTTCGCGCGTTTCCTCTGACGTGACCTCCACCCTTTTAGTGGCACCAGCTGGAGGGGGCGGAGGTGGTGGAGGCGTAGACTTAAAGTGTATAATATGAATCTTGGGCTGCACCGCCTTTGGTTCTGCATAGCAAACAAAAAGTGCTAAAAACATATTTAAGTTGCAAGACCACTCACCTGGTGAGATCTTTGACATAAGGGATCCTAAATTCCCTTTCTTTCCAATCACGGGAGGCTTTTGAAACGCAACTTTCTTTGCCGCCTGATGACTGTCGTCAGAGTCAATCAAAAACCTAATTAAACTGCATATATAGTGTAAGTAGGGTATCGTATCCACGGGGAATTTATGGTCGATGTTAAAGACATTAATTAAAACTAAACTATCTAATTTGGGGGTTTGTTTGTTTAATTGTAAAGAAAACACAATTTGTCACGAAAAGTGTTAACAAGATAAGAAGAAGTAACCTCCACCCGGAATCCCGAATACCCGTTTTAATATAAAAATCCGTTTTCTGATTCAAAACACCACATAGACATGGCCTCGGAATTAATGAATTTGATTAGTTAATAGGGATAGTTTTTAAGATTCACTATGCAACCTAATAACCCGTTTGATTGTATCAACTACCCACCAATTTACCAACCCGCTAACAACGCAAGAAAGTTGCCAATACGCTTAATAAACAACAAGTAATTCAAACACAAGAAACGTTTACCAAGAATCCAACACAAGTGGTCAAGCTGTACCAGTTTACAAGAATCAGAAAAACAGAAAATTATATCAAACCGTGTAAACGTTCATCCGGGCAGAAGTCACGAGAGGCTTAGCCGCGCATAATGATCTTCACAGCTTCGTTTGTCATCCCGGGTTGATTAGATTTCATAGAATGGCTTGAGAGGACGGCTGCCAATCCTTCCCCTGTTCGTATTCGATATATGACGGCTGTGTATGAATGCCCCCTTCGAATCAATCCCCCCTTCGTATATATAGCAGTTATCTTTTTTATTGGTGCCTTCCTTCACAAGTTTGGCCTCCCCTAATTATGTGATGATATTATAATACTGTGATCCAAAAATAATTTCCAAAAAGTCTTGCATGTGCCACGAATTGTCAGGAGGTGATTTATGTCTTGAGGTTTTCAACAATTCTTTTCAGATCCCCTATTCACGTGTATTGCTTTCTCAATTTTTTTAGATAATGCCAACTAATATTATTACGAGAAATAATAAATACTCCACCGTAACCTACACTCTTTTTCTTTTCTTTCATGCGATAACACCCCCATAAGTAATTGTCACCGACTTGGTTTTGTGTCATTGACTTGTCGAATTCGCATCTTTGACTCGTTTCTCCCGTTTGCTCTTCGTTAACACCTGTTATATGACAAACAACCCATACACTATAAATATGATATCTCACTCTATTTAATATATTTAACATACTAAGAACCGACACAAACTATATACAAAACGACTTATTTCAACCCGACATCACCGCCGATAGGGGTGTTCATCGAGTTTTTTCTTTGGGTTTCAGGTTTTTTAGGTCGGGTTGTTCGGTTTTTTGTCTAGGAAAATTGACTAGATAACCGACCCATTTAAAGTTCGGGTTAGTTAGGTTTGGGTTATTCGGATTCAGGTTAGTTCGGGTCTGGTTATTCGGTTTTCGAGTTTAGATGTAAAATGAAAAATAAATGTTTTTTACAAAATATCATTAAAATTCATATTGATACTTTAAAATATCATCAAAGTTCAAACATTATTTTACAATATGTTATTATAATATTTAAAAGTCCCAAAACTTAATGTTCTATATATTAAAGACTCCAAACCAAAATACTTCTATAAGAAAAAACAACAAATGTTCTGGTTTTTATTCGGGTTTCGTGTTTCGGGTTTTTCGGGTTGAGTTGTTCGGGTTTTTTGTGAGGAAAAAGTGACCCAATAACCAAACCATTTAAAGTTCGGGTTGGTCGGGTTCGGGTTTTTCGGATATTCGCTAATTCAGATTCAGGTGGCTTTGAATTCGGGCTGGGTTTCGGGTTTTGGACAAAATGAATAGCCCTAGCCGCCGACAAGGGGTTGGGTTGTGTTTCCTTACGGTCACGCTTATTAGAAATTTTATGCGTTAGTTCTTTCACCGGACTCCCTTTAGTTGCTCTCTCTCTCTCTCTTCAATGACAGGAGTAGAAGTGAGAGTGGTGCTAGAGTGTTGTTCCCTTGAACCGGTGCTGCCAGAGCTTTTGGTTCCACCAACACTGCCTGTCTTAAATTTGCCACCTAGAAAATCAAGTTCCTCCATGGAGTCAGCAACATAAACGTAGTCATCTAAGCGACTTTGACGGGAGCAAGGAATACCTTCGCGTGACGCAGCATCAAACATTGCAGTGGTGGTCTCAACATTCTTCGTCTTCGACCCTCTAGCAATCGAGATAGGTTTTTTCTTAGATACTTTCTTGGGTTTTTGGCCTTCTGGATCGGCACCCAGGTCGCACAAGGCACCTACACAAGCATATCCAGAGGAAGTTAGCTCATGCTCAGACGAAGCTATTGACTCCGCGCTAGAGAGTATCATAAACGCTTCCCCAGCAGGAGTTATTGCCCTGCATGGTCTAGGGTTCAAGAAACACGCACCTTCGATTCCAACAGGGGGTGTAGCAAACAATTCGGTGCGCGGGTACATGAAATTCTGTGAGGATCGTTTCGGTTCTTCGAATGCTCCGGCCGGTTAGATATTCACCATATCATGTGCGGAATACATGTATGATGATGACATACACAAGAACTCTCTAATTAAACCGGATTCTATTGATTATTTGATGTTACAACTCTGAGAATCCAAACTGGCAGAGATTCGCTACCGGATCTGAAAAGTTACAAATAACAAGTCCCAACACCTCTATTTATAAGTTGTGCCTATCATGCGAAACCCTAGGATAATAGGACTCTTATGTGCGATAGGCACTTTGGGACGACAGGTTCCCTTCCGCATGAAAGGTTCTTTCGTGCGACAGGGAATAAACATTACAATCCAGACTCCTTTGACACAAAATCCTATACAATCAACTATGACTTGATACATTGACGGAGGCAATAGACATAATGCACTCACAAATTTACCCAGATCTGGTGGTACCACACCTGCTTCCCCTCGCGCAATTGTCGTACCCCCATCGGTCTCGAGCACGTCGGGAAAGATCAATGATAAAGCTCTTTTTCTTCGCAAAAGAACATACTCCAGTCAAATAGGTACGCATGGAAGAAGCAATGGACTGGGGGTATGGTCTCAAATCCTGCACCGACTTGCACAATGTCAAGTATAGGTCGCGCGCAACGAGCCATACCCAAATCAGACGTATCTGATACTTAAGCCAATTCCAGTAAGACGACGCGATCCTACAGCTGCCAGCAGGGCATAGTACAAATAGTACGAACGTTGAAGCATATGGCCAATAGGTGAGTGACAGGCTGTTTCCAATAGTGCCTCACGATAGATGATCGTGCAGGAGACAAGAAATACACAAGGACACTGACGTGTCACCAATCACCATGCGTCGACCACTGCTCCATGATCTCCATTTAGACGCTGATGAAAGACTCGATAACAAGGACAGCCCCAGGCCACGTGGATCCACCCAGTGTGCGCCACCTTCTCTTTCGCCTGCAAATACTAACGATCGTGTTTAGAAAGATAAACAGGATATTCCTTGGTGTCGGCGTCGGGCCCAAGGCCCATCAGCCCACATCCTTCATTATTCTTTCGGCTATAAATAGAGGACTTGCTCTCCAGGTTTAAGATTCGTTCTCGTGCTCTCTCACTTAATACACACACTTATTATCCCCAAAACAAGTTCTTATTCTCACCCCGAAGGATGGTTACAAGCAGAACCCCCCAATCCTCCTCCTTGTAATGAGCTTAACGGTTTTGTGTGTGTGTTTTTTTTTTTTTTTTTTTTTTTTTTTTTTTTTTTTTTGTTTTGTAGGATCTTGTAACAATCAAACTAAGAAGAAAGAAGATTAACCTTTATTTGGCGAGACTAATCCCACAAGTTAACCTATGGATTAACTTGGTGTTTCTTCAGGTGGTGTGATGGCGGTGGTGGTGTAGTGGTGGTGGTTGTTAAGACGGGAGATAAGGAAGAGAGAGAGAGAGACATCTGGTTGTTGTGTGGGAATAATAATAATAATAATAATAATAATAATAATAATAATAATAATAATAATAATAATAATAATAATAATAATAGTAATAATAAGAGTAATTAGTTTTTTTTTTTATTTTCTATTTTTAACAATAGGGTCATTTAGTCATTTGACAACACTTAACAGAATAATTCTAATGGCGTTAAAAATTTGGACTCAAAGAGTTGTAAAAAGTGGTGTTAGAAACTCAAGGCATTAAATTTATTGATTTTGAACTCAAGTTGTTAAAACCATTAAAATAAAGGAACTTAAAAAATAATTTACTCTATACTAATAGAAAGGTGTAAATCATAGGCTTATCAACTATGTTGTTTGATGTCAATTTGCATTGCCGTCAAGTTAGAAACATGCTCAACCTTCAATCGGTAGTTCAGTAAACATTAATTTCTTACTCTTTCTATAGAGAACCAAGTCCAACTACTCTTTGTAAATACAGATTGTCTCTAGCTTGAAGAGGAGGTAGGATAAATTTGGTGTAGTTTAAAGTAGTGTTATTCTAACATTTGCTTGCTGTTAAAAAGAAGTCCAACCACCCTCCTTTTCTAGAATTACCAGGAACATGTGTTGTAAATAAGGTTAAAGGTTGAATAAGTCAGCTTGAATTATCTAGGGAACATGTTTGTGGGAATTGTCACAATACACCATTTACATTTCTTTCTTATTCAAATACTTTGGATATTTTGACTTTTATTATACTCTATAGATTTACTTTTTGAACAATCTAGCGTATTTTTAATTCATTAAAATGATAATAAATTTCCGAAAATTACTTGCGCTTTCAAATAGAAAAGTACAACTATTTTTTATACAAATGGGGATATCGTAACACTATTTGTTGTGGGTTAATTTAATCCATTTTCACATTATCGTCACGTCATTGCCACATAAGAATTAAACCATTAACTAAATACCAGTTGTATGCGTTTTGATTAACTAAACACTCTAAACAACTAAAAAAAAGATGTCATGTGATTGGTTCCTACTTCCATGGCCCCACCATCATTCCCATTAACATAGTTAATGGGCTAACGCATTCACAATTCTATTCCCATTCACGGACGCTATTAACTAGCCGGCGTGGTGACATTGTTAATAGGTTAATACATTCACAATTCTATTTCCATTCACAGACGCTATTAACTAGCCGGCGTGGTGACATTGTTAATGGATTAATACATTCACAATTCTATTCCCATTCACAGACGCTATTAACTAGCCGACGTGGTGACATCGTTAATGGGTAGCTATTGAACCCACAGAGAGTATACTAAAAGGACGTAAGATTGAGTTGGCTAAGAGGTTAGGGGCCTAACTGAAATAACAATGATACCTGTTTTGGTAATGGAAAGCACGCGGCGCTGAGTGGCCACAAAAATCATAGTGTCGATGACTTTGAGTGAGTGAGGTTGGTGGCAACCGTGTTGATACCTTTTATCCAATTTATTTGCTGCTAGATTACCAAACTTATCTGCTGCAGAACAAATAGGTAACCAGATTCAGGTGGTGGATTTTGAATTTCAGTGAGAGCATGATTAGATCGGTGTCACCGTATGGAAACGAGAAGCTGTTCGTGTTGAATGGCAGTTACTGTGTGGAATCTGAAGAATACTTGTTAAGTGAGGAAGATGTTGAAGGAGGATTGAGTTATGATGAAGACAAGATGAGGTTAAAACTTCAAGAACTTGAAAGAGCGCTTGTTGATGATGAGGAGGATTCTGAATCAGCAGAAGCACCAGCAGCCTGTTCATATGAATGTAGTAGCAGCCAGCAGCAAGTATCTCCGAAAGACTTGCTTTTCGCGTGTGCTGTGGCGGTTTCTCAAGGGCAGACGGAAGATGCATCCAACATGATAAGCCAGCTCCGGCGAAGGGTCTCCATCGACGGAGAGCCTTGGCAGAGGATCTCAGCCTACATGGTAGAAGCCCTTGCCGCCCGTCTCGCGGTGTCCGGGAAGGGTCTTTACAGAGCTCTCAAGTGCAAAGAACCACCTTCCAAAGATCGGCTTTCGGCTATGCAAGTGCTCTTCGAGGTTTGCCCCTGCTTCAGGTTCGGGTTTATGGCCGCAAACGGGGCCATTCTGGAGGCCTTTGCCGGTGAAAAAGCAGTGCACATAATCGATTTTGAGGTTAGTCAAGGCAGCCAGTACATAACCCTGTTGCAGACTCTCGCAGCTGAAAACAACAAGACGCGTCCTCGTTTTAGATTGACCGGTGTGGATGACCCGGACTCTATTCAACGGCCCGTTGGTGGCCTCAACCACATCGGCCTCAGGCTCAAGGAGCTTGCCAAATCCCTCAATCTAGACTTTGAATTCAATCCGGTGGGGGACCTCGACACACTTGAATGCAGGCCGGGTGAGGCGCTGATTGTAAACTTTGCCTTCCACCTCCACCACATGCCTGATGAGAGTGTTTCCACTCTCAATCAACGAGATCGCCTTCTGAGAATGGTTAGAAGTCTAAACCCCAAACTTGTAACGCTTGTGGAGCAAGATGTGAACACCAATACGGCCCCCTTTTTGCACAGGTTTCATGAAGCCTATACCTATTATTCTGCTATGTTTGATTGCCTAGACGCTACGCTTCCACGAGAAAGCCAAGAACGCGTCAACGTGGAGAAACAATGCTTGGCTCGTGAAATCGTCAACATAATCGCTTGTGAGGGAGAAGAAAGGGTTGAAAGGTACGAAGTGTGGGGAAAGTGGAAGGCCAGGATGACCATGGCCGGTTTCCAGGCTAGCCCCATCACTGAAAATGTTAATCACATGATTCGGAAGCTCATCAAACAGTATAGCCACAGGTATACCACCAACATCCACAGTAATGCACTTCATTTTGGGTGGGAAGATAAAGTCTTAATTGTTGCTTCAGCTTGGAGATAACTTTCATCTCTCTTTTGTATTCCTATTTCTATTTCTATTTCTATTTCTATTAATGTTAAAACCCAACAAATAGTGACAGTTGTAATTAATGTTAATCCAAATGAAAAGAGTTATCTAATTCTCTCTATCATGGGATTTATCAGCATGAGAAACGTTATACAAACGGGATGGCGATGTGGTGCAAACATGGCACACGTGGGAGGCCACAACAGATAGATATAAGAACGTCCGTAATGGGGTGGTATATACCGCCGGCTTTAGTGATCGTGCCCCCCATAGCGCACGGCCAAACCACTACAGCCGGCCCTATGTGTTGGTTTTGTGCTATCCTCGTGAAATACATAACTGCGTGACCCATTCTTCCCAACTCACACACACATATATATACATATGTATGTATAACTGAAGGGGTTATATAAACCCATCACTACACCCTCTTGTGATATAAAGCCCCATAAAGCTCCCCTCTTGCACTTTTCGCCACTTGTCGCATAACATCCCACAAGGGCTTTATGACTACATATGCCCTAAGAGAAATAACGTTGTTAAAAAAAGAGTAAATTATTTGTCCTTTATTTTTATTTCAAATTTCAGGCGGTATATCCTTTACCTTTAAAGGGAAGGGATACCGTCTGAAATTTGGTATAAAATGAAAGGACAAAATTTGTAATTTACTCTTAAAAATGAACACTATACAAAAACACAAAGAGTTAAATGCCTGGTTGGTCCATGTGGTTTGCGAAAATTGAAGACTTGGTCCTAAGACCATGTGTAGTGGTAGTGGGTTATAATGCCCCCACCATGGGGCATTATCCGACATGTGGCGTCCTAGTCAGCGATGGGGCATTATAGCAAAAGTAGTGTAGTGGGTATAATGCCCCATAATGCCCCATTCAATCATTTCACAATCATTTCACAATTATTTATTTTAATTTAAAACATAAAAAACTTCATTAATTAAAAAAAAATTACATTACTTGAAATAAAAATAAAAATAAAAACTGAAAATAAAAAAAAAACCGAAAATAAAAAAAAACCGAAAATAAAAAAAAACCGAAAAAATTAAAATCAGATGAAATTAAAAAAAAAAACACTAGTTTTCATCTTCGCTTTCTTCACCCTCGCCAACTTCGTCTTCGTCGTCCTCCGTTTCTTCCTCTCCCTCAGGTGGTACATACCGAACCGACCATGCGTGGTGTAGCAAATCAACCATTAACTGGGAATGGTACGGTTCGTAACGCAACTCTCGCGCATTATTCACTCTTTCTTCCATTGACGCCTGTGGATGCTCCTCTTGAACGGCTTCTGGCACATAATTCTGGCATATCGCCTTTCCTTCGTCTTCCAAGATCATGTTGTGCATGATTATACACGCGTACATAGCATCTCTCATTTTTTGCTTGCTCCATGCACGACAAGGATTTCTCAAATATTGTCAGCGTTGTTTAAGAACCCCAAAGCATCTCTCAATGTCTTTTCGTGAAGACTCTTGAACCTTTTTAAAGTATGCTCTTTTTTCATCAAAAGGATCACTATACGTCTTCACGAAAATCGAATACATAGGATAAATTCCGTCGCTCAAATAATATCCATGAGGGTAGTAGTTTCCATTTGCGTAAAACGACGCTTTAGGAGCTTTGCCAGAAATCCACTCCTCTAACAGTGGAGATTGTTCAAAAACATTGATATCATTGCATGACCCGACCACGCCAAAGTAAGCCGACCAAACCCAAAGATCCTGTGAAGCAACCGCCTGAAGAATAATAGTGGGTCCTTTTTGGTCACCCCGTGTGTGTTGGCCTCGCCATGCAGTCGGGCAGTTATCCCAACGCCAATGCATGCAATCTATGCTCCCGATCATACCAGGCAAACCATGCTCGGCATTATGTACCTCGTAGATCTTTTGAAGGTCCTCCCATGTAGGCGTTCTAAGATAACGCGCACCGTACACATCAATTATACCTTTATAAAAAAAATATAGACAAACATAAGATTCAAAAAAAAAAAATTCTAAGCATACTCGTCGTTTAAAAAAAATAAAAGTAAAGTATAAGAATTGTACCGCGACAAAAATGTTCCAAGCTGTCTCGTGTTGTTTTCTCCGCCATTTTTAGATACTCGTCGTTGATGTCGGTAGTGTTACCATAAGCAAGGATTCGTAACGCCGACGTACACTTTTGGATACCGGTAAATCCAAGTTCCCCTCTCGCATCCGGTTTTTGTTTAAAATAATCGTAGTTGGCTTCCAAGTCGTCGACTATGCGTAGAAACAACCGCTTACTCATTCGGAAACGACGCCTAAACATTTCGTTCGAAAATGTCGGCGCCTCGTCAAAATAGTCTTTCATCAAACGATCGTGTGCCGCGCGTCGGTCTCGTTCAACATAGCCTCTTTTATTTTTTTTGTGCTTGGGGCCGACGAGAATGCTTGACATATCGCACCGCTAGTTGACATGCACTCGTAACCGCCTCTTGCTCAATCTCCTCATCGGTCGAACCATCGCCATCCGCAAAATACTCGTTGTAGTAAAAATTTATCATGGATGAAGAACTAGGAGAATCCATCAAGTTTTTTTAAAAATGGTGGGATTTTTTAGAGAGGTTTTGAGATTGTTTTTGTTGAAAATGGATGAGTTTTGGTTGTTTATATATATATATATATATATATATATATATATATAATAGGTTTAAAAAAAATCAAACTAGCCGTTAGGAAACTAGCCGTTTGATTGGTTGTTGGTTTTCGATTAAGCGTTTTAATTTAAACGCCGGGAACAATTTTTTTGATTTAAAACGCCCTATAACGCCTGGTGTAGTGGGTTATGGGGCGTTATAGGGCGTTATTTTTGAAATTTTTTTATGGAAAACGCCCCATTACACACGGTCTAATAGTTTACTAATTACACACTTGGTCCCAGTGGTTGCAATTTTTAAACTCGGGTGGTCCTTAAAACTAACATATATTAGATTTCTCAGTTAAGTGTCTGTGAAATGACCAAAGTACCATTAATTATTAAAAACACAAAAATAAAAATAGTTTAACTAAAACAATATTTAAATCTTTGTGGGTCCACCCTATTTCTTCTTCACCCAAAACTTCTCGCGTATACGACCCCAACATACCTTTATGTCTTGGTCGTCTCCTAAAAAAAATTATTTACAAAAGCATAAAAAAATTTATTTACAAACGCATAAAAATTTATTTACAAAAGCATAAAAAAAATTATTTACAAAAGCATAAAAAAATTATTACTTACCAACAATCTCGTCCTCCGACACGTCGAGCCATGCTTTTGCCAACTCGAACTCTTCCTTAGGCGACCAAAATTCTACCCTCTTAGGGGTACGTTTTTCGGTCTCATCCTTCTTGACAATAATACCCGAAATATGGGGGCATCGGTTGAGTGGTGGGATGAGGAGAAGTTGGTGGCATGGGATAATATCCAACCTCACCCGTACGCGGGTCTCGGCGATAGCGGTCCTCTTGCTCGTTGTTTTGCATATTTTGCCAAAACGGATTGGTCGGGTCCCATGGGTTGTTAGGAAACATTGTTGGGAAGTTTTTAAAAATATGAAGAGAATTGTATAAAAAGTGAGGTAGAAAGTGATAGGAACGATGTGAAAATGTTAAAGAATAGTGGGTATTTATAGTGTTAATTTATAAATAAAATAAAAAGTAATTTTTTTTAATTATGACCGTTTTCAACGGTCAAAAAAGTTAATGCTCCTCGGTCCAAGCGCAATGAAGCTCGTTACCATCTTGGCGATGATTCAATGGCGCCCCGGCATAGGGCCGGGGGTGTGGGACGATGGCGCCGTGGGGCGCTATGGGTGGCCAGCTGGGTTGGAGGGCGCCCCCACACCCTCCAGCCTTACTACCACCTACCACCACCCAAACCTGATCATCAAAGACCCACTACCCCATGTCAAAACCGCTCGACCGCTCGACTTACGACCCTAAATAAGCACTAAACTAGAAGTGGCGAGTTAAACATGTTCAAACATGTTTAACTAAGTTGCAAAACTGATTTGGTATCAAAACTTAGTGTTTTGATACCTGAAAATAGTTCCGTCGTAAAATGCACATAATTGTGCATTTTGACCGAAACTTTGACTCGTCACTTCAACTAGTAAACGTGGTAATCAGTAGGTATAATCTCAAGGTATAATAACCATCGTGATTACGATCATGTTGCAAAGTTCAATTGAACTTTGACTTGACCAATTCATGGTCAAAACCGAAAGTCAAACAGTAAGTCAGACTGTTTGACTTTTAGCTTAAAATAGCTAAAATAAATAAAAATAGACTAGGATGAGAACTTACTTGTGTTTGGAAACACTTAAGAACTCAGTTGGGAGGCCTAAAAAATATGGAAGCAAGCACCAAGCAAGTGGGAGATAAGAAAAGAATGGAATGAGCAAAGATGAAGTGAAATTAGGTGGGTATTTATAGTATTCTTGGAGCTACAAGATCATGCCAAGTGTTTTGTGTGATGCCCAAGGATTAATAGGATCAAGACAAGTGTTAGGATCTGATGTTAGGCTTGGAGAACACACATCTTGGCCCCCAAGTACGCAAAACTATGGTTAAAAACTGATGCTGTTGTTGTTTTAAAAATTCTGCCCAGCGACTGCTCAGGCGACACGCGGGGCTAACCCCTGTTCTTGTCGCGACACTCCTGGCTGAACCACCAAAAGTTGTATAATTTTTTGCATTTTTGATCCCTGCACTTGTTTCGTCGCGTTTTGACACTTCTAACACCTGTTAACCCCATTTTTAGGATCCATAAGGAAGTTAAAGTATGTTTAACTTGAATTATGCCCAAAAATGTCATGGGTGTCAGTTCGTTCGGTTGTACAATTGCGTTTTTCGCTTAATTACGACGAACGCTTTAACGAACGCTAAAACGACCGAAATTGCGCAACGAATGATATTTTTGCATTCTTATCATTAAAATACAAGATTTTAATGATTACAAAAATTTTTCGATGTGCATACGTGTTCCGTATTAAGAAATACGCGAATTGGCAGACTTTCACAGTTTGACGCAATTAGTCCCTGAGTGTGAATAAACTTGTTTTTGCCATACCGGACCCTTCAAAACTTATTTCTAAGTTATGTAAAGGATATTTAGGGTATGTTTGACTTATGACCTTGTTTTGGAGTGTATGTTGCGTCAAACTGATTACGTTTACGTAACAGTTTACATATAACTTTCTAGAAAGGTTTAAGAGTTTGAAATCGAACAAAAACTAAAACGTGCAATTATCACATTTAATAATACAATATCCGGGATTAAAACACATGTCTCATTGATTATTGAATTGTTTGGAGTTGTACAACGATTGAAAGACACAAATGTCACATCAAACACCAGAATTAGCCGGATATCCATGAGTTCAAATATTAGAATTGATTATCTACATATTAAATCTTCAAATTTCATATGCTAAGAAATATACTTTAAAACCAAAAAAAAAAAATCAACCGCAACATTCAATAGTATCTCTAATTTCATAGGATTCAATCCCTCACAACGCAAACCCCTTCAAAAACTACGGATCTCGTTTCCCTCGTCACCGCCAATTTACTCCCATCAACCACACAGAACAACTGCATAAAATTAAAATCGAAAGTCATACCTGCGAGATAATGCTTGGCTCGTGAAATTGTCAACATAATCGCTTGTGAGGGGGAAGAAAGGGTTGAAAGGTACGAAGTGTGGGGAAAGTGGAAGGCCAGGATGACCATGGCCGGTTTCCAGGCTAGCCCCATCACTGAAAATGTTAATCACATGATTCGGAAGCTCATCAAACAGTATAGCCACAGGTATACAACCAACATCCACAGTAATGCACTTCATTTTGGGTGGGAAGATAAAGTCTTAATTGTTGCTTCAGCTTGGAGATAACTTTCATCTCTCTTTTGTATTCCTATTTCTATTTCTATTTCTATTAATGTTAAAACCCAACAAATAGTGACAGTTGTAATTAATGTTAATCCAAATGAAAAGAGTTATCTAATTCTCTCTATCATGGTAAACCATTTAGATTTATCAGCATGAGAAACGTTATACAAACGGGATGGCGATGTGGTGCAAACATGGCACACGTGGGAGGCCACAACAGATAGATATAAGAACGTCCGTAATGGGGTGGTATATACCGCCGGCTTTAGTGATCGTGCCCCCCATAGCGCACGGCCAAACCACTACAGCCGGCCCTATGTGTTGGTTTTGTGCTATCCTCGTGAAATACATAACTGCGTGACCCATTCTTCCCAACTCACACACACATATATATGCATATGTATGTATAACTGAAGGGGTTATATAAACCCCTCACTACACCCTCTTGTGATATAAAGCCCCATAAAGCTCCCCTCTTGCACTTTTCGCCACTTGTCGCATAACATCCCACAAGGGCTTTATGACTACATATGACCTAAGAGAAATAACGTTGTTAAAAAAAGAGTAAATTATTTGTCCTTTATTTTTATTTCAAATTTCAGGCGGTATATCCTTTACCTTTAAAGGGAAGGGATACCGTCTGAAATTTGGTATAAAATGAAAGGACAAAATTTGTAATTTACTCTTAAAAATGAACACTATACAAAAACACAAAGAGTTAAATGCCTGGTTGGTCCATGTGGTTTGCGAAAATTCAAGACTTGGTCCTAATAGTTTACTAATTACACACTTGGTCCCAGTGGTTGCAATTTTTAAACTCGGGTGGTCCTTAAAACTAACATATATTAGATTTCTCAGTTAAGTGTCTGTGACATGACCAAAGTACCATTAATTATTAAAAACACAAAAATAAAAATAGTTTAACTAAAACAATATTTAAATCTTTGTGGGTCCACCCTATTTCTTCTTCACCCAAAACTACCACCATTAGGCTATGAGGTGTGGATGGAGCCCCCTTGGGCTTTATCATGCCAACTAGGATCCACGTCATCGACATGTCAGCATGGGGGCTTTATCATGCCCCCCTTTAATTTGGAGGGTGTGGATGGAGCCCCGTGTCATGATTAACTAATTATTTATTTAAATATTTATTTTTTTAAATTAAATGGCAATTTTAATAACTACAAAATTAAAAATAAAAACATAATTTCATTAAAAACACACTACAAAGTCATAAAAAAACATAACATACTAGGAAAAAAAGACAACATACTTAAAAAACTACATATATTTGGACTGAATTTGTGCCTTACGAGCCTCCTAAATGACTTGGTCCTCCTCTGGTAGATGTGACACATCCCTTGCGAGAAAGTCCATGTCTCTTTGGATTTGTTTCTCCATTCTCATTTCTTGGTCTTTTTCCCTAATGGAGATTATTTGCTTGAGATCTGCCTGGAACACGCTAATCTTTGACGGGCCATCTGATTTAGTAGACTTTCCACGTGCCTTGGCTTTACTTTTATCCCTACCAGTTGGACGAGGCAGCTCTTGTGGTTCTTCAAACTCGTCAGCATCCTCGTTTAGATTAATTACTGTACGAGCATCGGACCCAGATGGTTCGGTGGTGGATGTCGATTTGGACCGTTTGGATCTAGGGCGGGTTGGGTCGAACGGTGGCACAAGATGCCACTTTGGAGATTTGCGAAGAAGCTCCCATGTGGTTACCAACGTAAACATATGCCCATGGTGCATTCTATACTCGTTGTGGGCTTCTGTCAAGACATCGACGTCGCTCGCACCATTTCTCCTTCGAGTGTTATTGACGAGGTTATTGTATATGTTGTTGAAGTTGCTAACCTTCGTCCTCATAGCAAAAGAGTCGGCGGTTCGATACACGCCACGACCCATTGCGGCGAAAAACTTCTCGCGTATACGACCCCAACATACCTTTATGTCTTGGTCGTCTCCTAAAAAAAATTATTTACAAAAGCATAAAAAAAATTATTTACAAACGCATAAAAAATTATTTACAAAAGCATAAAAGAATTATTTACAAAAGCATAAAAAAATTATTATTTACCAACAATCTCGTCCTCCGACACGTCGAGCCATGCTTTTGCCAACTCGAACTCTTCCTTAGGCGACCAAAATTCTACCTTCTTAGGGGTACGTTTTTCGGTCTCAACCTTCTTGACAATAATACCCTAAATATGGGGGCATCGGTTGAGTGGTGGGATGGGGAGAAGTTGGTGGCGTGGGATAATATCCAACCTCACCCGTACGCGGGTCTCGGCGATAGCGGTCCTCTTGCTCGTTGTTTTGCATATTTTGCCCAAACGGATTGGTCGGGTCCCATGGGTTGTTGGGAAACATTGTTGGGAAGTTTTTTAAAATATGAAGAGAATTGTATAAAAAGTGAGGTGGAAAGTGATAGGAACGATGTGAAAATGTTAAAGAATAATGGGTATTTATAGTGTTAATTTATAAATAAAATAAAAAGTAATTTTTTTTAATTGTGACCGTTTTCAACGGTCAAAAAAGTTAATGTTCCTCTGTCCAAGCGCAATGAAGCTCGTTACCATCTTGGCGATGATTCAATGGCGCCCCGGCATAGGGCCGGGGGTGTGGGACGATGGCGCCGTGGGGCGCTATGGGTGGCCAGCTGGGTTGGATGGCGCCCCCACACCCTCCAGCCTTACTACCACCTACCACCACCCAAACCTGATCATCAAAGACCCACTACCCCATGTCAAAACCGCTCGACCGCTCGACTTACGACCCTAAATAAGCACTAAACTAGAAGTGGCGAGTTAAACATGTTCAAACATGTTTAACTAAGTTGCAAAACTGATTTGGTATCAAAACTTAGTGTTTTGATACCTGAAAATAGTTCCGTCGTAAAATGCACATAATTGTGCATTTTGACCGAA
Organism: Helianthus tuberosus; assembly: GCA_030545235.1. Lineage (NCBI taxonomy): Eukaryota > Viridiplantae > Streptophyta > Magnoliopsida > Asterales > Asteraceae > Helianthus > Helianthus tuberosus. The sequence goes on from CM060357.1 coordinate 110,524,972, forward strand.
ACTTTGACTCGTCACTTCAACTAGTAAACGTGGTAATCAGTAGGTATAATCTCAAGGTATAATAACCATCGTGATTACGATCATGTTGCAAAGTTCAATTGAACTTTGACTTGACCAAGTCATGGTCAAAACCGAAAGTCAAACAGTAAGTCAGACTGTTTGACTTTTAGCTTAAAATAGCTAAAATAAATAAAATAGACTAGGATGAGAACTTACTTGTGTTTGAAAACACTTAAGAACTCAGTTGGGAGGCCTAAAAAATATGGAAGCAAGCACCAAGCAAGTGGGAGATAAGAAAAGAATGGAATGAGCAAAGATGAAGTGAAATGAGGTGGGTATTTATAGTATTCTTGGAGCTACAAGATCATGCCAAGTGTTTTGTGTGATGCCCAAGGATTAATAGGATCAAGACAAGTGTTAGGATCTGATTTTAGGCTTGGAGAACACACATCTTGGCCCCCAAGTACGCAAAACTATGGTTAAAACTGATGCTGTTGTTGTTTTAAAAATTCTGCCCAGCGACTGCTCAGGCGACACGCGGGGCTAACCCCTGTTCTTGTCGCGACACTCCTGGCTGAACCACCAAAAGTTGTTTAATTTTTTGCAGTTTTGATCCCTGCACTTATTTCGTCGCGTTTTGACACTTCTAACACCTGTTAACCCCATTTTTAGGCTCCATAAGGAAGTTAAAGTATGTTTAACTTGAATTATGCCCAAAAATGTCATGGGTGTCGGTTCGTTCGGTTGTACAGTTGCGTTTTTTGCTTAATTACGACGAACGCTTTAACGAACGCTAAAACGACCGAAATTGCGCAACGAATGATATTTTTGCATTCTTATCATTAAAATACAAGATTTTAATGATTACAAAAATTTTTCGATGTGCATACGTGTTCCGTATTAAGAAATACGCGAATGGGCAGACTTTCACAGTTTGACGCAATTTGTCCCTGAGTGTGAATAAACTTGTTTTTGCCATACCGAACCCTTCAAAACTTATTTCTAAGTTATGTAAAGGATATTTAGGGTATGTTTGACTTATGACCTTGTTTTGGAGTGTACGTTGCGTCAAACTGATTACGTTTACGTAACAGTTTACATATAACTTTCTAGAAAGGTTTAAGAGTTTGAAATCGAACAAAAACTAAAACGTGCAATTATCACATTTAATAATACAATATCCGGGATTAAAACACATGTCTCATTGATTATTGAATTGTTTGGAGTTGTACAACGATTGAAAGACACAAATGTCACATCAAACACCAGAATTAGCCGGATATCCATGAGTTCAAATATTAGAATTGATTATCTACATATTAAATCTTCAAATTTCATATGCTAAGAAATATACTTTAAAACCAAAAAAAAAAAATCAACCGCAACATTCAATAGTATCTCTAATTTCATAGGATTCAATCCCTCACAACGCAAACCCCTTCAAAAACTACGGATCTCGTTTCCCTCGTCACCACCAAATTACTCCCATCAACCACACAGAACAACTGCATAAAATTAAAATCGAAAGTCATACCTGCAAGATAAAGCGGCTATTTTAGGCATCCTCCATAGCAAATTGAGAGTTAGGGTTATGGAGCGGCAGAGTTTAGGAGGAGGGAGAAGAAGAATCAGATCTAGGGTTTCCAAGAGAAATAATATGCGTATAAATATTGTCGGGTCATAATAACATGATACAGATCCCGCCTCAACCCATATACAAAATATTTTGACCCATGGTTTTGGAGCCAAAACACAAGATTTAGAAGCTCTCATTGAGTGCCACATCAGCCCAAACATTTTCGTTTATATATATATATATATATATATATATATATATATAGGGGACCGCTAAAATGAAAACCACATCCAGTTGTAAGAACCATGAGAACTACCCCGTACGGGGCGAGTTGGACCAAAAAAATTTTTCATAAACGTAGATGCGTGTATTATAAACACATTTGTAAAAAAAAAAGATTCAAAAAAAAAATAAATGTTGTGTGTGTAGTTTTGAGCACCACAAGTTTGTGTTTACGGGTACCGTAAATTTTAAATAAAATTTACGGCACTCGTAAAAACAAACTTGTGGTGCTCAAAACTACACTCACGACATTTTTTTTTGAATTTTTTTTTTACAAATGCGTTTATAATACACGCATCTACGTTTATGAAAAAAAAATTTGGTCCAACTCGCCCCGGATCAAAAAGTTCTCATGGTTCTTATCGTAAAAACAAACTTGTGGTGCTCAAAACTACACTCACGACATTTTTTTTTTAATTTTTTTTTTTACAAATGCGTTTATAATACACGCATCTACGTTTATGAAAAAAAAATTTGGTCCAACTCGCCCCGGATCAAAAAGTTCTCATGGTTCTTACAACTGAAGGTGGTTTTTATTTTAGCGGTCCCCTATATATATATATATATATATATATATAGAGGCCGGTTATCATACAAATACTCTAATCGTACATTATGTACGCGTCGTCTACAACCGTCGGATCATCTTCCTTAAACAGCGCGTTTTTCTATTAAATTTATCAACATAGGATTCATAAAAAAGAAACCGCCAAGGTTAAAAACGTCAAATTTAAGATCAAAACACCTGATAACGGCAAACAAAACCTCAAAAATCATAACGAAAGATCCTAAATCAAAACCAAAAACGAAATTATAACAATTAACAAAAAATCGATCGATTCTTATTCACCAAATCGATCGATTCCTATTCACCAAATTCTTCTGAGAAAATGAACTTCTGATGAATTTAGAAATTCTGTATGCACTGACTATCGAAAAAGATGATGCAGTTTGTCAAATCATGTGCGAAAACGTCGACAATACAAATGCGAATTCGTTATAAAAAAGAATTCTTTGACATTTCATATAGTTTGCGAATTCATGGGATGCATGTGCGATATCAGTAAAAAAGTTAAGAATTCTTTGAGATTTCATATAGTTTGCGAATTTCAGGATAATGCACATGCGTTTTCAAACCCTTACAAAATCTCTTCATATAGTTTGCGATTTCAGATAAATTACACATGCGATATCATAGAAAATGATATTTAAATGTTTGTTTCTTACAGTTTGCGAATTACTTTCGAATCAAGTGCGATTTCGAATAAGGAAGAGTGCAAAAAAAAACTTAAAAAAAAAATACTTTGTAATAAAAATACAAAAAAAAAAAAAAAAAAAAAAAAACTACCAATCTTAAAAACTAAAAATGATATTATTTTATATACAAAAACTTAATTTATTAACGATGTGACTATAATTTGACATGTAATGATGAATTTTACAATGAATACTACTGAACTTACCACCCTACCTATATAATAAATTTACTATATTAATATAAAAAACCTTGATAACTACCTTCCATATTAAGACATAGAAAACCAAATAAAACACACACAAAAACACAGACAACAAAAATGGCATCGGAAGATATAGAAAAAATAAAAAACATTGCAATCAAAGAGCTATTCTCAAGCACAGATGTCACCTCTTCTCATCTGATTCTTGATGTGCAGGGCAAAATCCTTGAACAAATCAAGCAAAATCAAGCAGTATGGGAAAAGTTACTTGAAGAACCACCATCAACATTCAGAGACAGAGCTTTGGATCACATAAAGGAGCAATCTCAATCTGATGACTTGGCCTTCTCTTTCCTAACAGATGCTCTGAACACTGTGAAGGAGAAGATGAAGTTCAGCTCTTCTGAACGTGACAAAATATTCACTTCAAGTAACTAAAATCACTTTTATAATCGTTTTATGGTTGTAGCTGTGTTTGACAATAACCACTATTTTATATTTTGGATATATGTTTTGAACAAATCTTATGCTTTAATATAATTTAAAATCGCATGAATGAATTAGGGATCTTTGTCACAATAACATAAAAAAAAACAAGATAACTCAAAATCGCATGTATTAAAGGAGAAATCGCATGTGAAAAATCATATAAATAAATATAAACTGATGCATATAAAATCGCATGTTTATAATACTAAAATCGCATGTGAAAAATGATATACATAAATGAATATACAATCGCATGTGTTTCGTATAAATTCGCATTTACATTTAAAAAAACATTACTCATCCTCGTCATCTTCATCTCCAGACACCTCTTCCCACTGATCTTCTTCAGATCTTCAAAGTCATCTTCCTCTTCGTCGTCTTCACCCTCATTGTCTTTGTCTCTCAAACCATCTTCAATCTGGACACCCTTCTTCTTCTTTTTTTGCTGTTTACCTTGTTGTTTGGCTTTCAGCTCCTCGCAAGTCCGAATGTCATGACCTTTTACATTGCATACACTACATGTCCTTGACCTTTTCCCTTTGCGGCTGATCATTTGTTCCTTCTTAGATTTAATCCTTCTATGCGAGCCGCGGCCTTTGTTTCTTATACCAGCCGGCACACGAACAGTAGGGGGAGCATTAGTTACTGGTTGTTGATAACCAATCAACTTTGAAAATCGGTCAAATTTTGGATCAAGTTGCTTGGTTATGCGACTCTGATCAACTCTCTCTTTAAGCTGCATCATTTGATCCCTCACTAAAACAAGTTGATCAAGGTCGGAAATCAAATTACTAACCAAATACTCCCCTGTATGAATGATTTCACGAGCAATCCGTTTAGCCTTGTGTTGCACATCCTTACCACCAATATTTAGATTATACTTCACATTTAACTCATTGGGCACCACATCCTTCGTCCATCTCTTCGTAACATATTTGTTTGGAATTTCTTTAACACCAAACATATTGAAAAGAAAATAGATGTGTTTACATAGCAGCCCATACTGCTCAAAACGCAAACAGCTACATTGTGCAGTTACATCATTTTCAAGATTCTTGAACCACACCTAGCAAAATAACAAAAAATAATAATAATAATAAGATTTAAAATCGCATGTATGAACATAACAATTTCGCATGTTTAAACAATCATGTAAGTGAGTAAAATTAATATCGCATGTGGAACATAACAATTTCGCATTTCTAAAAATTAATGTAAAATAAATAAACTAAAATCGCATATGTAATGTAACAAATTCGCATATCTAAAAAAACATGAAAAATACCTCCAATAAACCATCTCCATGTGCTTTAAAGTCCTTCAACAATATTCTGATACGTGGACCTTCAACTTTGGTGTCCATCGGCAAACATTCGGAAATTGTTCCATGAATCTCTGATTGCTGATCAAAAAATATAGACCTGGTGTAGATCTTAGCAGCATCTTTTTCCAATGTAGTTTGACTCCAATCAGCTGGCTCAGTATATCTTGAAATATGATCATTTTTTCTATGATTGAACCTTTGAACATCCATTGCCCCATCAAAATGATTCATAAACTCTACGAGTGTGAGTTGTGAATTAGCAACCTGACAAAAAAAATGGTTCTCACTCTCTGATCTTGAAGTTGTTCTCATAAGACCTGACATTGGCTCATGCCGGTAAAAAGCCGGAATCCACATGTATCTCATCCCAAACATATCATCAATCCATTTGTTTTCAGTAAGACCAAACTCAATCATCACCAACTTCCATTGTCTCTCGAATTCTTCGGGCTCAATCGAATCAGTCCAAACAATGTCGCACATCCTCCTTTTAAACTCATCATTATTGCACAACTCGTGCCCAACCTTTAACAATAAATGCATTTTATATCAGTCTATTACAAAAAACTATAATAATAAAAAATAACACCAACAAAAACACAAAAATGTTGCATCCTCTACCTTATCTGCCACTTTTTTCATTATGTGCCACATACACAATCTGTGTCTGCTAATAGGGAAAACCTCCTCAATAGCCTGTTTCATAGCAGGGTCTTGATCCGTCACTACAACATTAGGTTGCCGACCAAATGACTTTAAAAATGAATTTAGAAGCCATTTATATGATTCAATACTCTCTGATGCCAACAACCCAGCTGAGAGTGTTACATTCCGACAGTGGTTGTCAATGCCTGTGAACGGAACAAACACCATCTTGTACCTGAACAACAAATGCGAAATCACATTTATTATATGCGAATTAATAAAAATCAAATGCGAAACCAGGGGGAAAAGGCATGCGATATATTCAACACCACTCTGTTGTCTACACTTGCGATATTGAACCCTCATTAGCAGACAAAACATGCGATAAATCAGTAACAAAACATGTTTGTCTTTGAAATAGTTACCTGTTTGTCTTGAAGGTTGCATCGAACGATATCACATCGCCAAATTCCATATAGTTAAGCTTGCATAAACCATCAGCCCAGAACAACCCAGTTAACCGTTTGCCATCATCAACAGAGTATTCAAACGAATAATCAGCTAAATATTCTTTTTTGTCAGTCATCCTATTTATAACCATGTCAGCGTCATACTCTCCTATATAGCTGTTTATTCGCTTCCTAAAATTTTTAGCAATCATCAACCGTGGCACCAACGTTCTCGAAACCACCATAACGTTTCCTCATTATATGGAAAGCTTTGACAGGACCAAGGTTTAAAGTGCCTAGTTCCCATACCATCTCCTCCTGGACATCTGACAATTGTCTGTAAGCTGGGAGCATGTGAATGTCATTTTGACAAACAAACTTATGGTTATGACCATCAACAAATCTCTTGACTGTATATAATCTACCGTCCACAGTGCAAATCATAAGTTGAGCTTTGCATCCGGTCCTAATAGTCCCCCTATTCCTTGTTTTGAATTGTTTTTTTTACTTGGAATTATCATCAATACACACAGGCTTATGTCCCTCTTTAGAACAAACAAAATACTTAGTTTTGATTATACCACCACTGTATACTTCGCCACCTTTTCGAATAGAAAAACCAGCTAACTTAGCATATGATTGATAAAACGCATATGCTTGTTCAATGGAGATAAATTGCATTCCAACAACAGGTGTAGCTGATGCCTGAACCTCCGGAGTGTAAACCCTTTCATCTACATGAATCAAAATAAAAAAAACATAAAAAGTCATATAAACCACATGCGAATCGTCTGATCAATACATGCGAAATGATGATATTGATTAATCTGAATTACATATGCGATTTATTACATAATCAAATGCGAAATTACAAAAAAACAAAACCAAATGCGAATTGTAAAGAGTAATAACATGCGAAGTTATACATGTTGCTTCTCAAAAAAATACAAAAGTGTAATCAAACATTCAAACTACAAAAACAGCTACAACAATGCTACGATTAAACAAAAAACAATTATATGAACAATTTAGATATCTGAATTAACATAATTACCAATAGAAATCTCGTTTGCAGCACTTGAACTTGAAACTGGAATTGGAATTGGATTTGCAGGTCGCGGATTTAAAACATCCTCAATCGAAACTCTCTGATAAGCAGATAATTGAGCATGATCACCGATCGGTCGATTTTCTTCAAAATCATCTTCTGTTCGTCCAGTGCTACTCTGTGGATCCATCGAAAATAGACAAATTGAATGAAACCCTATCACGTACGAACGAAAACTGCAGATTGTGAATTATGGAAAATTTGAAACTGATTTGAATAATAATTACCGGGATATCAGTGTAACGAACTTCTCACTGAATGAATGAAGAGACGAATTTGCCCTCTGATGGTTAGGTTAATTGTCTGATTTAACCTTCTTAAACCCAACTGAATCAGGACACGTGTACGGCTCACAATATAGCGTACATAATGTAGGATAACCATATTTGTACCATACTCTTTACCTATATATATATATATATATATATATAAGATTTGGTGAATGGTTGGTTGATGTGATTACAATACCTCATATATATATATATAAAAGATTTGGTGAATGGTTGGTTGATGTGATTACAATACCTCATTACTACTTAGGAACATATTCCAATTAGGGTAAATTGCAATTTTTGTCCTTTATGTTTATACCAAATTTCAGTGGATATCCTTTACATTTTGAAATATCAAGATTCGTACTTTATGTTTAAAAAAATTGCAAGTCACGTTCTTTCCACTAACTGGGGTCAAAATTTTCAGTTAAATCCAGTCAAGTGCATTGCACATGAGGGTAAATTCGTCTTTATCTTATGACCACCACCGCATGTACCCAACACTACTGCCTATGACCACCATTAATTATGGCTGACCCAACCAAATCCGACAACCACCGCCAGTAACCACCACCAAATCTAGCTGACCCCTCCAAACCCGACCACCAGCGCACCACCCCCACTAGCACCCACCACCACCACCAAAACGACCATATATCATAGGAATATCTAACTAATTTAGCAACAAATTACACCTCAATGATCAAGAGTTCTAACCCTAGATCCTATTATCTTACTAATTTAGCAACATATTACACCAAAACAGATGATATCACCAAAATTGAAGCTCGATTCACCTCAATGATCTACAGTACAAACGCTAGATCTTACAATAGTACTATCTGAATAACAAATTTCACCAGTAACAAATATTAACAAGCTCAAATCAAAGGTGTTAATATTTATCAGTTGCTGAGAGAGAAAGGGAGAGAGAGAGAGAAAAAAAACCCGTTGTGGTGGCAAGTGAACAAATCTGATAGGTAGAAAGATGATGGTGGTTTGACGCGTTGGTGCTGACGGTGGTTTGGTAATGGTGGGTGATCAAATCGGACGGGTGGAAATATGACATCCCTAGGGTTTTGAGCACCACATCTATTGAACAAAGAACATATCTAAACATATGTGGTTTGGTGATGGTGAGTGAACAAACAGACGGATGGAAAGAAGATGTCCCTAGGGTGGTGGTGTGGGTTGGTGGTGGCTGGTGTGTGGGGGAGAGAGAGAGAGAGAGAGATGAGGAAGAGGAATAATGTGATTTGTTTATATATATACACACACAGCTGGTGTTTGGGATTCCTTGTTATAAGTCCTTTTTGACTTCTTTAAAAAGTTAATAAGTCAGAAATTATGACTTATTAACTTCGTTCCTCCAATCCCAAACAGATTATAAGTTCTTTTTAACTTTTCAAAAAGTTAATAAGTTATAAGTTGATGAAAATAAGGAATCCCAAACATCCACAAACTTTTAAATTTTATTTCTTTATTTATTAGAATTGTTTTAAATAAACCGGTAGAAAGACTAAATTACCCTTATGTGACCAAAGTTAAATGGAAATTTTAACCGGGTTTAGGGCAAAGGAGGTGACTTGCAAGCGTTTTTAATCATAAAGTATATGAATCTTCACATTTTAAAAGGTAAAAGGATATCTATTGAAATTTTGTATGAAGATAAAGAAAGTAAATTTACTTTTTCAAGTATCTATGAACCCCATTTACTTGAGTTTACATATATAATAGGAATATGTTCCTAAATTTTTCATAATCTTATTCTAAAACATGACAATATTGTTATTATGGGAAGGGTTAAGAGGCCAATTCGTACGAAGTGTACAAGACATTTGAAGACAATGGTGATTTTAGGAAGACCCAAGATTGTTGACTCATAAACTCACTTCTCCCACGATTTTCAAAATGCTATAACTTTTTCACATGATAATATTTTTTTCAAATATTTCACCGTTTTAACGAGCATTTCACTCTCTTTATTTGAGAAGGCTATTGTTATAGTTTTCTTAATTTTAATTTTTTCTATAAGATACGTGATTACACATTCAATATGATTTTTTATAATTGATGTTATTACAGTTATGCTTATTACATATTCAATAATGAGAACTTTATTGTTTATACTTTATTACGCGATGAAATCTATTATATACGGCATTATGTTGTTATTTTTGGGTTGATTGGTTAATGTTTTGTATTACATTTATACTTAATACGTGATTAGCATTCCATGACATATTATGTATTATATGTTTCGTTTTTTTATTACAGTTATGGTTAATACGTAATTACTTTGTGGGTTTTCACATAACACGATAATGAAATCACGTAACGGGTATTTAAAATCACGTGAAAATACATAGTCAACTATTGTTACGTAATTACGTACTAATACATAATCACGTAACGTTACATTTGTTTCAAGAATAAAATGCATATTACGTAATTATGTACGGGAACATAATCACGTAACGTTACAAAATCAGGTGATGCCATAGCTTGCAAAATAAAAAAAAATTGAAAATTAAGAAAACTATAGCAACAAATGAAATATTCGTTAATACAGTGTACCTTTTCTTAAATATTATTGTATGAAAAATTTATAGCCGTTTGAAAATAGTGGGGGGGGGGGGGGGGGGCGGGGGAGTGGGTTTATAAGTTATCAATATTAGCTCTTCCTATTTTACCCTTTCTTCATGTGTTTCCCTTGTTTTGCGGCATGTGAAGTCTACATTGGGAACCACTTAAACTCAATCATTGGATTGCTTGATCAAAGGCCAAAACTTTCTCCTACGCCTTGTAGGAATTGGCTTTCATATAAATGATCATTTGCCTTGTTATTAAACATGCGTTCAAGCTGTATAGAAATAGGTTATTATGGTTTTATATCATATATGCTGATTTATTTCCCTATTACAAAATACCTTTAGTATTGAATAAGATTGAATTGCTTTCCAGATAACCACCATCATGTTCAGTCGTATTTTTGACACGAGATACAAGGGAAAAGTGTGCAACTCAGAGAATCAAAAGATAAATAGAACATGGATGTTGGATTGTAACGTGGAGTTTGAGTTACGAGTGCATATGCATCTTCATAAAGGCAAGATGGATACACGTTAATTTAAACTACTAGTATTATTATTATTATCTACAAATAAATTCAAAGTATTATCATTTATTTTACGTATCATAAAATTTGGGTTTGGATTATTATTAAAGTGAGCATCAGGATGGGTGTATTTTGCTAGGCAACAATTGATTTACTCACCATACCATTGAGGAAATAATATATCGAACTCGGTGAGGTTGTACATAAAATGAATTACTTGAGTAGTTTTGGAAGTAGAAACTTGTTGAATTTCTTGATAAGGAAGAAGTGGAGGGCTACACCAAGCAATGGCAATGCTGACAGCACCCATGTTGATCTTCTAGTTTGAAGAAACACTTGACTCAACCATTTCAACAGATCTAAGGCCTTTGTATTAGGAGGAGCGAGTGCATGTTCCCGTGCAACTGATAAATCATCATCATCACTTCCATGCTTGCTGATGGCAGCCACCATTCCATTTGAAACATTAACATACGGGCCTTGATCAACGCAAGAAGAGTCTTCTTCTACTGAATGTGGAGGATTCTGTTAACATACATACATGTTGGTTGGTTGGTTGGTTGGTTTGTTAGTAAGTACCATCACCATACAATATTCACCAAAATACAACTTCAACTGACCTTCTTTTGTTTATGCATGAAGGGGCTGCTGTGCAAAACACCAAGGAACTCATTCACAGCTCTCACCCACCTGGCATGACATGGTTAACCAATCTGATGCAATCAAACATCAAGTTCAAATAGAGGAGCATACCATAAACTAGATCCAGTAAGACCCTCGAAGAAAGCAAGATGTCCACCATGCCGTGTCACAGCCAACACAATGTTCTTATTTGCTCTAATGCAACGTATCAAAGTCACATAATAAGTTTTTTATTTAAACAAATTAGGAGTTTTGCTTATTTATTTTACGTGTGAAGAGAGTAGTACCTGCATTCATCCCAGGGAATCGCCTCCCAAGTACAGACAGGGTCATCTAAAGAACTTATACATAGTAACGGAACTTTCACTTTCGTCACATACTGAGCACTGCTACAATGCCTGTAGTACGTATCCACAGTCTTCAACAAGAAAAAGGAAGTCACAACATCGTTTTTACGTTTGTTATGTTCACAGTGGTAGGTTAGGTAAGCTATAGTTTTACCTCAAACTTCCCAACTAGACGGGTCGCATAATTGTCAAAATCCCGTATAGTGCGTGACTAGAAAGGGGGCAAATCAAGTTATGTTAAATACGTAACCAAAAGAATAAAAAACATACCAAGGCTAAACTTTGCAACCATAGAGCCTACTACCTTAACAATACCGTCCCAATCCCCAAGTCTTGAATAAAGTGTTTGATGCCTGCAATGAACAAACAAAACACATTTAGTACAATTTTTCTTTACATTCTAACTATAAAGTGCGGAATGTTTTAGAGCACATACAGTTGTGCATACTCTTGAAGACCAACAGTAAGAGCCCTATCATACAACTTCTGAACCGTCCTGCGACATATGAATCTGGAGCCAATCTGCCAGTCAAAATGTGAGAAAACTCAACATATTCCTCAAGGAGAAGAAAGATGCTCAATGGTGGATGGTGTACATAACAAGAAATTTTGAAATGCACAAGTAATATCAGATGTACATAACCAGAGAAGAGTTTAATCACAATGGTTATATAGAGTAGTACGATATTACAATAGTAATATACAAAACCTTAATAGTCCACGATAGAGAGAGAATGGGTAGTCAAGCACAATATGCTTTACGAAAAAAAACAAAATTTAGGTGTTGGAAAGACGATTACCATCCCATCCCATTCCACAAACATTTACTACGTGTTGTCAAGTCATTTTTGCTTAATACATCAGCCAAGGTTCATTCACTCCAACCAAGTCATGGATTAGTGACGGTCGTTGCCGCTGGAGCCAAATCTTTACACAAGGGATCGTGGATGGATGTTGGATTTACCAAAGGACTGATTCGGAAGAAAATGGCCATTACACATCGGGATCAAATACATGATGAAGCAAATGTAAAGCCAAATCGTTAAAGGATGTTGTGGGCGATACGTAGCCATGCACGAGGGTGTGCATGAATTGTCTAGGGTTTGGACTTTGGGTGTGCCCTAACGATTGAACAAGGTGTGGACTAGAAATGATTACACTTCTCGACGCCACCAAGTCCAAAGTTGGTGAATTTCAGTTAGAACGTAGAATAGAAGGTTGGCCATTAAGACAGGTCCGTGAGATTGATCTCTTGACCACACTGTGAAAATGAAGAGTTTATATATTTACATGTTGAAGGCCATCCCCTCCCCTCTATGTGATATGTATGTATGTATATCTTCAAACAAACACTATCATTCTTCCTAAAGCCCTAAGAAAGTATAACCTGAAAATTAAGAGCTAGATTGACAAGGCATTGATTGTAGAAACCCATTGCACTATCTCTAAAAAGCAGAACACTAACCAAAAGGTCCCAAGGAGAGCAGATAGCAACAGCTCCAGCAATAGGAATATCTTCCCCATCTTCTCCAAGATACTTCACCTGTCACAAGAAACAACCTAACTCCTTTAGTAACCAATTCCTCTCACCTGAATAAGAAATTGGATGATTGTACCAGAATGTTGGCACCAATGCTAGTCCCAACTGCAAAAAGAGGTGCATTCGGATACTCCTGATGAAGCTGTTTGATGACATCACGTAGGTCATTTGTCCACCCCGCATTATAGAAGCAATCTGACTTCAATTAACATCAACTTGAGTGATTCAAACATTGGCGATTCAAACATGAAGTAGCCACACGTTAATGTGAATTATCCTCCAAGTAATAAAGAAAGTACAACTCACAGTAATAGATATTCCTCCAAGTCCCCGGTGATTACAAATAACAACATTCCATCCTCGCTTTGCCGTGGAGAAGGCAAGATGCTTCAGGTACTAATAACAACAACAATAAGGATCATATGATTGTCCATCAATAACAAAAAGGACCACTTTTTAATAGAATACTTGCTCAGTTTATTCATTTTCTGAAATACAGGTGCAGAGTGTCAACACTTTCCTAGTGACTGAGAGAGAAAGAGAAACAACATATATATAAGTAAATAGCCAGCCACATACCATCTTAAATTTCTAATGAAACAAGAAACAGGATATATATATATATCATCAAGACTCCAAAAGGGGGGAATATGAATACACCACACCACACAACGACAACTTCGCATTTAGAGATGATGGTCCCCTATGTGAAAACTTGCAACGCTTTACAAGAATGTGCTTAACCTATGATATGACAAGACCCACAATCCAATGTATACATAGTGACTCAAATGCATTTTTTTTTAGAAAAGTAACTCAAATGCTTATAACATCAAAGCTACTCCACCATCGAGTAAGGTATGGATAATCACTGACCACATGGTATTTGTTTATAATGAAAATATCCATAAGAATAAAATCATTCAGGCATGACAGTCACCACACTAATTTGAACTTACAGCTGAAGAGGAATCACTTGTTAATCCAGGGATTACAATAACGATTGGAGTTTCATCATCTCCATATGTTGACCCTCCCAAGACTGCAATGCAAGATTATGAAAAACTTTAAGTAAATGAAATAAAATCATACAAGCATGTTTGGCAATTAATTTTACAAGCCTCTCATCATGGAGTATGTTTTCAGAACTAAGACTGATGATCATAGTTTTGTTCAACCAAGCTTCATACCCTAATATTGTTTGTTGTGAGGTCCAACTTTGAAGAGCTTAGAATAATGGAACGCAACAACTAATAAAGCACTGCACTATTCTAGAACTGTGAAAATAACGGAAATGACCTCACAAGCATCTACATATGCAACTTAATAGAACCATATACGCTCACCTAGAATCTGAAAAAGAGTAAAGGAAACAGTATTACGTCTTCTTGTAACCTTTGGTTGTGCTTTTAGTACCACAGGAATGTAATGATCAAAATCAAAAAGTGGTTGTAGTAGTAACCAAGCTTGTGTTCAAACTTAAAAGTACTGGCCAACAAAAACCAATTCCAATTTGGGCTCTGCTCTGTGTTTGTAACATCATGTGACACCACATGAGAAGAACCTAAAAAATGGTCATATCACAAGTATACTTGTGAATATTCTAACACATAACCTAAAATGATCTTAGTATCTCCTAGGCATGGAGATAGTAGGATAATTCTTTAAAGCTCTCGAATATAGCCAAATTCAAGAAACCCAAACAAAACGTAGCGCCACTTGTTGTACAGTCTGAAATGCTGATTAAGTAAAGCCCTTTTTCGTCCCAATAAATTATATATATGTCTGTGAGGGATATGAAAAGGAAACGATATCCCATAATGAGGGATATGGATCAAATATATAGATAACTAAATTACACATACATACATAATAAATGAATAAAGACAAAATTGCAGAAAACAACCTTTATGTATACCCCAAACTGCACTTTATACCTTTCACTATGAAATCCGCCAAAACCAACCTTTACGTTCATGTTTTGTTACACATCACAACCTTTACACCTAACCTAGTCAAAAAAGTCAGTTAAATGCAGTCACATGCCTTGCACGTGAGGGCATATATGTCTTTTCACAAGTCTTTTATTCAATGTATTATTTTAAATCAAATGCAACCCAACATCATTTTTGCCAAACCTCTGTTTGCAAATAAACACTGTTTCACCATCAGTTTCTAATTAATTTTGATGAACGGACTTGTCCAATAATGAAAGAAATTAGGCAAGGGTGAGGGTAGAATCATCACACAACAGAAGTAAAGTCAAGGTCACTAAAGAAATTAACAAGACATTCAAACAAAAATGATGTTAAAATCTAGACGAGTGCTGTAATGAACCGGAAGTAGAAGCTTCGGGGCAATCGATGTGGCCGTTTCATCGTCGTAATCTTCAAGCTGCCGTTTCATTCTCCGGGGATGATCGGAGACTCTGTTTCGTTGATTTTGGCCGGTGACCTTCAAGAGTCCTACACCAACCTTAAACCACCCTACACCAACTTTCTGTATCCAACTTTCTGAAAGATTCAACCTTTTCCCCCAAAACCTTAAACCTTGAAATTCCACTACATTCACCGATGTCAATGACGACATCACTCGCAAACTCTGATTGTCGGATGTACAAAGCCCGGTATCCGGAGGTCGACAAATTTTTTTTTATATATTTTAATTTGCACAAAGCCATATCCCCACATTACAAGGTAATAATAATTTGATTTGTAAACTAATAGAAGCTTTGAACTAACGCAGACTTGAACCGAAGAACAACCCAAATCAAAACTGCAACGAAACTCGAATCGAAACTTAAACAAACAAAACCCGAACCAGATTCTAACCTGAGCCGACTGTGTTGCGAAACCCGAACCGGAGCCGGAGTCAAACAAACACTGAACTGAACCAGAAACGAAACCCAACCCGAAACCGAACCACCACCGTGCACCACCATCGAAGTCGCCGCAGCCGACGGTCACCGGAGAACGGCTTGCCGTTCTCTGTTCCTTCCTCTTCTCTGACGTCTCTCTCTCTCTCCGTTTCTTCCATCTCTCCCTTCCTCGTCGCGCGCTGCCGTTGTTGATTGCGGCTGTCGCCGCTGATGCCGTGACACCACCACGGTACCGCCGCCACCAAGAGGGTGTCGGCCGTTCGATTAATCAGGAAGAGAGAGGGAGGAGGAGGGTGTTGCAGGTGTAGGAGAGGGAGGAGAAGGGTGTTGATATCGTATTTATTTGTTAGTTGATAAGGGTTTAAATATAATACATTGAATAAAAGACTTGTGAAAAGACATATATGCCCTCACGTGCAAGGCATGTGACTGCATTTAACTGACTTTTTTGACTAGGTTAGGTGTAAAGGTTGTGATGTGTAACAAAACATGAACGTAAAGGTTGGTTTTGACAGATTTCATAGTGAAAGGTATAAAGTGCAGTTTGGGGTATACATAAAGGTTGTTTTCTGCAATTTTGTCATGAATAAATTACAATCAGGTCCTAAAGATATAAAAGAATCTTCAACTTAGTTTAACCCCCCCCCCCCCCCTCAAGCGAAACGGTGGCGGTCCTAAAGCTTGGTTGGAACGAACTGAGGTCGTGACAGGCTTTTGGTAAAAAAAATATCCGCTACCTGAAGCTTGGTTGGAACGAACTTAGTGTATAGTTTACCGGACGTAACAAGTTCACAAATAAAGTGGCAATCAAGGTCAACATGTTTGGACTGTTTATGTGAGACTGGATTTTGGGTTAGGAATAGAGCACTACGATTGTCACAAAGTAACGTGGGGAGATCAGGAGGGAGAGCATGGAGTTCTCGTAGGAGATGAGTAATCCAAACAATTTCAGCAACAATATCAGCCATGGCCCGATATTCAGATTCACAACTAGATCGAGCAATTGTGGGCTGCTTTTTGGCGCTCCAAGAGACATGGTTCCCACCAAGAAAGATGGAATAGCCATAGGTGGAGCGGCCAGTTTCAATGCATCTGGCCCAATCGGCATCAGAGTAGCCCAAAATAGATGTGCGAGGGGGTTTGGTAAAGGTGAGGCCAAAGGCAAAATAGTTCCTTTAACATACCGAAGGATTTGTTTAACACATTCATAGTGAGTTATGGTTAGGGTTTGAAGGAACTGGCTAACCTGATTCACCGCATAAGAAATATCAGGGCGAGTAATGGTTAGGTATTGCAAGGCACCAACAAGAGAGCGATAACGAGTAGGATCTAAGTATGGTAAGCCAGTAGTCGAGTCATTTATTAGGTGCAAGAGGTGTATGTATTGGTTTGGAATCCAAGAGGCCCGCACGTTCAATTATGTCCCGAGCATATTTAGATTGAGATAAAAAAAATAATAATACATCTTTCGAGGTGGTAACTTCAAGACCAAGGAAGTAGTTTAGGTTACCGAGATCTTTGATGACAAATTCATTGTTTAGTCGTGTGATGAATGATGAGATGACTGTGTTATCATTTCCCGTTAGAATTAAATCATCCACGTAGACTAGGAGATACATGACAATGGAGTCACGTTTAAAAACAAATAGCAAAGGATCTGACCAACTGCATGAAAAACCATGTTGAGTAAGAAATGTGCTTGGGCGTTGAAACGCGGCTCGTGGTGCTTGTTTAAGACCATAGAGGGCCTTATTGAGACGACAAACATGAGTGGGGAACAAGGGGTTGACAAACCCAGGTGGTTGTTCCATATAGACAGCTTCCTTCAAGTTACCATGCAAAAAAACATTGTTTACATCCAGTTGATGTAAGCGCCAATATTTAAAGGTGGCTAAAGATAGAACAACCCGAATGGTGAAGGCTATTACAATTGGGCTGAAGGTAAAGAAGTAATCCAGACCAGGAACTTGGCTGAAACCTTGAGCCACTAGGCAAGCTTTATACTGATCAATAGATCCATCAGACTTGTATTTGGTGCGATACAACCATTTAGAGCCAACAATATTTTGTGTTGTAGGGCGAGGGACAAGTGTCCACGTGTTATTATTATGAAGGGCATTCATATCATGTTTCATAGCTTCAAGCCAGTGAGATGATTTTGAAGCTGATTTAAAGCCACGAGGTTTCGAGGTGGCAAACAAAGCTGAAAATAAAGGGTGAGTTTGTGTGTGAGCAAGGTTGGCTTGAAATTTTGGTTTTAAAATACCTGTTTTAGGCCCTAGTAATCATAGGATGAGAGGGTGCAAAAATTTGTGTAGAGGGTGGAGGAAGTGGGTCGAAGGCTGGGATAGGGCTTTGGGCTGGAGAGGGTGGGGCGTTTGTAGTGGTGGATGATGAACCAGGGTGAGTGGAAGGGGGCTGGGTTATTGGGTTGGAAGTGGGGTCAATAGTGTGTTGGGCTACGTTATCAGCCTGAGTAGAAGAAGCAGGCTGGAGCTCAAGGATAGTCTGTATAGGGTTGGGCAGGAACACACCAGCATTTGGGCTCAGAACAGGCCCGAGAAGGTCAGAACAAATAGAACATGGGCTTGGTGTGTGGGGCGGTTTGGGCTGGGCAAGTGATATATGGTTAGGCGATACTGGGGTGTCAAGTTTGGTATCCTCCAAAAACGTATGGAGTGGGAATGTTGATGTTTCAGAACTTTGGTGACCACCAGCAAAAGGGAACACAAGCTCGTCAAAATGAGCATGGCGAGTGATGTAGATGCGAGAAGTGGATGGGTTAAGGCATTTAAATCCCTTATATTGAGAACAATACCCCAAGAAGATGCACGGTATATTGCGTGGCTCTAATTTATAACCGGCATAATCGCGTAAATAGGGATAGACACGACAAGCAAATGAACGAAAGTTGTTTGTATACAGGCTTGTATGAAAATAATATTTCAAAGGGAGATTTTTCGAGCAACAACTTGCTTGGTAAACGGTTGATAATATATACGGCTAAACTGAATGCTTCAACCCAGTAAGACGGAGGAACTCGACCATTAAACATCATCGCCAAACCTGTTTCTACAATATGTCTATGCTTTCGTTCTACCCTCCCATTTTGTTGTGAGGTGTACGGGCATGATAAGAAGTGTAAGGTACCATTTTGTTCAAGTAACTCGCGAACTTGGTGATTAACAAATTATGTGCCTCCATCACTTTGAAAAATCTAAATTTTTCGCGAAAATTGTGTTTGAACAAACTTCATAAAAATGGGTAATATAGCTTGGAATCCAGATTTACTTTTAAGAGGATAGAACCAAGTAAATTTAGAGAAATCGTCCACAAATGCAACATAATAACGATAGTTATCCATGGATGTAACCGGTGAAGGTCACCACAAGTCACAATGGATCAAATCCAGTGGTTGAGATGCTTGTTTATCATTAACATCAAACGGTAATTGATGACTTTTAGATAATTCACATGATGAACATAAGCTTGGACTGGGCAAAAGAGATGCAACAGATAAACAACCAGTTTTATTTAAAGATAAAATAGTGTCAAATGACACATGTCCCAAACGCAAATGCCACAATTCAAAAGAGGCTTTTAAGGGTGTTGATGACTGATAAACAAACGCTTTAGGATCCGTCTTCAAAACATATAACCCATCTTCACATCTGCCCTGGGCTAGGACCTGTTTGGTGGTCCGGTCCTCAATATAAAAGTGTGGTTCTGAAAACAATACATCCAAATTGTGGTCAGTGGTCAGTTTACTAATAGATAATACGTCCTTGGTAAGATGTGGAACTATTAAAACATTGTGTAAGGGAATATTGTGTACAATAGAAGTCGTGCTAGCATGAGATATCGGGAGGGAATTACCATTTCCAAACATTATTTTGGCATCGCCTGAAGCAGGTGTAGGCATGGGTGACATTGTTGGTGGAGTTGGACATGTGATCCGAGGCACCAGAATCAGCGGTCCAATCTGGACCCATAGAAGTAACATGGCACTGAGCATGGAATGCTTTGGCAAGGTCCGAGTCCGAAAAGGCCGATTTTGAAGCAAAGGTGTGGAGTGAAGGGCATGAACTGGCATTATGGCCATCAGTTCGGCAAAGTTGGCAGTGGGGAGGACGTCTGCCTCGACCACGACCACCAGAACCACTTCCACGAGGGTAACGACCACCACCTCGGTTCCGGTTAATATTTGGCCTAGTAGTGTGGGCATTGAAAGCAACAGTTGGTTGAGTATACTATGGCCATGAAGAGACTTGAGAAAAAGTTCATGGTTTTCTGCTTGGATGATAAGCTCGCGGAAAGGGGGTGGTGGTTTGGAGGCACAAACCGCCGTAGAAAAAGTCTAAAATGAGGCTCCAAGACCGCAAAGAAACCAATGGAGTTTGTCGGTGTCATCAACCGGATGACCAATAGCAGAGAGTTGGTCACAAAGAGCCTTGAACTGATGACCAAACTCGGCAACAGGAGCGGTGCCTTTAACAGAGAGCCTTAATTGATCTCGGAGGTTATGGATGCGTGCAATAGAAGTATTGCAAAACGCTGATTCAAGGGCCAACCACTTTTCGCGAGCTGTGGAGAGGCCAATAACTTCTACAAGGGTCTCTTCAGATAACGAAGCATGAAGAATAACAACAGCTTTCTGATCAGCCGCAAGCCATAGGGCATAAAGTGGATTGGCAGCGGGTTTGTCACCAGAAGTAGTTTCGGCAGCCGGAGGAGGCGAGGAGCCGTCGATGTGAGATAGAAGACTGTTGAGGGAAAATATAGGCAACATTTGGCTGCGCCAGACAAGGTGATTGGAGGAGTTAAGTTTGGTGGTGATCATGTGGGCAACAGCACCAAGGTTGAAGGAGGTATCGGTATTGGAAGATGAACCTGCCATGGATGAGGATGAAGAAAGAAGGCTGAGAAGTGTGAGGAGGGAAGATGATCAGAAGCACAGGTAGGGGAAGGGTAAGGGATCGCTGGTCTATGATACCATGTGAGGGATATGAAAAGGAATAACTAAATTACACATACATACATAATAAATGAATAAATTAAAATTACAATCAGGTCCTAAAGATATAAAAGAATCTTCAATTTGGTTTAACAATGCCGCAAGTAGAAAACTAGCAGGCAGGTGTCTTTTATGGTTCCAGGAAAGGATTTCACCTAGCAAATCCCTCATAGTGTATTGACAGACAGACAGAGGGAAACAAAAAACATAAATTGTGTGTTTGACACCAAGAAGACATGTGTGCAGCGTGAAGTGATGAATTACCATCACAACTCTTTAGCCAATCCAGAGCAAAGGTACCACCATCAGATGCATGAAATAATTTTCTGCGAGAATAACTCGACTGTCAAAGCATATAGAATATAGTAACTGCCCTGTCAGTGTTTTGTTTGCTTAGGGTTTATAACCTGTATACATACATACATACATACATACATACATACCTTGTATAATCTACTAGAGGAGGACGCCCATGGAAGTTCAAAAATGCTGTTTGAATGTGAGGGCTTGAGAGCCAAGGAGTAGGCATGTACCTAAATAACAAACAAACAAACAAACATTATGAAAGAAAGAAAGAAAGGAATCTAGGCAGGCAGGCAGTGAATAATTGCTTGCTGCATGTACCTGCCATGGAGAAGGCGACACTTTGAAGCGACGCCATGGTAGATCTCGGATGCAGAATTGTAGGTTAGAGACACCGGAGATCCGCGGAAGAGTGTGTCAAGGAAATGGAACTCCAAGAATTTGTACATAAAAATCACCCAAAACAATAATAAAGCTACTCCGTAATGCTTCAGGGGAATCAGTGTCAAACCCTCCAGGATGGCCTCATATGCCATTTTCATTCTAATCAAACCCTACTACCGAGTATTGCTGGAAGAGAACCAGAGTTTTGACTTTTATTTTTATGGCGTTTTTTACGAGGCCTTGCCTCCATCTAACTAAAATTACAAAAATTATTCTTTATTTATATCTATTATCTATTTTATATATAATAAATGAAAGTTATTTGGGTCACGTTTCACTTAATTAGGGCATCCTCAGTTCTCTTTTCCCACCCAACAGTGCCATCCCCTTTTCCTTATATAATCTCTCTTCTCACTTCTCGTCTTTGTTTACAAACGTCTAGGGTTCCTTCTCTCTCTATATTCAGGCGATTCAAATTCAAATTTCACAAACCTTAATATTCTTCCAGACGCCACCATAAAATCATCTTTTGTTCATCGATTACTTCATCAAAAGGTTTGTTCTTCTTTTTTTAGTTGAAATAGTTTCATGATTTCCTGTTATTTATACTAATCCTTTGTGTTTTGTGTATTTTCATGTAACCATTGCTAGGGTTTCGTTCGAGAGTTAGATCAAGAAATGTGTCACCGGCTAATGGTTCTGCGGTGTTTCTCTTACAAGATTCTTTTATTTTGAGGTTTGATTTGTATGTTTATAGATCTGTGTTGATTTTTCTTAACAGTTATGATATAAGTACAACATCTGTTGATTATTGATCTGTGAATATGTTCACCGCTTATTCTTTTTGAAATTAGGGTTTCGTTTGCTTGAGATTTGAATCTTCCGATTGTTTGGTTAATTTTTGTTGATATGTGGTTTTCCATAATCATGGTATGTGTTTTTGTTTTTGATTTTTACTAAAGTTTTGTTATCTGAGTTGTGACTAAATGATTATTGTCAATGATCTGTTGCAGATGATAATGATGATGATTGTTCTACTGTCGTTTCCAGTATCATTGTTCCAACATCGTTTAAAGTATGTGTTTTTTGCTACTCTGATTTTCAAATTTTGAGTTTTTAATTATGAAGTGATATACTCTAATTCTCGTTTTATATTTCAGTCTAATCACAGTTGTTTGAAATTCATACAATATGTTGCGGGTTATTATAGGTTTGTATTCAAAGAAGTATAAAGTTTAATTAAACACAAACAAGGATTATTAAATTTACAGTTAAAATAATTTTTTCTTATGAGTAAATGATGATTATAATCGACTTGTGCAGCAGATGATGATGACTTGTCCAAGAAAGGATCTGCTACTGTTGTAAGATAAGATTTTATCTTACTAGAGCAATGGTCTTTCCTGCCTTTTTTGTATTAAAAGAAGCATAAAGTTTGGTTTAAAGCACAACTCTTTATAAACAAAGTTAAGGATTAAGTATATGAGGACAGGGCTACTCTTCAGCAGCTGAAGAAGTGTTTTCATGTACTGCATCTTGGTCTGTTCACTAGAGATCAGCTTTCTATAAATCCTGATGTTAATGCATTGAGTCCTTCCATGGAGTTCATGGCGATTGTTGGAGATATACAATGATTGACTTTATGTACCTAGAGTTTGATTAACCAAAGGAAAACGACTGTTTAGTATCAGCAGTGGTTCGGCATCTACAACGGATTCAAATTTAGTATTTAATTATCTGTGGTTCTTATGTAACTTTAGTATTTAATTATCAGTGTTTCTTATGAGGTGTTTATATGTAACAGTATTTATCACAACTCGTCATTTGTTTGATCTGTATTATAAATACAACAGTTGTTTGATTTTTATACTACTAAATAAAAATGTAGTACACTTGGATGTTAAATAAGTTCCTCATTATGATTATTTGGATATAATGTTTTTGAAATTCGTCTTTTTTTGCAAATAGATGTTTATGGGCAAACTTCTCTTTAAGGTCAAACATTTGTTTAACAGGAAATATGTTTTTATGTTCAAACATCTGTTTAAGGTCAAATATCTGTTTAACTCCAAACAACTGATATTGAAGGTCAAATATTTGTTTAAGGTCAAAGATATTTAAAATAGTAAAAAATGATAGTTTTCATTAATCCTTAAAAGTCTGTTGGAACCACTGTTTTGGTTCAAACATCTGATTGTTAAATGTTATCCACTGCTGAGAGACAACCTCCGTTTCTTCATTCTTTATGTTGACCACTGACTGTCCAAACATCAGTGGTGTTTTAATTTGAGCAATTAAACGTAGTTTTGTTAATCACTATCGATGTTTTAATTATTAGCAGTGTTTATATGTAACCGAATTTATCCTACCAATTCAGTGTTTTGATCTGTACTATTAATTGAACACTTATTTCATCTTGATACTAATAAAATTCCTATACAGTTGGATGAATATTAGGCACCTCATCTTGATTGTTTGGGTATAGTATTCTTGAAATTGGTTCAAACATTTGATTGTTCAAAATATTCCACTGCTGAAATACAACCTCTGTTTCTTCAATCTCCATGTTGACCATTGACTGACCAAACATCAGTGTTTCGAAAACTGGTTGGTATCCACTGATCGGAAAAAATAGCCACTGCTCACTTTTACATTGTTGACATCCATTGATATGGACCATCAGCGGTTTCCCTAAAAAATAGTAACTGCTCACATTTTTATTATTGATGTTGTTAATTAGTAATAGATTGAAATTATTAAATGAAAACTAGAATTACAATCAAATTACCATTTTACCTGATCTTTACATTCCAATGACATAAGAGTTCCACCAAAATTATTTTCATGATAAAATTTAAAGTTAAATTAAAAAATAAAAAATAATCTTGATGACTATTTGTTCCAAATCAAATCAGTAATTAATGCTGATTTCTTGAGCTTTGGACATTTGATTAAGCAAATTTTGAATTTCAAATTGACGGTTATTATATCTTGATTAAAGTTTAAATAAAATTTAAAAAAGTCATTATGACATTTGTTTTCAAATCAAGTCAGTAGTTACTGATAATATCAGTAATTTTGAAATTCAAAATATGCAAAATGGTAATTTAAAATTTTCGTTCTCTCTCTTTTTTTCCTACTTTGCATATCATTTCTAATATTTAATTACTTTAATAAAGCAGCATATAAGAATATACACTACTTACGTTTGAAATTAAATCTGAAATTTATGACGTACAACAACAGTGGATAACTACAACAGTGGTTCAGCATCAACTTTAGTTATTCTATTGGTTATTTGTTTATGTTAACAGTGTTTATATGTAACAGTGTTTTCCGCATCAATGTTTTAAAGACTGATAGGTTGTTAGATGTCATCACCTCAGTGTTTTATATGTAACCATTTTTATGGCATCAGTGTTTATATTTAACAGTGTTTAGGACTGTTGTTTATACGTATCTCTATTTATCACATCAATTCAGTGGTTTGATCTGTACTATTTGTTAGGGGTCATTTTCTTAACATACGTATCCTGACCAATATCCTGCCTTTGTTTGTTTATTTGTGACCAGGATGCTGGAAGAGGATATTGCTAACATCTTGGGCGATATCCTGAGGTTTATTGAATTAACCACGTGCAGGTTAAAGGCTGAGACTTGCTAACGGTCAAGAGGACTTCTTCTCCTCAAGACTAGGACGAGTTTGTTGAAGGAGAGACGTTGAGCCCGAAAGACCAGGTCTACAATGTTCGATGAAGGAATATTCGGTGGATCCTGGAAGTTTAGGATAGTTTGTTAGCTTATCTTTACTATAAATAGACGGGGGCGGATCAGTTTAAGGCACACAATCTCCACTTACACTCTTGAATACTTTCACTCTCTAGCTCATTACAAACACCACACTTGTATTCAAATTTCGCTGTAACACTTAGTCGATCCGCACCACATCCTGCACTGTATCCTGATATTTGAAGCAATAGAAGAACAAGGCAGCTGCGATTGTCAGCTCCCGAGGTTTTATGCCGGCGATCTAGATTGATCAAGGGCTTTCCTCGTACATCTCGTGTCATTTACTTTACTTTTGCTCATAGTTTGATCTTAGATACAGCTCTATATCCTGAGCCGTATCCTGAATACTGATTTTCTAAACAACTTAACAAGCACATTTTCAATACACTTTCTAGCACACTACCTCACTTAACTAATTTGATCACTAAATTGCTTAGGTAATTTTTGACCAAAACAATTTGGCGCCCACCGTGGGGCAAGTGGTGCTCTCTTTACTAAAAATTTTTGTGAAATCGCTAATCGGCTTTCTATTTTCAAAACTTTTTGCCACATTGTCCATAATGGCCTCAAGATCAAACATGAGTTCCTCTACTGTGTCTGCTATGACTTCTGCTACTACCGGACCGGTGCTTCCACCACCTCCTCCAAGGATGCCAGCCTCTTCACGACCCCAGGATATTATCCCTACTCGCAGTGTTCAGGAATCTGCTCCCGTTCTAGCTTCTAATGATGAAATTCTTACTTTATTTGGAAGTGTGCAGGAACAGATGAGGCAGCAACAGGAAACAAACCAAATGCTTTTAAGGGAAATACAACTCCTGAAGTCTGGCTCGAGCAGATCTGCTGAGGATAATGTCACTCCATTACATCCCAGAACGTTGAACTTTAGTTCAGCTGTGTATACTGAGGATAACAGGGGGAATATCGTGCCCAGCCTTCCTCAGAATCATACTCCTGAAATACCCTCCTCGGTCAGGATGTCAACCATGAGGAGCTCAGGATATGCTTCAGGATATGGGCAGAATCCTCCAACGGGTAACGTGTCAAATAATAATAATACTCATGCTACTAACAATGGTGGATCTTTGCAGGATACAGGTGTAACATCAGCGCTTACTAGGGAACTTCAGAAGTTGAAGGACATGATATCTAGTGTGCCTGGGGTTGTCCAGCCGATCCCGGAAGTATCCCAGGACAGCCACAAGATATCTCGTTTTGCATATCCTATTTGTGATGCTGAGATCCCAAAGAGATTCCAAACCCCCAACATGAAGCTTTATGATGGGACTACGGATCCCGAAGAGCATATTGCTCAGTATAGGGAAAGAATGGAGATTAACCCTATCCCTCCGGAGCTCAAGGAAGCGTGCTTGTGCAAGGGATTTGGTTCTACTCTAACAGGATCAGCCTTAAAATGGCTGTTAAATGTTCCTCCTCACTCAATTACTTCGTTTTCTCATTTGGTTAATTTATTTAATAGTCAATTTTCTTGTAGTCGGAGTTTTGAGAAACTAACCAGTGACCTTTACAGGATAACTCAAGGGCCTCAGGAATCCTTGAGGGACTATGTAAACAAATTCAGTCGAGAATCCTTGGATATCCCACATCTTGATGTTGCAACAGCTGTGCAAGCTTTTAAGATGGGATTACAAAAGGATTCTCAGTTTTATCAGGATCTTGTAATGAATCCCTGCAGGAATCTCGACGAAGCTCGTAACAGGGCTTTGAGATATATCCGTCTGGAAGATGACAGGAAAATGCAAGAAAGGATGAACTCATCTAACACTTATGAGTCAACTAACAGGAAGTCAGAATCCTCATTCAAGTCATATCGGCCTAAGCCGTATGGTAGAAATGAAAACAAGAGAGTGAATGCTGTCGAAGATGAGGATCCTGAAGAGTATCCTGAGTTGTCTGAATATTGCTTTTCTGTTAACATTCCTGAATTGATGTATGCCATGCAGGGTCTAGGAGACAAGGCTAGGTGGCCTCGAAAGAATCAACAAAAGGCTGATTGGAAAGATAAGCCAAAATGGTGTGCTTTCCACGAAGATTTCGGACATGTAACTGAGGATTGCATTGCTCTAAGGAAAGAAATAAGCTATCTTTTAAGCAAGGGATATCTGAAAGATCTCTTGGGGAAAAAGAAGAATAAGGGTCAGGATACTGAGAAGGATCCTGAGCGAGCAGCATCACCTCCCGCGGATGCCAAGATAATCAACTTCATTTCGAGAGGATCCGACATTTGTGGGACTTCGTATTCGGCAGCAAAGAGACATGCAAAGGAAGCTAAGGCCGAAAGGGGAGACAAACCTGTCAGGATGACTACCCTCACAACTGATAAAGTGATCACTTTTGATGCTGATGACAGGGATACTGTCCAGGATCCTCACCATGATGCTCTGGTAATAACGTTATATGTGGCTAACCATTTTGTACGCAGGATACTGGTTGACAATGGCAGCTCCGTCAACATAATCCAACTAGAAACTCTGAAGAGAATGAATGTATCTCCAATGGATATCACTTCAAAGTCTACCGTGCTTGTTGGGTTCAGTGGAGAGGCTAGAAACACAGTGGGAGAGATAAAGTTGCCAGTATACGTTGAAGGAGTCAACTCGATACAACGTTTCTGTGTGATGAATTCTCTATCCTGCTATAACATCATACTGGGAAGACCGTGGATTCACGATATGAAGGCCGTGCCATCAACATATCACCAATGCATCAAGATACCTACCCCTTGGGGAGTTGTCAAAGTTGATAGTGATCAGCAGGAGGCGAAAGAATGCTACTCATCCTCGATGAAATCCTCAACCAAACCTAGTGCAGCATAGCAATTAAAGACGCGGGCCCAGGATATCGTGGAGGATCCGGAGCAGGATGTGAAGAAAATTATCCTGGACCAGGATAATCCCGATATTTCGGTGCTCGTGGGAACCAATATCCCTCAGGATATTGAAGAACAATTAATTAACTTTTTTAAATGCAGAATGTCAACGTTTGCATGGAAGCATGAGGATATGACAGGTATATCCAAAGATATTATCACTCACAAGCTTGGAATTGATAAATCATTCAAGCCTGTGCAACAAAAAAGAAGGAAGTTTGCTCCTGAGCGGAACACGATTATCCAGGAGGAAGTTGAAAGATTATTAAAGTCCAGAATGATCAGAGAGGTTAAGTTCCCAAGGTGGCTAGCAAACGTGGTTGTCGTACAGAAGAAGAATGGGAAATGGAGAGTTTGTGTAGACTACACAGACTTGAACAAAGCTTGTCCAAAAGACCCATTTCCTCTTCCCCACATTGATGCAATGGTAGATGCCACTGCCGGGCATGAAATGCTAACCTTCATGGACGCATCCTCAGGATTTCAACAAATCCAAATGGAGCCTTCTGACCAGGAGGATACTGCCTTCATGACACCAACAGGTATTTATTGTTATACAGCTATGCCTTTTGGTTTGAAAAATGCAGGTGCAACATACCAAAGATTGGTAAACATGATGTTCAAAGACAAACTGGGGGACACCATGGAGGTATATATCGATGATATGGTGGTGAAATCTAAAAAGGCTGAGGATCACCTCCAGGATATCAAGGGAGCATTTGATATCCTGGATCAATACAACATGAAGCTGAATCCTGCTAAATGCCATTTCAGAGTGGGGGCAGGAAAGTTTCTTGGATATATGGTGACAAAAAGGGGGATAGAAGCAAGCCCAGAGCAGATCAAAGCTATCCTGGATATAAAATCACCCTCAAATATGAAGGACGTACAAAGATTGACAGGGCGAGTAGCAGCTTTAAACAGGTTTATCTCGAGATCCTCAGAGAAATGCAAAGACTTTTATGATATCCTGAAGAAGAACAAAAGATTCGAATGAGGGGAGAAGCATGAAGCAGCACTGCAGGATTTGAAACGATATCTCTTAACCGCACCTCTATTGATGAAGCCTGAAAATGGTGAACCACTATCCCTATACCTTGCTGTATCAGGGAATGCTGTAAGTGCCATTCTTATAAAAGACCATGAAGGTCAGCAATATCCTGTTTATTATGTTAGTAAAAGCTTGTTAGATGCTGAAACTAGGTATTCTCACTTAGAAAAATTAATATTAGCTCTAGTCATGGCATCGACAAAGCTTAGGCATTATTTCGAGACACATAGGATACATGTTAAAACAAATTATCCTGTCAAAAATGTGCTTAGGAAACCAGAGATGTCAGGCAGGATGGCCAAGTGGTCAGTAAAGTTAAGTGCTTATGATTTAGTATATGAACCTAGAAATGCCATAAAATCTCAGGCTTTAGCTGACTTTGTGGCTGACTTTAGTAGTGACATTCAGGACGAGGTAGACCTAGAAGTTCAACAGTTAGGAGAATCCTCAGGATCCTGGACATTATATACTGACGGTGCATCTAATGTAAGAGGAGTAGGATTAGGAATACTACTAAAATCGCCACAGGGGGACATATTACCCCAGGCTATTAGGTGTGAATTTCCTGCTACTAATAATGAGGCAGAATATGAAGCTCTAATTGCAGGATTAGAATTGGCTAAGAGTATGAGTATCAAAAATTTGCAAGTATATGTTGACTCTTTGTTAATTACTAACCATTTTAATGGATCCTATGCAGCTAAGGGTGAGAAATTAATCGAATATCTCGATATTCTCAAAAAATTAGCAGGATATTTCGATGTTTTTATACTTGAACAGGTACCAAGGGAGGATAATGCTGAAGCGGATGCCTTAGCAAATTTGGGATCATCGATCAGGATACCTGAAGGGACGCAAATACCAATATTACATGTCTTATATCCTGCAACGAATCCTCAGGATAAAGAAGTAGCTGGTATTCAGGATCCTGGAGCAGAACATCCTGAAGAGGATCCTAAATCCTGGACAGCTCCAATCATCAGATATCTCAAAGAAGGACACATCCCTGAAAATGAAAGTCCTAAGGCATTTAGGATGAAGGTATCATGATTTACTATTATAAATAATATTTTATACAAGAAATCTCTTGCAGGACCGTATTTGAGGTGCTTGGAGGATCCTGAAGCCAAAAAAGTACTTCAGGATATACATGAAGGGGATTGTGGTAATCATGCTGGGGGCAGGTCATTATTCTCAAAAGTATTAAGGACAGGATATTATTGGCCAACGATGAGAAAGGATGCCGCAGAATATGCTCGGAGATGTGACGCATGTCAAAGACATAGTAACATACTGCATCAGCCGGCTGAACCATTATATCCTATTGATTCCCCTTGGCCATTTATGAAGTGGGGTATGGATATAGTGGGAAAGCTACCAAAAGCTCCGGGAGGAAAGGTCTTTATGCTAGCAATGACGGATTATTTCTCTAAGTGGGTTGAAGCAGAAGCATTTGTGATCCTGAGCAGAATCCTGAAGCCTTGAGTCAGGATTTAGACACTATAGATGAGAAGAGAGATGCGGCAAGGCTAAGGATGGCAGCATATCAACAGAGAATATCCAGGGCATATAACAAGAATATTAGGACCAGAAGATTTAAGATTGGAGATTGGGTGTTAAGAAAGGCTTTTCAGAATACTACTAATCCTGCCGATGGCAAGTTAGCTCCAAAATGGGAAGGACCATATGAAGTTGAATCAGAAGCAGGGAAAGGAGCATACAGACTCAAGAATATGGAGGGGGATATGCTACCGAGGTCTTGGAATGCTATACACCTTAAGCTCTATTTCAAGTGAGTTTAGAATTTAATTTCTAACTCAGGATGGTATGAATTCTACCTTTTTTAAATATGTTTGGTTTAATTTGTTCTTTGTAACCCAATACTGACTTAAGCATCGGAGGGGTGTTAGCCAAGCTAACACCCACCTTAGTTTACAATTGTTTTGCAGGATATGCTTCAGGATATAGCTCCAGGATATGTACTCAGGATAACTCGAAAGATTAGAGGATTGGCCCCCTCTCTCACGTTTAAGGGATACTGATCCCTTCACAGGTTTAAAGGTATTCACCTTTCTTCCGAATTGGGTTTAAACACCCCGCCTGGAGCGCAAGTTATTCAGGGATAGTTCAAGGTGGCGGGACCAGTCCATGTAAAAGTGGCTGACAATTTCGTTACTATTGGCTATATCCTGAATCCTAAAGGTATATGAGGATTGATCACCCTCTCTCACGAAAGGGTATTTTCATACTCTCTAAGGTTTAAAGGTTTTCACCTTTCTAAGTCTTGGAGTTTATACACTCCCGCCTGTAGCGCACGAAAATTTGGGATTTTCCCCAGGATACAAGGGATTTATCTCCAGTACATCCTTGGGTTTTACCCTTGGGATGTAAAAAATTGCCTATACAATGGAAACTGACATTCAGAAGATTTCTAAAGTATTTGAAGACATTGTACACAGGGGACATTCCTACCAAGGTGGTGATGTAAGGCTAAAAGGATGAGGCTTGGAACTAATGCACTAAGTACCTTGCACAGGGGACATCCTCATTGGAAGAGTTGCAAAGGGATTGAAGTTTGGTAATAGGTTTATACCCTATTTCTGGTATGATCTTTCCTTTGTAAACATCATCTAAGTTTTTAGTAACATTATGTTTTATAAAAGGATAAGTATCCTGATACATTCTCAAAGTCTTTTTCAGGATATTTGATTAGGGTGTTTGAAACTAGTGTTAGTTTGGAACTTTGATCATTTAAATATTATCGAAAACTGGTTTTGGAAAAATAGATTGTTTATCAAAAACTTTCTACAAAGTTGAAGGGATGTTTGGAAGTTCTATCTAATAAAAAGTTTTTACAGTATATCGCTGAGCATTCTGATCAGGATATTTTATAAGATGACAATACAAGATTTTCACAAAGCTAAGAGTTACACTAAGTAATGCAAGGTAACAGAAAATAAGTCAAAAGATAGTTATATTATTAACAAGTCAAAAGTTGTGCTTTTGGTTTCACCTCAAACCGAGGCCCGTCCGCCAAAAGCACGATTAGTTTTTACCATACTTGTGTAACGGTTGCAGGATATATCTCAAAACAAGACCTGTCCACCCACAACCGTTATCATATTCAAAACAAGTTTTACTAATTGATGACCAAGGGCTTCGTCCTAAAACCAAGGACCCATCCACCTTTGGTCATCACATTGTTCCAGTGCAGGAAATGTAAATTGTTCGTAGACAGGAAAAGTAAATTGTTTATGCAACCACAACCATGAAATTTAAAAGTGGGCTCCGGCCTTGGCACGTATATCCATTATCGCCCACTCCACTGCCTAAGGGGCAGCACCCTCTTGAACAGCAACCTCTTTCCCGGCATCCATACCAGCATCATCCTCGGGATTCTTCTCAGTGTCTGCAGCAGCATCCTTTTCACCAGCATTCTTTCCAGCATTTGCCCCAGCATTCTCAGAAACATCCTTTGAAGTGCTAGCATCCATTGCTTTGGCAGACTCTTCCGCAGCAGATTTGACAGGAGGCTCCACAGGATTTCCCCCGAGATCTCTTAACTTCGCCTCCCAGGCCTTGATGTTCCAAGAAGGGCATTGCAAACCCAAAGCCATCGCCTCGTAAGCCATTTTCAGCCTGGCCTGGAGAAGGGAGATCACGACGGAATTCTTGAGGTTCTCTCGGTATGAAGCCATGGCCTGTTCGTGTTGGAGTTGGGCTGCGTCAGACTTGGCTTGGGCCTCTTGGGTGATCTTTTGGATGGCGGCTTGGTGATCCTGAGTCATAGCCTTATACTTAGCTTCATAGTGTTCCGATTTAGCGGTGGCAATTGCTGCTTGATCTGCAATGGTGGCCTTGGCCTTTTTCAGCTGGCTTTCAAGCATGACGTTGGAGCCACATGCGTCCTCGTAGAGGAAGACCAGGCGTTCAAGGCCCTGCAAGGTGATACAACAGGCATTGTTCTAAATAAACATTTCTATTAAGTATATAATGCAGGATACAGGTCAGGATACTAACCTGGTTAAGGAAGCCGGTCATAAATGTGCTGGATTCTGTGAACCCGTGGTTCTCGAATGGGAATACATGTGGTGGAGCAGAGGGTTCGACTTCCTTTCTTTTCCGGGAGCTGGAGGCCCGGGTCCGGGATGCAGGGGGAGCTTTGGGAGCAGCGGAGGTCTTTGAACTGGTGAGTTTTGGTGTAACGGATGATTTCGGGTTAGATTCTTGCTTGACAGGTTCAAGGCTGGAATAACTATCCAGCTCGTCGAGTTGGAAGCCTTCGAGGTTAATAACTGGCACCATACAAGGGAAGATGTTTTAAACTTGTTATATTACTATACAATAAAATAATAATCAATTCCTGAAATTATGCTTACCAGACATGTTGGAACTTGATCTTTGACTTGAGCTTGTGAGAAACAGGTTAAAGGTTCTTTCACCCTCTGGAAGCTTGTAGATCTCTTTTATCCTCCCTTCCGATTCAGCACTGGGAGGAGCTAGTTCTTTAAAGTTTGCTGCAAGAAGAGAAATAAAAATATCAGGATGTTGGTTCAGGATAGAGGTTTGGGATATGATTGGGGATACTCCTAAAACCCTAAGTCCTACCAGAAGTCAACCATCTTTTAGGGAGGTCAAAACCCTTATCGATGGAGTCTCTTTTCACAAAGAAAAATTTTCTTGTCCATTTATCCTCATTCTTGGTGGCCTTAAGAATGAGGGGGTCGCTGGAAATGGAAAAAAGGAGAAACTGGCTGGAACCATGTGACCTTAGACGGTAGGCCATCGGAAGGTCTTCAATGCATAGATCAGGCATATGACGAGCCTTAATCTGCTCCAGAGTGATTAACACACGCCAAACCATAGGCATGATTTGGGCGAAACTAAGACCGGTAAGCTCAAAGAAGCGGGATATGAAGGGAGAAAATGGATATTGAAGCCCTAATGAAAAAGGATATGCAAAGAAGCAAACCCATTCGTCGGAACAAAAATCCGACCGGACCTCTCGGTCGAATGGACGGAAGATTGTCCCGACGGGAAAGGCACCGGAAGCTCGTAGGGCTGCGATGTCGGAATTATCGAAAGAACACACTTCTTTAGAAGGATTCTGAAGCAGATTTTGTTTGTGGAAGGGGGAAACCGAGTCCGCCACTTGTGATCTGGTACGAGTCGCCATGGAAGAACACAGTCGAAGAAAAGAAGATATAAAACAAGGAAAATAGAAAGGGCAGAGAAGAAAATACCTGATGTCCGCTTGAAGATAAGGATAACCATGATAAGGAGTCCCTCAGTTAATATAGGATGAATATAGGGGGGTAAAAAGTAAATAATGCTTTGGAAGTTGCACCGCTGTCATTTCAAGAGTCTAGTCATATTAATTGCCTTAAGTTATGAGGTGAAACTTTTGAAATATATCCGTTGGATTGGTATCCCAACCGATATATTTGGGGACAATTGTTAGGGGTCATTTTCTTAACATACGTATCCTGACCAATATCCTGCCTTTGTTTGTTTATTTGTGACCAGGATGCTGGAAGAGGATATTGCTAACATCTTGGGCGATATCCTGAGGTTTATTGAATTAACCACGTGCAGGTTAAAGGCTGAGACTTGCTAACGGTCAAGAGGACTTCTTCTCCTCAAGACTCGAACGAGTTTGTTGAAGGAGAGACGTTGAGCCCGAAAGACCAGGTCTACAACGTTCGATGAAGGAATATTCGGTGGATCCCAGAAGTTTAGGATAGTTTGTTAGCTTATCTTTACTATAAATAGACGGGGGCGGATCAGTTTAAGGCACACAATCTCCACTTACACTCTCAAATACTTTCACTCTCTAGCTCATTACAGACACCACACTTGTATTCAAATTTCGCTGTAACACTTAGTCGATCCGCACCACATCCTGCACTGTATCCTGATATTTGAAGCAATAGAAGAACAAGGCAGCTGCGATTGTCAGCTCCCGAGGTTTTATGCCGGCGATCTAGATTGATCAAGGGCTTTCCTCGTACATCTCGTGTCATTTACTTTACTTTTGCTCATAGTTTGATCTTAGATACAGCTCTATATCCTGAGCCGTATCCTGAATACTGATTTTCTAAACAACTTAACAAGCACATTTTCAATACACTTTCTAGCACACTACCTCACTTAACTAATTTGATCACTAAATTGCTTAGGTAATTTTTGACCAAAACACTATTAATTGAACAGTTGTTTCATCTTTATACTAATAAAATTCATATACACTTTGATGAATAGTAAGCTCCTCATCTTGATTGTTTGGGTATAGTATTACAATCAAATTATCAAAATAAAACTAGAATTACAATCAAATTACCATTTTACCTAATCTTTACATTTCAATTACCTACAAGAGTTCCACCAACATTATTTTCATGATAAAATTTAAAGTTAAATTAAAAAATAAAAAAAAAATTCTTGATGACTATTTGTTTCAAATCAAATCAGTAATTAATGCTGATTTCTTGAGCTTTGGACATTTGATTAAGCAAATTTTGAATTTCAAATTGACGGTTATTATATCTTGATTAAAGTTAAAATAGAATTTAAAAAACTCATTATGACATTTGCTTTCAAATCAAGTCAGTAGTTACTGATAATGTCAGTAATTTTGAAATTTAAAATTTGCAAAATGGTAATTTAAAATTTTCGTTCTCTCTCTTTTTTTTTTTCCTACTTTGCATATCATTTCTAACATTTAATTACTTTAATAAAGCAGCATATAAGAATATACACTACTTACCTTTGAAATTAAATCTGAAATTTATGACGTCCAACAACAGTGTCAAACTACAACAGTGGTTCAGCATCAACTTTAGTTATTCTATGTTTGTTTATTTGTTTATGTTAACAGTGTTTATATGTAACAGTGTTTTCCGCATCAATGTTTTATAGACTCTATTCTATTCCGCGGTTTGAGATTACAATTTTTTATTTCCTTATACTAAATACTAATATGAACGGTTCATATTAGTAATACGGATTAGGATCAAATACAAAGGATCCTAATTGTAAGAAGTGTAAGAAGGATTTATAGAGTGACAAGTGTCCAATAACCTAAAAAAACCCACTACACAAAAAAACCCACTAAAAAAAAAAACTTAAACATCCACCACCACCAAAAACCCCCACCCCCCCCCCCCCAAGCCCCCACATCACCCACCCAAAAATTTTTTTTTTTTTTGGCCGAGGGGGTGGGGGTGGGGGTTTAGGTTTTTGGGTGGTGGTGGGGGTGGGGTTTTTTTTTTTTAGGTTTTTGGGGAGTGGGTTAGGTTTTTTTAGGTTTTTGGGGGGTGGGCTGGGGGGGGGGGGGTTAGGTTTTTTTTAGGTTTTTGGGGGGTAGAGGTGGGGGGTGGGGGGGGGGGGGGTTAGGTTTTTTGGGGTTTTTTTTGGTGAGGTATAGTTTTTTTTTGTTTTTTTTTGCGGGGGTTTAGGTTTTTGGGTGGGGGTGGGGTGGGGGGGGTTTAGGTTTTTCGGTGGTGGTGGGGTGGGGGTGGGTGTTTAGGTTTTTGGTGGTGATGTAGTGGGTTTAGTTTTAGGTTATTGGACACTTGTCACTCTATAAATTCTTCTTACACTTCTTACAATTAGAAGCCTTTGTAGAATAACTTGACCCTTAGTAATACTAATGTTTTCATTTGTTTTTAACTTTGATAGGTTCAAGATACCTATTAGGGTGCAAGACTCTTCCGGTACTGTGTCTGTGACACTGTTTGATTTCGAAGCTTACAAGATTCTTAACAAATCTGCAAAAGAGTTACTTTCAATCCAAGATCAGGTAACAAATATATGCATTCAGTTGTTTGGCCATGTAGTTAATATAATTTAAAATTAATTTTTATAAAATTCTAGGTTCTCAATTATGGAATCATTCTGCTTATTGTAATTTATATTAATTTTAATAAAATCATAGGTTGTTAATTCTGGAGACATACTGAACCCATATCCTGAGATCTTTGACACATTGATTGGAAAGAGGTATGCTTTCATCATAAGTGTTAAAGACTATAACATTGAGCATCAGGTTGAAAACCGTATTTCAATGGCCACTAACGATGATGAGATCCTTGCTGCGCTTTCCGCCAAATTCACTCTTAACCAGGTTTAAATCTTCATTATGTCAATCTTTTAATTTTATAGTTATATCGTTTTGAAATAGATTTATACCATTGTGTGTATTTTATGTTATTGTGTATTTTGTACTTAAAGCATGAGCAGTCCGAATCGTTGGATGTTCCAGATTCCTGCAGTTTGTCTACTCCTGTTGACCTTATGAAGGTAATATGAGAATTTGGTTATTTGTACTAATTTTTTTGAAACGTTAGTACTTATTGTCTTTTTATATCAGGATGAGATGTCATGCTGTGGTGACAATGTTACCCCCGCATCCCAACCACTTGTTGGCACTAAGAATCCTTCTTCAGATGAAACAAAACGTAATATTCGTGAAGTGTTCGATGTGGATGATGCATTAGGTTGCTCCTCGACAAAGCGCCGCATCAGTGATGAACTGTGTCAGGATGAAGATGCTGGTGTTTCGACGCTTTTGATTCCAAAGATTGAAAAATAGTTTTTTCAGTATTTTTAGATACATTTACGTGTTGATTTCATATGCTGTTGCCATGTTGAACTTATGGTTTTCGTTTTGTTGCTTTTGGGTGTTTGGTGGGTTATGTTTTGGACTGATTATGTGGTTTTGAATTCCTGAAAACTTATCTGCTTATTATACTGTTATGTTCTAATATTATAATGACTATGACCTTTCTTTGCATATTATTATCTATATTGTTAAATAAATATTGAGATGTCAAAGAATTCACGTTCATCTTCTACAGCAGCTAATTCATCTCAACGAAATTTACATAGTAAGTGAAATTATAACTTCTTAACTCATGTATCAGTTGTTAAGTAGCATCACTTAATCCTTAACTCATGTATTAGTTGTTAAGTAGCACACTTAATCCTTAATCATTGATTCTCTATCCACTGATTACTACAACGGCAATTGTTAACCATTAGTAGTTCACTATCAGTTGTTAAGTACCCTTAGTGTTTTAATCTCTAGCAGTGCTTACAAGTTTTTCATCAGCTGTTTCACTTAACAGTAGTTTCACATAACAGTAGTTTCACTTAACAGTAGTTTCACTTAACAGTATTTTGCTTTATTCATTTTAAATTCATGTTAAATTCATTATTACAATTAAAGCCAACATAAATGCACACTTGCATTATGTTAAACATACAATACGGACACAAAACGTCATACCTAGAAAGATAGAAGGATATCCAACTTGGTAGACTTGACTGAACTTACAGACTCGATAACAAAAGATTGTAACATACAACGAGTTTTCAAATTTCTTTGTGATGAAAACTCAAGGAGTGAATGGTGCACTTCGGAATGTAGCTGATAACCCCCTTTTTGGTGTAGCTCTTCGATTTTCCTTGAAATTCCCAAGCTTGGTATTTTCATATCTGCCACTGGGGTTATATTCATTCATATGCACCAAACAGCTTATCTTTTAGCAATTGATCGTTCTGATAAATCACTTCCTTATGTGCATCGCACTAACTTCTAGGAGGTTGTCAAGTATTCTCGCCAATGTTTTCGTAGTTGGTGTTTTGCGTATCTTTACATCCGCAACCATTCTGTACAATAAAAATATCCATAGTAAGACGGCTGATACAGTACTTTCATAATGCATATACGTATACATATATGATGAACCCAATATTAGGAACCCAAAACACAGTTGATCTCAAATGAAGAAAACACATTCAAATGACCAATACGAGGAACCCAAAACATATAGTCTTTAACCAACTTTATATGAGAAACAAAACAACAACCATACCCAAATTTCAACATGAACAGCAGAGACTTAAGAAACTCAGATTTCAACATTAACAGCAGATACTTAAGAAACCTGTCCCTGTTTTAATCGATTGTATATTTTAAACATTTCAAACAAACTATAACACAAAAACAATCTTAGATTAACGCCAAAAACCAAAAACCCAGTATTAATAAACAGATAAAACCAAAAACATCACAAACAAACCTTTATAATAACCAAAACCCAAACCTCTGTTTTTATACCCGAGCCAAAAACCCACAATAATCAAACAATATTTTCACACAAAAGCTGTTACATTCTAGCATATCAAAAACATATACAGATAAGAAATGTAAAAACATCAGTGGTGAAAATGAGATATCATCAAACATCATTAAACATCAACTTACATAGGGTTACACAAGCATCTAACAAGAACAGAGGGTAAACCATAGTGTCGATCATGTTTTAGGTATGTGATTTTACCTTGGATTGTTATAACAACAAATGGTTGGTGAGGAGATTCAATGAAGATGAAGATGATGATTGGTGTTCGAAGTAGAGATTTTCAGATATTTTTGAGAAGTGTGATCGGTCTTTAGGGAATTTTAGGGATTATATGTGTTTATAAAGGATATTTCAAAATTGTCAAACAGTCAACATAGGGAAGTGTGATGGAGGGACTCAAACTGTTATGAATTTATAAGATCAAGGGCTCAAAAAACCAAAAAATGAATTTAGGGGCTCAAGTTGATGTTTCACACATATCACAGGGACGCAAATTGCATTTTTCTCTAAACATAAATGTTACTTTTTCTCAACATATTTTATAAGTTTTGGGCTGATATCAGCAGATGTTAATCACTGCTCTTCCTTAACACTTAATCCTTAATCCCTGCTTCTGTATCCACTGTTTACTGCAGCAGCAGTTGTTAAAAATCTGTAGTTCACTATTATTGGTTAAGTACCATCAGTGTTTTAATCACTAGCAGTGCTTAAAAGTTTTCCATCAGCTGTTTGACTTAACAGTAGTTTGCGTTATTAATTCTAAATTCATGGCTTCAAATTACTTTTCTTGGTAAACGAGTTATAGAAGCTGAAGTTATATCTGGTAGGAAAATTGGCACGAGAGTTTTTATTCCAAGGATTAATATGATCCCGTCTGACAAAAAAAATACCTTTTCAATTTCAACAAAGACAATTTCCGTTATCAGTTTGTTTTGCTATGACAATTAACAAGAGTCAAGGACAATCGTTATCAAAGGTTGGTCTTTATTTGAAAGATCCTGTCTTCACTCATGGTCAGTTGTATGTTGCATTATCAAGGGTCAAGACCAGAGAAGGTGTTAAAATACTAATATTCGACGCTGTTGGAAAACCAACAAATAAGACTTCTAATGTTGTTTACAAAGAAGTTTTTACTAGCTTGTAATCATTGTGAGCAATGTTAAAACCCTGTTTGACCGAAGTCAAGCTACTTATGTTAAAAGCTAATTATATAATAGATAAAACACTGTTTGAGCAATGTTAAAACGCTGTTTGACCAAAGTCTGTTTGACCAAAGTCAAACTACTTTTGTTAAAAGCAACTTATAACAGATAAAACACTGTTTCAGCAATGTTAAAACACTGTTTGACCAAACTCCAAAGTCGGTTTGACCAAAGTCAAACTACTTATGTTAAAAGGAACTTATAATAGATAAAACTAGATTTTTATCTGGCATTGCTTCTCGAGGTCATGAAACTTATGTTATAACCTAATTATGATTAATACATGATTTAAAGCATTGAAAGTATATGATATGTTAACGGTTTTGCTATAAGAAAAATTATTTTTCTTTGTTAATTTGAATACCAAATCAATTCAACTAATCATCTACTTTACTCTTGTATCTGAATGTAAATGTAAATAACAAATTCAATAAGGGGTTTATTTGTAAATATTTTTCATCAGTTGAAAATATGGGAAGAGAAAAACACAACCGTCATTATTTCTTCATCATCATTACACACCAAACATCTATCACCTCTTCTTTCAAAAATCTGTTCTTCCCAGTTATTTTCTAGGGTTTCAATTTTCTCATCCTCCATCTTTTACACTTCAATCACCGAGGTTTTATTATTTTTTCTTCAACAACTGGTATGTACATTTCCATTATAATGAACTTTATATTGTTTAATCGATCTTAATTTAAATCCTATCTTGCTACTAATACGATTTTAAATGTTTATTGCTATACATTCAAGAAGGGTTTACTTATGTGTTTGAATCATCTGTTGAGAACATGTTAAAACAATTATTATTTGCAGAAAATTTTTAACTCATACTCTGTTTCTATTAGAAAACTCATCATGACAATTGCTTTCAAATCAGATCAGCAAACTACTGCCCATAGCCAAGAAATTATAACTTAGCAGATATTTCCTTTGGCAAACATATACCATATCAGTGGTTTTGAAATTGCCGGTAATTTCAAATTCAAAATGCCTTGGGATATATACTTTGCAATTAATGCACGTTAAGCAATCACTTCTGTCTTATGCTAAAGGCGTCTTATAGGTAAATGAATAGGTTAATTGTAATTATAATAACGTGTTTAATTTTATATTTTTCCCATGTAAATGCATTAAAAGCCTAATGAGTGTCGCATGATATTCTTTCGTCTGACGATGTATTTAGTCATAGCCTTCTTCATTGGGTATATAAAATAGATTTGGCAGAGGTTTTGATCATTACCATTTTCATCTATCTACTCAATCATCTTCAAAAATTTTGTTGATGAGATTTTCACAAGGCTCTTTGCAGGATGGAAAAATTTGGGTTTCAAGTGATTGTTGACGAGATTTTCACAAGGCTCTCTGCAGAAGATATTTGCCGTTTCAAATGTCTTTCCAAGAATTTTTATAGGGAATTGTCAAGTCATGCATTTCAGATGATGCATGCTCTCCGAAGTGGAGATTCAGTAGAAAAGAAACTATTATCCTTTAAAGACACGTCAATTGTCATTGACGACGTAGTTGGTGGTAAGTTGGATGTTGTTAGTAGTAAAACATTAAGTTTTCCTAACAATGTCCACTCTAGCTTCTTACGTATTCTATCTTCATTTAATGGGTTGTTGTTAGTTTCCAATGAAGGGATTTGCTGTCAGTTGATTCTTTGGAATCCAACTATCAGGCAGTATAAGGTTTTGTGTGATGACTACTTTAATTACAATCATCATCGAAACTCTGATACCGGTGGAATTTATTTTGATCAGTTCAATGATCTCAAAGTGCTGAACATCAGATGTTACCGTAATGTAACTGCTGCTCGTGTTTACTCACGACGTCGTGAGTCATGGACAACAATAAATTTCAGTATCGTAAACAATTATAGTTCAAGTCGTTATTCATGGTCTACAGGAGTTTATGCTGATAAAACCATATATTTTATGGTTTCAAATTATTGGTATCCACTAGGTGAGAGGAACATCATTTGTTTTGATGTTGTTAGTGAGACTTTCAGAATGCTTCACTTTCCTGAGAGTATTGTAGTTAATCCTTGCCAAGGGCATTTTTTGACCATCGCAAAGAGGTTTCATTTGATTGTTATTGGAAAGTCTGCTGAGCTAACTACTGATTTGCTCAGATATGAAGAAGAAGGCTGGAAGAAGATGTTTGTTTTCAATAATCCTCGTGTAGTTG
Organism: Helianthus tuberosus; assembly: GCA_030545235.1. NCBI lineage: Eukaryota > Viridiplantae > Streptophyta > Magnoliopsida > Asterales > Asteraceae > Helianthus > Helianthus tuberosus. Next base: position 110,568,076 of record CM060357.1, read on the forward strand.
ATTACGTAGATGCACGCCGAAGTACTAATATAATTGAAGACAACAGGTGGTTGATAACAAGCATCTGGGGGGATATGATTGAAGTTGATCTGACCAACGAACTTCTGAAATACCTCCAACATGTTGACAACTACAATGGTCCGAAAGGAGCTTTACTTATCGAAACTACTGTTTCACCAATATATTAGGAATTAGGATCCTGTATTTTATTGAATGCTATTATCTGTTTTGACAATTGTATTTTTATATAATTAGTTGTGTTAAAATTATTAATAATGTTTGTTATTAAAATTAAGTAAATGAATATTGATGTTTGAGAGTGTAAATTCTTGTAATATTGGCAAAGGTCGATTTAAATGATCAAAGCTTTGTTATTGAGAACAGATGTTTCAAAATTAAACAGTGGTTGATACATCTGTTGAATTGGGTCAACAGATGGATGAACTTTGTATGCTGTTTAACACTTGTACTTTTTATAAATATTTAGGTTTGAGAGTGTAAAAGCTTGTAATATTGGCAAAGGTATGTTTAAATGATCAAAGCTCTGTTATTGGGAACAGATGTTTGAAAATAAAACAGTGGTTGATAAATCTGTTGACTTTGGTCAACAGATGTTTCGAACTACTGTTCAGAAAACTGTGGTTGAAACCGCTGTTTGGTTAAAATGGTGGTTTAAAACCACTGTTGGGTTAAAACTGTTTGGTCTTTTAAGGCTTAAACTGTTTTGCCTTAAACAGATGTTAACAAGTTAAACATCTGTTAAGGCTTAAACAGATGTTAAGGCTTTAACAGATGTTTGGCCTTTTATATCAGATGTTTGGACTTAAACAGTTGTTTGACCTTAAACACATGTTTTGCCTTAAACATATGTTCTTCTTCTATATCAGATATTTGGACTTAAACAGATGTTTGACCTTAAACAGATGTTTGGCCATAAACAGATGTTTGGCCTTAAACCAAACATCTGTTTAAGCTCAACATCTGTTTGACTATTTGTCAATATCTTATTGACTTTTGGTTAACATCTGTTTCAAATTTGGTCAACATCTTATTTTGTAAAAGAGGTACAAAAACAAAGATTTTTTCAAAATCCCAAATCACCCTATCATGTAAGTGCATTGATGTAAAAGTGGAAATGATATTATTCATATGGTCCTGTTGTGCTTTTGTTTGTCCTCTAATATGAGTTCATGATCTAATCCGGTGATTTGAAGACATTGTTGTTGAATCGAATGAGATGGTTGATGTAATGTGGTCGTATTACAAACAAATAGTAATTAATTAATCTAAATAACTTTCCCGAGCCCGGGAAGCAATCCCGGGTAAAAACCTAGTAAGTAGTATATAAATTATTATTTTTTATATTTTAAATTCCACTTTTTTCCTTTGTCTTAAAAAATTACATAAAGTTTCCTTTATTTTGTAAATTTTGTATGTTTTTTGTCCTTTAAGCTAACTATTGTTAATTTTAAGGTAAAATTACCAATTTGCACAAACGACGTAATCTAAAGTTTTTTTTTTATAAATTACATAACTTGTAATTAACTTAGCTTTTTTTCTTTTATTTTATTTTCTTTGTTTTCTTTTATATAATTTCATATAGTAAATAATAAAAAGATATATTTAAAAAAGAACTCGTATATTGCACGTGTTGAATAAAATATAATGCCATATGTTAATAAAAACAGTCATCATGATTTATTTTTAAAAATAAACATTGATGTACTATTTACTTACATTATAACATTTTACTTTGTTTTTTTTTATTTTGCATAAATGTAATTTTATATAATAAATAATAAAAAGATATATCTTTAAAAAAACTCGCATATTGCACGTGTTTAGTAAAATATAATGTTATATGTTAACACATACAGTCGTCAGAATTTATCTTTTAAAAATGAACTTTAATGTAGTATTTACTTATTATAACATTTTCCTTTGTTAAATATGTATTCTTAACAATTTTTTTAATCGAATATAATCCAATATAATCGAATCTCATCTAATCCGCAGATGTCTTCTTTTGGATCTCACATTCGCCGCACTGTTCAGCGGAACAACGCTGACAAACGCATCGCCTCTCTCATGGCCAAGGAAATGGCCAAGGTGATCCCTCAAATCGTCAGCGAGATTCATGCCGTCAGCAGCAACTCTTCAGATGACTCCAAGGCTGACGCACCGAAAACTCCTTTCTGCTTTAAGCAGTTCAAAGTCTGTGGTCCTATTTCCTTTACTGGTGAAGATGGACCTAGCAAGATGTTTCAATGGTTTGACTCAATCGAAGTTACCTTTCGACAAAGTGGATGTCCCGAGAACCTTCACACTGTTAACGCCACTGGTGTATTTCAGTCAAGGGTACTTGACTGGTGGACCGCCGAGCGCAACAAGCGCGGAAATGATGCAGCCTATGGTCTCGCATGGGAGGAGCTAAAGGAGCTCATGATGAAGGAATTTTGCCCTCCTCACGAAGTCCAGAAGCTGGAAAACGAATTCTGGAACATCAAGCAAGTTGGAGGTGATAACGCTGGTCTCACCGCCCGATTCAAGCAGTTGAGCATCATTTGTCAAAGTCAAGTGGACACTCCTGAGAAAGCTATCAAGAAGTATATTCGTTCTCTCCCTGACTGTGCCGCTGACTTTGTTCAAGCAGCGAAACCAGTAATAATTGAGGAAACTTATCAGCTCGCAGCGGAAATCAATGACAAGCGAGTCTTGGCCGAAGTTTTCAAGACCTCGACCAAGAGTCTCAACCAAGCTACCGCAACACCAGGCTCTGGCGATGCATCATCTCAAGCCCCCAAGTCTAATCGTCAAGGTCGCAAGCGAAGGAACACCAGCAAGAACAACGCGGTAGTCACAGCACCGCTCAACACTCAGCCCTCTCAGATTGCTGCTCCAAACGCACCACCTGCTAAGTGTGCGTACACTTGGAATCACCCACTGTGCCCTACTTGCATTTATTATCATCCAGTTGAGGCAAACTGTCGTTTCTGTGTCAACTGCAACATCTATGGGCACTTTACAACTAATTATTGCACATGCCCTCATCAACAAGATCCTTAAGCCATTGCAGCTCCACCTCGCACTCCTCAGGTTAACCCAGCACTCCAAGCACCAGCTGTTCACGCACGTGCTTGCTACACTTGTGGTGACCCAAACCACTTCGCCAATGTCTGCCCGCAGCGTGTTGTGAAATAAGAGCCGCAGCAGCAACCACCACCACAGCAGCAACCACAACAACAATAACAACAACAACAGCAGCAACAACAACAACCACAACCGCAAGTTGCCCGCGGAAGAACTTTCAACATCAACCTCCGCCAGGCTCAGAATGACAACAATGTTATCAACGGTACATTTCTTATTAATGGTATTTATGCTTCATGCTTATTTGATACTGGAGCCGATAACCGTTTTGTATTGCTTGAATTCGAAAAGCTTTTAAAATGTGAATACTCCCAAAGACCTTCGACGTAGAAGTTGCCACCGGAAGAACCGTTACCGTTAACTCTGTTCTACGTGATTGTACTCTTGAACTCAACAGTCACGTTTTCCTGATCAACCTCATACCTATGCAACTAGAAAGTAGGCATTGACTTTCTTCGTGAGAATCATGCCGAAGTTGTTTGTTTCGATAAAGTGATTTGTTTCTCTCTTCCAAACGGTGATCAACTACATGTTTATGGCGAAGGACCCTCTAAAGAGTTGAAGCTTATGTCGTGTATCCAAGCGAGTAAGTACTTACGCAAGGAGTACACCGATTTCCTAGCTCATATTGTAGTACCAGTGAACGAAAAGAAGACAGTGAAAGACGTCCCAATTGTTTGCGACTTTCCCAACGTTTTTCCCGACGATTTACCTGGTTTACCCCCTACTTGTGACATTGACTTTCGTATTGATCTTATCCCTGGTGCAACTCCTGTTGCAAAAGCTCCATATCGCCTTGCACCATCCGAAATGCGCGAGCTATCTAGCCAACTTCAAGAATTGCTTGATAAAGGCTTTGTACGCCTGAGTACATCACCCTAGGGCGCACCTGTTCTTTTTGTGAAAAATAAGGATGGATCGTTCCGAATGTGCATCGATTATCGGGACTTAACAAGCTTACTATCAAGAACCGCTACCCGCTACCCCGAATCGATGATGTATTTGACCAACTTTAAGGTGCTACGTGTTTCTCGAAGATTGATTTACGTTCATGCTATCACCAGTTGCGTATACAAGAGCAAGACATCCCAAAAACCGCTTTTCATACTCGTTATGGCCATTATGAATTCGTGGTCATGCCTTTTGGTCTCACAAATGCACCTGCGGTCTTCATGGACTTGATGAACCGTGTGTGCAAACCCTTTTTGGATCGTTTCGTCATTGTGTTTATCGATGATATCCTTATCTACTCGAAGTCAAGAGCTGAAAACGCGCGGCATCTTTGTTTAGTTCTCGAACTTCTTCAAGGAAATCGCCTCTACGCCAAGTTTTCTAAGTGTGAATTTTGGCTCGAGGAAGTCCAATTTCTCGGTCACATCGTTAACAGTCAAGGAATTCACGTCGATCCCGCGAAGATTGAAGCTGTAAAGAGTTGGATTATGCCGAAGACTCCATCCGAAATCCGTTCATTTCTCGGATTGGCGGGTTATTATCGTCGATTCATCACCGACTTTTCTAATCGCCGTGCCTCTTACCGCCCTAACTCATAAGGACAAACCTTTTATTTGGGGCTCTGACCAAGAGGACGCCTTTCAAACTCTCAAGCGTATGCTTTGCAATGCTCCTGTTCTCGCACTTCCCGACGGAAACGACGATTTCGTTGTTTATTGTGATGCCTCTAACCTAGGTCTTGCTTGTGTTCTTATGCAACGAGACAAGGTTATCGCGTATGCTTCTTGACAACTCAAGGTCCACGAGAAAAACTACACTACCCATGATCTCGAGCTCGGTGCAGTTGTTTTTGCGTTAAAGATATGGCGACAGTACCTTTATTACCAAGTGTACGGTCTTCACCGACCATAAGAGGTTACAACATATCTTGAACCAGAAAGAACTGAACATGCGCCAACGCAGATGGGTTGAACTTCTTAACGACTATGATTGCGAGATACGCTACCATCCTGGCAAGGCAAACGTCGTAGCTGATGCTCTCAGTCGACGAAGCTATGTGTCTAATATTCATAACGTTCAAGCCCAGAATGACCTTGAAGCCCTAATTCGCGATGCGCAGCACGCATGCTTCATTGAGAATACCTTGAAAGAGGAAATGAAGTGTGGTGCTGAAACTCAGCTAGTGACTAAGTCGAATGACATCTATCACTATCTTGACCATATTTGGATTCCTAGTCGCAATAACCTCCAGGAGATATTGATGATTGAAGCTCACAAATCTCGATATTCCATTCACCCCGGTGCCAACAAGATGTACCAGGACCTTCGTTCTAGGTATTGGTGGCCGGGCATGAAAAAGGATATCGCTCTGTATGTCTCAAAATGCCTAACTTGCTCGAAAGTTAAGGCCGAACATCAACGACCCTCTGGCTTACTTGAACAACCCGAAATCCCAATGTGGAAATGGGAAAGCATAGCCATGGATTTTATTACAAAACTCCCCCGAACGCCTTCTGGTCACGATAGCATTTGGGTTATCGTCGATCGTCTTACGAAATCTGCTCATTTCATTCCGATACGAGAAGACTTTAAGGTTGAACGATTAGTACGAATCTATACCGACGAAGTCATCTGTCGACACGGGACGCGTCGTGACATCATCTCAGACCGCGATGGTCATTTTACCTCACGTCTCTAGGAGACATTCCAATTCACTCTCGGTACGACTCTCAATCTCAGTACCGCATTCCATCCCCAGACCGACGGTCAGACTGAGCGCACGATCCGCACCCTCGAAGACATGCTTCGTTCGTGCGTTATAGATTTTGGTGGTAATTGGGATTCGCATTTACCTTTAGTAGAATTCTCATACAATAACAGTTATCACGCTAGTATTCAAATGGCACCCTTTGAGGCACTATATGGTAGAAAATGTCGATCGCCTATTGTTTGGCACGAGATCGGAGAAACACAGATCACCGATCCTGATTTAATCCAAGAAACGACAGACAAGATTCTCCAAATACGAGACAATCTCCTGAAAGCTCGGAGTCGTCAAAAGAGCTATGCCGATAAATGCCGCAAGCCCCTAGAGTTCGAAGTTGGAGATCACGTCCTCTTAAAGGTTTCACCTTGGAAAGGGGTGATCCGATTCGGCAAGAAAGGGAAACTAGCACCACGTTACGTGGGTCCCTTTAAGATTCTGGAAAGAATTGGTAAGATGGCCTACCGACTTGAATTTCCGGTTAAACTCAGCAATGTATACCTGACTTTCCACATCTCAAACCTCAAGAAGTGTCTAGCTGAAGAAAATCTTCATGTACCTCTTGAAGACTTGCAAATAAACGAGACTATGCACTTTGTGGAAAAGCCAGTAGAAACCATGGATCGAGAAACCAAGAAACTTTGACGTAGTCGCATTCCCATAGTCAAGGTTAGATGGGAAGGCAAACGCGGCGCCGAGTTCACTTGGGAACTCGAAGGTGATATGAAAGCTAAATATCCGCAACTCTTTGTTACGTCTACTACTTAATTTCGGGACGAAATTCCCTAAAGTATGGGAGACTGTAACAACCCGACTCTTTGGTTGTTCCTATTTCATCGTCATTTCACTTGTGTACTCCAAGATTCGATGACTATTAAGGGTTAACATCATTTTAAACGCATTATTATCGCTTATTTATTGTAGTTAAACGCTTATTACTTAAACGCTCATCTCAACGCTAACTCAAAAGCAAACTCAAAACACAGATTTATTTATATTATTTGTTTTATTTATGTGCTTAAATGTTAGATGTGTTATGTGTATTGATTACTTGCTTAAAACGCTCAAACGTTAACTCGCTCAAAACGCTCCAGCGAGATAAATCGAGTCGCTAAAACGTAACACCACGCAACACTTCAAGGAAGTCTAGAAACCGCTAAATAAATCTGAGTTGTCGGAATAGACTTGTTTTTGAGACTTATTATCTGTAATGATTGTTTTTGCTTTATCTGTTAGTAGTATGGGATATTAACGTTAAAGATATTGTCATTTAATAGTTGTTGTGGATTCTCTTGAACAATCTGTTTCGCTCAGTGCCACGCCCCGATGATTCCACCATCGGTTGAGGTGTGACAACATAGCACTCAATAAGAGGTTGTTGAAAACGATCAAGTGGTTGATCAATACACACAAAACGTTCGCAGATCTGGTAGAATTAGTAGTCCACCTGAAAGATATGGATTTTTCATGGATGGATGCTATGTGGTAGATTCGGACGAACCAACCACATACCATGATGCAATGTCAAAATCCAATTCTGACAAATGGCTTGAAGCCATGAACGTAGAGATGCAATCCATGTATGACAACCAAGTATGGGAATTGGTTGTACCACCTCTTAACTCCAAAGTAGTTGGAAGTAAGGGGGTTTTCAAGAAGAAAACCGACATGCATGGTAACTTGGATACTTATAAAACGAGACTTGTAGCAAAAAGGTTTCACTCAAACTTAAGGGGTTGATTATGATGAGACCTTCTCACCCGTGGCGATGCTAAAGTCAATTAGGATATTATTTGCCAGAGCTGCACATTATTATGAGATTTGGCAAATGGATGTCAAAATGGCTTTCCTCAATGGATATCTTGATGAAGATGTCTATATGGTTCAGCCTGAAGGTTTTGTCGATCAAAAACATCCTAACAAAGTATGCAAGTTAAAGAAATCAATCTATGGATTGAAACAAGCATCTAGAAGTTGGAATCGTCATTTTGATGAAGAAATTAAGAGTTTTGGATTCATCAATGTCACACCCCGACCGCGTAAAACAACAAAGCGCGGCGGAAACATCGGGGCGTGTTGCAACAGAATCATTGTTTCATAACCATGGATACAAAAAGTGTTTTGTTTTATTGAATATTGAATGTTTACATCGTCTGGAAATCTAAATACACAATTTAAACATAGTCTATCATTGTTATTGAGTCACTAAAGCCTCGTCAAGTCCTATGTGAGCATGCATCCTATCAATCGATATCAATCAACAATACCTGAAACATATGTGAAAACGAGGTCAGCAAAGAAATGCTGGCGAGTACATAGGTTTTGTAGGAGTGTCGAAATCATGGCTAGTTTAGATGTTGCAATACTTTATTAAAAGCCTTGTTTTGAAAAGAGTATAATATTGCAACTTAATTAACCAACTCAAATCAAGCGGGTTATAGTTTATAAAACCTCGTAGCCATGACTCTTAACCCAAAAACATTTGTTTTAGTAAAGCAAATTGTGAAACATTTCGTAATAAATCGTTAATAAAATTTGTTAATAAATCTCGTTAAAAACTCGTATAGTTTATATCATATCGAAAAACTCGTTTGTGTGACATTATTTGAAAATCGTTTACCTAAGTGAACTAAATAACGCCACGGTATGTAATGCGATGAAAACACTTATATATAGGAAGTACCAGCGGCGTATCCACCATGCTTTCATCACATTACGCCGTCCCGTTATCTAAACACTTAACCAAAAACCAATCGTATATCGCTTTGAAACCAATCGTTTATCCAATCGTTAAAACATCGTGTGAAAACCAATCGTTTACCCAATCGTTAAAATATCGTGTGAAAACCAATCGTTTACCCAATCGTTAAAACATCGTGTGAAAACCAATCCTTTACCCAATCGTTAAAACATCGTGTGAAAACCAATCGTTTACCCAATCGTTAAAACATCGTGTGAAAACCAATCGTTTACCCAAATCGTTTAATTCGTTTTAGGTCGTGAAACTACTTATATGGTCGTCTCGCTAATAACATTCAAACCTTCATGACTCGCGTTAATAAACCCTTACCAAAGGATAGATTAACAATTCGCATTAATAAACCCTTACCAAAGGATAGATTAACAACTCGCATTAATAAACCCTTACCAAAGGATAGATTAACAACTCGCATTAATAAACCCTTACCAAAGGGTAAATTAACTATTTACAGATTCAGTCGCTACCCACCACCCCCACACATAACTACGGGTGCAGTAAGATAACGAGATTTGTCAGATCCTATGGTACCATAACCTAATACTGGTCGGCTTGATCATTGCTAATGAATGTCATTTGTTATGTAAATACAACCTACAAGTTTGTTCACTTTATTGAAATTGTTATTAGTTTTGTATAAATCGTCTTAATCGTTTTTGAAACCATTTGTTATAACATCGAAAACATTTAGCACATATGAGTCACCCCAAAACAATTGAAAGCAGTAAAATAGGGGAATAATGTACTCGCCTGAGAATGCTTAGAGTTCTTGAACAACAACCAAGCAAAGCTAGAGGGAGCACGGAATCAATCGGTACCTACTATAGGTAACTACGTTAATAACCCGGACCTAAATCGGAGGATCGGATAAGATGAGGGTTCGTAAACCAAACGAGTATAGAGACTCGTGTCATATGGTTTAACAAAGCCTACATACTAAATGAAACCTAACATAATTGCTTTCGACCCATCGCGACCCATTAAGGTAGCTTATGCCACTTTAACGCGTCGTGCGCGCAAAAGCGCACTCGAGATGTCTAACTAGCCCTATGACAAGTGTTACATGCCTAAACATGTTACATAATCAGTTATGTGACAAAAGTTTAGGTTACATATGCTTAATTACCAATTATACATGAAAAGGGTATTCTGGTAATTTACCTAAGGCATATAAACTACCTATCATACAATTACTTAAACGATGTGACCATAAGGTATAACCTCGGAAGGTTATTCCCTACCTACTATGTTCACCTAATATGTTTGGTCGGATCCTAATGATCGATCAAATGGGTCGGGTTCAAAGGTATAAGCGATTTATCAGATTGCTTACCCTTACGACCCTAGACAACGTGGTAATCAGTAGGCATAGTCCCAAGGGACTATAATCATCGTGATTACAATCACGTTGCGAAGTTCAAACGAACTTCGCATTGACCATAACTGGTCAATGCAGAAAGTCAAACAAAGTTTGACTTTCAGACTTGAAAAGCAATAAAAGAACGAAGGAATACTTACGAAGGGTCCCCGAATGCTAATCTCGATCCAAGAATCTCAGGTATGAAACAATGGTTTCAACTTAGAGTTTCTAAGATAAAAATTCTTGTGAGGAATGAATGAAACATAAGGTGGGTATTTATAGTTTTTCCCGAACCGTTAGGATTGTTTCTTGGAAAAGGGGAAATGATCTCGCCCGAACACTTGTCGGAAAGTTGTGGTGGCTCATTGGCACTCACCATAGGGTCTTGACAAGTGTACTTGCCCTTTGGGGTGTTGAAAAGTTGTTTGGAATTGCAAAACACTGAATCTGGTCACTAAACTGATGTTTCTGCCCAGGTTAGGCAGTTGCGTAGTGCGACTGGTAAGGGCTTATGCAGTGGCGCTACGCCACTGCCTACCAGTTTCAGCAAACTTTCAAAATTGGCAGAAATGGTCCCTGCAGCCCGTTTAAGCGATTTTCGATGCGTTTGAACCCCTTTAACCTCATTTCAAGGCTCTAAAATGAAGTTAAAGTATAGGGAACTCAAAACATGCTCAAAAATATCTAGGATGTCGGTTCGTTCGGCCGTACGAACGCGATGTTCGCTTAATTACGACGGAATGCGCAAAAGCGCGAAAAACGATCCAAAATGCGTGGCGAATGGATTTTTCTTATGGCGAACACTAAAATATAATATAGTCATGCTTACATAAATTTTTGGATGTACAGATGTATTCAGAACGTAAGTTACGCGCGAAAGTGCAAACTTGTGCACTTTTTGACGCTTTTAGTCCCTGAATGACCCAAAAGTTTATTTTAGCACACCGAACCCCTCAAAGCCTATTTATAAGCTACGTGAAGGATATTTATGGTATGTTTAACTTATGGTCATCTTCCAGAATGTTTGTTACAGTTCAAATTGGCATACTTTCGCAGTTTGTCAAGTTTAGTCCCTGTAGACGAATTAACTTGTTTTGGCCATACCAAAGCCTTCAAAACTTATTTCTAAGTTATGTAAAGGTTATTTAAGGTATGTTAAGCCAATGTCACTATTCCGGAGTGTTCGTTGCATTAAACTGGTTATATTTACGCATTAGTGCGCGTATAACCTTCCAGAAAGCGATTTAGAGTTTGAAATCGAACAAGAATCGATATGTGCAAATGATACACATATTTATACAAATCCCAAGTATGAAATACAATATTTCATTGGTTTGGTATTTTTTTGATGGCCGTGGAGGCACAGATGTCACAGTCTCCCCTACTTCAGGAAATTTCGTCCCGAAATTTAATTAGAGGAAACTTGTGAGAGCTCGAAACATGCAGTCGAAAAGATAAGACAACACTGGTTAAGGTTCTGAACTTCTAGTAATCTTAATAACATTATGCTTGCAATGTAAGAGGGATACTTATATACAAGTATATGAAGCGTCATTGGTGCGTCCACCGTACCTCCATTACATTGTTCATGTTCCGTTATTGTTGTCACTATCGGTTCTTACACATGATAAATCTTACTGTGGTTTCTGCGCACTGAATTTCATAATTATGTATGCATCCATAATTACGTACTTCCTTGCATAGTCCACACAGTGCGTTTGATAATGTGTAGGGGAAAACCTAATGAATGATCCTGTGATGAGTGTGACTGGACCTCCATAGGGTCCTTTCAGCTGTATCATCACATGACATTCTTAACCAGATCTTGAATCAATCTTTAACTAGACCTCTCAAGGGTCTCTCTTCGAATCAAGGAATGGTACTATATAACCCAAGGGTCTTAACTACCAAGTAGAAGCCCATAAGGATTTAAGGTAGTACCTTTTGAATATCCTACTATGAATCCCTCATATGAAGATATGAAAGATTCAATGAGGATTTGAAAATCGGATCACACAAAAACATAGAGGAGAACATATAAACACATATCACATAATCGCATAATCGCATACTCGCATAATCGTTTAATCGTATAATCGTATAATCATTTAATTTGTTATCTTTGGACACGGGTATTTAAAGCATACTAGGAATCCAATCCGTGGATTTCATTTGGCACTTTAAATATTTTCAAGAATCTAACTATGAAGATAGGAAGATCTTAAAAGGAATTCGGTTTGTCCTAATTGAGTTGTAATGTACATATTAAGGTGTACAAGGAATCCAATCAGGGCTACGATGTCAACGAAGGTGTTGATCGTGGTCGGCTCGGGACATGAATAGATCAAGATGTCATCAATAACAACAATGACGAACTGATCCAAATAAGGCTTGCAGACTCTATTTATTAAGTCTATGAAGATGGCTGGAGCATTTGTCAACCCAAAAGGCATGACTGTAAACTCGTAATAGCCATTCTTCGTGCAGAAAGCCATTTTGGGAATATCATCTTCGAGAATACGAAGTTGATGATACCCAGAACGCAAATCGATCCTGGAACAGCATGAAGTACCCTGCAGATGATCGGAGAGATCATTGATTTAAGGTAGGGGATATCGATTCTTGATGGTAAGCTTACTAGGCTTACGTTAATCGATATACATTCGAAAAGATCCATCTTTCTTTTCACAAAGAGTACAGGAGTTTCTCCAAGGTGAAAAGTTCGGACGGATGAATCCTTTATCAGACAACTCTTGAAGCTGTTTTGATAATTCTTGCATCTCGAACGGTGCAAGACGATAAGATGCTTTAGATTTAAAAGAAACAAGCGTTTGAGGTTCTTAGGGAGATCACACGTGATCATAAAATGACAGAACCACACGAGTAGTTTGTCTTTGTGTTGACATCATAAGGTTGGATCAAACATTCATACAATTGCATTAGTAAAAATAAAAACCACAATTTTTATTTATATAACAACCGCATTGTCTTTAAATGTTACAAGATAACAACCAGAGGAATCATAAAATACTAAAAGTTCACTCCTTCATCATCGATTGCCTCATTGATGTTAAACACTCGACCACATGCTGGATTTACATTGACGTTGACGTTCGCATTCGGGTTTGCGTTAGCATTTGCATTCCCCAGTCTCGGACAGTTGTGGCGGAAGTGACCAATCTCTCCGCAGTTGAAACATGAACCCAGTGGGAATCTCGCAGCATTCCCTTGAACCGGAGCTTGAACCTGAGCAGCCTGATTTTGTCCCAGACGACAAACATTGGCCAAATGCCCAAGTCTACCACACGTTGTGCATTTCTTGCAATCTTGTTGTGCAACGTGATGACCATTGCAACGGGCACAATGTGGTGTGGTACCAGCATATGCCTTCTTTGCAGGTGGCTGAGCCGGTGGGTTCTGCAGGTTCTGAGCAATCTGTGCTGTAACCGCAAAATTTTGGGCACCCTTCCGCTTATTTGATTTCTTCGACGTCTCACCTTCCTTACCCTTCCCTTCATCCTTCTTCTTGTCCCTTCCAGAATTAGTCGCCTTCTTTTTATCACCCTTGCGGGTGAGTTTACCCTTCCTGACTTAAGACTCAGTCAGGGTAGCAGACAACTCGATTGCTTGACGAAGGGTAGTAGGATTAACACCGATCAAAATATCTAGAATAGAATCGGGTAAACCATCGATGTATCTCTCGATCGCTTTCTCCGGAGGGGTAACCATGGTGGGACACAATAGGCTGAGTTCTTCAAAACGATCCGTGTACGCACGGTGTTCAGCCTCATCTTGCTTTAAGTCGTCAAACTCTCGTTCCAAAACTCGAATCTCGTGACGGGGACAAAACTCCTTCATCATGAGAGCCCGAAGCTCTGCCCATGTTTGTGCCAACGCCACTTCGGCACCCCTATCGCGCATAACACCATTCCACCAAGTAAGCGCTCGCTTTTCAAACACACTCGAAGCAAATTCCACCTTACGCGCATCCTGACACTGCACATGTCTGAATGTGCTCTCGATACTCTCAAACCACTGTAGGAGCGCAGTTGCTCCTTGCGATCCAGAAAACTTAAGCGGCTTCGCAGAATTGAAATCCTTGAATTTACACTGTGCATTATTGTTGTTGTTGTTGCCATTGTTATATATCTCGTGGACTTGGGTTACAACCCCGAGAAGCACAGCAGCTACTTGCTGAGAGATCAGGGCTGCGAGTTCTTCAATAGTAAAAGTTCGAGTATCGATCCGAGCATCGCGTCGAGGAGGCATTCTAAAAGAGGAACATGAAAAGAAACGAGTGAGAGAATTAGACGAAAAGAATGAGATGGAACAAATCTGATGAAAGCAAGGATAGTGGTCATTTGTTTGTTACTACAAAGCAACAACCGACACACAGTGACTAATCAAAGTAAATGGGTCAAAAATAATGTATCGCGAAGACATGCTCGCCTATAAGTGAACACTCATCCCAAGAATTCCCAGGTAAGCACAACTGGTCTCGCGTCTGATGAGATGTATACGAAGTGCTTGCCTAGACAGAAAACCCAGAATACAGGCATTCACCCTTCCAGTTTGCACGTGTTCACATTATTTAAAACCTAAAACCTTGACGAGATTTTGAAAACTCACAGGGGTTCAAAACCATATAACAGAGGGTTCAAAACCTTGTAATCAATCATCCTAGAACAGATGATTAGTTTTCAAAGCGGTTTTGAAATTTATGTTCTTGTTGTGGTCGTCGCCTAAGGATAGGTGACGGTATTGTTTTATGACTAAACGCAAGTAAACTCGCGTTAGGGTCCTAAGAAGGTTATAGACTAGGTCAAAGCATTACTAATAACCTAATTCCCTATAACCATTGGCTCTGATACCAACTTTTCTGTCACACCCCGACCGTGTAAAACAACAAAGCGCGGCAGAAACATCGGGGCGTGTTGCAACAGAATCATTGTTTCATAACCATGGATACAAAAAGTGTTTTGTTTTATTGAATATTGAATGTTTACATCGTCTGGAAATCTAAATACACAATTTAAACATAGTCTATCATTGTTATTGAGTCACTAAAGCCTCGTCCAGTCCTATGTGAGCATGCATCCTATCAATCGATATCAATCAACAATACCTGAAACATACGTGAAAACGAGGTCAGTAAAGAAATGCTGGCGAGTACATAGGTTTTGTAGGAGTGTCGAAATCATGGCTAGTTTAGATGTTGCAATACTTTATTAAAAGCCTTGTTTTGAAAAGAGTATAATATTGCAACTTAATTAACCAACTCAAATCAAGCGGGTTATAGTTTATAAAACCTCGTAGCCATGACTCTTAACCCAAAAACATTTGTTTTAGTAAAGCAAATTGTGAAACATTTCGTAATAAATCGTTAATAAAATTTGTTAATAAATCTCGTTAAAAACTCGTATAGTTTATATCATATCGAAAAACTCGTTTGTGTGACATTGTTTGAAAATCGTTTACCTAAGTGAACTAAATAACGCCACGGTATGTAATGCGATGAAAACACTTATATATAGGAAGTACCAGCGGCGTATCCACCATGCTTTCATCACATTACGCCGTCCCGTTATCTAAACACTTAACCAAAAACCAATCGTATATCGCTTTGAAACCAATCATTTATCCAATCGTTAAAACATCGTGTGAAAACCAATCGTTTACCCAATCGTTAAAACATCGTGTGAAAACCAATCGTTTACCCAATCGTTAAAACATCGTGTGAAAACCAATCGTTTACCCAATCGTTAAAACATCGTGTGAAAACCAATCGTTTACCCAAATCGTTTAATTCGTTTTAGGTCGTGAAACTACTTATATGGTCGTCTCGCTAATAACATTCAAACCTTCATGACTCGCGTTAATAAACCCTTACCAAAGGATAGATTAACAATTCGCATTAATAAACCCTTACCAAAGGATAGATTAACAACTCGCATTAATAAACCCTTACCAAAGGGTAAATTAACAATTTACAGATTCAGTCGCTACCCACCACCCCCACACATAACTACGGGTGCAGTAAGATAACGGGATTTGTCAGATCCTATGGTACCATAACCTAATACTGGTCGGCTTGATCATTGCTAATGAATGTCATTTGTTATGTAAATACAACCTACAAGTTTGTTCACTTTATTGAAATCGTTATTAGTTTTGTATAAATCGTCTTAATCGTTTTTGAAACCATTTGTTATAACATCGAAAACATTTAGCACATATGAGTCACCCCAAAACAATTGAAAGCAGTAAAATAGGGGAATAATGTACTCGCCTGAGAATGCTTAGAGTTCTTGAACAACAACCAAGCAAAGCTAGAGGGAGCACGGAATCAATCGGTACCTACTATAGGTAACTACGTTAATAACCCGGACCTAAATCGGAGGATCGGATAAGATGAGGGTTCGTAAACCAAACGAGTATAGAGACTCGTGTCATATGGTTTAACAAAGCCTACATACTAAATGGAACCTAACATAATTGCTTTCGACCCATCGCGATCCATTAAGGTAGCTTATGCCACTTTAACGCGTCGTGCGCGCAAAAGCGCACTCGAGATGTCTAACTATCCCTATGACAAGTGTTACATGCCTAAACATGTTACATAATCAGTTATGTGACAAAAGTTTAGGTTACATATGCTTAATTACCAATTATACATGAAAAGGGTATTCTGGTAATTTACCTAAGGCATATAAACTACCTATCATACAACTACTTAAACGATGTGACCATAAGGTATAACCTCGGAAGGTTATTCCCTACCTACTATGGTCACCTAATATGTTTGGTCGGATCCTAATGATCGACCAAATGGGTCGGGTTCGAAGGTATAAGCGATTTATCAGATCGCTTACCCTTACGACCCTAGACAACGTGGTAATCAGTAGGCATAGTCCCAAGGGACTATGATCATCGTGATTACAATCACGTTGCGAAGTTCAAACGAACTTCGCATTGACCATAACTGGTCAATGCAGAAAGTCAAACAAAGTTTGACTTTCAGACTCGAAAAGCAATAAAAGAACGAAGGAATACTTACGAAGGGTCCCCGAATGCTAATCTCGATCCAAGAATCTCAGGTATGAAACAACGGTTTCAACTTAGAGTTTCTAAGATCAAAATTCTTGTGAGGAATGAATGAAACATAAGGTGGGTATTTATAGTTTTTCCCGAACCGTTAGGATCGTTTCTTGGAAAAGGGGAAATGATCTCGCCCGAACACTTGTCGGAAAGTTGTGGTGGCTCATTGGCACTCACCATAGGGTCTTGACAAGTGTACTTGCCCTTTGGGGTGTTGAAAAGTTGTTTGGAATTGCAAAACACTGAATCTGGTCACTAAACTGATGTTTCTGCCCAGGTTAGGCAGTCGCGTAGTGCGACTGGTAAGGGCTTATGCAGTGGCGCTACGCCACTGCCTACCAGTTTCAGCAAACTTTCAAAATTGGCAGAAATGGTCCCTGCAGCCCGTTTAAGCGATTTTTGATGCGTTTGAACCCCGTTAACCTCATTTCAAGGCTCTAAAATGAAGTTAAAGTATAGGGAACTCAAAAAATGCTCAAAAATATCTAGGATGTCGGTTCGTTTGGCCGTACGAACGCGATGTTCGCTTAATTACGACGGAATGCGCATAAGCGCGAAAAACGATCCAAAATGCGTGACGAATGGATTTTTCTTATGGCGAACACTAAAATATAATATAGTCATGCTTACATAAATTTTTGGATGTCCGGATGTATTCAGAACGTAAGTTACGCGCGAAAGTGCAAACTTGTGCACTTTTTGACGCTTTTAGTCCCTGAATGACCCAAAAGTTTATTTTAGCACACCGAACCCCTCAAAGCCTATTTATAAGCTACGTGAAGGATATTTATGGTATGTTTAACTTATGGTCATGTTCCAAAATGTTTGTTACAGTTCAAATTGGCATACTTTCGCAGTTTGTCAAGTTTAGTCCCTGTAGACGAATTAACTTGTTTTGGCCATACCAAAGCCTTCAAAACTTATTTCTAAGTTATGTAAAGGTTATTTAAGGTATGTTAAGCCAATGTCACTATTCCGGAGTGTTCGTTGCATTAAACTGGTTATATTTACGCATTAGTGCGCGTATAACCTTCCAGAAAGCGATTTAGAGTTTGAAATCGAACAAGAATCGATATGTGCAAATGATACACATATTTATACAAATCCCAAGTATGAAATACAATATTTCATTGGTTTGGTATTTGTTTGATGGCCGTGGAGGCACAGATGTCACAATCAAGAACGCCGATGAAGCTTGTGTGTATAAGAAAGCTAGTTGGAGCATCATCACTTTCTTAGTATTGTATGTCGATGACATTCTACTATTTGGAAATGACATTCCAACCATGGAAGGTGTAAAAACTTAGCTTGGAATTTGTTTTTCATTAAATATATTGGAGAAGTCGCCTATATTTTGGGAATAAAGATCTATAGGGATAGATCAAGGCGCTTGATAGGTTTAAACCAAAGTGCATACATTGACAAACTCTTGAAAAGGTTCAAGATGGAGAACTCTAAGAAAGGTTTGGTACCTATTCAAAAGGGGACAATATTGAATGCGTCTCAATGTCCAAGCTCAAAGGATGAGCAAGAAAGAATGAAAGGAATCCCATAAGCGTATGTTATAGGATCCATCATATATGCAATGATATGCACTAGACCGAATGTGTCATGTGCTTTAAGCATGACGAGTAGATACCAGCAAAATCCAGGTAACAGTCATTGGATGGCTGTTAAAAGCATATTGAAATACCTTAGAAGGACTAAGGATATGTTTCTAATATATGGATCTAGTGAAGAGGAACTCATTGTAAAGGGTTACACGGATGCGAGTTTCCAAATTGATCGAAATGATTCTCGATCACTATCGGGGTAGGTCTTCATTTTGAATGGAGCAGATGTCTCTTGGAAGAGTTCGAAGCAAGATGTGGTAGCATTGTCCACTACAGAATCAAAATACATCACCGCTTCATTGGCAGCACAAGAAGCTGCATTGTTAAAGAAATTCATTGCTGACCTAGGGGTGGTCCCTACCATTCAAGACCCCCTAGAGATCTTTTGTGATAACGAAGGTGCGATTGCTCAAATCAAGTAACCTCGTGCACATCAAAAGACTAGCCACATTGAGCGGAGATTCAACTACATAAGGGATGAAGTTGAAAAGGGAAAGATATGTATTCGTAAAGTTCACACCGATCAAAACATTGCGGATTCGCTCACGAAGCTCCTTGAACGGGCAAAGCATGAGGGACATACTTGTGTCTTAGGAATTTGATATTCTAGTGACTGGATTTGATCTATTTTGTATTTGGATAATGGAACAATTGTTATTTTAACTCTTTTACATGGTACTTTGAGTTATGTTCCATTTTTAGCTTGTTTAAATCCATGAATAAGTTAATTATTCTAAATGTCCGTAGTCAATCATACTTGTGGGAACAAATATGAATGTAAGACTATTGTGAACTTGGATTGGTGGATATTCATTAGGTATGAATATAGAGCAAAGTGTTGCTGCCAAAGTTCATAGATATTTGTGGGATACAAATATTGGACTGACCCACTCTCAAATGTTACTGCATGGAATATTTTGTGATTGATTATACGTAAATTTGAGTAAAGACGAATATCATAGTATCCTCTGACCTGATATACATATTGGGTCATGATATTCACCAAATATTATACCTCGACCTAGTTCTTCATTGTCCGTAACATGACAGTACATAAGGCTAAGCTCAGGTGTGGTACAAGGTGATTGTGAGAGACGTATGTAGTCAAGAAGGGATTTGTTCCTCTTATTCGTTGAGAGTAAGATGTCTAAGGCCTGCTAAAGTTAAATCAACAGAGAATGATCACACTATGTCTCTGGATCTAACATGACATCTGTAACAAAAGGATAAATGATCGATTCACCTAAATCATGTTCAAGTAAGGGACTTAAAGGGGATGATGTTATTGAATGGCACTTCGTCATACGTATTAGGGGTAGTAAACCGTTGTTATGCGGTATTTGCTACTTGCATCAATCCTCTATGTATCTTGTGCAAGTAGGAGATTGTTGGAATCGGTATGCCCAAGACACATATTAAATTGATGTTGCTAGTACGTTTTGATCCAAGTCGGGTCATATCCAATAACAAGCTAGACAAACACCTATAATATTTATTTATGATATGATCAAACAAATAAATATTAACACTTAGAATATTTAGAAATTGGTTTTCTAAATAATTGCACTTGAGAAACTAATAAATTATATGGATAATTTATTTTGAGAGAATATTTTATCTTGTTATTTAATGGGTTAAATAACATTATAAAAGGTTGTGAAATGTTGCATAAGTCTTGTGACATGATATGTTATATTTTATAAAAGTTATAAAATAAAATACAAGACATAAAATCTAAAGGAAAAATTTTTCATTGGGTGAAAAGAGAGGCCATATGGCCGGCCCTATGGGGCTTCCCAAGGTGGGCTTCCACCACTTAGATTGCATGCAACATTCCTTGCAAGATTACATATGATTTGCATATTCTCTCACACTTTAACACACACTTAATTTCAAGTGCAAGAACTCTCTAACTCTCTCTCTAATTTTCGGAAATTAAGAGGTTCCAAGAGGAGTTTTATGAGTGAAAATCCTAGCAACATAAGGTGTTTGTCGGAGGCTTGGGGTTTGCAAGCTTGAGGTCTTCACCTTTTGTAACACCTCGCAAAATCGTGTCCAATAATGTGAAGACACGTGTCATAAACCCTAAACGTGTAATAAGTTGACTTTGATGGACTAAAGTTGACAAACAGTGAAAAGATGTATGCAGAGGGATTAAAAGTGTCAACATGCTAAACTTATGCCTCTGAGTGACCTTTTAACAAACCCGGGGCTTCGTAATGTTCAATCATGATCTCGAGTATGCTTGATATTGATCATAAAAAGTTTTGGTATCGTTACACGATAAAATGTGCAAGATTTCAAAAAGAAGGGTTAAAAGCGTCAACGAGAGAAACTAGTACTTTCAGGTGGTCTACCTATAAACCGGGAGCCTTAGAATACTTATTCACACTCCCATGTATGACCATTATTGGCTAAAGTTGGTTTTTGGTAAGTTACATGATAATAATAGAGGTTATACAAGCCAAGGGGCCAGTTGTGTAAAGTTTTATAATTTTTCTCGCTGATCAGTACGTATACGGACCGTATGGGGTCCCTGCTTACGGTCCGTAAAGACTGGTACTGGGTGAATTTTTGCTTGTTCTTGTGAGTTCAGGATTGGATCGTAAACGATCACTAGATCTGCGATGAATTCGATTTAACGTGCGGAACCGTTAAATCGAACCGTAATCGTGTGAGAAAACGTAATTAAACAACGTTTTATTACGTATCAACGACAACCGGACAGAGTTTTGACTCAATCTCTACAAAGAACACTCAAGATCTAATAAACATGACGTAATCGGAGGCGTTCTTGATGTAGATGATGAACTTGAAGAACTTGTGTTCATACGAAATGAGTTTTCTCTGATATGTGTGCTTTCTGATTAGAGCTCCGTGTGAAATGTGTTTTGATATTTATAGTTAAATGCATTTCGTATGAATGTGTCTCTCCCAATTCGTGTGAATTGAATCGTCCGAACTCCATTTTGTGCGAAGTCAAATTCCATTTCGTGCGAAGTCAAATTCCATGCATGCATGTCAGTTCGTGCGAAGTCAAATGTGATGATGTAAGATTGTGATGTTATCAAACAAATGTGATGACATCATTCCTGATCAAGCCCACTCTCACTGTTTCGTGTCATACCGAATTCTTTCGTATCCTAACACTACCTAATGAGACCTAGCGAAACCTCTATTCGGTATTTTACAGACTCAAGACACTAGACTTTACATGTACAGTTAGATTTCTATCTACGGCCACACACATAGTGCACTAACAGTCTCCCCCTTGGACATAGCTAGAAATCTGTGATGTTTAGTCTTGAACTGCCTTGGATAACATCTTCAAGTGAAACCACAGTCTCCCCCTTGAATGATGCCCCGAATTTCTAAGATTTGACGTTTAATCTTGCTCCCCTTTCAATTTAGCTTCCTGTCAAATCTAATCTTTATTCAAACGTTCAGATTTGACTGGTGAGAGTTTTCTAAACATATAAATGTCTATTATCATATTTGACTTTTAAGCATGATAAAAATCAGTAACCCTCACATATGATCAAGTTCAAATTAATGACCTTGATTATCCAACTTATCGATTTTTTTTTTAAATTTTCATTTTGAAATTCAAGTTTCAAAATCATTTCTCATCACAAACAAACTCTCCCAACCCACTATCGTTCATCATGTTTAGCACTTGGAATTTTTGAAAATCAGCTTTTCAACATCAGTTGTCGAAAATAAGATGAAGTAAAATCTTTTTGATTTTTCAAAATTTTATGCTAAAACACATTCTTTTTGGATTTTTATTTTTAATGAAAAGCAATAAAGAAATATTTACAGACAATATTTTTGTGAGTTTATGTAAGATGATCATATCAGTTTATGAGATAAATCACTAACACCATTAAGCTTTAAACATTTTAAGTTCTAAACAATTCACTTAGATTGTCAGTATACTGATCCACTTAAATTTTCACACAAATTTCAATTGTTTCGAGATACGAGAATTAGTGTTTTAATGACTTAAACTTATTTGCGTGTCCCACCTCAAAATATACTCCCGTATCCAGACTTCTATATTCAGTCTTACAGGTGAGTGTACACTAATGATATCTGTAAACGGGTAAATGCGAGACCATGAGAGTTCAGGCTAGAACTTCCGTTCGATCAGAGAGATGATGGCTCGTCTTTCGGTGTGTCCCGTTTTGGGATCTTTCCTTCAACAGCACATGATTAGCATTTTTCAATGTTTTATCATTTTTTATGCTGAGGGTGGGCTTTAAAATTAAAGCAGTGCAGAGCATTATACGAGGACTAGGCTATTGCTTCCGCAAAATCAGAAGTCCAGGTATAATACCCCAGATATCATCACGCACAAAGACCTAGTATGTCAGAAATAGAAAGCCCTTCAAACAAGATTTCAGGGGTTACCTATATATCCGAGAGATGTTCCCCACGAGATAAGTAAGAATTTGAATTTAGGTTTATATCTCGAAAACAATCTACTGAATTTATAAAAACCTACTGGCACATCCTCAGTGAGATCGTTTATCACATTTGACTTTACAATTTTTTAGCGTGTTGTGATAGTCCACTGATGTACTATCATTTCCTCTTTTCACAACAAAACTCATTTTGAATTTTTCAATGTTTTTGGCTTTTTCAAATTTTCAAAATTTCTGAATTTTTTACTCCCCCTAAAATCAAAAATATGTTTCAATTTTTGATTTTCTGGGAAAATTTGAAAATAAAAACAGTAAACTGTACAAATAAAGTGACAAACTGATGTCAAATTGCTTCAATTTCGCCATTCTCTTGGCTTAAACAATCAGAACTCCCCCTGACAACAAACTATTTTCCCATTATGATTTCAAAACATTTAAGTTTGTTTTAATCAAAATGGTTCTTCTGGAAAATTAGTTTGTGGGGTTTCATCACATCGTTTTCTCATTACCACTTGTAAGATCACATTTCCTTTTCTTTCATCACTTGTAAAATCTAACACTTTAAGATTTTTCACAAAAACATTTTTCAAGAAAGATGTCGATTCATGCTCCACGATTACCAACTTGGGAGCTCCGGTAAGTCAGGATTTTCAGTTAAAGATATTCACCCAAGCCTGATAGTCCTTGGGTGATTCCGAGTCATCTTCACTCGGTTTTTGAACATATCTTTTTGATTCATAAAACTCTTTAACTCCCTTTACCTTCCCGTCGACCATCTTCTCAAAAATATGTAATGTTTTTCCATTAAAAGCTTTTTCTGCATCAAATTCTTTCTCATCAGAGAAGAATTGATCTGAAATCTCAAACATACCTTTTGATTTCAAGTTTCCGATTGACAATGGTGGAAAATTTTCATCATCCATTGTTAAAACGGAATTCTCATCACTTTTCACAACATGTGGCTCCTCTGACTTTGACGAGTCAGATTCATCGCCAGAACTAACATCTGAATTCTTGACAACCCATTTTTGTTTATCAAGTTTCGCTCTTCTTTTGTAAAAATGTTTCGAACTTTCACCAACCTCGAAAGTCGAATTTTTGAACACTTTGAATTTTTCTGCTGGTTGTTCTGTTTTATCAATACATTTTTCTTTTAACTTTGAGTTAGAAGAAACTCCCTGTTTTGTGTTGTTGGACTTTGAGCAATTCCAAGCAATATGCCCAACTTCTTGACATTTGAAACAGGTTCTTCTTTCAACTCTTCGTTCAGATTCTTTCAACATATTCTTTTTCCTTTCAGCGAGAAACTCCTTGTTTGACTGTCTCCAGAACGGTTTCTCCTTCTCCTCTTCAGAACTTGTTCCTGAAACAAATTTTGTTTTTACTTTATAAATTTTCTCATTTTTATAATTTTCTGGTGGAATAAAACCTAATCCTTTCTTTTTGAAATTACTGTTATGGTTTGGTTTCTTTCGATAACCATAACCAGAACTGTAACCCTTTTTCTTATTCAATCTTTGTTGAACTCTTGAAGTGTATTTTTTAGGTTTTTCAGTAAGATTTACATCTTTTATTTCAGAAATATTAATTTCTGTTAATTTGAAAACCTTTTTAATCTTTTCAATTTGAACACTTCTTATTGGAAATTCGTCATCAGAAAATAATTTGTCAGAATCATTCAAAGTATATGCCACTTTGAATGTCTCGTCATTCAAATTATTTTTAGATGTCAGAAATTCATTATTGTACACCCTTTTGACCGTTTTGAAATCAGAGGTATCACTTTCTTCATCCAACACTTGGTCTACAATTGTTTTCACAAGTTGTGACTCGTTGTCGGTGTCAGACGGAGAAAATGTAACATCTATGCTCTCTGGTAATTCATTCTCCTCTGTCCTCAATTTGAGGTTCAACGCTTCTTCCACCCCATCTGGATACTTCTGAGTGTAATGATTCCACATTGGGGGTGGAACATTGTTAAAAGCTGGTTTAGCATCAGGTAGTTGAGGAACAATTTGATCAATCACATAAGATGAAGCAATATAACTGATCAATTTCTTATCAACTCTTTCTTTTTCAATACGCATCAATTCAAGTTCCTTTTTCAAAGATGCGATTGTGTCCAGATGAATGTTAATCTCCATCTGCTTTTCCATGACAGTTTCTTTGAACAGCTTAGTAGCTTTATCATTTTCTATACTTTCCTTTTGAATCATTTTTATTGAACGTGATAAAGTGTCATAAGCTTCTTTTACATCATTAAGATCAAATTTTACGTTGTCAGTATATTTCTTTAATTCTTGAAACTGTTTGTCTTTTTCAAGACAATCCATGCAGGGTTTTAAACAGTTTTCGCATGGTGTTTCAGGAATTGGATCAATCTTTTCAAAAACCTTTTCATGTTTGTCAATTTTACTTCCTGTTTTACTAAACCCTTCGGACTCTAACTCAGACTTCTCTTCTGATTCGAACTCCACATCTTCTGATTCGGACTCAGACTTCATTTTTCTAATTTTTCGGAGTTCAAGTTCTTGAGCTTCAATCTTCTCGATGAACGTGCTCAAATTGAAGCCAACATATTCCAAGTTTTTCTTCCAAACCAACAAATATGTGCCCCACTCATCATGCGGTAAAGCATTTGCCAACTTGTCAACCCATTCATCATCTCTTTTGTTAATGTTCAAACGCTTCATCTCTACAACCAAATGACAATACCTTTCGATCAAATCTTTTGTTGACTCACCCTTGATACCCGTAAAATATCAAACTTCTTCTGTGCAATACTCGTTGGAGTCTGAGCAGGTATACCATTTTCAAAAAACGCGTTATAAAACTCATAATCTATGTTTTGATATCGAAAGTTTACAATAATGAACTTTCTAAACGAACTGAGTTACCAAACAATCTGAGTTTCGTGCTGACTGGAACAAACACACTTAAACGACCTGTATTTGATGCAAATTGAATCAAAATCAAACAACTTTCAAACGACTTGACTCACGCGAACTGGATTTCCTTCAAACGATCTGACTTAGTTCAAACGATCTGACCTGATACACCTCAAACAACCTGAATTACTATCAAACTATCTTGACCCTTTCAAATGACTTTGCACAACTTCAAACGAACTGGACCCTTACACAATCTCAAATGAACTGGAGTTTAAACTGGTGCGAACTGGTTTATATTACACACAACCTGATGACTTTCACACAACCTGTTCAAATTTCAAATCGTGCGACCTGATTACTTGTTTCAAACGACCTGCCACTTGATTGTAAGCACTATACGACAAAAACGAAGAACCAATTATTCAAGTCACATGCAAACTGCATTCATGAGCTGACAACACAATTCAATGATCACAGGACCCATCAACTTTTAACAAACACATGCAAAATTTAATGAGCCGACAATACAAAATGATACTTAAATCTATTGGGTTGAGTAAATGAATCACATGGGCCTGACAACAAACAAATGCAATTCGTGATTCTGATTGAAATTAAAAATTCTAGTGAAATCTAATTCACTTTACGTATGATTGGGCCGCACTTATAAGACTTGATCACATGCAATTCTTTAAACTCTTGAGCCGAGTAAATTTAATAGATCACATGCACAACTGACAAACTTTATTATTGGCCCAAAAATCACATGTTTACTTTAATGAGCCGACAACTCTGATATTAATCAACTTTTGAATGGACCGATTCAATATGTGGGCTGACAACAATTTATACTAAGTGAAACCCTATTGGACCGAGTATATTGACTTGAACGTATCTGGTCACATGCAGCCTTGATAATTTGGACTATTCAATTATTCAAAACACTTTGATTGGGCCGCAATTTTTTAACACATGGGTCGATGAATTTAATTCACATGCAAATGTATTGGGCTATGTAATCAATGACCGACAAGCTTAATTCACAACTCAATTTACTCTAATTGGACCTCATTTTGAATGTGGCCGACAACTCTTAAGTGTTAAAAGAATATGATTGGGCCGACGATGTGGACTCAGATAATTCTCATGGATCTCGACATATTAATCTATCGATTGCAATTAATGATTTTTGACAAACTTCAAACGACTTGCATCAGATATTCAATTCGTACGAAATGGAATCTTATTTCACACGAAATGGACCGCCTTCAAACGAACTGAGGTCACTTTCAAACGAAATGGATCTTTTATCCAATTCGTACGAAATGGTCAATATTCAAACGAAATGGATCTTTATTCAAACGAAATGGTATAACAGTTTCAAACGATATGGTATAACAGTTACAAACGATATGGATCTTTATTCAAACGAAATGGTCAATATTCAAACAAAATGGATCTTTTATCCAATTCGTACGAGATGGTATAACAGTTTCAAATGAAATGGATCTTTATTTACAAACGAAATGGATTTTTCATGCGAAATGGAGTCCATTTCGTACGAAATGGATGAATTTCATGCGAATTGGATGTTTTTCACACGAATGCGGACCAAAAAGCTTAGATTTCTCCCAAAAGGCTTTGAATTAAGATTTGAAACTTTGTAGGATTATAGATGTGACATATGTGCTTGTGTAATCATTATACAGACTCTGAATAATTCAATATTAATAAAACAATGTATTTTGATCCCAATGTTTGTCATTTACGTTTGATTTTATGCACATATTGATTTTTGATCGGTTTTGAACTCTATATCGCTTTCTGGGAAGTTATACGCGAACTGGTGCGTAAACGTAATCAGTTTAACACGACAAACACTCTGGAATAGCAACATAAGCTTAAAATACCTTAAATAACCTTTACATAAGTTAGAAATAAGTTTTGAAGGCTTTGGTATGGCAAAAACAAGTTTATTCGCTCTCAGGGACTATTTGCGTCAACTTGCAAAAGTCTGCCGTTTCGTAAGGCAACGTACAGTTTAGAACATGATCATAAGTTAAACATACCATATATAACCTAAACATAGCTTAGAAATAAGCTTTGATAGGTTCGGTGTGCGAAAACATGCTTATATGATCTTACAGGGGCTAAAAGTGTCAAAAACGGCGTAAGTTTGCATTTTCGCGCATATCTTACGTTCTGGCCACATCTGGACATCCAAAATTTTTGTACACACTAAAATATTTTTATTTTAGTGATCGGCATGCAAAAATACCACTTGTCGCTTAATTTGGTTCGTTTTCGCGTCCGTTTGAGTTTCGTCGTAATTTAACGAATAACGCGATCGTACGACCAAACGAGCCGACATCTGAAAGTTTTCCAAGCACATTTTGAGTCCTCTAAACTTTATTGACCTTGTAGAGCCTTGAAAATGGCTTAACGGGGGTCAAAAGGGTCTGAAATGAGCTTAAACCATGTGCAGGGACCAATTGTGCAATTCTGCCAAACTTGCCTACACGGGCCACGTAAGCCCAGTATGTAGCCTATGCGGGCCGCGTGAAAAGGCCCAGTGACATGAATTAATTTTCTGCATTCTGTTGCAACTTCAGGGGCTGTTATGGTAAATTCTTTGTGTGATGGGCAAGTTTAAGTGATCACCAAGGCCTCTAATCAGTCCCTAACACATGTAAGGCCATGATTTCTTGCTTGGAGGCTACACAAACATGTGGCATAATCTTGTGAGTTTGCAACAACTATAAATAGCCTACCATTTCACTTGTTGCAACTCACACTTGGTCTAAAATTCTCTAAGTTGGGGTTTTTAACTTCATACCTGAGAATTTATAAGATCACGTTCAAGCAAGGACCTTTTGTAAGCCTTCTTTCATTCTTTTATTGCTTTCTAGCTTAAAAAGTCAAACAATGTTTGACCAGTCAATGGTCAACACAAAGTTCGTTTGAACTTTGTAACGTGATTGTAATCACGATGGTGATATCCTTAGCGATTATACCTGCTGATTACCACGTTAACTAGGCGTAGTGACGAGTTAAAGTTTCGGTCAAAATGCGTTTTAGCATGCATTATGCCACGGAACTACTTTTAGGTATCAAAACACTTTGTTTTGATACCAAATCAGTTTTCTAAGTAGGTTAAACATGTTTTGACATGTTTAACTCGTCACTATTAGTTTAGTGCTTGTTTAGGGTCGTAAGTTAAGCGGTCTGGACAACCGCTTAGACTTTCGAACCCGACCCATTTGGTCGATCATTAGGATCCGATCAAGCTTGCTTAGTGATCATAGTTGCATAGGGGATAACCTCTGAGGTTATACCTTATGATCACGTAGGATTGCTTAGTCATTTGTTAGTTAGCTTATATGCCCATAGGAAATGACCAAAACGCCCTTTTGAAGCATAAATCCGTATTTTGCATATGTGATCAACTTTTTGACATATAATCTGATTTAGTAACATGTTTAGGCATAATTGGGCATGTAAGACTTGACATAGCACATAGTTAACCATCCGAACATAGTTTTAGGCAAACGACGCATTATAGTGGCTTATACTACCGTAATGGGTCGAAACGGGTCAAAAGCACATAGGTAGACTTTCAAATCAGAATGTAAGGTCTATTAAATCATACCATATGAGTTCAAAAACTCATTTGATTTATAAAACCTCATTCTATCCTATCTCCCGATTTAGGATCCGATTATTAACATAGTTACCTATATTAGGTGCCGGTTGATTCGTGATCCTTGAAGCCTTATTTGGTCTTATTCTCAAGACTATTAGGCAATCCCAAGTGAGTACATAGTTCCCCTCTTTTACCGCTTTCAAATACTTTGGAGTGATACACATGTACATGCGTGTTACTTTCGTGCATTTCATGCTTTTATGACATAAACATGCTAGTTTCACCTAGTACGTATTTAGTACATGTTTTCAATTATGTTTTGCTATGTATCTTAAGCATGCTAGCACATTGATTTATTTCACATTTGTTGCATATGTTTACTTTGTCACACCCCCAAAATACCACATGCGGAAACCCCCGCGAGGCGTGTGACGTACCAGGATCTAGCCACCAATCACATTGAACTCATAGGTTTATTTAAATAACACTTTCATTTATTAACATTAAGTATTACAACGTTACAAATAATACATAGTATACAGTGGAAGCATAATTCATTCGTTAAGCGTTTATAAACCACATGTAAAAACCATTAGTCTTGTGTTACGATTCCTTGTATCTCGACCCATGACCACTCCAGCCTCCCAGACAGCAAGTTCCAACAATATGCACCTAAAAGTCAGCAAGGCATGTAACAACAAATCAACAACAAAGTTGAGCGAGTTCACAGTTGGTTGTCCATTTTAGAGTTGTTCCAAAAACCATAAGTTCATTCGAAAACCAGTAGTTAATCCGTTCCTTGTTTCCCAAACCATAACCAGTGGGGGCTACCCCATGTAAACCACTAGACCGTTACCATATCGACAACTGACTGGGAAAGTTGTGCCCTACGTCAATGTCTATAATCATTGACTAAGTGCCCAGATCCATTAGTACACGCCCGTCCTCCCGGCACGGTGTGAGGCTTGTCAACCCTAATAGCGCTATTAACTAATGACCCGCTCGCCATTGGCCTGGCGATTAAGTCGATATAAAAATGAGGTACTTCATGATAGATTTTTGTCTAGTAAGTTATATGTTGTCGTCCTTCCCAACCGAGGACGGAGGTACGTAATCTACCCAAGGAGAATACATAGGTTAAATGTTGTCGTCCTTCCCAACCGAGGACAGAGGTACATATTCTACCCAAGGAGAATATGTAGGTTTCGTTTTAGTTTCTTAACCCATTCCCAAACCACCGGGAATCCCATGCCTTATAGAAAGTGTGAACTCACCTTGGATTAGCTCGGCAGATAAATGGTCACTTGAGCTAATGTGGTCAACCACGTCCTAACATGGTTACCATACAAGTCAGGTTCATGTTCAAGTAATGCACAAAACTCCTACACGTATCTAACACGTAGCACGTAAAATATTATAATATCTATATATGTACACATGCATGCAAAGTGTCGCTATTTGAAATAGTGGCCACATTTTTGTCACAAATTACACAATAAATCTTGTCACAAACTTTCAGCTTTTTGGTGCATTTTTGGACACTTTGCGGTGCGTTAATCGGGACCGTTCGGGCACTGGATAGTTCTCAAAAAATTACAGAACGTTTCAATCGATACAAATATTATTGTGTCAAAATCTTGGGATTCAATTCATTACCAATTATTTTATAAAAATCATTTACCCGGCTGCAGTCAGATTCGTCACTTTCTGACTGCAGTCCACGGAAAAATTGATTTAAAATTCCTCATAAGTCCGATTGACGAAATTCTAGTTGGAGGTTTGCACGAACACTTAAGAGCATCTACAGTATAAATTTCATGGTCTAAATTTAAGTACGCAACAAGTTGTGTCACAAAACATATCGCGTAAAATCTACAGAAAATGCAGCTTAAATTGCTGAAACGAAATAAATTATTTAAAATAGTAAACGATGTCCAAAAATCATGATTCCAGCGCCATTAGAAGCTTTTTTCAAAATAGCACGTTATAGACTTAAGAAAATCCAGATTTCGTTAAATTATGACCCCGTTACAGCCAACTGAAGTCTGCTGTAACTGATGGACAGATTCCGTTTTCGTTACGAACACTTTAATAAAACGAGTTTCCAAGTTTCCTTAACATGCTTTTGCGATCATATGAAGGTAATCCGTCATTCACATCAGGTTAGAAGTCACTTATATTAGATTCATCATACAAATTGTCAAGATCATCAAGCGTACCAACCCTACTCCACACACATGAGTCTATCCATATAAGAACAATATTACTAGCCTTATTATGTGGTTTTTATGAACAATAGGCTATACTTTGCCATCTCAAACATCAAGAATCGTTAACAACTTCAGAAACACAGTAGGTATAACCCTATAAACCTCACATATGAACATTAAAACCTCACAAAACACACGATTCAATATGTAGCATCAATAACAAATACATCCAGTACCCATTAAACTACAATTAATTATCACAATGCTAAATATCACGGTCGATTCCTAAAAACACAGCTAAGAACAATTAATTAAGAAAAGCTTTACGTCACAGAGCAAAGATTATAACGTTACCAAGGTTTAGGAGATGATGCAAGCCGCTAGAACTTGAACCGAAGTCGTGAAACAATCCTTTTGGTGTTCTTGCTTGCGACAACAGGAAGTGTGGGAAAAAGGCTAGGTACGATTGCAGGTTTTTAGAGTTAGGGTTGAAAGGTTTCACATATCATGCAATTTACGTATTTTTTTATGGGAACATGGGTGGGGCGGTTTAGGGACTTGCATGTGGGCCGAAGGTATCCAATAAATGGGGAGGGGATATGGGCTGCCTTTGTGTCGTAAGTAGATGGGCAAGTGTGAGGTGAAAACTTGAAACTAGAAAATGGCAAATGGAAGTTCACGTTTTGCATACATGACTTGACTTTCTTTGTTTTTTTTTACTAAATACTAATATATGTGTATATTATATTAGTAATGTAAATATAACTTATACATGCTATGATTTGAACCTCGTAGGTTTCGGGTTACGCAAGTAGGTTGGGTCACTAGCGAGACATGGGCTTCGGTTCAAACGGTTCGAGTCGGTTCC
The DNA here is from genome assembly GCA_030545235.1 of Helianthus tuberosus. Taxonomy (NCBI): domain Eukaryota; kingdom Viridiplantae; phylum Streptophyta; class Magnoliopsida; order Asterales; family Asteraceae; genus Helianthus; species Helianthus tuberosus. Next base: position 110,600,810 of record CM060357.1, read on the forward strand.
AAAAGGATAAGGATTCAGTCCAAGTTAATCGCTTTTATAATGTAAATTAATAATATAATTTAGTTAAGTATAAAATTAACTTGTCAAATAAAATAAGTATAAGGTTCGATTTATAAATGAAAATGAATGGTTTATACCTCGAAGTTACAGGTTGTCACATACTTAGCATATGTACACATTGTTTTACATGACATTTCTGCTATGTGTGTTTACTAAGCATGCTAGCACATTGTTTTACATGAACATTTCTACTAGGCATGTTTACTTAGCACTCCTAGTACATGGTTTTCATAGCATGCTTACATTGGTTATGACATTTGGTGTGTATAATCGGGACTATAATACATTCATTAACATTGATCACGCCGCTCGATAGTATGTAATGGTACCATAGGAATTGACATTTCTGCTATGTGTGTTTACTAAGCATGCTAGCACATTGTTTTACATGAACATTTCTACTAGGCATGTTTACTTAGCACTCCTAGTACATGGTTTTCATAGCATGCTTACATTGGTTATGACATTTGGTGTGTATAATCGGGACTATAATACATTCATTAACATTGATCACGCCGCTCGATAGTATGTAATGGTACCATAGGAATTGACAACTCCCGTTTTCGACTTCTTAGGTTTGTTTGGAAGTTGGGAATGATAGAATCCGATATACATAACTTAGATAAACCTTTAATTTGTTTAAAGGTTTGTCGCCATAGTCGCAAGGCTTGAATGTATGCGATTAACATTACTGCATAAATGTTTGTAATCATAAAGCATTGTTTTCTGCAAAACACAACGGGTTTCACTTTTCTCGAACAACTGGGAATACTTGTGTTTCATTTGGTCTTCTCGTTCCCAGGTAAACTCTGGGCCATGACAGGAGTTCCAACGAACTTGAACAATGGGTATTCTGGTATGTTTGAGAACCTTAACTTCTCGGTCCGTAATCTCTACTAGTTCCTCGACAAATTGCAACCGATCGTCGATGGTGAGTTCCTTGAGAGGAACTATGAGGGTCTTATCTGACAGGCACTTCTTCAGATTTGACACGTGGAAAACGTTGTGAACACCACTGAGATCTTCAGGCAGATTCAGTCTGTACGCCACTTTGCCGAATTTCTCAGTGATTTCAAAAGGTCCAACATAACGTGGATTCAGCTTGCCTCGCTTGCTAAAGCGAATCACACCTTTCCAAGGTGAAACTTTAAGTAGCACTCGAACCCCAACCTGGAACTCGAGTGGTTTCCTGTTCTTATTAGCGTAGCTTTTCTAACGGTCATGAGCTGCCGCCTTTCGTTGTCGCATCTGAGCAATATTCTCTACTGTGTCTACGACGAGTTCTGGGCCAGTAATTTGGCTGTTTCCAACTTCTATCCCAACAAAGAGGTGATTGGCACTTCCATCCGTACAATGCCTCGAACGGAGCAACCTGAATGCTGGTGTGGTAACTGTTGTTATACGAAAACTCCACTAAAGGGAGGTGTCTTTTCCAGCCGTTACTAAAGTCAATGACACATGCTTGAAACATGTCTTTTAGAGTATGGATGGTGTGTTCAGTCTTCCCATCCGTCTGAGGGTGATATGTTGTGCTCATGTCTGGGTGTGAGCCAAAAGATTTGTGCATCGCCTGTCATGCTCAGACGCAAATCGCGGGTCTCGATCAGATATGATGGAAGTTGGCACTCCATGCCTAGCGACCAAATCCATGGCAGTCTGTTTTCGCTTTCCATATAGGTGTTTCTGGTTGCTAACACTTCACCTTGACATTCCCATAAGTCAAATATCATTCCCATACCTAGCTAGGTGGGCCGTCATGCCCGATCACCAGTACAAGGTTTATAAATCCTAATGTCTCTCATCCAAACTCAAACGGCTAGAACATCGAAGCTGGTGTGCTTTGCTCAACATAAGCTTCCTACAGTTACTGTATAACGAGATCCACGCTCATTCCATGAGGTAGCGAATATCGTCTGACCTGCCAAGGTTGCTTCTCCATGCCCCGCATGGGTTCAACTTGAAAATCCCCTTCCTTCAGTTCTCCAGTTTGAACAGGGCGAATCGGATTAGGTAAGTTAGAGTCGATAGTGAGCTGCAAAGCTCGCGCACGCTCAAGTTTCATAGCTGTAATTATCCTAAAGTTCCATCCAGCGATGCCATTAACTGATTTAGCTCTGTCGAAGCCAAGGTACACGGGAGGCCCTTGTGATTGGTCTAAATAACGCATCTGGTACCGTCCAAGTAATGCCTCCATCTAAAATCCCAAGGCCACGGTTTTCACCGCCAGTTGTGTGTCATGCAGTTCCTCTTGGTAACTCCATCGCGTAGGTCATCACTCTCTCGGGTTGCGTTGGTGTGTAACTGGGACTCTGATTCATACCATCATGGTATACCACTAAATCACCCGCACCCTCGGGTAAAGACGATGCTCAGTGCATTGCAGTGTTGGGATTCGAAGGCTTAAAAGACGTCCTCCTATTTTGTCTCCCACGAACACAGTACCCTGCCATGCTTAAGGGAGTTAAGCTGCGCGATCTTCGAAAACCCTGTGGGTATGCTGCGATGGTATCTAGCGAAAACAAGTAATTGCTGCATCCCCGAAGGAATCTTTGGTGTCGACCAGTTTCTATCTTAGCGAGGTCCACGTGTATTCCCACCCCGTTGGTTTCATGATCAAAGTGCATCTCTCGAATCTAGATGTGACATTAAACAAGACTTCGTACGTAATGGCTCCTCCCACAGAAGCACTGAAAAAGGATACATATGCCACCCATGGCGTTCCTTTCTCCCGGTCATGATTCAGAACTTCGTCAACAAATACGGTCAATTCATGTGATCCCTGAAGCTGCTGGTGTGTTGATCAACTCAATGATCATGGTGTACAAAGTTGAAACGACTGCATTGCGTTCGACGTGCTGTTCTAAGAGCATTCTCCTCTTGGACTTCCATCTGATGATAGTTCATTCGCTAGCCAATCCTTGAATGGAAGCTTGTTCCTCGCAACTGGTCGACAGGTGGCCGATGCATGGTCGAGGCAAGCGGTTCCTAACTGTCACCTTGTTACGTCCTTAATAATCGATACACATATGAAAAGGCTTATATTCACTGGTATTACTGGGCTCCCCAAAGCGAAAAACTAGATCCAATAAAACTCATGTCCAATAGTTCCTACAACCTTCCTGGTGCCAGACGGTAAAGAGTACGAGTAGTTAGAACTGCCTCTGGCGTGGGGTCAAACTGAGTTCCTACCTAACAGTTGTAGAGATGATCCTGGAAGTTCCTCGGGTAGCACATTGAGGGTAATCACGAACAACTGGTGGATCCTCGATCCTCTTTTTCCTAACCTTACGTCAATAACAGTTGCTAACATAGCGGGGTAATCCCTCCGTAGACACTCCTGGCTTTTATTGCTGAAATGACGCTAACCGTTGCGCCACTTTGACGCGTTAGAACAGATAACATTCCTCCACTAAGGAGAGGGATACGTAGAATCTTCTCCTCACAGGGTACATCTATCAAGAACAACAGAAGAAAGGTCGATGTCGAACACTTGTCCCACAAGGTCGAGTTGGCATCCTAACGATCATATGAGGTTTCCATTGTCTTGCCATTAGCCGATTCCACAGTAGGTTGGGTTTCAAGAAGCATCGGGGTTATATAGAACAGAGACGAAGTGATTCGTTACCAAGAACATGTATGCCACCATGTTATTACAATCATGGCGTCGCCCACGCCAATCCAAAATGCCCTTCCATGAGCATCATTTCCAGTGTTGCTGTTTTCATTACAAGGATTTCCAGTACTATCGTTGTTCCTTTGGTTGTTGTCTTCTTAACTTAACTATGCCCAATCCATGTTGTAGGCACCTTTATTTCCATACTGTAGGCTAGGGTTACGAATACCTTGTTGTCGCTGTGACTGTTGCCCCCCCCCCCAATGTTGTTGCTCGAAACAAAGCCCTACGATTCTTCACCCTCAAAGTCCATCTTTTCACATTCTGAGCCACGTCCTAAGCGCTACTCACTGTGGTGGCAGTTACGCATACCACACTAGGTTCAATTATCATCACCCATGCCCCGATTGATTCGTAAGAGTTGACTTCCATAAATCGCTGACTAGTGTTACGGACTCGATTGAAGTCAATTCACTGATGTTCATTGCCGGAAATCAGGGTCGTCCAAATACTGGGGTCGGTAAGGTACGACGTTTACCCCCTTATCCATCGTCCTTGCAAGTTGACTGAGTAATACATGGTATGTTTCCAAGGTGTTGCAGAAGTGATCGCACTTCGGGATCCCAGGCGTCAATACGTTAAGTTCCATCAAACGAAGAAAGGTGAGAAAGATATAGACCAATCATTGTCGTTGCAACATCCAACTCGGGGATGTTCGTACAAGCACCTAACATTCTACACAGTTCGCTAGGCATTCAGATGTGTTCAGGTAGTACTCGATAGCATCGAGGTTCGTAAGAATTCAGAGAGGAGTGAAAAGATCACGTTTGAGTAAGAGACAACTACTGCTAAGACTCTTATAGACTGTTGTGTTTCACATCGATCTAAATACAGGACGGAACCCCTTTTTCACTTGTTAAGCCTCACTGGGACTCGCATGCACCCCACATTATTATTATTATGTGTGCACCCACAATAATATTGTGATTTGCATGCTCATCTCAGCTCCTCCTAACTCATGTCAAATGGTTTCTCAAACTTGAGTAACAAATAAAGAGCATCACGAAACGTATGTCATGAATGTTCTAGGGAAATACCACCCTATCAATTACATAACACATGCAAGCAATACATGAATTCATACTATTGTGCTAAACGTGCAATCACATGCATTATCATATGTAAGTGTTCACTAGTTACGCAGTACCATGAGTAAACGAGAGACGAACCTTGCTATCTGTAGCTGAGTGTCATGGTCGTATTCTTGCTTTCAGAACTGTTCGGTTATAGTCTGGTTTTACAAAAACGTTTTTCCTCTTTTTTAAAACCAAGTTCACTATAACCTATGGCTTTGATACCAATCTGTCAAACACCCCCAAAATACCACATGCGGAAACCCCCGCGAGGCGTGTGACGTACCAGGATCTAGCCACCAATCACATTGAACTCATAGGTTTATTTAAATAACACTTTCATTTATTAACATTAAGTGTTACAACGTTACAAATAATACATAGTATACAACAGAAGCATAATTCATTCGTTAAGCGTTTATAAACCACATGTAAAAACCATTAGTCTTGTGTTACGATTCCATGTATCTCGACCCATGACCACTCCAGCCTCCCAGACAGCAAGTTCCAACAATATGCACCTAAAAGTCAGCAAGGCATGTAACAACAAATCAACAACAAAGTTGAGCGAGTTCACAGTTGGTTGTCCATTTTAGAGTTGTTCCAAAAACCATAAGTTCATTCGAAAACCAGTAGTTAATCCGTTCCTTGTTTCCCAAACCATAACCAGTGGGGGCTACCCCATGTAAACCACTAGACCGTTACCATATCGACAACTGACTGAGAAAGTTGTGCCCTACGTCAATGTCTATCATCATTGACTAAGTGCCCAGATCCATTAGTACACGCCCGTCCTCCCGGCACGGTGTGAGGCTTGTCAACCCTAATAGCGCTATTAACTAATGACCCGCTCGCCATTGGCCTGACGATTAAGTCGATATAAAAATGAGGGACTTCATGATAGAGTTTTGTCTAGTAAATTATATGTTGTCGTCCTTCCCAACCGAGGATGGAGGTACGTAATCTACCCAAGGAGAATACGTAGGTTAAATGTTGTCGTCCTTCCCAACCGAGGACGGAGGTACATATTCTACCCAAGGAGAATATGCAGGTTTCGTTTTAGTTTCTTAACCCATTCCCAAACCACCGGGAATTCCATGCCTTATAGAAAGTGTGAACTCACATTGGATTAGCTCGGCAGATAAATGGTCACTTGAGCTAATGTGGTCAACCACGTCCTAACATGGTTACCATACAAGTCAGGTTCATGTTCAAGTAATGCACAAAACTCCTACACGTATCTAACACGTAGCACGTAAAATATTTTAATATCTATATATGTACACATACATGCAAAGTGTCGCTATTCGAAATAGTGGCCACATTTTTGTCACAAATTACACAATAAATCTTGTCACAAAATTTCAGCTTTTTGGTGCATTTTTGGACAATTTGCGGTGCATTAATCGGGATCGTTCGGGCACTGGATAGTTCCCAAAAAATTACAGAACGTTTCAATCGATCCAAATATTATTGTGTCAAAATCTTGGGATCCAATTAATTACCAATTATTTTATAAAAATCATTTACCGGACTGGAGTCAGATTCGTCACTTTCTGACTGCAGTCCACGGAAAAATTAATTTAAAATTCCTCGTAAGTCCGATTGACGAAATTCCAGTTGGAGGTTCGCACAAACACTTAAGAGCATCCACAGTGTAAATTTCATGGTCTAAATCTAAGTACACAGCAAGTTGTGTCACAAAACATATCACGTAAAATCTGCAAAAAATGAAGCTTAAATTGCTGAAACGAAATAAATTATTTAAAATAGTAAACGATGTCCAAAAATCATGATTCCAGTGCCATTAGAAGCGTGTTTCGACATGTTTAACTCGTCACTATTAGTTTAGTACTTGTTTAGGGTCGTAAGTTAAGCGGTCTAGACAACCGCTTAGACTTTCGAACCCAACCCGTTTGGTCGATCATTAGGATCCGATCAAGCTTGCTTAGTGATCATAGTTGCATAGGGGATAACCTCTGAGGTTATACCTTATGATCACGTAGGATTGGTTAGTCATTTGTTAGTTAGCTTATATGCCCATAGGAAATGACCAAAACGCCCTTCTGAAGCATAAATCCGTATTTTGCATATGTGATCAACTTTTTGATATATAATCTGATTTAGTAACATGTTTAGGCATAATTGGGCATGTAAGACTTGACATAGCACATAGTTAACCATCCGAACATAGTTTTACGCAAACGACGCATTATAGTGGCTTATACTACCGCAATGGGTCGAAATGGGTCAAAAGCACATAGGTAGACTTTCAAATCAGAATGTATGGTCTATTAAATCATACCATATGAGTTCAAAAACTCATTTGATTTATAAAACCTCATTCTATCCTATCTCCCGATTTAGGATCCGATTATTAACATAGTTACCTATATTAGGTGCCGATTGATTCGTAATCCTTGAAGCCTTATTTGGTCTTATTCTCAAGACTATTAGGCAATCCCAAGTGAGTACATAGTTCCCCTATTTTACCGCTTTCAAATACTTTGGGGTGATACACATGTACATACGTGTTACTTTCGTGCATTTCATGCTTTTATGACATAAACATGCTAGTTTCACCTAGTACATATTTAGTACATGTTTTCAATTATGTTTTGCTATGTATGTTAAGCATGCTAGCACATTGATTTATTTCACATTTATTGCATATTTTACTTAGCATATGTACACATTGTTTTACATGACATTTCTGCTATGTGTGTTTACTAAGCATGCTAGCACATTGTTTTACATGAACATTTCTACTTGGCATGTTTACTTAGCACTCCTAGTACATGGTTTTCATAGCATGCTTACATTGGTTATGACATTTGGTGTGTATAATCGGGACTATAATACATTCATTAACATTGATCACGCCGCTTGGTAGTATGTAATGGTACCATAGGAATTGACAACTCCCGTTTCCGACTTCCTAGGTTTGTTTGGAAGTTGGGAATGACAGAATCCGATATACTTAACTTAGATAAACCTTTAATTTGTTTAAAGGTTTGTCGCCATAGTCGCAAGACTTGAATGTATGCGATTAACATTACTGTATAAATGTTTGTAATCATAAAGCATTATTTTCTGCAAAACACAACATTTGATTTAAACTTAGGTTTATTCAAAAACCTTGTTTTGTACATTTCCTTATGGGATTGGGTAATTACTAGTTATTCACCATACATGACATTTGTTTTCACATTGATATCATTACATAGTTTAAGTAGATGACTTCCTACTTGCTATGCATTTCATTGGTTATACATGATACATGTTACACATGGCATTAAACATGATTTATGCATGAACATTTTAACATTAAACATGACATTTTGTTAATTATTGATAAGTGACTTATGTAACGGGGCTATGTGTTATATGATAAAAGCATGGTGGATACGCCGCTGGTACTTCCTATATATAAGTGCTTTTATTGTATTACACATTGTTGCGTTATCTAAACCACTTGGGCAAGGCATGAAACATTTTATACAAGAACATGACATTGTTTTACAAATTACATATTTTATACAAATTCACTTTTACTTGGTTATTCATTTAACCATGCATTGTCCTTTCATTATCATTTGATTTTCATATCGATTTTCATATGATTTCTTAAAGGAAAACATTTTTACAAGGTTCATGACTACATTTTTGTTAAACACTTCTTTTAACTACAAGTCATGAATCCTGCATAAACAAAACCTATGTATCTCACAGGCATTTTTATGCTGACGTACCTATTTTTACATGTGTTTCAGGTGCTAATGCATGATGATGTTTGTGCTTCACTTAGGCGGACTCGGGCCTTAGTGACTTAAAAGACAGTTAATTATGTTATTTTAGTTTGAACTCAAAGACAATGTAAACTTTAATCTTAATAATACATAACTTTAATTGCCATGGTTGTTGAAACAATAATTCTGTCGCATCACTCCCCGACGTTTCCGCCGCGGTTTGTTGTTTTAACGCGGTCGGGGTGTAACAGAAGAGTTGGTATCAGAGCCAATGGTTATAGGGAATTAGGTTATTAGGTTATTAGTAATGCTTTGACCTAGACTATAACTTTCTAGGACCCTAACACAAGTTTTCTTGTGTTTAGATCTTAAAACAATACACGTTACCTATCCTTAGGTGATTACCAAAACTTGAACACAAATTTCCAAAATGATTTTGAAATCAATCATCTATCCTTAGATGATTTCTTTTGGCTTAATGCCTTCTAAATTTTCAAAATCTCGTCAAAGTTTAGGTCTAAATAATGTGAACACGTGCAAACTGGAATAGTGAATGCCTGTACCCTGGGTTTTCTGTCTAAGGCTAGAGTGTTCGTACAAATCCGCAGTATCAGACCAGTCACTCTTACCTGGGAACTCTTGGGGTGAGTGTTCACTTATAGGCGAGCATGTCTTCGGTGATACATTATTATAACTCATTTACTTTGATTTGTCATTGTGTGTTGTTTGTTTGCTTTGTGGTAACAAACAAATGACCACCATCCTTGCATTTTGTCGATTTTATTATCTCATTTTTCATCACATCATCTCACTCGTTTTCTCTCATGTTTCCTCTTTTAGAATGCCTCCTCGACGTAACGTTCAACAACCTGATGCCGAACTGGCAGCTATTATAGCACAGCAGATGGCTGCTATGTTACCGAATCTCATAACTCAAATAAACCAAGCCAATAATAAAAATAATGCACCTGCTCCGTGCAATTTCAAAAGTTTTAACTCGGCTAAACCGCTCAAGTTTAGTGGTTCTGAAGGGGCAACTGGGCTCCTACTATGGTTTGAGAGTCTTGAGAGCACCTTTCGCCATGTTCAGTGTTCGAACAATCGTAAGGTCGAGTTTGCTTCGAGTGTATTCCAGAAGAGGGCTCTTACCTGGTGGAATGGGGTAATGAGAGATCGAGGTGCTGATGTTGCTTTGGGTCAGACATGGGAGGAACTTAGAGCTCTCATGATGAGGGAATTTTGTCCTCGTCACGAGCAGAGGGCACTCAAAAATGAGTTCCATGACTTGAAGCAAGACAGTGGTGAACACCAGGCTTATACAGACATATACGAGGAGTTAAGCTTGCTCTGTCCTACAATGGTCACGCCTTTGGATAAGGCTATTGAGAAGTACATAGATGGTTTGCCAGATCCTGTTCAGGATATTGTCACTGGCAGCAACCCTACTACCATCCGTCAGGCCATTGAGCTCGCTGCTACCCTTACTGAATCACAAGTCAAGAAGGGTAAACTCCACAGAAAGGGTGATAAAAAGCAGAAACAGTCTGATAGCGCCACTGAGAAAAAGGGCAAGAAGGTTGCTGAGTCTTCAAAGAAATCTAAGAAGCGTAAGGCTTCCAAAAATTTCGCCGTTACTGCTCAGACTAACCAGGCTGCTCCTAATCAGGCAGCACAGAATCAGGCTGCACAACCTGCTGCTAAGAGGCAGTATGCAGGGAATGCACATCTGTGAAACAGATGTAACAGCCATCACCAGCCACAGTTGCAATGTCGCATCTGCACGAATTGAGGCAAGTCTGGTCATCTTGCGAATACCTGCCGTTTTGCTCCTAACCAAAATCAGGCAGCTCAAAACCAAGCAGCACAAAACCCTGCCCAGAATCCTGCATGACCTCACTATCCGCCTGGTTCATGTTTCAACTGTGGGGATCTGACCCACTACAGGAACAACTGCCTGAGGTTGGCAAACGCAAATCAGGCACCGGCTCGTGGTAGAGCTTTCAATCTTAATGCAAATGAGGCGCGTGCGGATAACGAAGTGGTGAACCTGTTGTACTCGACTCGGTTCTTCGAAATTGCCAGTTGAATCTCAATAACCATCTTTTCCCTATTGACCTCACACCGATGCAACTCGGGAGCTTCGATGTAATAGTAGGAATGGATTGGTTATCCAAGTACCATGCTGAGGTGGTATGTTTTGAGAAGTTGGTCCGTATACCGCTATCGACTGGTGAGATCTTAGAAGTTCGTGGGGAGAAACCCGTCAGTGGTCTTAAGCTTATGTCTTGTACCCAAGCCCACAAATACCTACGAAAGAACAATGTTGCTTTCTTAGCACATGTCATAGAGGATAAAGGCAAGGGTAAGACTATCCAAGATATCCATGTTGTTCAGGATTATCCTGAGGTATTTCCTGAAGAATTACCTGGTTTACCCCCTGTACGCCAAGTTGAGTTTCGCATTGATCTTGTGCCTGGCGCAAATCCTATTGCTAAATCACCTTATCGTCTTGCACTGTCTGAGATGCAAGAGTTATCTAAGCAGCTTCAGGAGCTATCTGACAAAGGATTCATTCGTCCGAGCTTTTCCCCTTGGGGCACTCCTATCCTATTTGTGAAAAAGAAAGATGGATCATTCAGGATGTGTATCGATTACCATGAGCTTAACAAGCTTACCATCAAGAATCGATATCCCCTACCTCGTATTGATGATCTCTTTGATCAGCTACAGGGTGCTACTTGCTTTTCAAAGATTGATCTGCGTTCTGGGTATCATCAACTTCAAGTTCTCGAAGAAGATATTCCCAAGACAGCTTTTCGTACTCGATATGGTCATTATGAGTTTACAGTTATGCCTTTTGGTCTAACTAATGCTCCTGCTGTTTTCATGGACTTGATGAATAGGGTTTGTAAGCCTTATTTGGACAAGTTCATCATCGTATTTATTGATGATATTCTGATCTATTCTAAGACTCGAGCTGACCATGAGCAACATCTTCGTCTTACAATGGAGCTCCTAAAGAAAGAACAGCTTTTCGCCAAATTCTCCAAGTGCGAATTATGGCTTAAGGAAGTTCAATTTTTGGGGCACGTCGTCAACGAATAAGGTATTAATGTAGATTCTGCCAAAATCAGTGCGATTAAGGATTGGGATACACCTACTACTCCTACCGAGGTTCGTTCATTTCTTGGTCTAGCAGGTTATTACCGCCGTTTCATTGAAAACTTCTCCAAGATTGCGGTTCCTCTCACTGCTTTAACTCAGAAGAATAAACCTTTTGAGTGGGGATCCAAACAAGAAGAAGCTTTCCAGACCTTGAAACAGAAACTCTGCGATGCACCTATTTTATCTTTGCCCGAGGGTAACGACGATTTTGTTGTGTACTGTGATGCATCTAACTTAGGCCTTGGCTGCTTTCTTATGCAAAGAAACAAAGTCATAACTTATGCATCAATACAACTGAAGGTACACGAGAAAAACTACACCACTCATGATCTTGAGTTAGGTGCAGTAGTTTTTGCTCTCAAAATATGGAGACACTACCTTTACAGTACAAAGTGCGTAGTGTTTACTGACCACAAGAGTCTCCAGCATATCTTCAATCAGAAAGAACTAAACATGAGGCAACGACGTTGGGTTGAACTCCTAAACGACTACGATTGCGAAATTCGCTACCATCCTGGTAAGGCGAATGTCGTTGCTGACGCATTGAGTCGTAAGGAACGTGTCAAGCTTCACCGTGTTCAGGTTTGATCTGACATTCAAACCCGCATAATTCAGGCTCAACATACTTGTGTTACACAAGACTTAATGGGTAAAGAGTTACCGTGTCACACTAAGCCTGAGCTTGAACTAAAAGACTTTGGGATATTCTATTTCATGGGTCGTTTGTGGGTCCCAAGTATAGACGATCTTCACACCTTGCTTATGGATGAAGCTCACAAATCTCGTTATTCTATTCATCCTGGTGCAGACAAAATGTATAAGGATCTTCGAACCCAGTATTGGTGGCCGGGTATGAAGAAGGACATTGCCTTATATGTTTCTAAATGCCTTACTTGTCTCAAGGTTAAGGCAGAACACCAACATCCCTCTGGATTATTGGAGCAACCAGAGATTCTAGTTTGTAAATGGGAAAACATTACCATGGATCTCATTACTAAGCTGCCGCGCACTAAGAGAGGTCATGACGCCATTTGGGTTGTTGTTGATCGTCTTACAAAGTCAGCACATTTCTTGCCGATCCATGAGGCTCTATCTGCTGACAAGCTTGCTAAAATCTATGTTGATGAGATTGTATCTCGACATGGTGTTCCTTTGAACATCATATCTGATAGAGATGCTCGATTCTCGTCTCGCTTTTGGAGAACCATGCAATCTGCCATGGGTACCCAACTTAATTTGAGCTCAGCGTACCATCCACAGACTGATGGTCAATCTGAGAGAGCAATCCAGACACTGGAGGATATGCTTAGAGCATGTATGATTGATTTTGGTGGTAGTTGGGATTCGCATCTACCATTGATCGAATTCTCCTACAACAACAGTTATCACTCTAGCATCAATATGGCTCCTTTAGAAGCTTTATACGGTCGAAAATGTCATTCACCGGTCTGCTGGAGTGAGATAGGTGAGGCTCAGCTTACTGGACCCGATCTCATTCTAGAGACTACAGATAAGGTCAAGAAGATACGTGATAACCTTTAGACAGCTAGAAGCCGTCAAAAGAGTTACGCGGATTGACGACGCAAGCCCTTAGAATTTCAAGTCGGTGATCACGTCCTACTCAAGGTATCTCCTTGGAAAGGTGTGATTAGATTTGGAAAGAAAGGAAAACTTGCACCTCGCTATGTTGGACCATTCAAGATCATTAAAAGAATCGGAAAAGTAGCCTACAGACTTGAGCTACCTCCTGAACTTGGAAATGTTCATCCAACATTTCACGTGTCCAATCTCAAAAAGTGTTTAGCTGATGAGAACCTCCACATACCACTTGATGAAATTCGTGTTGATAACACGATGCACTTCGTTGAGAAACCAGTGGAAATCATGGACCGTGAAGTCAAGAAGCTCAAACACAAGCGCATACCTATTGTTAAAGTTCGTTGGGAATCTAAACGTGGCCTAGAGTTTACTTGGGAACATGAAGATCAAATGAAAGCGAAATATCCGCATCTATTCTCACAACTTTCCTCTAAATAAATTTCGGGACGAAATTTCCTAAAGTAGGGGAGACTGTGACATCTGTGCTTGTGTAATCATTATACAGACTCTGAACAATTCAATATTAATAAAAAAAATGTATTTTGATCCCAATGTTTGTCATTTATGTTTGATTTTATGCACATATTGATTTTTGATCGGTTTTGAACTCTATATCGCTTTCTGGGAAGTTATACGCGAACTGGTGCGTAAACGTAATCAGATTAACGCGACAAACACTCTAGAACAGCAACATAAGCTTAACATACCTTAAATAACCTTTACATAACTTAGAAATAAGTTTTTAAGGCTTTGGTATGGCAAAAACAAGTTTATTCACTCTCAGGGACTATTTGCGTCAACTTGCAAAAATCTGCCATTTCGTAAGGCAACGTACTGTCCAGAACATGATCATAAGTTAAACATACCATATATAACCTAAACGTAGCTTAGAAATAAGCTTTGATAGGTTCGGTGTGCGAAAACATGCTTATATGATCTTACAGGGGCTAACAGTGTCAAAAACAGCGTAAGTTTGCATTTTCGCGCATATCTTACGTTCTGGCCACATCTGGACATCCAAAATTTTTGTACACACTAAAATATTTTTATTTTAGTGATCGGGATGCAAAAATACCACTCATCGTTTAATTTGGTTCGTTTTCGCGTCCGTTTGAGTTTCGTCGTAATTTAACGAATAACGCGACCGTACGACCAAACGTGTGACAACTCGAAATTTAGAACCTTTTATCTGTATCTCGATGTAACATGCTTAAACGTGTGACTAGTTAACTATGTTGGTTTAATGAGATAAGCGAACATTCTATGTGATTATATATTATGCTTATGTGTATGCTTGTATGTATGCGACCCGAGACAACAAGGACCCGACTCGAGACCATGTGGTCTCGAGTGAACAGTAGCCATTAGGCCGGTTTGGGCCTTTGGCCGGTTGGGCCATTTGGGCCGTAAACCCTCATCCGAAACCCTTTAGGGTGCACCACTTGAACTAATATATATATACCACACTAGCTAACCTTGTCATTTTTGATCAACACACACCCACACTCTCACTCTTTCCCTCTCTAAAAACCCTTGAAACCAAACATCACCTTCACTCCCTCACTCTCGGATTTTTGGACTCTCGGATTGTTGGAAGCGCACACACATCCTCAAAACCCATCAACCGGTTAGTGTTCTTGATGTTTATTGTTGAATGTTAGTGATTCATGTTGTGTTTTGGTGTTTGGATTGATGGTCATGACATTATGTTTGCTTGCTAAGAGGTTTGCTTGATAGAAAATAGCTATTTGTTGTCAAGTGATGATATTATATGCATGATTGTGATAAATCGGTTAACATGCCTTGATTTCGGATATATTGCATGATGGGTTATGATATCTTGTGTTTAAGTGAAGTTTAAACTACTAGTTGTTGATGTTCATGAAACCGGTTTACATATGTCATGTAATCGGCTTAATATAGGACCGAATTGTGGTATTAAGTTCAAGTGTTTTGATAGTTGTTCATGTTGTAATTAGGATAATGCATGATGTGCTTGAACAAGGGTTGAATGTGTTATGAATATGTTTTTGAATATATGAAGAACATGATGAATAAGTGAAGAACAACTTGAATATGCAATGAAAGTGTGCTGAATATTTGAAATCTGCACTGTTTGATCCATTTTGGGTAAATATTAGACAACAAAACATGTTTAGTGGATAGTACATAATTCTGCATGATTTTCATTGGATAGTACAAACTGTGAAGGATCAGCAGGTGCTGGGGAGTCGGAACCCCTGGTTGCGACTCGCAATCACAGCCTTACAAGCCGAGACCACCAGTTGCGACACAGGTTGCGAGTCCCGTTGCGACTCGAAACCTTAGCATGATCAGCCGAAACCACGGTTGCGACATAGGTTGCGACTCGCAACCATCCATGATCAACACGAACAGCATAACCCGCAACCACGCTTGCGAGTCCGGTTGCGACTCGAAACCACGCCTATTGGGTTTGCTTAATTATGGGCCTACGATAATGGGCCGGGCTTATGGGCTTCTGTGTTAACTGTTTAATACGTGTTTTGGGCTTAAGAAGTTGGACCGAACTTATGAGCCAAGTGTGCTGTTGTTAATTGAATATGCTGTGCACCGTTGTTGAAACTGCCACGATAAAACTATATGATCGTTACTTGTACGTGCACTGCTTGGTTTGAATCTGATTATAAATGGTATCTATGTTAGGACGTAATTGACTACTTGCGACTTGATTGACCTTTCTGTGCTACTACCGAGCAAACCAAGGTGAGTTCACACCCTCTACAAAGCATGGGATTCCCAGGGGTCGGGAATTGGGGTTAAGGAACTGGGTTCCTCGTCCTCCTTGGGTAGGACAGTAAAGGTTCAGGAATGTAATTCCTCGTCCTCACGGACAGATAACTCGTACTAGACCAAAACTCTATCACGAAGTCCCTCATTTTTATATCGACTTAATCGCCGGGCCAATGGCGAGCGGGTCATTAGTTAGATAGCGCTATTTAGGTCTGACAAACCTCACACCGTGCCGCAGAGGACGGGCGTGAACTAATGGATCTGGGGCACGTCAATGATGATAGACATTGACAGTTTCAGGGCACTTAAACATGACTACAGTCAGCAGTCGATATGGTAACGAGTCTAGTGTATACATGGGGTAGCCCCCACGGCCGAAATGCCAGATAACTACACGGGGTAGCCCCCACGGCTGGATTGCCAGAGTAACCGGGAATACACAAGTCACGTTTTTAACTATGGGGTAACCCCCACGGCAGGATGCCAGCTAAAGGAAACTGTTTTCGAAACAACTTAAAACGAACACCCAACCGTGAACTCACTCAACTAGTTGTTGACTCGTTACTACATGCTTTGCAGGTCCTTAGGTTCTTAAGCTGGAGCTTGCATGGAGGAGGATCGTTGTGGGATATGGACGACTGTGTGTCCACATTAAACTATGAAACAATTAAACTTATGTTTTGATTTAAGACTTATGCTTCCGCTTGCAACTTAACTATGTTTTGTTTGAACACCAATTGTATTGGTTGGATTTTTAAAACTACTTATATGCTTGTTCAATATGATTGGTGGCTGGATCCTGGTCAGTCACGCCTCCAAGCGGTGGTACTCCGCAGGTGGATTTTGGGGGTGTGACAGATTGGTATCAGAGCCATTGGTTATAGAGAACTTGGTTTTAATAAAGGAGAAAACGTTTTTTTTATTAAAATCAGACTATAACCTGTACAGTGCTCAACGGTCCACAACGATGCTTCACTCCACATGCAAGGCTCGACATTCTAGGTGATATGGTCTGTATATTACCTACTTGTTAGATACATAGTACATTGCTCATGGTATGCTTGGTTAGTATGACTATTGTTGCTTGAACACGTGTGCACTTACTCGCTTCTGACATCGTACTTTTGCGAACCCCTCTCACTTACGTTCTTCTTGATGTGAAGATCATGTCTGGACGCGTTAACATGACACAAGCCCAGTTGACGGCTTTGATCAACGAACGAGTTGCCGCAGCACTTGCAGCTGCACACGCAGGAGGTATATCCTGCAGTCCGAACTCAATCTAGGACCTTTAGGATCCTACTCTCGTGAACCAACCTTTGTGTTAAACTCTGTCTTTTCTTTCGCCTACGATAGGTCAGCACGTTCAGCCACCCGTGTGCACTTTTAAGACTTTCATGGACTGCCGGCCAACTACTTTTAGCGGCACTGAAGGAGCAGTAGGACTCCTACACTGGTTTGAGAAACTAGAATCTGTCTTCGAAATGTGCGAATGCCCTGAGGCGCGCAGGGTGAAGTATGCTACGGGTACTCTCGAGGGTTTGGCCCTCACATGGTGGAACGCTCAAGTTCAGATGCTAGGGTTGGTTGCTGCCAACGCCACCCCATGGGAAACTTTTAAGGAAATGATCAAGGAAGAATACTGCAGCCGTGATGAGATTCACAAACTCGAGGTGGAGTTCTTCAACCTCAAGATGACGGGGTCGGAGATTGAGGCTTATGTGAAAAGGTCGAACGAACTGGCAATTCTGTGCCCTACTATGGTGGATCCTCCCATCAAACGCATCGAACTGTTTCTTCAGGGCTTAGTGCCAGAGATCCAAAGTCATGTGACTTCAGCGAACCTCGCTACCTACCAGCAAACTGTACAGTTGGCTCACCGTCTCACGGATCAAGCGGTGGAGCAGAACAAGTTACCAAAACGCATTGGCGCTGCAACTACTACTGGTACCTCTAGTGACAACAAACGGAAATGGGATGGAACTTCGAGTAAGGGTTCGACTTCAGTTCAGTCCCAGTCTCAGCAGAGAAAGACTGAGGACTACAAAAGCCCTAATCAACAATCGTCTGGTGGTGGATACAAAGGAAATCATCCCAAATGCAATCGCTGCAGTCTGCACCACAGCGGGCCATGCACCAGGGGCAACTGTCATCGGTGCAACAAGCCTGGTCACGCTGCAAAGGATTGCAGGAGCTTATACCCCGCCAATCAGCATCGTCAGCAAACTCAACAGAACCAGCGCCAGCAACAGCAACAGGGTGATAACAAAGGGTGCTTTCAGTGTGGAGCTGAGGGCCACTTCAAGAGAGACTGTCCCCAACTGAACAGGAACCAGAACAACAACAACAATAACAACAATCAGGGGAATGGTAACAATGGGAACAACAACAACAATGGCGCCAGGGGGCGGATGTTTGTGATCGGCCAAGGTGAAGCAAGGAACGACCCCAATGTTGTGGCGGGTAAGTTCCTTCTCGACGACTTTTATGTTTCAGTTTTATTTGATTCGGGTGCCGATACTAGCTACGTGTCACTAGAAGTTAGTCGAATGCTTAAGCGTATTCCAACACCTTTGAACAACAAGCACACCGTAGAGCTAGCAAATGGTAAGAGTTTAGAGGCCACACACGTAGTCAAAGGTTGTAAACTTATTCTCGCTGACCAAACCTTCTCTATCGACCTCATTCCTATTGTCTTGGGTAGTTTCGACGTTGTCATTGGGATGGATTGGTTATCCCAACACCGAGCAGAGATTCTTTGCAACAAGAAGGTTGTCCGTATTCCAGGTCCCGATGGTGAACCTCTCATAATTCATGGCGACAAGAGGAGTGCTGTTGAGAACGTCATTTCTCTCCTTAAGGCCCAAAAGTACTTGCGAAAGGGCCACACTGCTATTTTGGCTCTTATTACTGACACCACGGAGAAAGAGAAGAAGATAGAAGATTTCCCAGTTGTACGCGATTATCCAGAGGTATTTCCTGAGGAACTACCTGGTCTTCCGCCTCATCGCCAAGTCGAGTTTCAGATCGAACTAGCTCCTGGAGCTGCGCCTATAGCTCGTGCACCTTATCGTTTAGCTCCATCAGAGTTGAAGGAACTCTCCACGCAACTGCAAGAGCTCCTGGATAAGGGTTTTATTCGTCCTAGCTCATCGCCCTGGGGAGCTCCAGTGTTATTTGTGAAGAAGAAAGACGGTACTTTCAGAATGTGCATCGATTACCGGGAACTCAACAAGGTGACGGTGAAGAATCGTTATCCTCTACCGCGTATCGACGACTTATTCGACCAGTTGCAAGGGTCGAGCTACTATTCGAAGATTGACTTGAGGTCGGGTTATCACCAGCTCAGAGTCCGGGAAGAGGACGTCTCTAAAACAGCTTTCAGAACTCGATACGGGCACTATGAGTTTTTGGTCATGCCTTTTGGGATGACAAACGCACCTGCGGTTTTCATGGACTTGATGAACCGAGTGTGCAAGCCTTACCTGGACAAGTTCGTTATAGTCTTCATCGACGACATCCTGATCTATTCCAAGAGTCGGGAGGAACATGAGCAGCATCTGCGACTTATTCTGGAACTCCTTCGAACGGAACAACTTTATGCAAAGTTCTCGAAATGCGACTTCTGGCTTCGAGAAGTCCATTTCCTAGGCCACGTGGTGAACAAGGATGGGATTCACGTTGATCCATCCAAGGTAGACTCGATAAAGAACTGGCCAGCACCTCGTACACCAAAGGAAATACGCCAATTCTTGGGTTTGGCGGGATACTACCGGAGATTCATAAAGGATTTTTCTAAGATTGCACAGCCCCTCACCTCACTAACGCAGAAGGGCGTTATTTATCGCTGGGGAAACGCACAGGAGTTGGCATTTCAGCACCTAAAGGATAGACTTTGTAGCGCACCTATCCTTTCCTTGCCGGAAGGCACGGACGACTTTGTGGTCTACTGCGACGCATCGATTCAAGGTCTTGGTTGCGTGTTGATGCAACGAGATAAAGTTATAGCCTACGCCTCACGTCAACTCAAGGTTCATGAAAAGAACTACACGACGCACGACCTAGAGCTGGGAGCTGTTGTTTTTGCACTTAAGTTATGGCGGCATTACCTGTATGGTACCAAGTGCGCGATCTACACTGACCACAGGAGCCTCGAGCACATCTTCAAGCAGAAGGAACTGAATATGCGACAACGACGATGGGTCGAACTTCTGAATGACTACGAGTGCGCAATCAGATATCACCCGGGCAAAGCCAATGTTGTGGCTGACGCCCTCAGTCGGAAGGACACTGCGCCTAAGCGCGTGCGAGCTTTACAACTCACGATCCATTCTAGTCTTCCCTCCCAGATACGAGCTGCTCAGATAGAAGCACTGAAACCAGAAAACGTCAGGGCTGAAGCCCTACGCGGATCGCGGCAACGCTTAGAACAGAAGGAAGACGGTGCTTACTACGTAACGGGACGCGTTTGGGTCCCACTCTATGGCAACCTACGAGAGCTTGTGATGGATGAAGCACACAAGTCTCGCTACTCGGTACATCCTGGATCAGATAAAATGTACCACGACATCAAAACTACGTACTGGTGGCCTAGCATGAAGGCCCACATAGCGACCTACGTCAGCAAGTGTTTGACTTGTGCGAGAGTCAAGTCGGAATACCAGAAACCATCAGGCCTGCTCCAACAACCAGAGATACCTCAATGGAAATGGGAGCAAATTTCCATGGATTTTGTTACTGGCCTACCTAGATCCCAGCGCGGGAACGATACTATTTGGGTGATCGTGGATCGACTCACAAAATCTGCACACTTCCTGGCCATTAAGGAAACGGATAAGTTCTCCACTCTTGCAGAAATTTACCTCAAGGAAGTTGTTTCGAGGCACGGGGTGCCCACCTCCATCATCTCGGATCGAGATGCACGTTTTACTTCAGAGCTGTGGCAAGCAATGCACAAATCCTTTGGCTCACGATTAGACATGAGCACAGCGTACCATCCTCAGACGGACGGGCAGTCCGAGCGCACTATTCAAACCTTAGAAGACATGCTTCGTGCATGTGTAATCGACTTCGGCAACCGCTGGGAAAAGCATCTGCCACTTGTGGAATTCTCGTACAATAACAGCTACCACACCAGCATTGGAGCTGCTCCGTTTGAGGCATTGTACGGACGTAAATGCCGGTCTCCCCTTTGCTGGGCAGAGGTGGGAGATAGTCAGATTACTGGTCCAGAATATGTGGTAGATACAACCGAGCAGATCGCTCAGATACGAAAACGCATGACGGCCGCTCGCGAACGTCAGAAAGTTTACGCCGACATGGGCAGGAAACCACTTGAGCTCCAGGTTGGGGAGCGGGTACTACTCAAAGTCTCACCCTGGAAGGGTGTGGTCCGTTTTGGCAAACGCGGCAAACTCAACCCACGATACGTTGGACCTTTCGAGGTCATTGAGAAAATAGGCAGGGTGGCCTACAGACTAAACTTACCAGCGGAACTCGGTGCAGTTCACAACGTTTTCCACGTGTCGAATCTGAAGAAGTGTCCATCAGATGAGACCCACGTAGTTCCTTTGAAGGAACTCACGATCGACGAACAGTTACGATTCGTCGAGGAACCAGTCGAGATCACGGACCGGGATGTTAAGGTCCTCAAGAGCACTAGAATACCCCTTATACGAGTTCGTTGGAACTCACGTCGCGGCCCAGAGTTCACCTGGGAGCGCGAAGATCAGATGAAACAAAAGTATCCCCAACTGTTCGCAAACGGTACAACCACTACTGAGGCTGAAGCTACGGAATTTCGGGACGAAATTCCAGATCAACGGGGGGAGGATGTGACACCCCAGGAAAACCGGGAAAACCATACGACTTAACTAGCTTCCTCAGTGAGTGCCACCAAATTTCGGGACGAAATTTCTTTCAACTTGGGGATGATGTGACAACTCGAAATTTAGAACCTTTTATCTGTATCTCGATGTAACATGCTTAAACGTGTGACTAGTTAACTATGTTGGTTTAATGAGATAAGCGAACATTCTATGTGATTATATATTATGCTTATGTGTATGCTTGTATGTATGCGACCCGAGACAACAAGGACCCGACTCGAGACCATGTGGTCTCGAGTGAACAGTAGCCATTAGGCCGGTTTGGGCCTTTGGCCGGTTGGGCCATTTGGGCCGTAAACCCTCATCCGAAACCCTTTAGGGTGCACCACTTGAACTAATATATATATACCACACTAGCTAACCTTGTCATTTTTGATCAACACACACCCACACTCTCACTCTTTCCCTCTCTAAAAACCCTTGAAACCAAACATCACCTTCACTCCCTCACTCTCGGATTTTTGGACTCTCGGATTGTTGGAAGCGCACACACATCCTCAAAACCCATCAACCGGTTAGTGTTCTTGATGTTTATTGTTGAATGTTAGTGATTCATGTTGTGTTTTGGTGTTTGGATTGATGGTCATGACATTATGTTTGCTTGCTAAGAGGTTTGCTTGATAGAAAATAGCTATTTGTTGTCAAGTGATGATATTATATGCATGATTGTGATAAATCGGTTAACATGCCTTGATTTCGGATATATTGCATGATGGGTTATGATATCTTGTGTTTAAGTGAAGTTTAAACTACTAGTTGTTGATGTTCATGAAACCGGTTTACATATGTCATGTAATCGGCTTAATATAGGACCGAATTGTGGTATTAAGTTCAAGTGTTTTGATAGTTGTTCATGTTGTAATTAGGATAATGCATGATGTGCTTGAACAAGGGTTGAATGTGTTATGAATATGTTTTTGAATATATGAAGAACATGATGAATAAGTGAAGAACAACTTGAATATGCAATGAAAGTGTGCTGAATATTTGAAATCTGCACTGTTTGATCCATTTTGGGTAAATATTAGACAACAAAACATGTTTAGTGGATAGTACATAATTCTGCATGATTTTCATTGGATAGTACAAACTGTGAAGGATCAGCAGGTGCTGGGGAGTCGGAACCCCTGGTTGCGACTCGCAATCACAGCCTTACAAGCCGAGACCACCAGTTGCGACACAGGTTGCGAG
This sequence comes from Helianthus tuberosus, assembly GCA_030545235.1. NCBI lineage: Eukaryota > Viridiplantae > Streptophyta > Magnoliopsida > Asterales > Asteraceae > Helianthus > Helianthus tuberosus. Next base: position 110,623,980 of record CM060357.1, read on the forward strand.
TCCCGTTGCGACTCGAAACCTTAGCATGATCAGCCGAAACCACGGTTGCGACATAGGTTGCGACTCGCAACCATCCATGATCAACACGAACAGCATAACCCGCAACCACGCTTGCGAGTCCGGTTGCGACTCGAAACCACGCCTATTGGGTTTGCTTAATTATGGGCCTACGATAATGGGCCGGGCTTATGGGCTTCTGTGTTAACTGTTTAATACGTGTTTTGGGCTTAAGAAGTTGGACCGAACTTATGAGCCAAGTGTGCTGTTGTTAATTGAATATGCTGTGCACCGTTGTTGAAACTGCCACGATAAAACTATATGATCGTTACTTGTACGTGCACTGCTTGGTTTGAATCTGATTATAAATGGTATCTATGTTAGGACGTAATTGACTACTTGCGACTTGATTGACCTTTCTGTGCTACTACCGAGCAAACCAAGGTGAGTTCACACCCTCTACAAAGCATGGGATTCCCAGGGGTCGGGAATTGGGGTTAAGGAACTGGGTTCCTCGTCCTCCTTGGGTAGGACAGTAAAGGTTCAGGAATGTAATTCCTCGTCCTCACGGACAGATAACTCGTACTAGACCAAAACTCTATCACGAAGTCCCTCATTTTTATATCGACTTAATCGCCGGGCCAATGGCGAGCGGGTCATTAGTTAGATAGCGCTATTTAGGTCTGACAAACCTCACACCGTGCCGCAGAGGACGGGCGTGAACTAATGGATCTGGGGCACGTCAATGATGATAGACATTGACAGTTTCAGGGCACTTAAACATGACTACAGTCAGCAGTCGATATGGTAACGAGTCTAGTGTATACATGGGGTAGCCCCCACGGCCGAAATGCCAGATAACTACACGGGGTAGCCCCCACGGCTGGATTGCCAGAGTAACCGGGAATACACAAGTCACGTTTTTAACTATGGGGTAACCCCCACGGCAGGATGCCAGCTAAAGGAAACTGTTTTCGAAACAACTTAAAACGAACACCCAACCGTGAACTCACTCAACTAGTTGTTGACTCGTTACTACATGCTTTGCAGGTCCTTAGGTTCTTAAGCTGGAGCTTGCATGGAGGAGGATCGTTGTGGGATATGGACGACTGTGTGTCCACATTAAACTATGAAACAATTAAACTTATGTTTTGATTTAAGACTTATGCTTCCGCTTGCAACTTAACTATGTTTTGTTTGAACACCAATTGTATTGGTTGGATTTTTAAAACTACTTATATGCTTGTTCAATATGATTGGTGGCTGGATCCTGGTCAGTCACGCCTCCAAGCGGTGGTACTCCGCAGGTGGATTTTGGGGGTGTGACAAAACGAGCCGACATCCGAAAGTTTCCGAGCATATTTTGAGTCCTCTAAACTTTATTGACCTTGTAGAGCCTTGAAATGGGTTAACGGGGGTCAAAAGGGCCTGAAATGAGCTTAAACCATGTGCAGGGACCAATTGTGCAATTCTGCCAAACTTGCCTACACTGGCCGCGTAAGCCCAGTATGTAGCCTACGCGGGCCGCGTGAAAAGGCCCAGTGATAGAAATTAATTTTCTGCATTCTGTTGCAACTTCAGGGGCTGTTATGGTAAATTCTATCTGTGATGGGCAAGTTTAAGTGATCACCAAGGCCTCTAATCAGTCCCTAACACATGTAAGGCCATGATTTCTTGCTTGGAGGCTACACAAACATGTGGCATAATCTTGTGAGTTTGCAACAACTATAAATAGCCTACCATTTCACTTGTTGCAACTCGTACTTGGTCTAAAATTCTCTAAGTTGGGGTTTTTAACTTCATACCTGAGAATTTATAAGATCAAGTTCAAGCAAGGACCTTTTGTAAGCCTTCTTTCATTCTTTTATTGCTTTCTAGCTTAAAAAGTCAAACAGTGTTTGACTTTCAGTTTGACCAGTCAATGGTCAACGCAAAGTTCGTTTGAACTTTGTAACGTGATTGTAATCACGATGGTTATATCCTAAGCGATTATACCTACTGATTACAACGTTAACTAGGCGTAGTGACGAGTCAATGTTTCAGTCAAAATGCGTTTTAGCACGCATTTTGCCACGGAACTACTTTTAGGTATCAAAACACTTTGTTTTGATAGCAAATCAGTTTTCTAAGTAGGTTAAACATGTTTTGACATGTTTAACTCATCACTATTAGTTTAGTGCTTGTTTAGGGTCGTAAGTTAAGTGGTCTAGACAACCGCTTAGACTTTCGAACCCGACCCGTTTGTTCGATCATTAGAATCCGATCTAGCTTGCTTAGTGATCATAGTTGCATAGGGGATAACCTCTGAGGTTATACCTTATGATCACGTAGGATTGGTTAGCCATTTGTTAGTTAGCTTATATGCCCATAGGAAATGACCAAAACGCCCTTTGAAGCATAAATCCGTATTTTGCATATGTGATCAACTTTTTGACATATAATCTGATTTAGTAACATGTTTAGGCATAATTGGGCATGTAAGACTTGACATAGCACATAGTTAACCATCCGAACATAGTTTTATGCAAACGACGCATTATAGTGGCTTATACTACCGTAATGGGTCGAAACGGGTCAAAAGCACATAGGTAGACTTTCAAATCAGAATGTAAGGTCTATTAAATCATACCATATGAGTTCAAAAACTCATTTGATTTATAAAACCTCATTCTATCCTATCTCCCGATTTAGGATCCGATTATTAACATAGTTACCTATATTAGGTGTCGGTTGATTCGTGATCCTTGAAGCCTTATTTGGTCTTATTCTCAAGACTATTAGGCAATCCCAAGTGAGTACATAGTTCCCCTCTTTTACCGCTTTCAAATACTTTGGGGTGATACACATGTACATACGTGTTACTTTCGTGCATTTCATGCTTTTATGACATAAACATGCTAGTTTCACCTAGTACATATTTAGTACATGTTTTCAATTATGTTTTGCTATGTATGTTAAGCATGCTAGCACATTGATTTATTTCACCTTTATTGCATATTTTACTTAGCATATGTACACATTGTTTTACATGACATTTCTGCTATGTGTGTTTACTAAGCATGCTAGGACATTGTTTTACATGAACATTTCTACTTGGCATGTTTACTTAGCACTCCTAGTACATGGTTTTCATAGCATGCTTACATTGGTTATGACATTTGGTGTGTATAATCGGGACTATAATACATTCATTAACATTGATCACGCCGCTCGGTAGTATGTAATGGTACCATAGGAATTGACAACCCCGTTTCCGACTTCCTAGGTTTATTTGGAAGTTGGGAATGACAGAATCCGATATACATAACTTAGATAAACCTTTAATTTGTTTAAAGGTTTGTCGCCACAGTCGCAAGGCTTGAATGTATGCGATTAACATTATTGCATAAATGTTTGTAATCATAAAGCATTGTTTTCTGCAAAACAGAACATTTGATTTAAACTTAGGTTTATTCAAAAACCTTGTTTTGTACATTTCCCTATGGGATTGGGTAATTACTATTTATTCACCATACATGACATTTGTTTTCACATTGATATCATTACATAGTTTAAGTAGATGACTTCTGTCTCACCCCCAAAATCCACACGCGGAGTATCACCGCAGGAGGCATGACATGACCAGGATCAAGCCACCAATCATATTGAATAATGTAATATAATAAAGATAAACCAACCACAATATAATTGGTGTCCAAAACAAATTAACCAAATTCTAGTATCAGCGAAAACATAAAGTGTAAAACCAAATTATAAGTTTTAAAAGTTCGAATGTTCCACTTGGAACTCAACATTCCATGCCACAACGACTCTTCCCCATGCAAGCTCCAGCTAAGTACCTAATGACCTGCAAAGCATGTAGTAACGAGTCAACAACAAAGTTGAGCGAGTTCACATTTGGGTGTTTGTTTAAGTTATTGCAAAAACATAGTTTCCTTTAACTGGCACCCTTGCCGTGGGGGTTACCCCATAGTTGAAAACGTGATTTGTTTATCCCATTCACTCTGGCAATCCAGCCGTGGGGGCTACCCCGTGTTTACACTACTAGACTCGTTACCATATCGACCACTGACTTTAGTCATGTTTATGTGCCCTTAGCGTCAATGTCTATCATCATTGACGTGCCCAGATCCATTAGTTCACGCCCATCCTCTGCGGCACGGTGTGAGGCTTGTCAGACCTAAATAGCGCTATCTAACTAATGACCCACTCGCCATTGGCCCGACGATTAAGTCGATATAAAGGGAGCGACTTCGTGATAGAGTTTTGGTCTAGTGAAATTTAAACTGTCCAAGAGGACGAGGAATTACATTCCTTAACCCATACTGTCCTACCCAAGAAGGACGAGGAATCCATATTCCTTAACCCATTCCCAACCCACCGGGAATTACCATGCTTTGGAGAAAGTGTGAACTCACCTTAGGTTAGCTCGGCAGATAAACGAAAGGTCAAATCGAGCTGCTAGGGGTCAACCACGTCCTAACATGGTTACCATACAAGTCAGGTCTAGTGTGACACCTGGGTCACTGCGACCATCGAACAAATACCAAACCAATGAAATATTGTATTTCATACTTGGGATTTGTAAAAATATGTGTATCATTTGCACATATCGATTCTTGTTCGATTTCAAGCTCTAAATCGCTTTCTGGAAGGTTATACGCGATCTGATGCGTAAATATAACCAGTTTAATGCAACGAACACTCTGGAATAGTGAAATAGGCTTAACATACCTTAAATAACCTTTACATAACTTAGAAATAAGTTTTGGATGGTTTGGTATGCCGAAATCAAGTTAATTCGCTTACAGGGACTAAACTTGACAAACTGTGAAAGTATGCCAATTTGAACTGTAACAGACATTCCAGAACATGACCATAAGTTAAACATACCATAAATATCCTTTACATATCTTAGAAATAGGCTTTGAGGTGTTCGGTATGCTAAAATAAGCTTTTGGGTCATTCAGGGACTAAAAGCGTCAAAAAGTGCACAAGTTTGCACTTTCGCGCATATCTTACGTTCTGAATACATCCGGACATCCAAAAATTTATGTAAGCACTATTATATTTTATTTTAGTGTTTGGCATAAGAAAAATCCATTCGTCGCGTCATTTGGATCATTTTTCGCGCTTATGCGCATACCGTCGTAATTAAGCGAACATCACGATCGTACGGCCAAACGAACCGACATCCGAGATATTTTTGAGCATGTTTCATGTTACCTATACTTTAACATCCTTGTGAAGCTTAAAAATGGGCTTGACGGGTGTTAGAAGTGCCAAAACACGACGATACGCGCACAGGAACCAAAACTGCAAAACTGCAAAAATAACAAAAAAAAAATAGAAAAAAAAATATATAAAAAATGCATAAACTCATTTGTTCAGCCCTTAACACCCTCCAAAGTCCAAGGACACTTGTCAAAACCCTATGGTGAGTGCCAAATGAGTTACCACAACTTTCCAACAAGTGTACGGCTTAGATCGTGCCCCCTTTTCCAAGAAACGATCCTAACGGTTGTGGGTTTACTATAAATACCCACCTTATGTTCACTCATTTCCTCACAAATCTGATCTAAAGTGCTCTAAGTTGGAACCTTTGTTTCATACCTGAGCTATTTGGATCTAGATTAGCTTTCGGGGACCCTTCGTAAGTATTCTTTCGTTCTTTTATTGCTTTTCGAGTCTGAAAGTCAAACTTTGTTTGACTTTCTGCGTTGACCAGTTTATGGTCAATGCGAAGTTCGTTTGAACTTCACAACGTGATTGTAATCACGATGGTTATAGTCCCTTGGGACTATGCCTACTGATTACCACGTTGTCTAGGGTCGTAGGGTAAGCGATCTAATAAATCGCTTATACCTTCGAACCCGACCCATTTGGTCGATCTTTAGGATCCGACCAAATACATTAGGTGACCATAGTATGTAGGGAATAACCTTCCGAGGTTATACCTTATGGTCGCTTCGTTTAAGTAGTTGTATGATAGGTAGTTTATATGCCTTAGGTAAATTACCAAAATGCCCTTTCTACGCCAAAATTCATTTAAAGCATATGTAACATAACTTTTGGTATCTAAACTGATTTGGTAACAATATTAGGCATGTTAAGGCATATTTTACTTATCATAGGGCTAGTTAGGCATTCCGAACGCGTTTCACACGAACGACGCGTTAAAGTGGCATAAGCTACCTTAATGGGTCGCGATGGGTCGAAAGCAATTATGTTAGGTTTCATTTAGTATGTAGGCTTTGTTAAACCATATGACACGAGTCTCTATACTCGTTTGGTTTACGAACCCTCATCCTATCCGATCCTCCGATTTAGGTCCGGTTTATTAACGTAGTTACCTATATTAGGTACCGATTGATTCCGTGCTCTCTCTAGCTTTGCTTGGTTGTTGTTCAAGACCTCTAAGCATTCTCAGGCGAGTACATTATTCCCCTATTTTACTGTTTTCAATTGTTTTGGGGTGATTCATATGTGCTAAATGTTTTCAAGGTTATAATGATGGTTTCACAAACGATTTTCGATGTTAAAACGATGGTTTCACAAACGATTTTCGATGTTAAAATGATGGTTTCACAAACGATTTTCAATAAAGTGAACAAACTTGTTGGTTGGGGTACATAACAAATGACATTCATTAGCAATGATCAAGCCGGCCAGTATTAGGTTATGGTACCATAGGATCTGACAAATCCCGTTATCTTACTGCACCCGTGGTTATGTGTGGGGGTGGTGGGTAGCGACTGAATCTGTAAATTGTTAATTTACCCTTTGGTAAGGGTTTATTAATGCGAGTTGAATTAAAGATACCCTTTGGTGGTATATTCGAGTCACGAAGGTTTGAATGTTATTAGCGAGATGACCATATAAGTAGTTTCACGACCTAAAACGAATTATACGATTTGGTTAAACGATTGGTTTTCACACGATGTATTAACAAGTTAAACGATTTGGTTAAACGATTGGTTTTCACACGATGTATTAACGAGTTAAACGATTGGTTTTCACGCGATGTATTAACGAGTTAAACGATTTGGTTAAACGATTGGCTTCAAAGCGATATATGATTGGTTTTTGGTTAAGTGTTTAGATAACGGGACGGGTGTAATGTGATGAAAGCATGGTGGATACGCCGCTGGTACTTCCTATATATAAGTGATTTCATCATATTACATACCGTGGCGTTATTTAGTTCACTTGGGTGAACGATTTACAAACGAGGTTTTCAATATGATATAAACTATACGAGTTTTTAACGAGATTTATTAACGAGTTTTTATTTATGATTTAATTCGAGATGTTTCACAATTTGCGTTTCACAATTTGCTTTACTAAAACAAATGTTTTTGGGTTAAGAGTCATGGCTACGAGATTTTATAAACTATAACCCGCTTGATTTGAGTTGGTTAATTAAGTTGCAATATTATACTCTTTTCAAAACAAGGTTTTTAATAAAGTATTGCAACATCTAAACTAGCCATGATTTCGACACTCCTACAAAACCTATGTACTCGCCAGCATTTCTTTGCTGACCTCATTTTCACATATGTTTCAGGTATTGTTGAATGATATCGATTGATAGGATGCATGCTCACATAGGACTGGACGAGGCTTTAGTGACTCAATAACAATGATAGACTACGTTTAAATTGTGTATTTAGATTTCCAGACGATGTAAATATTCAATGTTTAATAAACGAAACACTTTTTGTATCCATGGTTATGAAACAATGATTCTGTTGCAACACGCCCCGATGTTTCCGCCGCGCTTTGTTGTTTTACGCGGTCGGGGTGTGACATCTAGTTTCAAGTAGTGCACATAAGCTTACACAGAACTACAGGTCAAGAGCACGTATTGATCATGGCAAACATGTAGAACATTTAACAGTCAAGTACCCATAATGTCCAACTTGTGCGACTCAGATTGTTGGGCTCGCACAAGTTCAACGGCCCAATCATTTAGTGCGATCAAAACTAAAGCCCAATAAACAATCGGCCAACCTGTTGTGCGTCTAGCACAACCTTGTGCGACTCACAACGGGTTGTGCAACTGGAAATCAACTTGGCCCAAACTAATAAGTGATCCATCTGTATACGCGACCCAAACAATAACAGAAATCAACTTGTGCGATTCAGGTGATCTTGTGCGACTCAAAAGGTTCTTGTGCGGTCCGGATGACTTGTGCGATCCAATTAAGTTGTGTGACTGGGTTGGGCCATTCAGCCCAATAACATAAATTAAGTCCAAGCACTGTGTAAGGCCCAAGACTTGTGCGATCGACACTGCCTTATGCGATCCACAAATCTTGTGCGATCATGCATAATCTAGTTATACTGTGTGCCTTGTTTTAATTGTACTCTATCTTGTGCGATCAATCCCTTACACGAAACATGTTTCGTGTGGTTCATGCAAGCTTGTACGACTCAGGTTTCGTGTGACTTGTGCGATTGGTTATCTAATTCCCTAAAATCATGCAATCAGTTATGCTAATTCCATTTAATTTGCAAGATCAATTTAACAGTTTCCATCTTGGTGTTAATCGATCAAATTAAGCAATTTTTATTACTTTCCCATGAACCCTAACAATTTATCAAGCATAAACAGTAACCATAACACCCAAAACATATTAACATGGTTTATGTTCTTGATCACTAGTATGTATTTTATCATGACTTCACCACAAATCGTCTAAACATAAACACATCATAGCCGAGTAACATACATTCAGTTCTTGGTAATCATCATGCAAATTCCGAATCATATGAACATTATCAAATATACATGTGAGCCGATTTTTATGAACACAACCCTAACAATTTTTATCATAATTAGACACATAACATCCCTAAATCATCATATAAAACATGTAAGCCAACACATCATCAATCATGCAGTTAAAAGTAATACACTAACCGGTTAAAGAATGGAACGAGGGTTGATCCAAATGAGAAAGCTTCGAGAGAGATGGGATGTTGTTGCCGTCGAGTTTGAGAGGAAGAGGAGGGAGAGAACTAGGGTTTGTGTGTTTGTGTTTTGCAAGTAATGACAAACAAATTCCCACAAGAGTGTTTGTATGCGTAAGAGGAGTGGGCCGACCCCATACATGGGCTGCCCTTGGTTCGGATACAAAGAGTGTGGCCCGAATGGGCTTGTGCGATTGGCCAAGTGTTGTGTGATCCAACTTGTTTTGTGTGATCCTATTTCATACATACATGCACTACACATAATCACATAACTTAACAACATAACATTCCATTAATCATTAAAGTTCACGTAATCACATAACGTACACACCGGTTACATCAAAATACAAAGAGAGGTTTGAAATACGAGTTGTCACATTATCCCCAAGTTGAAAGAAATTTCGTCCCGAAATTTAGCACGTACTCACTGAGGAAGCTAGTTAAGTTGCATGGTTTTCCTGGGGTGTCACATCCTTCCCCCGTTAGTTTGGAATTTCGTCCCGAAATTCCACAATAGCTTCAGCCTCAGCAGTGGTTTCACTGTTCGCGAACAACTGGGGATACTTGTGTTTCATTTGATCTTCGCGTTCCCATGTGAACTCTGGGCCACGACGGGAGTTCCAACGAACTCGAACAAGAGGTATTCTGGTGTACTTGAGAACCTTAACATCTCGGTCAGTAATCTCTACTGGTTCCTTGACGAATCACAGCTAATCGTGGATAGTGAGTTCCTTCAGAGGAACTATGAGGGTCTAATCTGACAGACACTTCTTCAGATTCGACACGTGGAAAACGTTGTGAACTCTACTGAATTCTGCTGGTAGGTTTAGTTTGTAGGCCACTTTGCCTATTTTCTCTATGATTTCGAAAGGCCCAACGTATCATGGATTAAGTTTTCCTCGTTTGCCAAAACAAACTACACCTTTCCAAGGTGAGACTTTGAGTAGCACTCGATCCCCAACCTGGAACTCGAGTGGTTTCCTGCGCTTATCAGCATAGCTTTTCTGACGGTCACGAGCTCCCGCCATTCGTTGTCGTATTTGAGCAATCCTTTCTGTTGTGTCTACCACAAGTTCTGGGCTAGTGATCTGGCTATCACCAACCTCTGCCCAGCAAAGAGGCGATCGGCATTTACGTCCGTACAATGCCTCAAACGGAGTGGCCTAGATACTAGTGTGGTAGCTGTTATTGTACGAGAACTCCACTAATGGGAGATGCTTTTCCCAGCCGTTACCAAAGTTGATTACACATGCCCTAAGTATGTCTTCAAGGGTTTGGATGGTGCATTCAAACTGCCCATCCGTTTGCGGGTGATATGCTGTGCTCATATCTAATCGAGAGCCAAAAGACTTGTGCATTGCTTGCCATAGTTCAGAAGTAAAACGCGCATCACGATCAGAGATAATGGAGGTTGGCACCCCGTGCCTCGAAACCACTTCCTTCAGGTAAACGTCTGCTAAAGTAGAGAACTTGTCAGTTTCTTTGATAGCTAAGAAGTGTGCTGACTTAGTTAATCGATCCACTATCACCCAAATAGTGTCATTTCTGCGTTGTGATCTAGGCAGACCAGTAACGAAATCCATGGAAATTTGCTCCCATTTCCATTTTGGTATCTCTGGTTATTGAAGTAGGCCTGATGGTTTCTGATATTCGATCTTGACTCTCGCACAAGTCAAACATTTACTGACGTAGGTTGCTATGTTGGCTTTTATGCTAGGCCACCAGTATGTAGTCTTTAAGTCGTGGTACATCTTATCTGAACCAGGATGTACTGAGTAACAAGACTTGTGCGCTTCATCCATCACAAGCTCGCGTAGGTTTCCATAAAGTGGAACCCAGATGCGCCCTGTTACGTAGTATGCGCCGTCTTCCTTTTGTTCTAACTGTTTCCTTGATCCTCGCAGGGACTCCGCCCTGATGTTCTCTGCCTTTAATGCTTCAACCTGAGCATTTCGTATTTGAGTAGGAAGACTGGATTGGATGGTAAGTTGTAACGCGCGCATCCTTTCGACTGAGGGCGTCAGCCACAACATTGGCTTTGCCCGGATGGTACTTGATCGCGCATTCGTAATCATTCAAGAGCTCGACCCATCGACGCTGTCGCATGTTTAACTCCTTTTGCTCAAAGATATGCTCGAGACTCCTGTGATCGGTGTAAATGGTGCACTTGGTACCATACAGGTAATGTCTCCATATCTTAAGAGCAAAAACCACTGCTCCCAACTCCAAGTCATGCATAGTGTAGTTCCTTTCATGAATTTTGAGTTGACGTGACGTGTAAGCAATGACCTTGTCACGT